>OY987332.1:14257656-15507656 GCA_963920685.1 Polydrusus tereticollis | reverse complement strand
GATCAAATTATGTTTCATAAAAATTTTTGATAAATCCAACATGAACGGGGATACTTGGGGTTAAGTTTTTTATTAAAATAATTTTAACGAGTATTTTAATTATAAATATTTTTAATATCCTTGAGCAGATATTAATTTAATTTTGGTAATGATAATTTTAGTGATAAAACGCTCGTATAGCGCTAAATTATTACGTCCAGTGACGTCTCAGGGGACGCCTTAACAAGTAATATTGGCAAAAAATAAGACGCCACTGAGTTTTTGGTAATTTTTATATTTTTTCGGATTAAGCAACTAAAAATATTCTTTTTTCCACTACTAACCTATAAGATCGCCATTATTGACCGATTATTAACGTTAGAAATCGTTTTTCTCTACTTTATAAGTTATTATTGACCATGGTCAATAATAAGGCTTTGAAATTCATTATTGACCGATCTTCAAGAATCTATTTGAACGCAGGTAACTTGATTTTTTGATTTGACAACATGAATTCATAAACATTTTAAACAGTTAGGCAACCAGATAATTATCAATACATACCTATTAGATTATTAGAGATTCTTGATATGTAAAATATCGATACAATCAACATTTTTTCTGCTTCCATCCTTAATTCTGGAGGCGTACACATAATAATATCACTAACATTTTCTTGGCTCATTTTTTAAAACACGGAAAACTCGTGAAATCTGATGACATAAATGAACAAAAATTTACATTCACAAAGCCACCTGACAAAACAACAAAATATTTTGCCAATTCCAAAGCGCAGGTAACTTGATTAAAAAATATACTTACACCTACCTATAATTTTTTATAATTAATAAACTATAAAGATAAATGCCTTATAAAAGTTTGTAGTAGTGGAAAAAATTTTATATTAACCACGGTTTAGACAGCTTATAGCCCTCGCGTCTTAAATCCCTCGTCGCTTCGCTCCTCGTGATTTAAACTTGCCGCTCGGGCAATAATGATGGCTGTCTAAACCTTGGTTAATAATATACTATTATTGTCTGTCAAATTGTTTTCATATCTTGCTTCGTTTTCGAGAAATAAAATGTCACAAAATGTCAGAACGTGAAACAATGAAGATTTTTTTCCTTGAAAGGTAAAAAAACATCAATGATTTATCAGTTTATTTAATAGGGATTTTTTTGTAGTTATTAATGATACTAGTTCGATATATATAGTTCATATCGAACGTGTATCATTCAAAATTTAATCTACGACAGTGCAAATAGATTTTATTCGTCTAAATTTCATTGATATCAGATAAAGTTTTCGTAATTTTTAAAATTTTCAGGTGTTCATAATAGTCGTTATCATGGTAACCGCATTTTTGATTGTTTCAATTTCGATTTTGACAATGTCATTATTGCCGTCTAATTTTCTATTGTATGCAAAGTGTTGGCCAAAAATAATTTAAATATGGGAGATTCTGAATCCGAAAGTGTCCCTTCGGATGTCGAAAATATCGCGCAAAGCGTAATAGATTCCCTACTTCCCGAAAAGTCAAGGCAGGTGTACTGGTGTAATTCATAATGGCACTGAGTGCTATTATGAAGGTCATAATGACATCCAAATGATAATGCTAAATACGTCATAATGGCACTGTTGTAGATTAAAGCTTTTAACAGTCACCATTTTAAAATAGCTTGACAGAATCGCGCCAAAACTTATGAGCATACTGTACGAGATATTAGCTTTCAAATGATGTATCACAAGCTGTGTTTCCATTTAAAAAAAAAAAAAGATCGATGTCGTCATATCTTTGACAAATGTCTATAAAAAAACAAACGAATAACGTCAAAATGTGAGCATATATAAAACTAAATTGACGCGTCCGAGCATTTTCCCCAAAAGTTACAGGTTAAGGCTATAAGTATTAATTTTATTCCGGACTTCTGGGCAGCCCTGTATAAATAGATAATATATAACAAAATAATGTAAGATCGATGAGAAAATAAAGTAAGGAAGAAAGAAGAAGAAGAAAGAAACTAACCCAAATTATATTTAAGTTTTTAAATCTTTTTACCAAATGGCACTATTTGAAATATTAACTGAGCTGTTGAGAGCATCTGCCCAAAATAGGCGGGTTTATTTTGTTTGATCATTTCCCTAATATTGCTTCGCATTGTAAAGTTCGAACTGTCTGTTTAACGTACTGATTTTTCTAATTTGTACGTAAATTCGTTGCATGTTGTAATTTACACCGCAAAATCCATTCCAGTGTAACACGTTCCACATTCTTATCCAAACTATATTTATCCATTTAAAACTATAAAAAAGGCAAGGTAGGTATTTACGTCAGTTATTTTTAGAAAATTCAATAAGCTATTCAATGCCAGGAATGCCAAATAGGCACTTATTAAACGAAAACAAACTGACGTTTTACCGGATGCAATCACTGCTCTGCAACGGGTTTTAAAACTATTTTTGTTTTCTTTTGACGTTTTCAAATAAATTTACATCGCATTGTTTAAAATCCGGAAAACACGCGAAAATATCTTTCAATATAATTTGAAGGCTGTTTTCGTTTTAAATAAATTTTCTAAAAAAAGTCGGAATCTGTATTGGTAAAATAATGTTTTCCACTATATCAGGTTATGACATGTTAGCCACTTTCCTAAAATAACTGAACTAAGGAAACATCAACACGTCACAATGTAGAATATGTATATAAAGAGGTAACTGACAAGTAGATACTATGTGTTATTATTTTCATAGTTAAGTCCCGCTCAATGGGGACTAAAGTGGACCATTTAATCCCGAGGGACTAAAGTGCATTCTAGCAATATACAGGGTCGTTGGTATGTATGGAAACGGTCGATTATTCCATAAAGTAAAACAGTTAGCAAAAAATATTTGAGACAAAAGTTTCAGGGTTTCTAAAGGTCTATTAGAATTTAAAAAAAATAAGTATACAGAATTAGTCAGAAAACCGTAGAGAAACCAAGTTACTTTTTTTTAAATAGAACACCCTATATCTTAGAATATTTTTGGATTTCACATAAAATGACAATTATTTTTTAATAAGTGCATTATAAGTCCAAACCTAATATAAACTTGAAGAAGTAGTCCATTACAGTGGAGTTGATATAATCAAATAAAACAACGGCAGTCTACCTCCACAATATGTATTTAAATGTTTATGTTTATATCCTACATGTTTCGGACATAGAAATGTCCATCATCAGGGATACTAAAAGAAATTTACAGCGTGAGTTAAAAGTTTTAAGTAAATTGAGAGGACTTACCAGTAGTCGATTACGATAGCTCTATCTTGCATAAGCGACGATCAAAAGTTATGTTAAAATTGAAATTGTAGGTTCTAATGAATGTTCAAGACTGAATGAGATGTGATATTTGAAATTTTGGTCGAGGTATCTTTGAAGAAGGGGGTTCCCAGTCTGTAGCCACTGAGACAGGTGGTGAAGCAATTATGTCATTTGTAGCTATTTAGAGGAGATTAATTTAAGTGAAGTGCTCAAAGATGCTTCATCTCACCGTGTCTAGGGTGTGGACAACAAAATACTGGGTTAGACTTGAAAACACATTCTTAGGAGATACACAATAAATGAAATGAGAATTATACTACTTTTAAGGTTGGAATTTTTTAATTTGAAGCCAATGAGCAGGTGGTGAAGCAATTATGTAGGTTTGTAGCTAATTAGAGGAAAATAATGTAGATAGGTGCTCAAAGATGCTTCATCCAACCATGCCTGGAGTATTGGCTAACAAAATTTTTAGGTTAAAGGGGGGGTAGAAAATGAACATAATTTTATGATTGAAAAAGAAGATTAAGAAAATTAAAACTGGATTCTCACCATCTCGACTAGAAGTGAAGTATTTATGTTAAAATTACATTGTATTAGCTAATTAGAGGATATTACAGCTCAAAGATACTTCACTTCATCATGCTGGCGTGCAGGAAATGGTTGGTTGTCAAATGGTCATGACAGCTTGAAAAGTCAAAAAGCAAAATACAGTGACAGTCGCATGCAAGAGAGGCACAGGGGTGTACGAGAAATTGATCAAAAAATCGACCACTGGTATACGATCAGTCGTGTCAGGAACAGACGAGCAATGAACTGAACTCCACATCAAATGGTTGGGGGATAGTAGTTTGTGAGGGTGAGCAATAAGCAATAAGATTGCGGAGTCCCGTCTGTTCCGGACACCACAGAAAGGTGACCAGGGGGCCATGATCAGGTTATGGCGACAAGTGGGCATTGAGGTTCAAAGTTTAAGTTGGGTACAGTACCAAAGTGAAACGTATAATAAGTGGTTAACAATTAACAATAGATGGCGCCTAACAATACCAAAGTAAAATAAAAGGTGTTCCTAAGATTAGTAGTGGTTATATGAACCATAGTTTAGAGAAGTTATAATGTTATTTGAAGAAACACTAGACCAGGATTAATGTTAGATTAATGTGAGAGAGATTATGTTAGTAATGAATACAAGAATAGTATAGAGAAGATAAAAGTTAATTACAGATCTACTAGATTAAGATAATCTTATGAATAATCGATACAATCAACATTTTTTCTGTTTCCATCCTTAATTCTGGAGGTGTACACATAATAATATCACCAACATTTTCTTCGCTCATTAAAAAAAAAACGGAAAACTGAAATCTGATGACATAAATGAACAAAAAATGACATTAACAAAGCCACCTGATAAAACAACAAAATATTTTCCAAATTCCGAAGCGCAGGTAACTTGATTAAAAAATATACTTATACCTACCTATAATTTTTTATAATTATTAATACTATAAAGATAAATGTCTTATAAAAGTTTGTAGTAGTGGAAAAAATATTATATTAACCACGGTTTAGACAGCTTATAGCCCTCGGGCAATAATGATGGCTGTCTAAACCTTGGTTAATAATATAGGTACTATAACTGGTACTTGCATTAAATTGTGATATTATTAGGTGCTTATATATTTATACCTACATGTTACCTAATGTTAGTAATAGGGGAAATGTGCCTGTGATAGACCCCTTAAGGAAATATCATTACCTTTCTTTTAGTTTTGTACTTACTTATTGTCTTTATATGAAAATCTGTACTTAATTCAATTGATTATAGTATAATGTGAATTTGTTATCAATTAATTTTCTATTTAATAATATAGACGTTAAAAAAAGAGTCGAGGGGTTCATCATTAGCACATATATACCCATGTCGGCCCCATTTACAATAAATGACTAAAATTGTATTTTTAAAGGTTTATTAGACAAAATTATCTTTGCAATAAAAATATAAAATTAACATAATAAAACATTAAGTACATAATTTACAAATAAATGATTTGCAACGGAGCAACGGTAATCAATACCAACGCACTCAATGTGGCACCACGATTGACATATTTGACAACGAATCCACTTTTCTCTTGCACGTGAGTGCAAGTATAACTCATTATAGTAAATGCAGCTAGTATCATGTGAGTCATCTTTTCCTTTATTAAGAAATTCCTCCAAGGCGGATTCTTCTTCATCTGAACTGTCATTTTCAATGACAAGTTGCCGTTGCCTGCCTTGTTGCATTCTCATCTTCCTTTCCTTTTCAATTCTGTTTTTTTTTAAGTTCGTGAATTTCTGATGTAGAGTTTAAATGGCCCGCTTTTCCACGTCTTCGGCCTTTGCAGCACCAATGACTACAGCTTGAGGGGGAGGTAAAATTTTTTTTACTGAAATACCAAGAAGTGACGATGAAGACGAGTTAAGACCAGTTGTACTTGGTTGGTTTTCAATGTCTAATTCCAATTGGTTTTCGATTATTTTAACTTGAGCCTCGGGAATCTGCTTATCCGTTGTTAGAGCTAGTGCAAACTCCCAGTCTTCAAAGACATGATAATTCAAAAGATGGATGCCGGTCTTCTTGAACGAATTTATTGTATTTGATGGTACAGCACTTTTCAAATAAGTTTGATTAACAAGACCTGCTATTTTGAATTGAGTTACTGCCTACGTATGAAGAGGATGGAAGAATCAAACGTCCAATGGCCGAACGTGATGAGAACAGTGTGCAAGAAAGCAAAACACAATAACACCATTTTATTTTGCAAACTGCAAAGGCACAAGACTTTATGGCTACTGTGCCCATCTAGGGGTAAAAGAACCTTGCTCTCATTAGATACTTTTGTATACCTTACGCTCTAGCCATTTACAAAACATTTCACCGGTTATCTAACCCTTTTTTTGTGCGAAAGCTCTGCCACCAGCGCGAGCACTGTTCATAAGATCATCGTTTATCCTTTGACGAGGGTAAACGGTTATGTGTTGCCCACGCTTTGCACTACTGAGTTCATCAACTTGCTTACGCCCCTTTGCAGGGTAAATTTTTTGACATTTCTTTTGAACCGTACTTAAGCCTGACTCGTCCATATTGTAGATGTTTTAGGGGAGAAAGTTGAACTGCTCCACAGCATTGAAATATCTAGCTATAATGTATTTTCTGGGCTTCGCAAAGATATTCGTGGATTGCACTTTATCCTTTAACCCTTTTCCAACCTGCCATTTTTGTTTCGTAATTAAAATCATGTTTTATTTTATTTTTTTCGGCTACTTCGAATACCATCCGCCGCAAATCTTTAAAAGTTTATCCAAAAAATCGTGTTTCCAGATCAATAATATATTCTGCAATCTCCTCTTCGATGGCTTTAGAGAAAGTTTCTTTTCGTTCTCCTAAATAACCCTTTAAATGGTTCTGTTTAGCCAAACACCTTCGTAAAGTTGTTTTGGGAACATTGAAGGTATTTGCAGCCAACTTAGAGCCCATGTTATGGTCTTTTACGTTCTCAATAGCTTGTCACATGTCATGCTATTCCCACTGTTGTCTTCTTTGTTGAAGCCTTATCTATAAATGAAAAAGAAAAATAACTCAAAAAATATAATTACTTCATTACCAAGGATGGACCCCAAGCTTTCTGTTAAAAATAAATGTTCGTCTTTGGTTTAAAATTTCTTGATATCTTGTCGTTTTCTCTCTTCCCTAATTTCTATCTATCTTTAAATATAAATTTTTAAACAATAAGACACATTAGGCAGCTTTACTTATTATTTCAAATACCGATACCCTTATGGAAGTTATTTTATTTGCTTGCTTGACATCCATTTAAAACTACTGAATTCCATACTGGAAAATTTAATAGTATTTTACCGATTTTAAATTCGACTATTGTTTTCAAAATATCCGTAAAAATAGATATTTCGTAAATCGTTTGAGAGACTCCAGAGTGTATAGAATTTCAAATAATTTTTATTTAACTGATATGTATGGATTGCATTACTGTCAAGCGAAAGGATATAACCATGTTTGTCATGTACAGGGTTAGGCATTTGGTATCACCTATTTTCAAAAATCTGTTATAAGACCAAAAAATATTTTATTGAAACAAAATTATGAAAAATAACAATATTAATATGTGCAATTTATGTTTTAAAGATAACATCCTTTAGATGACTTCCTTGACTATCTATACATTTTTGTAATCGGGATCTAAAATTTTGCATAACTCGTTCCAACAATTCTGCTCCAATATTATTTATTTTTTCCAAAATACGTATTATAAGTTCTTGGATGGTATTGGGACGCCTTTCATAAACCTTTTCCTTTAGATATCCCCAGAGGAAAAAATCAGGAGCCGTCAAATCGGGGGAATTAGCTGGCCACGTTATGTCACCAAATTTTGATATCAAGCGACGGGGGAACATTTCTTGCAACAAAATTCGAGTTTGTCGTGCTGTATGTGCGGTAGCCCCGTCTTGTTGGAACCAAATATGATTTTGTCCTAGTCTTCGCAATTCGGGCCGTAAAAATACCCGTAACATGTTAACGTAACGTTCGGCATTTATTGTAACAGTTCTGTTGTTTTCTTCAAAAAAATATGGCCCTATGATACCAAAAATTGAAACACCATACGGTGACTTTTTCATTCATGAAGCTGTTGCGGATTTACGTCGGACCAATAACGATAATTTTGCTTATTCACATATCCGCTTAAATGGAAGTGCGCTTCGTCTGACATCATCAAGAAATTTAACAGGTTTTCATCATTTTCTAAAATTTGTAAAAATTGTCTACAGAAAGCAATACGAACTGGTTTGTCTGCTTCTTTTAACTTATGAGCAACTTGGATTTTGTATGGGTGGAAGTGCAAATCAGAATGCAGAATTCTTCGCAATGTCCTGTTGGAAATGCGCAACGCAAGTGACTGCCTTGATGCAGATCGATTCGGACTTCTTATCACAGCTTGTCTTACCCGTTCAATATTTTCGGGTGTTCTGACTGTACGTATACCTCCACGAAAATTTGATGCAACATTCCCTCTAACTTCAAAATCTCCTACCCACCTCATTATGGTTTGGCGTGTTGGAATTCTTCCGTGTCTTTCCACATTAAATTCTCGACGAAAATTTCTTTTTGTACAACTGTCAAAAAAAGTTGACATTTTTTCATCGCTATCGATACGTAAACCTTTTGTTTTTTTAACAGTGAAAAAAAGACTTTTTTTCACGGTGAAAAAAAGACTTTTTTTAACTGGAAAAATGATTTACAAAAAAAACGATAAAACATTACTTTTTAAAAAATGTATTGAATTTTTTTGTACAAATTTACTAATTAATTACCAACTACCAAAAAATCTCATTTGTTACAATAATAATTGATGGTGAAGTTCGAACAATTGCTTCCAATATTAATTCCCGAAGCTAGTCCACCTTGCTGCTGATCAGAAACGCTAGATATTCCTTGAAAAGTTGAGTCCACAATTGTATCAGTTATATTGATTTGTTTGGAAGTAGAGGAACAATTTAATTTATTAGAAATATCAATTTTATTACTCAAACTATCTTCTATATATCCTTCTGCTATGGCGGCAGATTTCCAACCACCGTGGCGTTTTATAGATGTCATGTTACCCCCTGCATTGGCTAAGAGAGTTGCAGAACTCCTCCTAAAACAGTGACCTGTGTAGCTCTTATGCAATTCTTTTCCCAGCCATTTTGCAATCAAGCTAGGAATTTCCCCTATTTTATTTATTCCCACATGTTGGTCAACACATTTTCCTCTTGAATATTTTAAAAATAATCTCTTTTTGTGTGTATGGGACGGCCTTAGTACTCTATACTTGCGATATATCTCAATATAATCAGAATTTGAAACGGTAAACATTCTTGGGCAATAGGTCTTTGTATCCGGTATTTTAACAATCAATATAGACCCGGTATCTTCAATGTCATCAATAGTTACCTTCAATAATTCTTCACGGCGACAAGCACCGCTGATTCCCAAAATTAACGCAACCTACAATTAAAAAAATATTGAAATTACTGAAATAATACAAAATTTTGATCATCTGTACCTTATAAAGTAAATTTGTTTCATCATCAGCTTCTTGAATGAATTTATTAATATCGTCTCTCGATAAAACTTTAGATTTCTTCCCTCGGTATCCGACGTTTTTGTTCTTAATAAAAGGCACCAATTTTGAAAACTTCTTTATATCAATATTTTCTTTAATATTCAATGTACTCTTCAACATTGGGTAGACACTCCATAAAGTAGAAGGTTTTACAGTTTTTGATTTCTCCTCAAAATAGCATATAAGTACCTTTTCAGACACTTTTTGTATATTTTTCTTGCCGCACCATTCACGGAATTGGTTATAATTTTTCTCGTATATAAATTTTGATTTCGCCGGTAACATGTTAGCTATAGCCGAATTTGCTATATCGGCTATATCTGAAGGAATCTCGCTATCACTATCGTAATCTACATCCATTTTAAGTACTTATACTATTTATTTAAAAAATTGCAATAAATATGAACAGCTATCAACGTATGACAACAAAACAAGCAACGTGCCAACAAACCATTTCTATAGTAACGACAGGGCTGTTAACTTGATTATGTGAAATTATATGGTAAAATTTTTATTATAATATACAATTTTACCGATTAATTCAAACTTTCAGTTGTACAAAAAATGTTGTTTGTATTTCGTTTGTGAAATTCGTGTTTTAATGGCACATTCGAGAGAATTTTTCGCCTCGACCTGCGGTCTCGGCAAAAAATTGACACTCTCATATGCCATTAAAAAAACACTCACTTCACGCACTTAATACAAAAATAACTATTGCACTTGCACAACTGAATTAGTTAATATGAATTGTTTTACGACATAAATTCGTTGATTTATCGGAAATTTGTCCATGACAAATTAAATTGCAACTGTTGACATATAGGAATGTGTCACTAAAATTGTCAAAATCAAATTATTATTTCCACGGCGCACTATGATAAATATATGAAACCAGATGCCTAACCCAGTATAAAATGTTTGATACAAATTGTTTTATTTAGGAAAATATACCGGAAATACAGATTAAATATTTTAAAGTTTCATATTAATTCGTTCTGTTCTGTCAAATTCGTACGATTTTAAAATCCGCATAATTTGCCTCATTAGTAAATAAGACGATATCGCTTATTTTTCATTAAATTTAAAAGCAACTAACCCTATAACATACACACATAACATGAAAAACCATAAATTAGCATGTATATTTCTCTTTATTACCAGAGAAGCTTCGTAAGCCTCCAGCAGCTTAAAAGATTTGTGGCTTATTTCTGGTAATGCACATTTTATTTTATTTTGGACTTTTTGAGTTTAAGCATTTAATATAAAAAGAGCATGAGCATCCAGAGCTTCATAATAATAATGTAGTTAAGCGAAACAGTAAAACAGAAGCCGTATTGACGAAACACAAAATATTTTTTATGCATAATTGAAGACACTGTATATACAATATCACACTTTATTGGCCGATTAAAACCAAACTTGGTACAGTTGTGTAAGAGGATCTGACGCACCGAATGACGATATTGGCGTTGTTGTGAGCTTATTAGTTTGTCTGGAATTATATTTTTAAATGTAACACCCTGTATATTTTTTCATTTATAGTTTTTACTTTACTATATTTGTTACACTTTTGGTATAGCATACTTTGTTCCTAATATCAGTATTTTCGAAATAACGAGTACAATTTAGATAAAATATATTTTTTATATTAAATGTTCAAACTGTTTTCCCTGTACAGCTTGACAGTGTGCTAATTGAAAATAAAATTTTTCAATTGTGTTGTAAATCATTTCTGGCGTTATTAATTCAAATTCGTCCAAAGTTCGACGCTGCAAATCGGCCAAATCTTGAGGTTTTGTGGTATAAACTCTGTTCTTCAAGTGTCCCCATAAAAAGTAGTCGTTAGGCGACAAATCAGGGGACCTAGGTGGCCACTCGATTGTTCCCCCTCTACCGATCCAACGATTTGAAAAAGTGTTGTTCAAAAATTCGCAAACGTTTCGACCAAAATGGTAAGGAGCTCCGTCCTGTTGGAATAATGTACTTGCATAATTTGGACCCATCACATTTTGTATAGTAGGCACTATTTGCGTTTCCAAGAGCTCAAGGTAAAGTTGTGATGTCAAATTTCCATCAATAAAAAATGGACCGATCTTGTGGTTACCCAGAAGCCCAGCCCACACATTCAACTTTCTAGGGCGTTGTGTGTGACCTTCTCTCATCCAGTGGGGATTTTTATTTGCCCAAAACCTACAGTTGTGTCTATTGACTTTACCATTTAACATAAATGTTGCTTCGTCCCTTGACCTTGACATCATAATATCACAAAATTCAATTCTTCGCTCATAATCATCTTCTGATATGTCTTGAACTACACAATAATATATTTTGAAAGGGTGATATTTAAGTTTTATTAAAACATTATGGACGGATTTAAAGCAGACGTCACTTACTTGAGACATTTTTCTTAATTAAGAAACAGGGGTTTCAACAACATGTTGTAAAATTTCTAAACTTTTCTTTTCATCTACTACTGCTGGTCGTCTTGATCGTCGCCTATCTCTACAATTTCCAGTTTCTTCGAACCGTCGGACAGTTTTTAGCACAGTTGCTTTTGAAATTGGATTTCGGTTTGAAAATGCGTCATTAAATAGATTTTTAACCTCTTCGTACGACATGACCCTATCGCCATATTATTATCCTCTCATCATAAGAATTGTAATTCTTTCACTTTCAGTTAAAGACATTTTTGCATGTAAAAATGACAGCTTTTATGACTTTACATCAAAACTGAACTGGTGTTTTATTTATTAATAAATAGATCACAATTTGTTGATGTTTTCAAAACACGTCGTTATCTCGAAAACTACTGATATTAGGAACAAAGTATGCTATATCAAAAGTGTAAAAAATTGAGAGTAAAAACTATAAATTAAAAAATATACAGGGTGTTACATTTAAAAATATAAAATTTGTTCGAATTCCAGACAAACTAAAAAGCTGGCAACAACGCCAATATCATTATTCGGTGCGTCAGATCCTCTTACACAACTGTACCAAATTTGGTTTACATCGGCCAATAAATTGTGATGTTATTAAGCCGTATCCAGACTTCATACACATGCTGTATATCCAAATGATCAAGAAATAAACATTACCGTTGCGTCTATAGCCTCATAAATAATCTAAAATCTAGTTCTCTATTAAACAGCAAGAATCAAGATAAGCGGTAAGCATGCACCCATCTCAAACCTGACCCTTAAAAATTCCCTAATAACTTTTTAAAAGCTTAACAGTTCAGACGGCGTTTATTAATGATACTTTCAAACGTTTTGACAGGTTGATTTAACACCCCTCTAAAATTAACTCTTATTTTAAGCAAACAACTCATCCTCTAATCGAATTATACGTTTGGAAGCAAAAAAATATGTAGATTGGCTTAAAATATTCAGGTATCTAATTTAAAACCTTTTGTGTGTTAAAAAATAATTTACCGAAAAACGTTTTAAAATATTTACAAGATATTAGCATGTCATCGCCTTCTTTTGAAGGTTTAAACTGTGACAGATTTATTGCTGACAGTTTATCTTTAAATGGTAATTATTATTTATTTATTTATGTATTTATTTACGGGCCTATAGCCCATTAAAAGATTAAAAATAAAACAAAATGAATGAATATTATACAGAAGTAGCATAAAAATTACACATTACGCCACTAAGATAAAAATACAAACACAAGAATACACACTAAAATAATATAGATATAAAATTGGCAGCGAGAAGAAAAAACGTCCAATTCGTTCGAATATAAATTGGCCAAACGAGTAGATCTTTGCAAAAAAGAGTTGAGCGCGTAATTCGTGCGGGTAAATGGCTGATAAAATGTAAAGCTAGAACGTGTTGTCCTGGATGGAACAAGGATAGGAATTCTGGATAACAAATCCGGGCAATGATAAACATGATTCAAAATACCCCACAAGAGTTTAAGATCGTGATGCTTACGACGGGTCTCAAGTGAATCCAATCGCAACTCAGACTGGAGGTCGGAATACGACATTGCATGTCCATTAGGAATCTTAAATGCAGAATACTTTAAGAATTTATGCTGCACACTCTCCAGACTGTTTATATGGACTGCGTAAAAAGGATTCCAGACAGAGGATTCATACTTAAGGTGAGATCTGACTAAAGAACAATATAAAGGTTTGATTGACGCGAGGGTTTTGAAGTCGCTCGAAGATCTCTTGATAAATCCAAGCATCCTCAAGGCCTTAACCTTCACGCCCAGAATATGGGGAATAAAAGTAAGGGAACGATCTAACAAGATTCCCAAAGCGACAATGCTCGGCACAAGGTCGAGAACCCCGCCATCAACGACATATTCGTGATTTAAAGGGTCACGAGACCTCGAGAACAACATGAGGTGGCACTTAGAAGCATTCATTTCCATGCCATTCGTCTCACACCAGTCGATAAGGCTGCTGAAATCCGTCTGCAAGAGCTCACAATCATGGGGTGAAGCAACCTTAGCAAACAACTTAAGGTCATCTGCGAATAGAAGAAATTTGGATGTGGCAAAACAGTTCTGGATGTCATTAATAAAAAGGTTAAAAAGTAGAGGGCCTATATGCGACCCCTGTGGTACACCTGATGTTACCTTTATAAACTTGGATTTAAAGTTGCGAACTCTAACTATCTGAACTCGATCCCGCAGATAACTGGTGAACCACTGAAGCAGAGACCCATGAATGCCCAGTGTTTCAAGCTTTGATATAAGAACCTGATGATTCACCCTGTCAAAGGCCTTGGAGAAATCAGTGTAAATAGAATGCACCACCCCACCGCCCTCCAAGGTATCCGACAGAAAATCAAGATATGAGACCAGGTTCAGCTCCGTTGACTTGCCACGTTGAAAACCAAATTGCTGGTCCATGATACAACCACCCATTGATATCGTCAGACTATCGGTTATAATATTCTCAAACAATTTTGGAATTACATTCATTATACTAACAGGCCTGTAATTTTTTACTTCCGATCTGCTGCCAGATTTATGAATAGGAATAATAAAGCTAGTCTTCCAACAAAATGGTAAATAGCCAGAGGAGAGAGAGAGGTTGAATATGAAAAAAAGTGGTCTTGCCAGAATGAAGGCACAATAACGAAGCAAGCCTGGGGGTATGCCGTCAGGACCAGGACCCTTATTACAGTCGAGCTCGCTCAACTTTATGTAAATATCAGAGATTCCAAAATTAATATAAGATTAAAGTGCTTATCACAGTAAATAGAGGAGTAATACTCCGCAAAGAGATTGACTATCTGGGGACCAGTATTACCTTTTTCATTATTATAATAAATTTCATAAGGAATATTGTCATACGTTTAGCATTGATAAACTTCCAAAAAGATTTGGGGTCCTGAATGATATTATGCTCCATTTGGTTCACATGACTACCAACGAGGAGTGTCTTGGGGTTTTTTTAGGGATATTATAGAACTTTATTCGACGGTTGCTTTTATTAAGTGCCGATTGATGCTTGGAATGAAGTGATTTTATCAAAATTGATTTAATAGGCAGTAGGTAGTCTATAATCTGTAATAAGAATGAAATATTAAACTAACAATTACCAGAGAAATTTTATCGAATAAATATTTTGTGTTTTTGAGGTGCACCTACCATTTATATACAGTTGCTTTCCCTACAGGATTAAAAGAATATATGTTACTGGAATAAGCATACACTGCATAGCAAATTTAACTGGACAAAGAAAATTTCGATAAAAGTCGATTATAATTAATTTTTTAAACCAATTACCAACTCCAATAAAAAATTGTGGCTTATAGGGTAATTATTATAATTATTTGGACCATTTTTCAAATATCATCTTTTTTTACGTATTAATACATAATATGTACTTTTTACTAAATTAATTTAATACGAGTTGTTTTCATTTAAAACCCCTAAAAGTAAAAGATGAATAGTACCTTCTAATATTTTGTTTTTACAAAAATCTAAATTATTGCAAAAGTTAAATTTAGGATACTAGTATCCTTATTTGGACCGCCTGTGTCCTAAATTGGACCGATTTTAAAAAATATCTTTAAAACGGCGCATTAAAGAAAAAAAAAACTGAATGTAGTTAGTATGTAAGTAATGTAAATGTGTTTATTTTTTACAGTTTGAACAATAATATACTTTAGATTTAGGTACATCAGCACATTTTATGTGAGACCAAACTTTACATCTGAGGCACTGAACCATTTCTTCAACCAATCCAGTTTGGCATATTTCACAATACCAGTTGTCAGATTTAGATTTAACCGGTTCTACTGCCTTTTCTGAACTTGCAATCTCTGATAATTTTAAATTTATCTTGATAGATTTTGCTTTGAATATTTCAGATTTTGCTTCTAGTTCTTTTGTGTATGGTGAACTGGTCAGTTCTATGGCATCTTGAGTACGAGCCACTTTTGAAGATTTTATTGTTTTTGTTGGTAACGGTGAAATATCGTTAACTGAAACGCTGAAAGAAGTTGATGCTACGATCTTATTTTTTGAAATAATTTGAGCCAAAGGGATTCTTTTTCTTGGGGTTCTATATTATCGTCTAAGGGACTACTTAGTAACATCGAAGCGGCAAAATCAGTTTCTTTAAATATATTTGGATCGATTGGCCAAATACGTGAAGCACGAAATGCATTTTGGGCATTCCTTACAGCAGCGGCAAGACCATAAGCTTCACCAATCAAACCGGAAACTTCAAAAATCGATAATGTACGACCCACGTTAATTCTTAGCCATTTTTCTCTGCACTGTCCATAAAAATTTTATAAGGGTCTGAAGAACCCGACATCTAAGGGTTGAAGACGGTGTATAGTGTGACTTGATAACTGTAATAACTTAATCCCATTATCTCCAGTAATTTGTAAGGCTTGAAGGTTCTTATTGTGGGTGCTGTGACCATCCAGTAATAATAAAATGGGGTTTTCACGACTTGGCCTAATTGTTTTAATAAAATGGTTCAACCATGTGACAAAAAGGTCACTGTTTATATATTCAGTGTCGCTAATAGTAACAATGCTGCCAGGGGAAGCGCCAGTTAAAAGAGCGTCTTGAAAACGTCTTTGGAAAATAATCATTGCAGGTATAAACTGTCATGCAGCACTTGTGCAACAAACCACAGTAGTATTTACCCCCCTCTCGCCACTCGAAATACTTTCAATCTGGTGTTTTCTCTTTTTTGCTAACACTTTTTGACACTTTCTTTGTACGGTTGAGCAACCGGTTTCATCGACGTTGAATATCTGAGTAGCAGTAAACTGATTTTCGTCAGAAATTTCTTTTAAAAGATCTTTAAAATGCAGTTCGCATTCATTGAGGCCATAGTCACCATTAGGAAAAGCCACAACAGCACTACTTAAGTCTTGTATGGTCCATGGTCCATATCTACCACGCCTTGACATTCTGCCAAAATAAAGACCTCAATGAGAATCCTAAATTGGACCGGTTCAATTTACAGCATGAGTGCCGGTCCAATTTAGGGTGCGGTGTTTCAAAACTACATAACGGCAAATTTCAATAATCACAACTTCTCATAATTTAAAGGTTATGTCATTAAAACATTCCTAAAAGTACCTGCTATTTAATTACATAGTTAACATAATATACATATTTATATACTGGTTACTTACTTGAACAGCAAGTTGTAATATTTTACTCTCGGGTTCCTAAAATACACTAAAACCGGTGTATTTCCGGTAACGTTAACGCAATAGAAACACGTGTTAGAATCTACACATATATTACAATGTACTTTTGATTACTATGAGTAGATGGCACCAGTGACACTTCGTTTGTTCAAAACAGCAATGGTCCAATTTAGGAGTCGGTCCAATATAGGCAACTCTACCCTACATTAATAATTAATAAATTCTACTCTATTTAGTGTAAATATGCCAAAGTGTATGTGTGATGCGTTTCGTAAAATATAAAATTACTGCTGGTCCCAAAACTACGAAAAATAAATTTTTTCGATTGTCTATTGATACACCATATTATTTTTTATTTAGTGAGCCAAAGGCATTTATAATATAAGCTTTATTGCAACTTTGTGTACTAGTTTATTTTAATAGATAACGCTTCATTTACTTACCTACGTTAATTTTCTCACCGTGTCGGCGCAGGTCTTTGGTAAAGCTTGTTGATGAGCTCAGCTAAGATAATCTTTATAGGCATTCGAAGCTACAGCCAGAAAGCTATACATGCCTCGCTCAGCTCTTAGCAGGTTTAGGAACCATGTATGTTTTAAAATAAGTTAAGTCAAAAAACAAAGTCCTATTTTTCTACGACATAAAATATTATGATATTTTAATAAAACTCCAACCAGTTTCGGTATCAGTATAGTTAACAAAATAATTCACTTATTATAATCTCTGTTTTAAAAATTATTTAGCTCACGAAAAGTCACAAAAACTACTTTAAGATTCGAAAACATGCCTATTTATAGATTAACAGTTTTTATTGCAAAAAGCAATATATAAATTAAGCTTCTCTAAAATGCGCCGAAATATAGTTTTAAAATATTCTCTCTCATTATTCTTGTACCATTTTCTCATTGGTAATGTATAGCATCACGTCTGAAGCTGGCATGGACGGCAGAGGACGGTAGGTGGGCCAGCTTGTGCATTGCTTTTTGACCACCCCCTGTATTTCGGTTATCCCTTAGCTTATCAAACAATTGAAAAGTGAGTTTTTTAAGCAGAACTTAGTGGCGTACTTGCTATATTCGAGGTGTCTTACTTTTCGAGATTTAAAGCAGACAAATGATTTTTTAAATGGGACACCAAGCATATTTTTCTTTTATTTGATTAGGCTATTTTTGAGCTTTTCAAATTTCAATTGATAGATACTATTCATAGCAAACGCACAAATCAAGTGCTTCTTTAAATGTAATGAATATATGTTTATTTTTGTGTTAAATGGTGTTTAATTTAATTTACGCATAATATTTAAAAGAACCAGCTTTATACTGTGGCGATACAGTAACAAATAACGACGAGCCAGCAAACCTTGTTTTGTTCACCCCAATTTTCAAAATATACAAGCACACAAGTGTTTCTCTACCATAGAATTACTCTTTGAATCTATGGAGGCGTGATAGAACGTTTTGTTCAACCTCGCATTAAAAACCCATCCTTTCCCAAAATTTTGATTTTTAATCCACGTCAAACTATGTTTGTATTGTAAGATATTCCGTTGAAGTGTTATTATAAAAACTACTGGTGATCGATGTAGTACTCTGTATATATTAGGAAAAAGATTTCCAGGTGAACAAAACAAAAAAATATTGGGACAGTTTGGAACCTTAATGTAACACAATGTTCTATCACCCCTCAATAGTTCCACAGAATGTTTCAAAGATATGGTACAAAATCTGAACTGATTTCCATAAAATACCAAGACATCTGATGCTTAAGATAATTGAGTTGTATTTTACTAAACAAACGGCGAACATCACACTGAAAATCAATTATTTTAAATTCGTTGAACTGCGTTAAAAGCATAATAAAATAACAATTTAAATTCCATTTAGCACGTATTGCTTGTAAATAATTAGGTCTATTTATATTTTGACTAATTTATCATTCAACGTCAGGGCAGCTGCTTGATTGGATAATGCATATTTTTTTAGGTAAAATCGGAAACATTTACATGTTACATAATATGGTATCAATATTTTGGTTTATTGTTTATTTTGATTAATATACCGGGTGGTGCACCGCCAGACTGGCCATAGGAAATCCCATGTAAATTTTGCTACCCTCAAATATTGCCTCTCCTATTAATTTTATATCAAAATTGTATTTAACTTTTATGAAGGTCTTGGCACCTACGTTTTATTTTTTTTTAATAATTCGATTCTCCGTCAACAACTTCATAACTATATAAGCAGAAAATTGTTACATTTACTCTCCTGGTTGCTTAGCTACAAAATTTTGAATAAACAAAATCAGAACACTTAGAACTACACATTTTAAATTAGGACACCTACCTCCACTAATTATTGTTTACCAAAATTTTTGATTATCATGGTATCCTAGGATGCTTGACTTTGACAGAGTAGTAATCTCATTCGATGATATTCTTTGAGTGTAAATTTTGAGGTGGCTAAATATTGGCTCCCTTGTACATTTTAGAGAATAATTGTATCATAATTTTTTAAAGAGGCCGACATAATAAACACATGTGCCAAGTTTGAATAAATTTCAATAAGCCAATCTTAACTTATTCGATTAAATGTTATGGCAAAATTACGAAATTTTCATTATCTAGGTAATACAGCAAACCCCAGCAAATAATTTCTATGACGCTATTGTCAAAAATTGACGTAAAGCTGGACATAATAAATAAAGATTATTTCATATTAAAAACACGTTTTCGTTCCACCAATCCGGCAATCATACATCCAAAATAAAAGACACCATTATGTTTTTCTTACTAAGCCTTCATTTTAACATAACATACCGAAGGCTACAGATTTTTACTAAACATGAGTTAATTAAATGTTCAAATAGGTTACTCTTGTAAGGTTGCCTTCCATAAAAAATGGTCCAATAATGTGATGCGCTACAATTCCCGCCCAAACATTTATTTTTTGTGAATATTGCGTCCGAGTATGAACAAGACGATGTTCATTTTCTTAGGTCCCATACCGGCCATTTTTAACATTTGGTTCGTTGTTGAGGGTGAATGTACATTCATCCGTAAAGCAGATATTTCTCGAAAAATCCCTATTAATATTTGCTCTTTCTATTACCTTAAAACAGAATACCATTATCCGTTGTTCATCACCTTGTCGTAGCTCTTGATGTTTTTCATACTTGTAGGGAAAATATTTATGTGTTTTTAAAGTGCGCAATACTGTGGCTTGATGTTTTCCTACGGCTTGCCCAAGAATCCTCGTGCTGATGATTTTATTTTCCTCCTCATGCAGTAAAATATCAAGATCTCTATTATTTCTTTCTTCAGCTCTATTGAGATTGAGACACTGCTCTTAAACTGTTTCTGTATAATACCACTTAATCATAGTTACTTTTTCTTAATAGAATAACTCATATTTAGCTGTAATTATAGCGCCTTCAATGAAAATGTTGTCACTGACGCTACTTTTCGTTTTGTCAATGCCAAATAATAATTGGCCGGTGTTTGCTGTATCACCTAAACCATGAAAATTTCGTAATTTTGCCATCACATCACATTAAACACCTCAAAATTTACATGGAATTTCCTATGTTCAACTAAGCCCGGTAGATGTATAATTTCGTTACCAGGTTTCTCCTGGAGGAAACCCCTGCATATCTCATTTGGGCGCCGTCTATGGTAAAACTAGCCTGAGGGGCTTCATGCGATTCCGGCCTGCGGGGCCTTAGTTTATCACTCCTCGGAGGATAGGTGAGGACCTAGGAGAGGGGCTTCAGGTCTATGTGACCTAAAGTCACTCCTGGGGGGAACTAGGGAAGATAAGGAGAGGGGCCTTGGGTTTATGTGTCCTGAAAGCACCTCTGATCGTAGGGGAGGTGACCAGTTGGAAAGACGAAGGTACCCTGTCCTTGTCGAGTATTAATACACAAAATGTGTTGATTATTATTGTTTAAAGGCACAGGGATCGAGGAGCGTGAAAGTGCACTTATTTATGTTAGGACGTCACTTTGTTGACACTTTAAACTCCTCACCCTGTATATTTTCTTTACCCTATCAGCCAAGATCCTTTACCACAATACAAACATAATAAAAACACGAAATAAAATTAATTTAACACGTATCAGTTAAAAATAATGGGGTCTATTTTTATTTTGACTAATTGCCTTTAAACATCAAGGCAGATGCCCAAGATAATTGAGCTGTTAATATTGTTGCTCATTTTCTGAGGCAGGCCTTCTCTCTCCGGAAATAGGTTTAATTTTGTTTGACGAGATGCTTTTTAAATTCCTATTGTTTTATGTTATGGAATTTATGTGACTACGTAGCTTTATTGTGCTCTTATTCATTGATTGGTACCCTTAATTTAACAATTTTGCGACACAGATAATTTTGTGTTTGCAATGCAAGAACTCGGAGAATGGTATTATTAACAAAGATGGTTGCATATTTTGCACTAATAAGTTAAATGGCGGACGTAACCAGAAAAGTTGATAAGAGGTAAGTTTTTTGTAATTGGTTGGAATAACTAAGGGGGTCTCAAGATTGTTCTTTGCTTAAAACAGTTTTTTAGTCAAGTGGGGGGGGGGGGGCGCATATACAGTGTGTCCGCTTAAGTTCTGTACATATGGAAAACTTTTTTAATATTAATTTTACGAAACAAAGTTACTCTTTATAAAAAATTATGCTTACTGAAAAAATAATACTAGACTATTCAAACTTGAGATAGTATGTACAGGATGATCAAAAAGTAAAAAAATCAAAATTGACCTACGAGAAAAATACCCTTAATTTTAATTTTAGAACAAAATGAAATAAGAAAATGTTGATTGGCATTAAAAATTATATGTGTTTCTACCCTTAGTAGACTATTATTGAAAATAAACTTAAAAATTTTAATCCTAATTCTCAATGGCATGTTTATTATCTTGCCACCATTTCCCACCTGAATTTGAATTTTAACTGTCAGCTATGTTATTGGTTTGAAACATCAGTTTGAATATTTAATTAGATAAATATGCCGTTGAAATTGAGTATGCAAGATAAAATTAAAATAATTTTAATTGTTGGTGAAAATTACAAAACGTATCGGGAAACTGCCAAAATTTTTAACTACAGATATCCTGATAAAATGATTTCTTTTACAACAGTAGGGAACCTAGTGACTAAATTCGAGACCTTTGGAAGTGTGGAGAATAACTACAATAAGAAACGTAGACCAAGGGTTGCAAATAATGAAACTGTGAACCAAGTAATGTTGTCTGTAGTAAAAGATCCTAAAAAATCATTGCGAGAAAGGTCAACAACATTACCAAATAATGTAGGGAAAACCACGATTTCAAAAATATTAAATGATAACAAATTTTGCCTTACAAACCAAAATTTATACATACCTTCACGCCTGGTGATTTTGAGCGACGCTTAGAATTTTGTTTTTTAATACAAGGAGAGTTTTCATGACAACCCTTTCATGACAAGAGATATACTTTTTACCGACGAAGCAACCTTTACCTCGAACGGGACTGTAATTTTATTTTTCCAAAATAAATTATCATGTTTCTATCAATTACTATAAACGTCATAAAATTACTACAAAACTAAAGAATCAAAGGTTACGTTTTGAATAAAAATAATTGATAAATGTTTATTAGCTTGAATTGCATAATAAATACAATTATTAATTATAAATCATTTCAATAAATATCATTTTTAACATAATCTACTAAGAGTAGAAAGAGATATAATTTTTAATGCCAATCAACATTTTCTTATTTCATTTTGCTCTAAAATTAAAATTAAGGGTACTTTTCTCGTAGGTAAATTTTGATTTTTTTACTTTTGGATCATCCTGTATATACTATCTCCAGTTTGGATAGTCTAATATTATTTTTTCAGTAAGTAGAATTTTTTATGAAGAGTAACTTTTTTTCGTAAAATTAATATTAAATAAGTTTCCTATATGTACAGAACTTAAGCGGACACACTGTATATTGAATAAGAAATACTGAAGGAATAAATGAAAAATTTCTCATTCATAGTACTCATAATCTTTCATTTCCACTCGAACTATATGTGGGTCTAAGCAAACGCGAACGAAATATGAATTAAAACAATTAAGAATATCAAGGGGTTGCTGAAATATAGAGTAAAGAAAATTAACTGAACTATGCTAGGCGGGTGACATAAATGACAAAAATGGCTTAAATATTGAATATAAGAAGAAAAATGGAAGTAAAGAGCTAAAAAATAAATAAGAAAATAAAAATTTTAAAGTGAAAATCAATGATAATGGATAATACAGAAAAAAAAATGAAAATAAAATTAACTAAGAAATATTGTAACAGGTAACAAAATTTAAATTAGTCGTAATATACTACGTTTTGCAGTTGTCACAGTTGTCCGACATGTCGGAATGATCTTAATTATTTTTGTGACTAATTAACATGGCGCGACTGTTGTGATTAGAAGAACAACTGTTCAGACGACCTTTTAGAAATTATATTACAATACGACAATAATCTTGGTTGCGGATATTTAAGATATTTGATACTTTGCCAGGATCAGGGTACTACGATCTAGACTAGACGGTAGTAATACGGGTGTTTTTTGTTTTTAATTTATTTATAAGTATAAACGTAGAGTGGTGTAAAATAACAAATGAAGTAATAAAGGGATTTATCACCATTAATTTATTTTTAAATAATTTTACTTTTCCTTCTTAGTATTGACCTTATGACTAATATCGGTAGGTACTCTTCTTGCGGGCTTAATTTTAAAACTAAAGTTCTACAAAATTACTCGTTACGGAGGTACAGAGGGTTGTTAATAAAAAATGGTTATAGCAAATTTTTAAATAATCTACACTACAGGGTGTTTCATAATTGAATGCTGATTCTTGAGAGTCTTAATATTTGGAAGATTATAAGAAAAAGCTTATATAAACGTAGGTCCTTCACCATAGGCATACATCGTCCTTCACCGCTTCATCTTTGAGCTACAAGGTGTTTTTTCTTTTTGATATCACAGTTACTTAGACAGTTTAATGTCTAAACTGCTTTAATGTCTAATGCAAAGTGCTTCTTGATAATTATTTGATTTTCGCTTCATTTAAAAGATAAATGCAATTTTATCAAACTCTGGTGAGGGCATAGCGAGGGGCAAAGCGATATGCAAATAGGTATAGTAAAAAACAGCTGTTAGTAGTGTTAAAGGCATTTAGTATTAAAAAGTAGTATGTGTGTGATAAAATGGCGGAAGAAATGGGTCACACTGTGTTGTGACTGCCACCCTATTATTGCATTTAACCCTATTGAACACATGTGGCATCAGATTAAATTAAAAATGAGAACTCAAAATAGCACACCTACTCTTAGTGGCAGAGCTGATAAAGAAAGTTTTCGGTGAAATTCCAGATGAGAGTTGGAAAAATTATATAACTACACAACAAAACGAATTACATCCTCTTATTATAAATGTGGATGATAGTGATAGCGAGACCGAATTAGGAATAGATTAAAACGTTGTATAGTTACAATAAAACCCTCTGTGTATATATGTAAATATATTTCTTTAAGTAGGTATATTAATTGTTATTATTACTTTCAGCTAAATGCGTGCGAAAAGTTGCCCTTTTCCGCACGCAAACTTTTCACACTTTTTTTGTACTTATAATACAAGTAATGGTTAACATAATAAGCATTGCTACTATAAGGTATTACTATGGCTTTCCATTTAAATACAAAATCCGTTCCTATGCAAAGCAGTACCCCTTATTTCATCTCATTTCAGTAATATAAACAGTGATGCCAGCTGGGGCCAGGTAGATTTCGCTGGTTGGCACGCTCATCGCCAGTTTTATATGGGTTATTTTACCAAGAATTTCTTTGAAAACGTAGGTTTGGCAATCGAACAGGTAGCGGGGTTTCTTTGGGTGTTTATAATATAATAAAACTATTGCAGTTATTAGGTCAAACGAAATATGTTCGGATAGACTTTACGTCTAAACCACAGGAAAGTCTAGGTGTTGACAGTCTGGATACTGGCTTTCCAAGAAGCCAACTAGTCGGTGCAGATCTCAAATAAGTTGTTATTCTTAATGATTTCTAAGAAAAATGTTAATTATTAAACATCATACTTCGGGGTGACCGCTAAACAATAACCTAGGAAGCTCAGATTTGGCACACAAATTACTACATTAAAGTGGATAAAACTAGGCTATGTGGACTCTTGATGAAACAACGTAATTCTTTTTTCAATATATATTGGGCCACCCTAGCGTCCAGCCTACCTCAACATTTTTATAAAGAACACACTGATTTCAAGCTAGTATAATAAAATAGTAATGCTAAGTAATGCCTACTTAAATATAATTTAACTATCATTTACATCAAGTAAAGAAAGAACAAAAATAATAATTTTATTTAATGGTGCTTTTATTTCGGTTATAATTTTAGTGAAGTAAGTTTGGCAAGTATTTTCGATCCTATAGCCTCCAGGCTGTAAATTATTCAAATTTAGAGAAAACTGTCCATACTATTATTACTATAGAGATCTGTTGCATTTAATCAAGAAATTTCTTTATTTTTAACTTTTTTTATGTGTTTTATTTGGCTTGATATTGCCAGAAACGGCGAAACATATATCCTTAACTTATTAATTTGTTAAGTAACTGGGAGCTGTGTGTTCTTGACTAAATGTTAATTATTCCGCAGTCATTGTGTTAGACTCCACCAGTAACTTATTATAATTATATTTTGCTACCGCATTCTTCGTCGTTGACATTTTTTTATTTTTCTTTTATTTGCTAAAAAACATATTATTTTGGGCTTAGGTTTGATTTGAAACCAACCCGACTGTGTACCGAATACCTACACTATAGTATTTAATTACTTGACTACCGAGATACACCAATAATTAAAATAAGTTAAGGACCATAGCTGCTTAGTATTTATTGTTTAAAAGTTATGCCAGAAATCTCCACTCGAGTTTATCAAAAACACTTTTAAATCGCTTTGTATAGGGCCAGGCCATGTCTCTGAATAAAGGTTGGCACTTACAAAAACCACTAAAATGGCAATTTGTTGAAACTTCACATAAACTTTTTTGGGTTTCACAAATAACAACCGAAAAACCAATTTCGAAACTAAAGACCTCACATTTTTTACCACTCAAAAATAAAGCCTTTTCTCATCTCATCCTTTTGGCAGTGACCTACAAACTTTGATGCCTGCAAGGATCCTGTTCCGTTGTTTTTCATCATTTGTATCAACTACAGTCCTAATGCAGGAGAATGTTAAGTAAATGGTGCGAGAAGCAAAATACGACTCTTGAAATTCACTATACACTGCGTTCAAAAACTACGGACCACACTGTTATTTCAGAAATGTGCCTTTGATTAAAAAAAATATTTTAAAACAAGCTTTAGGTCTTTTTTAGGGCTTACAAAGTCACTACAGTCTATCTTTTAATGATGCGAGGTAATAAATTAATGAAAACCGTCTTCTTCATGGGCGTGCAAAATTCCTCGGCACGTATAGATTTAAATGGGCCTGAATTTTTACATTTGTGCAGAGTTAGAACAAGTATCGACATTAAATTCAAGTTTCGTCTTCAAATATATATTTTAATATTAAATTTTGTCATTTTAACTGTGTCCGTCTCCCGGTTTAGTCTTGGAGGGTATATAAAATAAAGATCTATATGTTTTTACTATTTTTTTTTTAATCTAACTCTCATTCGTTTCCTTTTCCCTATAAAATGGAACGAAGGTAACTAAGGTTGACGGGACCTTCGGTCCACAAAAAATTTTTTACAAATGAAATTTCAACATTATAATTTCTCATAAACTGTAACAAAAATTTTTCTTCTCTTCCACAAACATTTTTATAACATGACCTAGAATGTCCAAAAGATCTTTTTATATATCCTAGATTATAACTTTCATATGAGGAACATATTCTCTTTTATATCCGACCACAAGTTAACAATTTCATCACATACATTTTGAATTAAATAAAGCATTTCATTTAAAATTTCAATATGCTGATTGCTTTTACATTCTCCTTTTAATATTTTGTTCGAAAGACTTTCTAAAGCTCCATCAACGTCACTTTCCACCAACGGTTTTCTCTCTACTGCTTATACTAACTGCAGCATTGTTTTTGGTCTCCTGAAGATGAAGGTTACTACCGTCGAAACATGTAGAGACGTTTTATTTTTAAAATTGAGCCTTTAATGGCTTACTATTAAATCAGTGGAGAAAGACTTTGTGATTTTTTTTCCCCCTTTCCCCTATATTTCAACTCCACTTCGAGAATGGACTATTTCTTTAAATTAAATTTTTTAAGCTTAAAATTATGTACAGCCGTGCCATTTACCTGGAATTTTAGAAAGCAATTTTATCAAAACTAATTAGAGTGTAGGTACTTATTCCGTTTCTGCTCTAATCGTTTTATTTATTCATTTCTTTTTTGTACCTAATCCTGGTTACCTGCTTGCTAATTATGTGGTTATTATGCCTTTGTGGGCAGGCCCGTATCCAGAAATTCGTTTCGGGGGGGGGGGGGGGGTTCAAGGACGAAAATCATTCAAAAATGTGGACCCGGCCCCCCCCTGGATACGTGCTTGTGTGGGTGTCTCTGTTGGAACATTACACCTATTTATATCTTTACATACCTACCTTGGGTGTTTGTTTCTCAATGAAACTAGTCAAAGTGTTGTGAAGAAGTGTCAGTATCTTTTTAATTAAATATGGAGAATATTCAACAATTTCCTAAACGCCCTAGAGTTGGTTCATGTACAGTACATGAAAAAAAATTGATTCTTGACTGTTACGATTGTATTAAAAGTAAGAATGCGGATTTGAGTGTTGACCATGCAGTGCAATTTACAGCAGATATGCTTAACGTTGGCAAAACAACAATATATAAACTTTTAAAAGAAGAAGAAAGTGTTGGCGTCAAACCTCCAAACACTTTTCCAGGACGACCAAAACTTGAGCTGGATGACGTTCGAATGCAGAGAATAAGGCGAAAAGTTCATTGTTTCTTTTTAAAAAAAGAGATTCTCACACTGGACAAAATTTTGTCCTCAATCCGAGAACACCAAGACTACTCATTTATGTGCAGAAACATGCTTGGAAATTATTAAAAAAAAAATGGGTTTTCGGCGAAAAAAGACATAATAGGCAATCAAATTTAAATGGCAGAAAAGCGATATCGTCTGTTAGAGAAGAAATTACTTAAGAATCATTCCAAAAGCCAGAGAAGAAAACAAAAAAAATATTTTACCTAGACGAAACATGGCTAAATGAAGGCCACACTGTGCCCAAATTTTGGCAGGATGAAAATAATTAAAGCTCAAGGCAAGCTTTTTTGGAAGGATTGTCCACAGGATTAAGACCGCAATCTGGAGAAGGACATCGACTTATCATAACCTATATTGGATGATCTGAAGGCGTTGTTAAAGGTGGTCTTCTGATGTTCCAATCTAAAATTACAGGAGACTATCACGAATATATGAAAAGCGAGGTGTTTAAGATTTTTAATTTAAAAACTTCTCCAATACATGCTCCTGGCTAAGGGATTTTCCCAATAACAATGGTAAATCCTCAAATATAACAATAGCTTGCGATAAACTCAGAGTGGACCTACCTAAAGAATGCTTATTATTTGGATCCTTTAATGTAAACGCAATATATTTTAAATTGTGTTGGATGAGGTTGAAATGTTGTAAATCGACTTATTAGACTGTAAATAGGTTTCTGTCGATTTGTTGAGCCATTAGACGTTTAAGCATTTATTATACTTAATAATAATCGAATAAAGGAATTCTGACATCCAGCAAGCCTTAGAAAATGAACAGGAGATGAGTTTCCTACTGCTCTTTGGTCTAATGTAATACGCTTAAAATCATACTTCGAATTTCCCTTGTAAAACATAATTTTTATCTTTTTTTCTCCTCTATACCATTCTTTCATATGTAAATTTTATTTTATTCTACACGACTTAGGACTGTACAGAAAGTCGAACTTTTATATTCGTATTTTATTCCCACGGAGCATGCCAGCACAATGCAACCCTTAATATTTCCTTTTATTGCCTTTCGCACCCTTCAAAGCTCCACATAAAGGGCAACGACGTGGCTATTTTAATAAGTGTTTCTCGGGGTGTTATTTTCACTTTGGCTTTGGTATTATTAAATTTGGTTTATTAAGATGAATTGGAGTTTGATTGACTCGGGCTTAAAGATATCCGGAAGTCGGGAAACAAAAATTGTTATTAATTACGTTCGTTGAGCAGTACTTCGTACAGTTTATGTGCTATAAGTGTAGTTTAATATTGTCTAAAGTCTAAAGGTTTAGGTCATATTATCATTAATAAATAATACTAAAAAGCTCCGCGTTTTCGCGTTCTCTAGCTTGCCGCCACCGCCTGATTAAGGATCGTCTATTTGCTTTTTACAAAACAACTCAGCAACATACCTGTTAGAGCGATTATTGCCAACGTCCTAAAAATATCAGTCGTTGGGAAATCGACAATTAGTAGCCAAGGTGACGACAGTTGCCCAAGATCTGGCACAATGGCTTGATACTTAAATTAATAAGGTAAAATAAGGTTAGGTATGCCAAACGTTTTAGTCAATGTAATTATCTCTTATCTTGAAGATAGAACATTTTTTGTGGTATCATCAGAGAACATAATATCTGAGAAAACTCAGATCAGGGTGGGTGTCTCACAGGGTTCACCATTGGTGGCTATTTAGTATAATATACAGCGTAGGCAAAAATAATTGAACACCCCCAATATTTTCATAACCATGTATATTCTCGAAAAACGCTGGGATATGTCGATTTTATTTATCATCTTTACAAATTTTGAGAATTTTTAGTATTATACAGGATTGCTCAAGAAGTCGGGGCACACGTCAACTTTAATTTTTTAAATGAAATACCCCAAATCTTATTCGATTTTTGAATTGTACTTAAAATTCTGAATATTTTTCATATAACATACCCTATTTCGATATTCAGCTGTATTCGATATATCACAATCTAAACAATAATGATGGCAATTTTCATGGAATTAATGAAAAGGGAAGAAAACACGGATACTTATTACCTTTATTATAGTAACCAAGCACCCTAATGTACTTTTTCGCCTCTGTAATTTTATTTTAAGTGACAGTATTGCCAAAAAAAGTTACGTTGTATTGTTAGAACAAGTTTTAAGTAAAATGCAATTGTTAAAGAGAGCGCATCTTTTTCGAAGAAACGTTAAACGGAGAGAGTTATTTGAAGTTTTTACAGTTTGAATTAGTTCCTGCTTCAGCTGGCCTATATCCAGATCACGATGAACAAGATAGTCCTGAAAGAATCATTTGGCTACAACAAGACGGTGCACCGCCGAATTACGCCGCACGGGTACAAGAATACCTAAACGAGGTTTTTCAACATTAATGGATAGGTAGAAGGGGAGAAATAGAATGGCCAGCTCGCTCAGCCGATTTAACACCCCTAGATTTCTTTTTGTAGGGATCTTTGAAAGAAAGAGTGTACAAGAACAAGCCATCGGATTTAGAGACATTAAAACTGATAATACAACATAAAATTCGACAAATTCCTGAACAGGTTATTGGGAACGCAAAACGAATTTGTTTTACGTTTAGGACACCGCCAAATTGTCAACGGCCATCAATTTGAACATTATTATTTATATATAACATATACTCTTATATTCAGATTTAAAGATTTAAAAGCTGTTGTTTTTACCTAATAAACCTACATAGGCCACAGAGGAGATGGTTGGATGACATTAAAAGAATAGCGGGAGGAAGATGGTACCATGCAGCGAAAGACAGAACAACATGGAAACGAATGAAATAAACTTATATACCACTTAAATTTTGTTAATTATTATTGTTTAGATTGTGATATATCGAAAATAGCTGAATATCGAAATAGGGTATGTTACATGACAAATATTCAGAATTTTAAGTGGAATTCAAAAATCGAATAAAATTTGGGGTATTTCATTTAAAAACTTAAAGGTGACGCCTTCCCCGACTTCTTGAGCAATCCTGTATAATACTAAAAATTCTCAAAATTTGTAAAAATGATAAATAAAATCGACGGGTCCGACCGTTTCTCGAAAATATACATGGTTATGAAAATATTGGGGGTGTTTCATTCTTATTGCCCACGCTGTATACACAAGCGACATCCCTAAGCTTTCACACATTAAACCTTATCTCTTTGCTGATGATACTGCGATAACTACAACCTCAAGGGCGAACTTAATTAAAGAGTCTTTTTAAATCCACTATTTTATAAGTCGTGTTTTTTTCTGGCGACATCTGTCTATATTTGAGCCCTTATAAGTTCGATTAATTTTGCAGTGGTAAGCAGGGAGTCTAAGCACAGATATTCCTCTTAACTTTGCCATTTCATCGACCACATATGTTTTGAATGCATTTTTATTTAGTATAGTTCTTTTTTTAAGGAATCTAATGGAACTTATATTTGTCTTAAACTTAGCCATTCTGTTATTTCACTTTTACACTATGCTTTTGTCAGTAATTTTTCCGCCAGCCTAGAGTTATGACTTGCATTATCCAATACAATTATTGCATCTTTTGATATAAGATCCAACATTTGCTCCAACCATTCTTCAAAGACATCGGCATTCACATCTTCGTGATAGTCTCCTGTATTTTTAGACTGGAACATCAGTAGACCACCTTTAACGAAGCCTTCAGAACTTCCAATAGGGGTTATGATAAGTCGATGTCCTTTTCCAGATGGCGCTCTTAATCCTGTGGACAATCCTTTTCAAAAAGCTTGCCTTGAACTTTTAATATTTTCATCCTGCTTAAATATAGTCACCGTGTGGCGTTTATTTCGCCATGTTTCGTCTAGGTAAAATTTTTTTTTTGATTTCTTCTTTGACTTTTCGGATGCTTCTTAAGTAATTTCTTCTCCAACAGACGATATCGCTTCTGTCTATTAAAATCGATTGCCTCGTCCTCATCTAGCTCAAGTTTTGGTCGTCCTGGAGAAGTTTTTGGAGGTTTGACGCCAACACTTTTTCTTTTTTTAAAAGTTTATATATCGTTGTTTTTCCAAGGTTAAGCATATTTGCTGTAAATTTCACTGCATTGAACACTCAAATCCTCAATCTTACTTTTAATAGAATCGTGACAGTTAAGAATTAATTATTTTTATTTACTGTATATGGACCGACTCTAGGGCATTTAGGCAATTGTTGAAGAGTCTCTATATTTAATTAAAAAAACACTGACACTTTACACTTTGACTAGTTTCACTGAGAAACTGAGAAACAAACACCCAACGTAGGTATGTATAGATATAAATAGGTGTTCCAAAAGTTAGTTGCTTTCCTTCGCCGGATTCACCTCCAGACGCGTTTCGCTGTATAACAGCTCGTCAGTGAAGCTATAGAATCCGACGAAGGAAAGCAACTTTAAGAGCCTACTTGACCCTGAAAGATCGATGAATAATGGCAGATGTAGCCTTTAAGCGACATCTAGTGACAATCAAATGCATCAACCTGGCCCGTCTAACAAAAATCAGTCAGATGCGGAGAAGCAAACTACTGCAAAAATCCGGCGAGCCGGTATAATCATAGAGTCGCCGCCAGGAGCGCAGCATTAAAAGCCAAATCTTGGTATACGGACCGAGTACCAACTATTGAATTCCAAAAGTTAGTTGCTTTCCTTGGCCGGATTCACCTCCAGACGCGTTTCGCTGTATAGCAGCTCGTCAGTGAAGCTATAGAATCCGACGAAGGAATGCAACTTTAACAGCCTACTTGACCCTGAAAGATCGATGAATAATGGCAGATGTAGCCTTTAAGCGACATCTAGTGGCAATCAAATGCATCAACCAGGCCCGTCTAACAGTTGGTAAGTTGGTACTCGGTCCGTATACCGAGATTTGGCTTTTAATGCTGCGCTCCTGGCGGCGGCTCTATGATTATACCGGCTCGCCGGATTTTTGCAGTAGTTTGCTTCTCCGCATCTGACTGATTTTTGTTAGACGGGCCAGGTTGATGCATTTGATTGCCACTAGATGTCGCTTAAAGGCTACATCTGCCATTATTCATAAATAGGTGTATTATTCCAATAGAGGCACCCATAAAGGCATAATAACCACATAATTAGCAAACAGGAATCAGGGTTAGGTACAGAAAAAAGGAATAAAATGATTAGAGCAGAAACGGAATAAGTACCTAGACTCTAATTAGTTTTGATAAAGTTGCTTTGTAAAATTCCAGGTATATGGTACGGCCGTACATACTTTTAAGCTTAAAAAAGTTAATAATAAAATATATATTTGAAGACAAAACTTAAAAATATTGATACTTGTACTAATTCTGCACAAATTTTAAAATTCAGGCCTATTTTGGACATGGAGAAGACGGTTTGATTGATTCGTTGCTTCGCATACTTTAAAGATAGACTATAGTAAAGTATAAATCCGTCTAAAACTAACCTGAACTAACTTGAACTTGAAAGTAAAAACAACGTTGTACAAAACGCTAGTACGCCCGGTACTTACTTTCGGTATACCTACGTGGTGTACCGTAAATAAGACCAAAATGTTAAAAGTGCAAAGAATTTAGAACAAAATCCTAAAAATAATTGTGAGGGCATCAATGTACACGACGAACAATGCATTGCATCTAGACCTAAATATTGAGACACTCAACCAATTTACAGACAAAGTAACAACAAAACACTACAGCAGAACAGACATTTCACCAAATAGACTAATTATAGAATCTCATCTACACACGAAAACGCAAAACAGAAATACCCAAGAGATTGACTCCCTCCTTAACAGATCTGAACGCAACTGAATTTCGGAATTTATTCAAATAAAATTTTTTCAAAATTCATGAAAATACACAAATCAAGAATTTTGAAGACAGCGATAAAATACATAAACAAGTAAAAGAATTCAAACAAAAACATCCAACCAAGTAATCGAAAAGAAATCCCTGCAACTAAAATAAATTAAAGGAAAAGGATTCCAACATAAGAAAGTATCATTACAACTGGACAGTTGCCATCATTTAGATGGTGGAATGAGCTTCTTTTCAGACTTATTTTTTTCTCAGCTCAAAAAGGCTTAATTTCGAGGTTTCCATCGGTAGTGCCTCTCCACTATGGCTAAAGGCAGCAAATTCTTAGGGAACTTGTAGGTGGAATCGGGTAGTGATTACACATGTGAAGTTGTAATTAGTGAGTTGGTGGCAGTAAATAGAACGAAGCTGATTGTCAGCTTTTTCAACCACAATTCGGAGTCCTTTCTCTAATTTAGTCTCTTATCAAAAAAAAGTCCCAAGTACTTGACCCAGTTTACCTGAATGCCATTAACCAAGAGCCTAGTCGGGTCTTCTATCTCTGCTCTTTGAGAAGACAATGACCTTCATCTTAGCAGGATTCAAGTGAATCCTCCACCCTCCACCTCGAAGCTACTTCTCCAAAACTCTGAAATCTAATCTGTTCTTTAAGTTTGCCCGTATGTTTATAGTTAGATACCCTGCATTTTACGCCATCATCACTTAAAACCACCCTGTACGTTTCAGAATTTAAGTATTTTATGGTACCCACAAAAGACCTCTCACCGCAACTTTCATAACGAGGCAGCCAAGTAGCGCTTCTTTTTATTAAACTTTTAATTCTCATTAAATAAACTTCATTATTTATGCGTAATATCGCAAAGATCTCGGTGCTAATTTATGCAAAACTGCCCTCTAAAAGTTTCCCATTATGAATTATAACCGAAAATTTTTGGTGACTTTTCGGTTCGCTTACCTGACGACTTAATTCTAATTTATTATGATCCTCCTGAAAGTTTGACTTTAAGTTATAGACTTTGAAAACTGACGCATAAAAACAAGTTTAATTTTTTGTCATAACTTAAGATCTTCTTTATGCTTCAACGGAAACGAGGTGTCAACTTTCGTTGGTGTGTAAAGGTGTAAGATTTTGTCTCTCTCTTTACATTAGACAAGCAGTTTTTCCTTTCCTTTACAATGCCCTGTCGCATTTTATACAGACCTATACAACAATAGCATCGGTTTGGTTCTGATCGATTAAGGTTAATACTTGCCAAGCACGCAACATATTATAACGATGGTTGAGGGACAAACATAACCTAAGATGTAGAAAAAAATGATAATTGTACTTGATTACAATTATAGAGATAGGCAGATAATTGAGATATTAATTATTCTAATATTAAGTAGATAAAAACTTATATAGAAGTACACTGATAAAATTAATTATTTGAATTAAAAAAATTTTCCATTGACTCAAATAAATATTTGTTTCCTCTTAGCCAAACAAATATGTATTTGAAAAATACCAAAGAATTATTTGCCTCAATTAGTATTATCTGATTTCATACAAATTACTTTTTATTGGAATTAATCACTGAATACAACCTTCAAGCAAATATTTATTTCCTAAATACTAACCTAACTTAAATAAGCCGCTTCAATGACTTAAAGTAAATAGGTTAAAAGTTAAGTTAACAAAATGTTTATTTGATTTATATTTATACATATTTTATCAAGTATATATTTGTTTTACTTTTGTTTTACATGTATTTGCCGTAACAACAATGTTATTTTAAACAATTTAAGTGATTTGATTTAAATAAACCGGTAATTTCCATCAAAGTCGTTTTTTTATTCAAGTACATAATTGTCAAACTTGTCTCTTATATTTTTTTAGACCAAGTATGATTTTATTTGGTTTAAATACCTTTTTTAAATTTTAAATAGATCAGAAAGTTCATTCAAATCAGTTCTTATGTTATCCAAGTACGTGTTTATACAGACGTCACATAGAAATAAGAAATAAGCAGATAAAATCCCCTATTGCTATTGATATGGTTTAATCAGTACCTATACCATAATAATCACAAACCTTATCAAATTGTTTAAAGTGTTCAAATAATAAGGCAAACCATCAGAAAAAAAACACATTTTCGTCTAAAATAAAGGTTATAACAAATTACGCGCACGCGCACGCGCACAACGATTTTCACATAAAAATAACATAAAAGTTAAAAAATAACCATCTCTTATTTAATTTCTTATTTTTATGTTTGTATTTGGTTCTATAAACGTCTTATGGCAGATCTGTAGATTTAACTCTTATTTTATTTTTATGTCACGTTATTTTGCTGTGTAAATCCACCATTAATTGTTGTTCCCCTTAAAATATACGTCAATAAAACATTATAGAGAAGTTAATAACTTTGATAAAAAATTAAATACAGGCAAATTCGCAAATATTAGGTAGGTACCTACAATAATTATTAATATTATATTAATTATATTATATCTTTTACGTTAGAAGGTTTGATAGGTATTGAAATATGGTGAAAATTGAGAAAAACTGTCTCATTTGTAACAAGATTTAAAAAAATACACCTAGGTAGCTATGATTTACAAATACCTGGATACATTTTTCTAAAAAGATTTTGTGTTTATAATTTTAAATTAGGTATTATAAGTATCTTTTGTCTGCCTCTTATCTTATTTTTTTACCTCGTTTCATGCGTAACTAAAATATTCAAATTAACTACCTTGAAAAGTATCTAACAGATGGGATATACCCCAATCTTCTAAATAATTAGTCATATTACGTTTATCCCCCATATCTTATTTTTAATTTTTGCTGGAACCACCAACTTCTGTGCCACTAATAAAGAAGATTTCACTCTCACTCATAAATTTCTACTAGACAAGATCGAACACCAATAACCTAAACGCGATGATGATTTATCAGGCCACTTTTGTATAACCAATCAAATTACTCAAAGCCCCATAAAATGTTCGGCATTGAATGATTTAAATTAGGGTTAAAGGTATTTAGTTCCTAACTTGAAATGTACTTCGATTAAATAATTAGTGATTTGTAAATATTTGGTTGTTTTATATTAAGGATTTAATGTAAATACATAATTATTTAGTTTAAATGACCTGGACATTTAAATAGTTTTCTATTGGGTGATTTAACTAGCGATTAACGGAATTTAGTTCCTAAATGAAAATTAGTTCGATTAAATAATTAGTTATTTAGATTTTGTTATTTTAGTTGTTTTTTGATAAGATATTTGTTTGAAAGGTTCCATGATTTGACACAAATCCACCAATAGTCAAATAATTTTACAAATAAAACGAAATACTCTCATTTATTTCAGTTAAATAAAACTTAGTTAATTAAAATCACATTTATTTATTACCAATAATTATTCACCAAATTAATCAAATTATATGATTAAGGGAGTACAGTTCTATCAGTGTAAGAATAATATGAAAATAGATAAATTGGAATAAATATTAATATTTATAAAAAAAATTCTACTATGTACAATACAACAACTTAATTTTTAAGTTTTAGTCATCATGTTCCAAGTAGTCCGATGAAATATCGTCGCTGGGGGCCAGAGAAATAATAAGGGGCTCTATAGTGTTTTCTAGCATGTTATCAACTTCCCACATTCTTTCTTCTATTTCAATCACATGTTCGACGCACTTACTCCATTTTTCACAATCCACTGTCTTTATTCCCTCTTTCAAGAGGATTCCAACATCTCTTATTTTAAAAGTATTATGCCTTGCTACAAACCCTTTGACTTGCGCCCACACCAAGTGATATGGCGGAAGGCGAAGTACCGTCATATTTCGTTTTGAAGCGATTTCGTCGACAACAAATTTCGTACAAATAGGTTTATTTAACTTTACAATCTCCAGTAGCTCCTTTTTCACCATATCTTTATGAAATGCCTTCTTATTTACAGTAAGCCAATGAATGATGTCATTCTTTAGTAGACGTAGGTATTTTTTAGGATTTTCTTGAGTGGTAGCTGGCATTATTCATGACTATAACAAACTCAGGAGGAATAAGATCTAGCATTTGCTGGAAGTATTCTTTAAAGACATCAGCGTTTATGTCTTCATGATAGTTTCCAGTCCGTTTTGATTTAAATGCTAGTGCTAGTAAGCCGCCATCGACAAATCCATTTTTGCTACCAATCTGAGTAATTATTATTAATCTTTTACCTTTTCCCGAGGATGCTTTTATTCCAGTGGATCATTCTTCCATAAAAGCTTGCCTCGCGCTTTTTATATATTTATCCTGCCATATTATACCAATGGTATATCCTTCATTTAATCAAGTTTCGTCCATATAATAGATATTCCCGTTTTCCCTTCGAAAAATACTATAGTACCGGTTTCATTAACTTTATTCTAAGGAAACCTTTACTAAACGGGATGAAGAAGCTGATAATATTATTACATCAGCTCAACCTAAAAGAAAAATAGTTCGTTCTTCTGCTAGATATGACTCTTTCTGGACAATATAATTTGTTTTAGTGCTTTTTTTAGAAATTGTATATTAAAACCCTATATTAACCAGTAACTTAAAATTGAATTGTAGTGTTGTTTGGTCCTGCGGGTCTTTATTACATACAGTGTGTCCGCTTAAGTTCTGTACATATGGTAAACTTCTTTAATATTAATTTTACGAAAAAAGTTACTCTTTATGAAAAGTTCTGCTTACTGAAAAAATAATATTAGACTATTAAAACTTGAGATAGTATGTACAGGATCATCAAAAAGTAAAAAAATCAAAATTGACCTACGAGAAAAATACCCTTAATTTTTTTCAATTCAATTCGATTCAATTCAAATAATTTATTGTGTACATTTTCTTTTTTTTTTTTATACAGAAACAACACAAAAGGACAAGGTACATAAAAATGATACAAACACCATGCCCTACATATTTACAATTACAAAATTTGATCGACTACACATTAATATTAGTAATTCACTAAATATATATTATCACTTGGGTGCATTAAAGCATATATGAATATAAATTATACATAACATGAAGAATCAGAAAAACAGAAAGGCCCGGGTGAACCTGTTACATCTTATTAGAACGAATTTAAATCGACATTGCGTTTAAAACTGTCATTCGAGATCTCGGCCTTTAAACTATTATTTAACTACTTAACTAATTTTAACTTTAGAGCTAAATGGAATAAGAAAATGTTGATTGGCATTAAAAATTATATCTATTTCTACTCTTAGTAGACTATTATTGAAAATTAACTTAAAAATTTAAATTTTAATTCTTAATGGCATGTCCATTATCTTGCCACCATTTCCCACCTGAATTTGAATTTTAACTGTCAGCTATGTTATTTGTCTGAAACATCAGTTTGAATATTTAATTAGATAAATATTCCGTTAAAATTGAGTATGCAAGATAAAATTGAAATAATTTTAATTGTTGGTGAAAATTACAAAACGTATCGGGAAACTGCCGAAATTTGTAACTAAAGATATCCTGATAAAATGATTTTTTTACAACAGTAGGAAACATAGTGACTAAATTCAAGACCTTTGGAAGTGTGGAAAATAACTACAATAAGAAACGTGGACCAAGGGTTGCAAATAATGAAACTGTGAACCAAGTAATGCTGTCTGTAGTAGAAGATCCTGAAAGATCATTGCGAAAAAGGTCAACAACATTACCAAATGATGTAGGGAAAACTACGATTTTAAAAATATTAAATGAAAACAAATTTCGGCCTTACAAACCAAAATTTATACGTACCTTGAAGCCAGGTGATTTTGAGCGACGCTTAGAATTTTGTTTCTTAATACAAGGAGAGTTAGAAGATAACCCTTTCATGACAAGAGATATAATTGTTACCGACGAAGCAACCTTTACCTCGAAAAGGACTGTAAGTTTACAAAATTGTCGTTGGTGGAGTGACGTTAATCCAAATTTCACTATACAGACACGTGATCAGTACTCATTTAAAACAAATGTGTGGTGCGGAATTTACAAAAATAGAATAATAGGACCTTTTTTTTTCGACAAAATTTAAATGGTGAACGTTACTTGTATTTTTTAGGTAATTATTTGTTTAATTTTATTCATGGACTTCACATACCCGAAATACTACGGATATGGTACCAACAAGATGGTGCACCATGCCACAGTACGAGGAATGTAAGACAATACTTAAGAACCCTTTTTAATGGAAAAGTTATCGCTAGATGACTGACCTTTTTTGGCCCGCTAGGTCTCCGGACTTGAGCCCCCTCGATTATTTCTTGTGGGGCTACTTAGAACAGAATGTATACCTACAAAGGCCATTTCAAAATGTTGACCATTTATTATTTGAGGCACTGCCTCACATGCCTAGGGTTGCCATACATTATTTAGCCACTGTCGGGACACTTTGATTTTTTCACCAAAGGGCATAATAAAAAAACTGACATTTGGAGGAGAAGCCCGCCACGCCCATTTTTTACCCAAAATTCGTTAAAATCGTTAAAAAAAATATAAAATCTTTGGAAAAAAGTTTATTAAACAAAATTAAAATGCAAACATTATAAACATAACATAAGTTATGTTATGATAAAACATAACTAACAAACATAAAAATAATATAGCTACAAAATAGGTAAAAAAAGTGAAAAAAACATAATTAATTTGAATAGAATGATTCATTAATTAGAGAGACAATTACAAATATAACTCCTCCCATGATTAGAAATGTTTTAAGATAATTTTCTGCAAGAACGGTTAAATATATTGAAATGGAGGGAGGATATGTCGAGGCAAATGTACAGTGAGGAAAAGTTAATGAATATTTTTGTTTAAATTCATATTTTAATGTATATTATTATAATTGTATTTTTCCAAAATAAATTATCATGTTTCTATCAATTATTTAAATGCGTCATAAAATTACTACAAAACAGGGATGAAGAATCAAAAGTTACGTTTTGAATAAAAATAATTGATAAATGTTTATTAGCTTGAATTGCATAATAAATACAATTATTAATTATAAATCGTTTGAAAAAATAAAATTTTTTGAAATGTCAAATTTATTTTCAATAATAGTCTACTAAGAGTAGAAACAAATATAATTTTTAATGCCAATCAACATTTTCTTCTTCCATTTTGCTCTAAAATTAAAATTAAGGCTACTTTTCTCGTAGGTCAATTTTGATTTTTTTACTTTTTGATCATCTTGTACATATTTTCTCAAATTTGAATAGTCTAATATTATTTTTCAGTAAGCAAAACTTTTTATGAAGAGTAACTTTTTTTCGTAAAATTAATATTAAAAAAGTTTCCCATATGTACAGAACTTAAGTGGACACACTGTATATACATAAAAAAAAGCAACAAAAATGTATTTTAATTTATATCCCAAAAATCATGTACTTCAAAGCGCCCAATAATTAATATGCCATATCTTTGAAGGCTGCTGATAATAACTGATCTATGTGTGAAATTGCATAGACGTTTATAAAGTTGACAAGCAAACTAAACTTTTCAATGTTTTAATTATTTTTTATTGCAATATTGATTAAACTTTGTAAGAATCCGCTTTTTATGCTAAGATTACAAAGAAAGTCAGTCTACGTATAGGTATAGGACAAATTCAGTAAAAACTTCAGGTTTTCGATGGACAAATTTAATAAAACACATGATTAACTGTTTTAAAAAAAATGTACCCAATTATTTTCTTTGCAACTACTTATGATGCTTCCATTTTGGGGTAGATTTGATTTATCTCAGTCAAATTATTAACTTTATTATAGATAACAAAATCTCAAGTACACCAAGAATCATCAGATTTTTGTCTGAATAAGAACATGACCATTTTTCTAAACCCGTCGTTTTTATTTTTGTCTAATAAAAATAATCTTCATACACAGTATATCTTCATACTACTCTACCCCGCTCACAAAGATATATAACAAAGCATGTAACACAAAGGCCAATAGAATAGATATAAAAGAAAAAAACACCCTTTCTATGTACTACGCCAAATGTAAATTTCTTGTAACTTTATTTTCAACAGCGCAAAATTCTATTTCGACTTGCCAAAAGATTTACTCTGCATTTTTTGAGGCTAAATATAGGAAAACGGTCTTTTTATAACCAAATCCTATAGTGCAGAATGTAAGTCTGCGACGTTGTTTTAATGGTATTTTCGGAAGCACTGTCGAAGCTCAAAAAAATAGTTGTTTCTAACCATTATGCAGTCAAGATCACTGAGCAAAAATCGAGGATATGTCGACAGCGACCTGGTACTTATAAGCGCATTTTATTACACCTGTAGGTCATCAAAGTAGGCGTTTTAGTATACGGATATACATACTTCTTTATTTATACAAGAAATACCGTGCAAATACATCAGCAGTATACCTACAGAAGTCTTTATAAAAACAAATATAGGACTTAAATCTTTACATAAAACTAAATAATTAGATAATAATACCCAAATATTTTTTTCAGGTAATTCATCTTTAATCATTATGTCCAAACTAAGTTCTTTTATGGATCAAAATACCAAAAATCAAGGAGTTGCACCGTTTTTTGACGAAATTACCAAGAGAGAGATAAATGCTATAGAAGGACAAACCGTCATTATTCCATGCACCATAAAAAGTTTAAGCAGAGAAAAAGTGGTAAGAATTTGTTTCTTGTACGATTAAGGCAGAGAGGAATGTGGCAAATTTATGAATTCACTTTAATCCGGGCACCCAGTGTACAGGGTGATTGACCATAATATCCCACCCCCTAAACTTCTTGATTTTTCATAGTATAAATAAAAAATATTATCACATAGGGTATTTGAAATATGTTTTGCGCTACTTTTGAATAATATTTTTAATATATGAAATAATTAAAATAATCTGTATTTCTTACTCTGAATATGGCATTTTAACTAAAGGGAGTGAATTGGTGCCATTTAATATAACGACACTATTAAAGCCGGCAAATTTTACGAGGTAATAATATCAAATTAATGTAAGTATTTCCCTTTTTTTTCCTGTTTTCGCGTTGAGTTTAAAATTGTGATTTTAAAACGCCAGACTTTGACATAATATATTCTTATTTACAGTTTTGTTTTCCAATTCATCTGTGACGTATTAAGCTAGATAACATACAGGTTTTTAAAAATTGAATCGCTCATATCTAAAAACGGTTCTAGCTAATATGGACGAACTATATATTTTTGGAAACGGGGGAGTTAAACTCTTTATAAAAATAAAAAATTCATAAGCAAATAACAACAAATTTACGCGACAGTGCCTTTGTTTTAGGCGAAGCCGCATTTTAGATGGAAATTTTATACTCTGCGGGAAAACATAAACAATATGGCTTTATTGGGTTTTAATAAAATTACAGGGAAACTTAACTCCTGCGCCAAAATTATTCCAACCGTGTAACTGATACATATACTATTTTTTAACAAAGCTATACTACGGTCTTAAAATAATTGACAAAACTGTTCATATAACCATTAACGGTGTGCGGCGAAAATAATTAACATTGATTCGCCCACTTTTAAGTTAAATAAAAGCAATTTAAACTGTTTGGGAAGATTGTGCATAAATAGGTCATTACATGTTGCAAAGTTTTAATAGATTTCACTGAAATTTCCATAAAATTTACAGAAATTGGAATGTCATTAAAGGCCTTTCACCCTACGGTACCCGTTTTACTTAATTTGGCAACGCAGGTAGGAAAAACCCATGCCTAAAGGCGCTCGCACGCTTTCTTATCGTCTCTAACCAACGTCCAGTGTCGTAGACAAGTTTCAATCAAGAGGATATTAGCAATTCAGTTTTATTATTTTGGTGGTTATTCAAAACAGCAAATATTATAATGCAGGCGAGTTCTTCAAGTGATAGTAACCGACAGGTTACAAAACGACGTCATTTAAAACCTGGGGAGCGTACAAGGGTGAAAAATGTTTATGAGGGAATTCTAAGTACACACAGTGGAATATCATTCACTGATGCAGCAGAACCTTGTGCCACATTGACTAAGACATCTTGCCGTACTGTTTATAGAACTCTCAAGGACAATAGGAATACTAAAGTGTCCGATCAGAAGGAAACGAGAGGACGGAAAAATATTTTTATTGATCAGCAAACAAAGTTAGCCATTCGTCGGAAAGTGCATGCATTCTTTTTTTCGAAATGAACTTCCGAATTTAAAAAAAGTTTCTGCCGAAATTGAAAGGAATGAAAATATGCAAAAAATTTCACGAAGAGTTCTAATGCGCACACTACAAGAATTGAAATTTCGATTCTTATAACGAAATCGCAAAAGTCTTTTGGTGGAAAAGGAAGACATCGTATTGTGGCGTAGAAAGTATTTAGAAGTAATACAACAATATCGCTGTGCAGGGAAAAGAATTTACTTTACGGACGAGACATGGTTAAATGAAGGACATACTGTGAATTACATTTGGCAAGATCTCAACATTAAAGATGCACGTAACGTCTTTATCAATGGACTGTCCACCCACTGGATTGAAAGATCCTTCAGGAAAAGATCGTCGGTTAATTATAACCCACATCGGGAGTGATTCTGGTTTTCTTGAAGGTGGGTTTAAAACAGACGCCGATGCTTTTTCCTTTTGTCAGAACCCATAGCCTCACTGATGAGCTGTTATACAGCGAAACGCGTCTGAGGATGGTTCTGGCAGAAGGAAAAAGCAAACCCTTTTCAATGTGTTCAGTTTTCGGTTACTAAACCGACAAAACGCATAGCGCTGCCTAGCGAGGACTCCTGTAATTGTGACGTTCTGTCTTTGCAGGTTTTCCTCTGATAATTGTGGCTTGATAAGTCCATGTCAGAGGGCGCAGGTATGCTTAGAAATTGGTGTTATTTACCAGCACCACGAGATTGAGCCATCTGGCTTCAATCTGTATCAAACCGATTTTTCTGTTTTAAAACAGACGCCGATGCTTTTTCCCTTTGTCAGAACCCATAGCCTCACTGATGAGCTGTTATACAGCGAAACGCGTCTGAGGATGGTTCTGGCAGAAGGAAAAAGCAAACCCTTTTCAATTTATAATTTAGGTTTTGGTCTTGCCCTTAGTCCACTAATATATGTATCTATTATTATGTAGTATAATAAAAACTTTATGAAAATAACATATACCCTTGCTTTATTATTCTTTTTTGATCTTATATCTGCGTAATTTATTTTCTCTAGTTACTTCATTAGATCACCAAATGTAAAAGCTTAATTTATTTTTCAGTTTAATTTATAATATTATATTTATTATAGTAAATGTAAATATATTATAATAATAAACAAAAAATTCATATATATTTTTTGAATTATTATTGTTTAAAATGACACGCCTCTGGAATTGGCGTTCCTTTTATGTCTTGCACACCCCGGTAAAAATGAGTCACTACCAATTATTTTAGTACCGGTGTATAAGCTTGCACGCTCCTACAAGTAATTATATCTTTACAGGTATCCTGGATACGTACCAAGGATCTTCACATTCTCACATCAGGAACTCTCGCCTTTTCAAGTGACTATAGATTTCAGCCAGTACACACCGATAGTAGTGAGGATTTCTGGGGATTAAGGATACGTGGTGTTACAGCTGACGATACTGGTCAATACGAGTGCCAAGTGAACACTGAGCCGAAAATGAGCCTGGCATTACAATTAACAGTATCTAGTAAGTATCGCGTAATTTTTACTTCTCGTGACTTTTATACAGATATTGTATAGTGTGTTAAAAGTTGAACGGTTAAAATAATTTTCTTTGAATATTTTCGAAACGTCTGAAGATTCATTCATCATTAAGGTTTTCTTCAGTATGACTTTAACTTTCCAGATCCAGGTATTTTATATTTTGACACCAGTTTACCAGTGTTTTTGACAAGCAATCTGGATGTAGGTTAAATACTTATGCTTTTCTAGAAATAGGTAGCCTGTATTTTGGCATCATACAGACGAATTTTTCATTTATCAAGCGAGATTACCAACGTAGGTGTTTTCTTGCGGTGGTGGTAATCCCAGTATCGTTTATGACCAAGAGGAATTTGAAAATAGACTTTATTATTGTCTTGCCAATAACGGCCCATATTTTGAGCACTTAATAAAATAATCTGTTCAAACTAAATAAATTAGTTGCATTATTATTACTTATTAACCTATTTCGCAAGCCAGGCAATTTATTGTCATTTGCGACGATGTATCACTCGGTAGGTAGTGTCATTTGACATTTCAATGTGAGGTTGGCTTAAAATGAAGAGATATATAGAGTGACTTGTTTTAAAATGAAAGGCATGTGCTCATAGCTCTTTCTAATTAGTTAAAGTCGTTAGTTGGCTGCTTATTGCTAGATACAATGCAAGTTAAAAATTGATTTTATTCACAAACGGCTTACCACATTGCCACGACAGTAGAGGAAAGTCGCCTATTATGGGGTACCATTTCATTTTTTGCAATTTTTTCTTTTATTTATTTTTGTTTATATTTCATTTTAGCAACATTGGTTCGTTATTATGCAAGCAAGATAATACTAGATAAAAAAAGATTTAGAACATTATCATTTTTGTAAAAAAATAATTTAAAAATGCTGTGTCTACCCCATATTAGGCTACCAGGTAGCCTATTATGGGGTCCTGGTAAGCATTACAGGGGTACCAAAAAAAGTTATCTTAAGTTAAAAGCTTTTACAGAAGTCGCAAATATACTTCGGCGTGTCATTTCCCGCACATTTGACATGGGCCAATTCCAAACATCCTTGACACTGAACCCACTCATCTCCATTTTTATCATCTTTGAATATAAGGTGACAAAACATGCATTCTGATTGAATGCCATCGAAATCAGAGTCGTCTGATTCTTGAAAATACACTTCGATATCTGAATCAGATGATGAGTCCTTTTTAACAGTCTGTTTCTGGGATTTTTATTATCATTTTTGTTTGTATCTTTGCCTTTGTTTGATGCCGACTTTTGTTCACTCAAAACTTTTCTTTTTGTCGTTTAAGGAATAATAATTGTTTTCTTTCTGAGAACCTTTTCCAGTTCATTTTTGTAGAGTGTACTAGTAACAGGCCCTTATTAACCTATAAATGTAGTATAATTAATTTTAAATTTATTTTTGTTATTAATACTTTGTACTTGGTATGCTTAAATTTATTTGGTTAATATAAATTGTTTATTATTATTATTATTATTAATGCACTTGCCCCCTCCGGTTTTTTCTGGTCATCAATCTTGCGGCTTATGTTTGCAATAAGCAATATGTTGCTGGGTAAAATCAGTCTTTTAGTAGGAGTGTTTGGTGTAGTGATGTGGAGCATCTCCTCAGAATTTTGAAGTGCTTGAAATGGCATGATCTGCAACTAATTTTGACCTAGTAGAGAGAGCACTATCCAAAGTATTTGTCGTCGAGGTGCTCGGTATTGAGTCATTAGGTATCCCTTGCATTAAACAATCACCAATATTTTCCTCGGAATTTTCATGTGAACTGTTATCAACAAAATCGTAATATCGAAATATATTTCGATGTACCGGAAACATTCCTGTCTTTTTAAACCAATTAATTGCAGTTCCAGCAGTGGCTGCTCTGTTATATGCCAAGCCAAATAGCTTCGCAACTTGGTAAACTGTTACCACACGACCAGCATGTTGCTTAAGCCATTGAGAGAGTTCCTGGGCGTAATATGTTTTGAAAAGTGACATAAATGCAACATCTAGCGGCTGGCGGTGGTAAGCAAATTATTACAACATGTTAGTCTCTTGCAATAGTCACTACCTCCAAATTCTTCAAATATGCGTATAATGCCCGTCTAATATAAGAAGAACAGGATCTTCTGCCGTTGGCTTTGTGTATTCAATAAAGTGTTTCATCTACTGAACAAATATTTCCTGTTGAATCCAACCAAGCGTATATTGAACCTGGTGGGGTACCGTCAGTTCCATTTCTGCACAACATTTTTCCGAATAGGTGGATCGGTAGAGGGGGTACAATCGAGTGGCCACCTAGGTCCCCTAATTTGTCGCCTAACGACTACTTTTTATGGGGACACTTGAAGAACAGAGTTTATACCACAAAACCTCAAGATTTGGCCGATAAGCTGTACAGGGAAAACAGTTTGAGCATTTAATATAAAAAATATATTTTTTTCTAAATTGTACTTGTTATTTCGAAAGCTACTGATATTAGGAACAACGTATGTTATATCAAAAGTGTAACAAATTTAATGTAAAAACTATAAATGAAAAAATATACAGGGTGCTACATTTAAAAATATAGAATTCATTCAAATTCCAGCCAAACTAATAAGCATAAGTGTACCAAATTTGGTTTAAATCGGCCAATAAATTGTGATGTTATTAAGCCGCTTCCAGATTTTATTCACACACTGTATACAACCAACGGCCCCTTTTAAACTCTGACCTCAGAAAATCGTTATGTGATAGCCTAGTCTTAGCTTAATTCACTTTCTGTGATGCATTGTACGGCCTAATAATGTTTTATAAAATAATCGTTAAAGATGTCAGGATTATTTATATCAAAAAATAAAAATTGGATATGACTCTCATCCCCTGGACCTTGGGCGTAAATCTACTATCACTCCTTCGTTGCACAAAACCACTCATTTAGTCATCAAGTTAATATCTAATAGATCAATTACTTAACGATGAACTACGTTTTGGTTATCTTCAACAGGACGGTGCACCCGCCCATACATCAGCCAAAAATATTAACTACGTACGCAACTTCTTCGATGCCAGATTGATCAGTTTTCGAACACACATTGAATTCCCACCCAGATCACGTTGTTTGACGGTTATGGATTACTTTATTTTTGCTCATTTGAAGAACAATATTTTTAATACACCAGTTGAAAATTTAGAGCAGTTAGAAAAAAGAATAATAATATATAATCCATAAATTTATTCTGTGTCGTGTGACTCAACATCCAGTCCAATTGACGCGACATTAGAACAGTCATTCCATTGTCGCTGCAGTTTTCTGCCATGTTTCTACCAGATCATTTGACACATGCCACTTCAGTTAAGTGTACGTCTGCTCTCAAAATATGATTTGACATTAGTTCCTATACATTATTATCATAACTATTACCGATTTAACAGAGTATTGAAAAGTGCAAACTACAGTTGCCCCAAATTTAAACCGACAAGTAATAATATAAATCGAGATTAAACTTTATTGTCGGATTTGTTCGATTGTTATTGCCCACATACCCATAACAACAACTATAAAACGTTTATTGATCATTTCACTGTTTTCAAATAAACACAAAAATCGGTTAAAATGGTAATAAATTTAAGCGTTTGTTCGCAGTTTAAACTACTTAAATTCTCGTGTATGTTTTGGTTGTAAATATTTTTTTTTTTAAGACTATTTCAACAGTTAACTTAACTGCACCTGTTTTTGGATACTTTTAAATAATTGCAGAGATGCATACTGTAGTTAGGTAATTATAAATATAGAAATATAGAGCGATAAAAGAGTACTGTGATGTTGTCAATAATAAACTACATCATTATTTTCATATTCTTTTAATTATAGTTATTGAACTTTATAACATAAGCAAACACGCGTAACATATATCTGACAACGTGTAAGCTTCCACTGTCAAAGTGGATCGCTAAGCAATACCACCTGACAAGTACAGGGTGCCCGAAGTTCGTTTGCGACAAAGAAAAATTGAAATCACTTTAACTCATTCTGAAAGCTATCCATGGACAACATAAAATAACAACCAAAAATAAAAAATAAACAATTTCGACCTTACAGTAAATGAGCAAAATGTCCACCTTCTGATAAAATGCACGACTGCTTTCAATAGGTTTACTTATATTATCACATTTTTGGCTTACCACATCTGCTATTTATAACAAATGATTGCCATATTAAGGCCAAATGAAGTACCTACCTACCTGCTTTGGAGAGCAGCTGACAGTGATAGTATTGTCATTTTATCAGTAAAATTCAGAGTTGTCAATTAGCAGTGATTCCATCATGAACAATTTTACTAACGCTGAAATGGCTGGCATGCACTTTATATATGGACTAGCAAATGGAAATGCGGAAGAAGCACGGAGAATTTACCAGGACAGATATCCTAACAGAGTAGTCCCATGTGCTAAAACATTTAGAACGCTACATGCAAGATTATGTGAAACTGAAAGTTTTAATAAAAATACAGGTGGTGGAAGACCAGAAACTGTAACAGCGCCTGAACTAGAAGAAGCTATACTTGATGCGATAGAAGAAGATCCTTCAAATAGTACCAGGAAGATTGCACTGCAGCTTGAAGTCAGCCCAAAAACCGTTTGGAAAGTTCTAAAAAGAAACCTCCTGTACCCCTATCACATACAGCGGATCCAAGCTCTACTGCCTCGGGATTTTCACCCAAGATTAATGTTTTGCAGGTGGTTGATTCATAGAATGGCAAACAATAATAATTTTTTACCAAATATTTTGGTTGCGGACGAGGCAAATTTTTCACGAGATGCTATTACGAACTTTCACAATGACCATTTTTGGGCCGACGAAAATCTCCACGTTATTAGAGAAAATCATTTTCAGCAACAATTTTCGCTCAACGTTTGGGTAGGAATTATTGGTGACTAATTGGTCCATTTTTTTACCGCCAAAATTAACAGGTGAATCCTAAACGGACTTTTTGCGACATCATTTACCCATTTTGTTAGAAGAAGTACCCTTACATGCAACATGTGGTTTATGCAATACGGCTCATTTTAGTGTTCTTGCTCGTCAGCATCTCGACATCACCTACCCTAATCGCTGGATTGGACGTACAGAACCTCAAAATTGGTCAGCTCGCATTCCTGATATTAATCCTCTAAATTTCTATTTATGGGGTCATCTGAGGCTCTTGTTTATAAAACTCCTGTACTACAATCAATGACAAATCGATTGCAGTCGCGCATTTTATCAGAAGGTGGACATTTTGTTCATTTACTGTAAGGTCCAAATTGTTAATTTTTTATTTTTGGTTGTTATTTTATGTTGTCCATGGATAGCTTTTAGAATGCGTTAAAGTGATTTTTTTTTGTCGCAAACGAAGCCAGATATGAAGAAAACACAAGATACCAAAAAGTTCAATTTGTAGTTGCATGCTCTGATCAAATAAAAAAGTTAAAAGGAAAGGCAGTGGCGTACTTTTCTTCTCAATAATAATTGGCTGTGTTGCCCACTGAGATGCCACTTGAACTAATAATTTTAATCTAGTTAGGGCTAAATAAGCGTCTTATCACACTTCAAATAACTGAACCAAATTTCAATCAAATCGGTTTAAGGATATCTATGACCGTATTTTTTTTTAAATTAAACGCCCTGTATCTCAGAAACGAAGCAACTCCGGACATATGTTCATAGAAACTTTTTTCTTAAAACGACCTTACGTATCTCCCTCTGAGGTTTCGTACCGTAGTCAGGAAACAACCTGTATGTCACCTCAACTAAGCTAAACTAATGTATGATATGTACATCCTTATCATGTCCAAAAGGTACATACCATGTCCGCCGCTGATAATCCTGCAAGAAGCGAACTACGAAAATTGTTTTTTGGAACGTTTTAGGCAAAATCATATTTATTATACTAATATTGCTTTGTTTCGGTTGATAACTCGCACATGTATCGTCACATTATGTGTTTGTTGGGGAAAGTTCAGTTACCTAGTTGCATAATTTAGTTACAAAAACAAGTATCAATTCAAAGTAAAGAAAGTACGGCAACGTCGCCGTCTACAATCTTTTAATAATTTCCGAGAATACTCGTCGAAATATAGCAAGCAAAAAAGCGAAAAGCCAAGATGGCATCGAGCTTCGCGAAAGACGCATCAATAAACGAGCGGCCGCCCAGTTGACGAAGTGTTAGAGCGTACGTGACTGAAAGAAGTGTTTATTGTTAGGCAACTAGGTATACTTACGTGTTAATTGAAACAGCACGACAGGATGCTACTGTGTGTACGAAAAAGAGGGATGATAATAATATATCACAAATAAAGCTCAACATGTTTTGACACTTCAGATTCGATCAGTCTTTTGTAATAAGCAGACGGGCTCACTCGCAGTGTTTACGCGAGTATCGTTGATTTCACGGCATGCCATGAAGTAAGTCGGTCAATTTGCGGAGGTAAATCCCGAAGATGTAATAATGTAATTACAGTAGAACCTCGATTATCCGGGCCAGCCGGGACCGAGCATTCGCCGGATAATCGAAAACACGGATAACCCAAAGACCTCATTTTTTTTTTTAATAATTTATTCATAAAAATATATGTGTTAGGCGAAGAAAAGAAACGTGATACACACATACTACATACATGTAACAAAAAATAACAGTTTTAATATTTATACATAATGTACATTGAACAATATATGTATATGTACATATGTATGTACAACGTAAAAAAAATCACTTAAAAAAATCACTAATTTTTGTTTGTTTTTGGGCTTCGTAACTTCGACACTTTATAATTTCCTTCATTTTTCTAAGCTGAAGCACATGGATGTCATCAGTTCCAGGCTGTAACGAGTCGGTCGGCAATTGGCAAAAATATTAAGTAAACACATAAATGGGGGATGTCCCGAACATGAGGATTCCCCGAGACGAACGTCTGCACGGTGCATTCAGCGTTTATGCGCCAACCTCTGGCCGTCAGCCACGGAAAATCCGCCGCCCGGATAAAGCGCGCACGGATAATCGGGGTTCTACTGTATTATATCACGCCTCGAGTCCAGTTAAGCTTTTGTAAAAAGCAGTCGGAAATTCGTGGAATTTATGCAATACATTCTTGAAGGTTTAAGAATATAGTATTGTATCACGATATTATTGTTTGTTGTTAGTGATATAAAATGTGTAGCTGATTTAATGAAGTAAGTAGTTACCATACTAAAATGTAACAGCAAAGCCATATTTGCTGCTACGCAGACCAAATGTGACGGTGAGTCACCGAAATAATAGGAGTAAATAAACATATTTTGTGTTAGAAAAAGCTTTTTATTTCAACTGACATATTTTGAACCATGAAACCTATGGAAATGCAGTAAACAATTTATGTTTGGCCAAAGCAATAAAGGCAGCGGCAAACGGTGTTGAAATACACTGTACGGTGCCTTCCTTTTCATCAAGCTCTATAATAGCCTTGGATATATTTGTTACATGAGATGTAATACGGCGAAATGCGTCCAAGAATTGGGTCTGACGTAAAGGAAAGGGGACAAACTTCTTTCTTTTACATAGCGTTTTCGGTTCGCAGAAACCGAGATTGGCTTTCAGCGCCACCTGCCATTAGATACCTGCTTATGCGGGTTCTATTCCAGCAATTGATCTTCTCTAAGTCCTCGCTGGTCTGGTTGGGTGGATAGCTCGATTGCCACGAGATGTCGCCACGTGCAATATCTCGCATATAAATGAATATAATTTGAAATAATTGTCATTTTTGTTGCAAATGGTAATCCAATTACAGAAGATACTCAGTTGCGGTAAAACCATATTTTCTATCGAAACAGCCCAGAGGTTGTACCTTAAAACTGGACACTAAAAAAAGTTTCATTTATCAAGGAGCATAACTCCCTTAAAACTTTCAATACCTTTTTTAACGTATCCTTAAGCATATTCCAGTTTTCCTTTAGTGTATTGTTTTTTTAGAAAACTTCTCAGGTTATTAACCTCGTTTAAACAACATTTAATAATTTTAGGGAATTTAATTTTTTTTTTTTTGATTTATTATCTTCACCAATTTTTAACAAAGTCAAAGTCCTAGTGTACTCGGCGTACTTTTAATTAGATTCTTTATCAGTTTCCAATTAGAAGATCCAAGAGCGCCTCCAACAACAAAAATAATTATCTGTAGGCGTCTTACTCGTCATATTCCGATATTTTTAAGAGTGAAAAATGTCCGCTTTACCAGACTCGGACTAAATCTTATCTTTTCCATTTAATTACTTTTATACGAGTTTCCTTGTTTTTATATCAACTGAGAAAGTCGATCGGCAAAAAAAGCCAATTAGTTTTTCAATAATTAGATCCTGAAGGCGTCGAGGATATCCAATTTAATCGTCAAATTCCCCCAGGGACTCGTTTTGGTTGTTATTTTCTACCCTTATAACTCAAAAAGTCACCTTTGATATATTGAGGAGGTTTGAGGAAAGTGGCCCATTTGATGTATACACCTGTGCGAAAGGATTTACTAGTTATACAATGCGTTCTTTTAAATCATAAAATTCCGCGTGTTAAACTTTTATTAACCCAAATGCAGTAAAACCTCTGTTTGCAACCGCCTCTATAAAGTGATCACCTACGTTAAACGACACTGATAAAATTAATTATTTGAGTTAAAAAAATTTTCCATTGACTTAAATAAATATTTGTTTCCTATTAGCCAAACAAATATGTATTTGAAAAATACCAAGGGATTATTTGCCTCAACTAGTATCATCTGATTTGATACAAATTACTTCTTATTTGGAATTAATCACTAAATACAAGATTGAAGCAAATATTTATTTCCTTACCACTAACCTAACTTAAATAAGCCGTTTCAATGACTTAAGGTAAATAGGTTAAAAGTTAAGTTAACAAAATGTTTATTTGATTGATATTTATATATATTTTATCAAGTATATATTTATTTTACTTTTGTTTTACATGTATTTGCCGTAACAACAACGTTATTTAATTAAACAATTTAAGTGATTTGATTTAAATACACCGGTAATTTCCATCAAAGTGATTGTTTTTTTATTCAAGTACATAATTGTTTAACTTGTCTTTTATATTTATTTAGACCAAGTATAAATTTGTTTGGTTTAAATACCTTTTTTTAATTTTCAATAGATCAGAATGTTCATTCAAATCAGTTCTTATTTTATCCAAGTACGTGTTTATACAGACGTCACATAAAAATAAGAAATATTGAAATGTTGCTATTGAATATGGTTTAATCACAAACCTTATCAAATTTTTTATGGTGTTCAAATAATAAGACAAACCAACAGAAAAAACACATTTTTGCCGAAAAGAAAGGTTATGACACATTACGCGCACGCGCGCTACGACTTTTACATAAAAATAACATAAAATTTAAAAGATAACCATCTCTTATTTTATTTCTTATTTTTATGTTATGTTATGTGTTTCTATAAACGTCTTATGGCAGATCTGTAGATTTAACTCTTATTTTATTTTTATGTTATGTTATCTTGCTGTATAAACCCACCATTAGTTGTTGTTCCCCTCAAAATATACGTCAATAAAACATTATAGAGAAGTTAATAACTTTGATAAAAAACTAAATAAAGGCAAATTTGCAAATATTAGGTACATTAATTATTAATATTATATTAATTATATTATATTTTTTACGTTAGGAGGTTTGATAGGTATTGAATTATAGTAAAAATTGAGAAAAACTGTCTTATTTTTAACCTAGGTAGCCATGATTTATAAATACCTGGCTACATTTTTCTAAAAATATTGTGTGTTCGAAATTTCGAATTAGGTATTGCAAGCATCTTTCCTTTGCCCCTTATCTTACTTTTTTAACTCGTTTCATGCGAAACTAAAATATTCAAATATAGTTTCCTACCTTGAAAAGTATCTAACAGATTGGATATACCCCTCGATATACCCCAATCTTCTGAATAATTATTCATATTACGTTTATTTCCCATATCTTCGTTTTAATTTTTGATGGAACCACTAGCTTCTGTGCCACTAACAAAGAAGATTTCACTCTCAAACACTCGACAAAATCGAACACCAATAATCAAAAACGAGATGATGATATATCAGGCCACTTTTGTATAACCAATCAAATTACTCAAAGCCCAAAGTAGGCGACAGGAGTCCATTTAAATACTTAATTATTAGTTTGAATGACCAAATTGTTTGAAAAGTTCGGCAATGAATGATTTAAATTGAAGTTAAAGGTATTTAGTTCTTAACTTGAAATATACTTTGATTAAATAATTAGTTATTTAGATTTTGTTATTTTAGTTGTTTTTTGGTAAGATATTTGTTTGAGGGGTTCTATGATTTGACACAAATCCACCAACACTAAAATAATTTTGCAAATAAAACGAAATACTCTCATTTATTTCAGTTAAATAAAACTTAGTTAATTAAAATCACATTTATTTATTACCAATAATTATTCACAAAATAAATCAGATTATTTGATTAAGGGAGCACAGTTTTATCAGTGGAGCAGTTATGAATTCCTCATATTTAAAACTGCAAATCCCAATATTTTATACTCCTCTTTACCGACCCATCTGTTAAACGACCGCGGGCACTCATCATCGGAATTTTTAGTAAACATTAATGCTAAAAACACCCTCCGTAAGGGGAAGCAAAACCCGACCAAACAATTTTTAAGAAATATAGGTACACACGAATTACTTCATTACAGGCGGATCCATTTAACTTTAAAGGCTGATAAATCGCTTATTAACATTAGCGTTGATTTGAGCAGTTTTTGTGTGTTTTGGAACTAACGTAAATATTTGAAGATAGCGGGAAAAAGGAAATGTCTTTCTTTAAGCGAAAAAATTGACATAATCGGGGAGAGTGAAAAAACTGGTTTAAGTAGCAGGAAGTGGGCTGAAAGATCTAAAGTGGGTAAGATGCAAGTGACTATCTTGCTTCAAAATAAAGCAGAAGTTAGAAATGTGTTTCAAGAAGGTGGTAACGGTGAACCAAAAAGAAAATTTGTCAAAACTGGTTCGTAAGGCGCGAAACAAGCACTTACCAATATCCGGACCCATAATTCATGCAAAACTCCTCGAATCTGCTTAAGGTCTAGGACTAGATAACTTCAAAACATCAAATGGATGGTTAGAAAAATTCCATCGTCGGCACGATATTACCTTCAAGAAAATATGTGGCGAATCAGCCAATATCGACGACGAAACTGCTTGGAAATAAAGGCTATTGACCATTTTAAAGGATTATGCCCCAAGCGACATATTTAATGTAGATGAGACAGGTCTCTACTATCGTGCATTGCCAACAAAAACATATGCATTGAAGGATGACAAGTATACTGGAAATAAACAGCAAGACAATGATTTACAATTCTGTTTTGTGGGAATATGGAAGGTAAGAAGGAAGAACTACTTATAATAGGCAAAAGTAAAAATCCTCGATGTTTTAAGGGCGCACATATCGATAAGTTACCTCTCCAGTGGGTCTCGAACAAAAAGCATAGATGGCAGCAGACGTCATGACAACATGGCTTCACAGATTTGATACCAATATTAAAAAGCAGAATAGAAGGGTGGTATTGTTTCTAGATAATGCAACGTCTTATTCCAAAATTACACTGGATAATGTCAAACTTATATTTCTTCCACCTAATGCTATACATTGCCAACCTTTGGACCAAGTCATTATGCAAAAGTTTAAAATGCTGTACGGAAGCTACCTTATTAAGAGGCTTTTAACATGTATAGAATAGACAGTGGTTATATTACCACAACCAACGCCTTGATATGGGGTTCGGTGGCCTGGCACAATATGTCCCCAGTGACAATACAAAAAATGCTTTATGAAAGCAACTTCAAACAATTGGCCTCTATTCATAACGATTTGCCAACAAAAACTGCAGAATTGACTATCATCGAGTGTATTGAAAAGATCCGAGAAATGGATGAAACTACTGCCAACCCTGAGACAGAGGAAGAGGAACCTGAACTTGCTCCAGTGTCGAAAATATCAAGCCTATCTGAAGCCTGCGCAAGATTGAGAGCCTTTTTGTAAACAGAAATTTGCCGGATCCAAAAACATTTGGAAGGATTGACCTTAGCTTAGGAACAGAGAAATTGAAAAATATAAAAAAATGTTCAGAATTTCTCTTGATAAAAATTTGAAAGCCAGTATAAAAATTGCTCGTAAAATAAGTTTTGTTCTAATTGCTTATTTCATCAGAATAATATAATTCTAATCGTTGCCAATGCCTGTAAAATTTCTGAAGATGTCATGACGACAAGCAGATTCCCACTAATTTAGTATTATACTATACGATAAAAGGAGACAAAACAATTATCAAGGTACAGGTGATAATTTGTGACCCAGGAATCTGCGATGTTTTAGATGTGCGTTATATTATTATATATATTCACCGCTTTAATAATTATAATTTGAAATGTAAGCGGGATAGTAAACGGAATGCATGTTACAGGGTGTATACAATATACAGGAATATGCGTAGGTCTAATTGCTTTATGTAATATATTTGAATTACATACAAATTAATATTTTATGGAATTTTAAACCAAGTAACAATGTTAATTTTTTGTCCGCAATCCTTAAACTCCTTTCGTAGCCCATGAGTTGTGTGGCAAACATTATTTTTTTTTGATACCACAATAACAACAGCACTAAAAAAAATAGTTTCTTAAGAGATCGTCATTCCCCGACTTTTCCATAAACTTTTTTTTTAGGCCTAGAAAAAGACGAGTTGTCTAAGTGGCTGGGATACGCCAAAATAAAAGAACCGAAAGAAGTGTTCGTACAACATGGATCGTCTTTTTTTGTCAATTGCGATATAACCCCTACTCTAAGAAAATATATGAACTATGATGTTTGGTGGCTGCACGAAGATACGCAAGTATCATATCAGGTAAACTAAAACAGCAATGGTAGTGCAGAAGCGTAAGATCTCTAAATGTTAATAGAATACAGGATGTTTTCTAAATATGTACAAAAAAATGTCAGTTCTAAAGCCTATTTTATGCAAAAAAGTTCGTGATAATTAATTCATCACTATATTTAGGATGACCGCGCACATATACAATTAAAAATCGAGTGAATAACAACTCGTGCTGTCAAGTGGGTGAGGCGCCTTATACTACTGGTTAACATCTGCTTAATATACAAAGATTATTTTAATTTTAGTTGAAGGAGTCAAGGATATCAATTCAAACTACATACGATAAGGAGAAAAACATGCTGCACAGCATACTAACTTTTGACTATATTACGTGGCAAGATGGCGGAACATACACATGCCTTCAACCGTCTATTAAGCAAGATACTGTGAAGATTGTTGTTGTTGAAGGTAATTATAAACAAATAGGGTATACTGGGTTTCTGGAAGTAATGTGTGGTGTAGTTTATTAAATATATATCTCTTTGGACCTCATTTTTGCGAAGGCACTTCTGGAGAACGTTATTTAAATCTTCTTTAAGTGGCACATGCAGAACGATTAGAAGAGGTACCCTTTGAGTAGAGAATGAATATGTGACTACAGCAGGTTGGAGTTTTTGCTTATAATGCTCAAATTGCTAAAGACCATTAGGACAGAGAGTCGATGGTCATTTAAAGGATGTTTAAGTATATTTGTTGAGGTTTCGTTCACTCAACATATTTAAATAAAAGGCGATTTTCAACTTTTTTTTGGACTATATTCAATAATTCAGCATCACTGTCGACTGTGCATGCTAAGAGTCAGTTCTGTGTGTTTCTGTTTTTCCCTGTGAAAAATCGACTATTTTCTATGTATTATTTGTTGAAGCTGGATTGAACCAAGACCCATCAGAGTCTGGCCCTGATGAAAACACGGAGACTTCGAAACGTAGGCATTGACTGAATTATTGAACATAGTCCAAAAAAGTTGAAAATCGCCTTTTATTTAAAGAATACTGTCTACGAAACACCAGTTGAAGATATGGCCGATATTGTAAACAAAATTACAACGGCATGTAGTAGTTGAAGTTGTCTTCTGCCATTGCCGTTTCCATGAACAGGCCCACATTCTAAAATCAGCTGTTTCTTGTCGATCCACGATTTGACAGGTTTGCATTGTTTTTATAGGCCGTCTCGGTGTTTCCTTCAAGTTTTTAGTTGTTTTTAGCTATTTAAAGGGATTATTTTAGAAAACCTATAACATTCATTTAACGTAGTTGAGATCTTTATGTGTAAAACCATAAATTATTTGATTAAGTTGCTGTGAAAAATTCCAAATTCATAATTTGTTCCCGGGTGTTGATAAAAAAAAAGCATCCCAACAAACGATTTAGTATTGCTAAAATGTACCAGCGTTTACATAAAGCACTTTGAGAAAAGGTTTCTAGTCAGGGAACTCAGGGCAACCAGAAGACTTGATGGTAGGTAATACTGGAACAGTGTATTGTAGGTATCTTGTTTTTTAATATTATTTTGGTATGTTGTTTTAATAATTGTTATTGGGCAATAAACATAGATATATTATAAGTATATAGGTTAGCTATAAAATAGATAGTATAATATTGAAGATTGAACAGGTCGTACTTAGGTTAGGTTAGGACAAAAATTTAGCAACAAAACAATACCTACCTGGGTGTAGGTACATTTTCTTCAGTTTTTCATACAATACAAGTTTTTCTTAGTCAAAATGTCGGTTAAAAAATACCTACAAGCAGGTTCCTCTTGATGCCTTTTTATTTTTCTAGTCAAGAAGTCTCTCGAGGAAGATAAAATGATAGTGTGTACCTACCAACTGACTAATATAAAATTTCATTTAAAATAGCTACCTATGTAGTTATTTCTAATGTTTGTTAATCAGGGATTATTCGGGGATTATTTTTGTAATCTCGATTGAGTATCGAAGATCGAAGGCAATACTTAGTGATTTTAGCATACGCTAGTTTATAGTATCACTCTGTATACTAATCATCGAAATACCTTTTTAATATACATCTCTATACCTCATTTAATATAATTTAAGACATCAATTTTATTACCTACATGACATATAGCTTCTATAATAAATTCCATCTTCTAATGTGCCGTTACGATCTTAACACGACGGCCTGTTCATGGAGACGGCAGTGCTTCTGCCTTCAATAAAGAGCGGTCCAGTGATATGGTTCCCCATAATCTTCGCCCACATGTTAACCATGAACCTTTGTTGGTGCTTAGTCTGTATTGTTGCATCAACCGGCTTCGTGCGTGGACAAAACAACACTAGTAATATTACTATTTTGCCTAAATTGTTATGGCCTAAAAGTTGTGTTCGCAAAAATTAATACAAAAATTTGAATAAAACCTTATATTACTTAAAAACAAGTGAACTAATCGAATTAAGGTAAATGACAAAAAAGTCTTAGAGCTTAAACTACTCTCAAATGCACCCACTTTCGAGGTCCCTGTAAACGATTTATATTTTTGAACCATGGGGACCCCCAGGGCGTCGAAAAGGTCGCATTGATGTTCACACATATTATTCTCTGTTTTTACAGCTGAATCTTCAGAGGCCATGCAGCGAGACTACCCACTATCATCACGTTCCACAAAAAAAATTAATATTTTGCTTCAAATAAATGTATTTCTTATTTTGAGTACAAAGCTCTATACCAGTGTATTTTTCTAAAGACTGAATTATTATGGTTTATAGTGGATTTTTATTTGTATATAATTATTATGTATTCTAAATAGGTATAATTCATAAATTATTTAATTTTTTAAGCAAGGTGTTTTATTTTAATTTACTGTCCGACAAAATGGATTACAATGACATATCACACTGGTTCTTATTAGTGTCCTATATAACTGTCTAAATTTAATACAATTTGCTGGGGTAGTTTAGAAGCAATAAATTAATAACTAAAAAAAATTGCAGCCCGGGGAAAAAGATCAAAAAAACAATCTAAAAGCTATTGTTTATCCACTACACTCTGTGAGATTTATGACAAGGAGTCTAGAGACGCTATGAATATAGTAATATTTATCTGTTTTATACAGGGTATTCATAATAAGGTTTTAAAAATGACTATCATAACCCTGTATAAAACAAATCTTGAACAAATACATATTTTACGAGATTATTCCATTTTTCAATTAAACTATTTTCTGAATTTATATTTCAGCTCCTTTATTCTACTCGTAAAAATACTATTAAAATCTAAATCAGTGTATTTTTGTTTCTATTGCGATTTTTAAATTATAATTGTATTTGGTATTATTTTCCTGCCCTCTGCAGTGTTTAATAATAAACGACACGAGAAGTGCAAGCTTTGATTAACCCAAGTAGGGTGAACGATATAGTTATTGGCCCCTTAAGCACTGGATATGTATTCTATTCAATATAAAAGCAATACTTACAATATCTTCAAGAAATCATCTATATTTTAATAGTTAAGAAACTGTTAAACCTATTGCAATTTTAAAAAAACGAACCATTTACTGATACATATTGACAAAATCACCTTTTCCCTAATTTATGGAAAAATATATTCATTGGCCCTCTCAACATAGCATGACATATTACAGTTAAATTATTGGCCCTTTAAAGTCATGCTAACTATTTAGTAAAATGCTAACATTTTGTTGAAAAAAACAACGTTTTCAAGATACAAAACATATACAAATTACAGTATTAAATAAACTAACCTAACCTAGGATAGCGCTTTTGGAAAGAATTTTAAATTTATCATAAGACAGATTAAAGAAATGTAAGGAACCATAAAATTTATTGACATTGTCGAAATCCTCGTTTTGCGAAATGGAACATGCAGGAGGAAAGGATTACGAATCTGATAACTAGGAACATGAATATAAAAAGTTTAATTGGACAGCTTAGAAAGTAGAATAGTATGTAGAGGTAAATCCATGCTGATTACTCACCACTATTTGCTGGAAGGTATTTGTTAGAACAGTTTCAATGCAGTGCTCAAATAGTTTAGGTATAGCCGAAAGAATATTGATTGGTCGCTAGTTCTTTGCGTCATTTTTATTGCCGGATTTATGAATAGGACAGACATATGACAATTTTCAGACGCTGGGAAAGATTCCCGAGCTAAGAGATTCTGAAAAGATATGATACAATGGAAGGTAGAGAGAGTGCGAACAATATTTTAAAATCCTATTAGAAATGCCATCCGGGCCTGCACCTTTGTTAACATCAAGCTTAGCTAAGGCTTTTTGAATGCTAGAAGCACCCATGCTGATGCTAGTGATAGTCTCTAACTTCTCAGTGTGAACAAAATTAGTAGCTGTACTGTTATTGGGATTGAAGACTGATTAAAAGTATTGCGCAAAAAGGTTAGCGATATCATCACCACCATCGGCTCTGTTAATATTAAGGTGTATTTCCTTAGGAAAGGCACCTTCATTGGATTTAGAGCGAATGAAGTTCCAAAAGAAATTAGAATTGCTATTTATAGTGTCTTCTGCGTGGGTTATGTAATAACTGTAACGTTCCTTAGAAAGTGATTTATGACTTTTATTAACAAATATTAAAAATTTAAAAAAAGTAAGAACACATTTATCACGCAATACAAAAAATATGATATTTGTTACACAATTACTGTGCTCCTAATTTAATATGAAAAGCAAAGCCTTGCTGGTACATAGGGAGTATAAGAAATAAACAAAACTAAACATTCCATAACGTTGAACAATAATAATAGTAAGACATACTGTTAATAATCCTCTATCAAGAAAAATCCATTCTTTAAACATTCATTAAAAAATTAAAAAAACAAATTGCTTTAACGATATTTTTCAGACAAGTCAAACGAATAAACGTATTTGAAATTGATATAAGCAATGCATGTTTTTTAATTACTCTAATTCATCTTATTCTACAATTTGATTTCGCTAGATTGTTTGTACATGAAGAACAAATTCCGTCAAAATAGGTATACTTGTGACACTTTGTCTTGCTGTTTCCAAAGGAATTGATTGAACAGCACTCTCATACTTTTCGATTGCTAAATTTATTTTTACATGTATGTACTTTTTCGTTTAATGATGATTTTTCTGAACTATCAACTTATATCTCTTACCATTTCCGCAACTTAGCACCTTTTTTCATTTAAAGTGCTACCTACTTAAGCCAATATTTATACATTCGTGAACCTTCCATTTTTTTTTATGTTCTTATTCACCCTGTTACTTATCTTTCCTTCCTTGGTTTTTATTTTTTTTTTCTTCTACTGCCTTTATTGCTGTGTCTTCTTTTCCATTCCTTTGCATTAGCATATTTTAATTTTCGGTCTCTTTCCCTTCTTGGATTAATATAAGATGGACACAGGTAGATGTAAACTAAAACTAAACTAAGCTTTTCGGCGGGGCTGGGAGGGAGGGGGGGATAATAGTCCCGCCTGCCTTGTACTATTGGAAAATCAAAACCACCCAGTAAAATTATAAATTGTTACATCCGGGCGTAAAATTTATGCAATTAGTTATAAAGTATCCCATTCAAATCTCAAAATTTAATTTATTTCAGGGATTTGCATCCATTATTAAGGCCATTAGCTCTATTTACAAACCAGTTGCGGCAGCTTCTGTTCTTTAGTGACCTATTTTTTTTTAAATAATGATTTTAGAGCTAAATCGAATTAATAATTATTATAATTATCGAGGATTTTGTGTACCAGTGGGCTTTCTACTTTTCTCAAGCTCATCTGAAACTTCATTAGTTCTCTTTATGTTCTCAGTTAAAGTCCATCCGAACATATTTCGTTTGACCTAATAACTGCAATAATAGTTTTATTATATTGTAAACACCCAAAAAAACCCCGTTACCTGTTCAATTGCCAAACCTACGTTTTTAAAGAATTTCTTGGTAAAATTACCCATATAAAGCTGTCGATGAGCGTGCCAACCAGCGAAATCTACTTGGCCCCAGCTGGCATCACTGTTTATATTACTGAAATGAAATGAAATAAGGGGTACTGCTTTGCACAGGAACGGATTTTGTAGTTAAATGAAAAGCCATAGTAATACCTTATAGTAGCAATGTTTCAATCTATTTCTATTTCAGTCTCGCTATCACTATCATCCACATTTATAATAAGAGGATGCATTTCGTTTAGTTGTATAGTTACATAAGAGTCTTCAATTTTCAAGACATGGTTAATCGAATTTTTTAAACTTTCATCTGGAATTTCACCGAATATTTCCCTCATATGTTAAAGTTCCCATAAGAGAAATGCAATTTTCGCAAAATTACAGGGACTATTTCCCTCATATACTGTAACTACAATGCGCTTTTCACTTGATTTTCGGTGAAAATCAGCCCTCGGTCGCGATTGAGCTGAAAATTGCACTCTTCTGGTTTTTCATTGTTGGTTACCTACGAGAATAACCGTCACTGTCACAACAAGTTGAAATTTCTGCTTTGACAATTTCGCGTCAATTTATCAAAATGATTCAGGAAATAGTCTAAAAAAATAAATATATTTCGTGCATGTAAAATGGCTTGATAATCATGCACTCAGATTTGTTGCCCTAGAAACAGCTTGAATGCATTTTTATTGTTATTTACCAAAAAGTGCCCGACCGGCATGATTTTCAGCAATTTTACATGCACTTAACATATTACTATTGAAAACAGCACTGCCAGAAATCGAAAATTGCATCGCAAGTTTATATTGTTGACGAAACGTCAAAGCGGGATTTTATTGTTAACAAACGTCAAAAAATGTAATATTCTGACAATTAACGTCATCTTATTGAGTGACAGCAGACAAAAAAGTCAATAAGAGAGTCCCCCGCCGAAATAAGCTCTCGCTCGTTGACTGCATCAACCACCATGGCTACGAATTCAAAGCAAAATATTGTTAATTACAATAATTGTACTTTTCATTGCAATTCTTGTAATTTTTAAGCATTTTAATTTTATTGAGTATTTTCTGTTAAATAAAATATTTAAATTTACTTGATTCGAGTTCTTAATTAATTTGGGAAATATTCAAAGAAATTACACTCGTGCTAGAAAACCTTAATTAGACAGTTTATTAATTTTGATAACAAATCGAGTAATGTACCTATCTATTGTTATTATAAACTGGCATTAAAAATAAATGTGGGTTAATACGTCTCTACGAAAGCGAAACCCGAGTTTATAAGGGGTTGTATTGCAGTCATTAAGCCAAACGACATATGTTGGGAAGTACTTTAAATATTGCTATAAATTTGAAATCGCTACTGTATAAACTGAAAAAATAAGAAAATATATACTACTCTGTTTAAAATTACCAAGTTGATCATGTACAAACATTATCATTATTGCGGAAAAATAAAGAATTTTACCAGCTAAGCCAGAGAGAAAAAAGCACAAAAACCTTTTGTAAGAGGATTTAGCCACGTTGAAAGTTAAGCTTGGCAAAGCCATTAATCACATAGATACAACTTGGGCTAAGCGGGCTCCGACGATGCTGCCGATTTTAACTTTAAACTGTTTGAAATTCGATTTTGCTAACATTCACAAAGTTGGGGTAAATTCAAAAATAATAAAAATTGACAATTAAAATAGAATGTTTTGATATAAATTTAATAAGCCTGTTAGGGAATAGGGTCAGACTTCAATATTTTATGTCTATTTATTTACTTAACATGCTTTATTGTCAAGAATACATACATATTATAGACAAAGCAACTGATGCTAAATTAACCTAAGTCTATAACGTTGTCAGAGAGTTTAAAAGCATAGAGAAACCACAAGATACATTAGAATTAAGTTTAAATCAAACTCTATCCCAATAATACTCTTCCAGACTCTTTTGAGCCATAAGGTATCTCAGTGTTCCGCAGAAACGCACATAATCCAAAGATTTACACTGAAATAATTATAGGGGAAGGTTGCCTATATTGCACCGCCTCCTAAATTGAACCACCGTGATAATCCCTGAAACAAAGCACCCTTGGAGCCACTTGGCAACACTGTACGGGACGCCTACTCCACAACAACTCTCGAGAAATCGTCGTGAAGGTTGTACGAATAAGCGTGATTCTCGCCATTTTAATGTATGTTTTTAATATTTCTGTAAGCATCTCTAGGGTAACCATCAAAGAGCAAGTTAAAACTTTTTTGTGGGTTAAAACAGGTAAGTTTTGCTCTATTTATTTAGCTAATAAAAGAATCATATTTGCCAATTATTTTTTTTGGTAATATATTTTGTAAAACAAGTCGTAGTATCTTAAATTGGACCAGCATAGGGCTGCCTAAATTGAACTGGTCTAATTTAGGCAACTAATAATTTTCTGTTTCGGAATGTCTGACGGGAAGAAGCGAAATAAGTATGGCGAGTGGTTTGAAGCTGATATGATAAAAGCGAAGAAGTTCCAAAAAATATTGGCTCAAGAAGGCAAGCGTTAAGTTGGTTCAATACGATAGAAGTTGTATGTGCTAGTGCAGCCGGTCAATTTGTGGCACCAATGTTGATTTTCAAGCGAAAAAGGACTAATCCAGATCTCGGGGTTGGAGCTCCAGCAGACTGCTTAGTTAAGATATCCGATACTGGATACATTAATACAAAATTCCTTGCCACTCGGCTGCAAGCTTTTATCAAATCTGGCCACAGTACGCATTCCAAAAATATTGAGGATTAAGGCATTAAAACTTGCCCGCAATAATGGTGTTATTATGATGCAGCTTCCAAGACATACAACACACAGGCTCCAACCGTAAGATGTGGCGGATTTTAAACCGCTGGAGCTCTACTACACAAAGGCAAATAAAAAATGGTTCATCCGGGATTAACTGTTTCCTAATACCAAGCTGCTCAACTTCTTGGTGAAGCCTATGCTAGAGCGGCAGTGATAGCAAATGCTCTGAATGGCTTTAGGAAATGTGGAATATGGCCGGTAGACCGCAACGCTTTTGCCAAGGTTGATTTTATACCGTCAGGCCAATTTCGATAGTGACGATAAGTCCCTAATTCAGTACGTAAGGAAAAATCCGATTAACTCACTAATTGATGTGGAACAAAATGTGGCATCGACTCGAGGTCGACATAATTCTTATAGAAAAAATATTAAAAAATCCAGTGGTCGATCAAAGTAAGGTTAAGCAATCCAGATGCAGTCAAGAAGCTAAAGTAATGACATCAAGTCCATATAGAGATGAATTTCAAACAAAACAGACGCCAGACAAAAAGAATAGTGTAAAGCGTAAGGTTATATTGGATCCCAAAAAAAAAGATTGACTGATAAGGAATGGTATTGTAAACTTTGTAATGAATGTGTTATTGAAAATATGATTCAATGTCTCAAATGCCGAGAATGAATCCACGAAACATGCGCCAACATAAAATCATGAGAAAAATTTAGTGACTTTTGTATTTAGTTTTTTTTTACCCAAATTCACCTTTTCCTTATTTCATTTGTTTTATATTTAGTTTTTGACCCAAATAAAAGTTTGTCTGATTTTATTTATTGACTTCTATTTTCTCTATTACTTATTTTACTTATAAAAAGTAGGTGGTTCAAAGTGGGAAGCTGCTGGTCCAATTCAAGCAACCGGTTTCTTAAATTGAACAACTTGCAAGGGTGTTTAATTTTTCTTTTTGTAGGAAAAAGGTTGTTTCAGAAAATGCGTAAAAAAAATACGATAAGTGGGCAACATATCAGAGTTTCGTGGGTGTAATTTTGAAATCGCTTTGAAGCTGTTTCTGGAAACCACAGTGAAAAAACCTAAAATTGGTCCGATATAGGCAAATTCCCCCTACATCTTTAGATTGGAAGCCGAAGGTTAGAACTTTGCCTATAGTACTGTATACATTGTGAGTATTATTATTTGAAGATCTTTTATGTATTGAACATACAGTTTCTAAAATGCATAGGCATATTGCCGTTAAAATACCATAATGGCTGACAATGGTCTTGATGTTGTTTACAGAACGCCTAAAATGCAATACCCTATCTCATATGGAATTCAAACAACGAATAATTAATATTGGTAACGTTTTATTTGGCGATGAGTCCCGTTTTTGTCTCTATAGTAATGACAGACGTCTAAAGTTTTTCGCAGGCCCGGTGAGCGATACACTCAATGTAATTTTATGCCATCTGTCAGTTACGAAGGTGGTATGGGGTGGAATTAAGTTAGTGGCGAAAACGGAACTTGTCTTTCTAGAACGGTTTTCAGCTGACAAATGCATTACTGACATCCTCCAACCACATGTTGTACCATTTTTGCTCCATTCATAGCCAATCACTTTTTCAATAGGCTTTTAATAAAGAAGTTCAAGAAATGACAAGATGGCGTCATTATTATTTTTATTTTTTTGAAATGCATGTTGATTTAGATTTGCTAGTTTAGCTTATTTATAAACCTGTCCCGGTAATTACCGCCTTCAAACCATTATTCTCCAACAACCTCATTCCGCTAAACTGGACATTGCACATTAAAACTTATTATAATAAAGTTTGCTTTGCGAATTTCTAGTCCAAGAATCCAGAGGGAAATATCCCAGTGATCGACAGGCAAAACTATAAATATTCGAATTTCCCTCTGTTGCTCTAAATTAACAAAACCATGCGGTTTTTGATTTAAATTTTTTAAAGCGTGCAAGGTATGGAAATATTCTACCGATCGCGTTCTAGGAAAATAAATGGAATAATTTAATATAATATACAGCGTGTCCAGAAAAGTTCTAGACATATGGGAATTTTCTTTATATTGTTGATTTTACGAAAAAAAGTTGTTCTTTATAAAAAGTTCTGCTTGATGCGCAAATAATATATATTAAAAGAACAATGTCTAGCATTCCGAGAAAGCAATTTACTTTAAATTTCATATCTTGATTTTCAATCGGCTGGTCGTCACCTTTGTAAGAAAATTAGTTTTTAATCTTTCGTGGCCTTAAAATTTCTGCGGATATAAATTTTGCATCAATTTCTAACTAGTTCTTTGGTATCTACTAATAAGTCACTGAAGCCTTTGTCAGATCGATATTGTTTTACAAATTCATTGAGCTTATTTAAACTTTCGCAAGCCTGGAAAATATTAAATATTTTTGATTGCAGAATCTTATTAACAGCATCCACTTTACTTAGAATCTTGTACCACCAGACTACCATACACACAAACTCATAATTTTTAATTTTTTTACCTGGGGAAGTACCTAGATGTTAACTGAAATCTTATAGGGGTTATTGCATCAATTCTGCTAGACCATCTAGTATCTGATAAAGGCTTTAATGTCAGACTTGAAATGTTACTTTTCAAAACAGACCACCGATTGGTTGATTGAACAGCTCAAAAAAATGTATACTACAAATATTGGATTTCACAGCATCGTGTATGACAAGGTTTAAACTGTGGTTACAACAAGGTGCAAACATTGCTCGTGGATTAATGCCGAAAATTCTTTTTTGTACACCTTGATGTTTACACTTCATATTTGAACCATTATCATAACCTTGGCCGAGCATATTATAAATGTCTAAACCATAATTCTCTAAAGTTTTTAGTAAAAAGTTGGTTAAACCTTCACCTGTTGTATCACTTATGGGACGAAATGTTAAGAAACGTTCTTCGACACTAAATTTATTGTTTTTTAAATTAACGTATCTTAAGCAAACAGAAATCTGCTTTTGGCTGCTCACATACAGATTACAATCAAGTAATATAGAAAAATACTTTGCGTCTTTAACTTCGTTTAAAATATTATTTCTTATTTTGTCACCTATTAATTTAATGGTTTCGTTTTGAATCTTATCTCCAAGGTAAAGTGGAATATTTTTTTTGAGATCTATTAATATGTGCAGACATGACTGGATCAAATTTTGCTATCTTTTCTATACATTTTTAAAATCTTCCATTATTTCTTTCAGATAATTTGTTACTAGAACCACGAAAAGCGAAGTTTTGTTCAGCCAAAAATTGAATAGTATAAATTATTCTTTCAATGACATTGCGCCAATATTTAGTTTCATTTTTTAACAAATTTTGCATTTCCGAATCAACGGTTCGATGAGTTTTTAATCTTTCTAGTAAATCTGACCAGACACGTAAATTTTGAAAATGAGATTTAATTTTTTCGTGGATTCTCAAATGTTCGCTTAAATGATACCAATCATTGAAACCGTCTTGGTTACTTAATTTAGTGTGTTTAAAAGTCAATGGATTGTTAGGGTTGGGGGTTATTGAATATTTTACAGCAGAAGCAGAAAACTGCATTTTTTTCAATAGAATATAGCAACCAATGACGCTGAAGCTTTTCACCATTTAACAAAATTCGAGTAAAATATATATCGGAAAACTTACGTCCACTTTTGTCTTTAGAATACATAGTTTTATTTTGATAATGCACTGGACCTTTTTCGACAAGTTCTTGCACCTGGATTGGAGACAATACACTCGGCCAGAGATCTGGATCGTTAGATAATTCGTCTTGCTTACTCGAACGTGATGGTACCGACACTGACTGAAACGTATCAGAATCTAATTCTTTTGGATCTTCATCCTCATTAGCTTGTTTTTCTAATTCTGATGGCAAGTTTGATTTTATTGAATATAGAAAATCACTGTTATCAAAAGTAGTGTCTTGTGTGGTCTTTCGAGAAAAGTTACTAATTTTGAAATTGGTTTTCTCCAAGTCTTCCTCCCGTTTTCGCTTGTTAAGCAAGTTTTGCTAACCAGACAATTTCCTTTTTCTTCTCTAGCCATCTAAATAAAATAAATAAAAAATATTAAACACTAAGCCTTGTTTCATAAACAAAAGTTATTAAAAAAAAAACAATTATTTGCATCCCTGTTTATTAATTTACTTAATCACCTTACCTTATTTGTAAATATTTTTCACAATTGCGGTAGATTCGTAATAGCAAATAAGGCACTCTATACGTCTTATGCGCTTATTAAGACAATAATGAAAAATTAACCGGCTACATCGATTACGAACACGCAAAATTTTGCAAGTTTAAACCAGCGCGCCGAACGCACCCGGATTTTCGCGCCCCCAGGAAGAGGAATAGTAAAATTTCATCACTGGTACTGGTCACCGACCGGCGCGGCGGTCGGTGTTGGTGGATCATGCATTTTCACCACCGGTATTCATAGATATTTTTTTTTAGTTGTATGTTAATTTGTGTTGAAGGCCTGGCATCTTAAGGCCTCGGCGCCCATGTGAATGGCGCATCCCTGGTCAGCGACCCAGTAGATAGGCTTACCTGTTGAGTGGTAATTAGAACCAGTTTGTTGAACAGCTTTTCGTAACTCATTACCTTTAGTTGTGGTTAATCTTGATCTTCAATCCACATGCTTGGCATCAGGATCCCAACTGGAATAACCTCTAAAGATTCAACTAACTACGTTTAAAAAAAAAACTCGTAAAAACCATCAGATTGTTTTTTTTTTATAAGTCTAGTTTTATATTTTTTGTCTGAAAGTATCGAGAGATAACTACGAAAAGGTTTTTTTCTTTTTCTAATAAACGCGTCAGGGTTTAATATCACAATTAACCGTTCTTGATGTTTCTGAGCGACGAAGAAACTTTGCATTTTAAGTGTCAGCGTAATCTAAAACCGATTTTTCTTTAAAAAGGCCTTATTTAAATCCTACTTTTGTCGACTTTATCAGTTTCTATCTATCAAAAATACTTTAAGTGTGTTTCAGAAGGGATGAAGGGACTGCAAATAAATAAGTTTTTTAAAATACGTTTTTTCATTGGATGGGTTATAAGCAAGCAGTAAATTTTCTGTTAGAATGCTTGGAAGTTTAAGCAAATTAAACATACCGGGTAATGATGGCTTAGTTGAACATAGGAAATAGAGCCGCCGATGTACAACATCTGCTGGACGAAGATTAGTATATTTTCGATAAAAATACAAATAAAATTTTTCAACGATAGTGAAATTTCGTAGTATCTTGGTTTTGGTATCTGATATTTTATTAACTAATGAAATCTCCATATCTTCAACGTTGTCACGAGTCAACTGACAGAGCTCCTTCCTGCGGCAGGCACCAACTACTCCTACAATCGTAGCTACTTTCATCAGAAGGTACTCATTATCCGGTGCATACTTCAGAAACTGTTCAATTTGGTCGCTAGTAAAAATTTCTGATTTCTTTGCCTGGTAACCCTCTCCTTAACGCTTCAACTGGGCAATCAATTTAAAATGTTTTGCTGATATCTACGTCGTTATTTACACGTAGCATAGCTTTGATCATTGAATAATGGGAGCAATATGGCTTTCATACCTTTGCCTTTCCTCAAAATAGGCCAGGAATATATTTTCGGAATACTTTCCAGAAACGCCTTTGTTTTCACACCATTTTATAAATTTATTATCAGCAATCTCATATTGAATTCTTGATTTTCGTGGCAGTAAATCCAAGGTAGCTTTGTTAGCAGCTTCTTCTATGTCTTTAAGTGGATCGATTTCTTGAATTTCTTGCATTTTTGGCAAATAACAACAGCCAGCGCTAGCGTTTTAATAAAACTGACAGGACATTTTAAATTTTCAATTTTTCTGTAAACAAATCAGCCAAGAATGATGGGTTGCTAGGTTTTATTGACAAATGTAAACTAGTTCAATATAAATATACGATGCTATTAGAAACTACCTGGTTACAAGAGATTCTAAACATTTAATTTTTAATTATTGTATGATTTTTATTGCCGTTTGTAGAAAAAATATTGTATGATATTTGTGTTAAAAGTATTTTTAACACTTGTATCATAAATAACTATTTTGTGTCAAATGTCACATAAGTTACCGGTCATCTATAGGTATGTTGACTCGATGTCGGAATGAAATATTAAATGCATGCCTGCAAAATTTCCTCCGCCTTAAACCCGTTTAATGCAAAAAGTTGTTGATGTATTTTTTGTCTAATTTTATTCTATTGAAATGATGTTTATAAAAATAATATGTGGCATTTTGACTATGTCACCATAACTTTGGTCACATAACTTACTCAATATTTTATCGATCGTTTCGACAAATATAAAAAAAATATATAAAATGGAAATACTGTCCTTAAAATTAGTTAAATAGAACGTGTCTGTGTCAGTTGAGTATTGTTCCTGCGTATAACGTTTTATTTATTGAGATTATTTAAATAAAGTGGCAAGACATTTACTTGTATATATCAGGTGAGTATGTTTATTCCTATGTCACTTAAACTACCAAGTTAATCAAATATTTGTCATAATTTAAAGTCGTTGTTTGAAGTACCTACATAACCTAAAAAGTGTTTCTATTTTCTCAGTGCAAGAGTGAATTTTCATGTTGCTACTGGGCGGGATATTTGAAGAAACTGTTGTAAAATGTCACGTAAGTTACCGTCACATATGTTACCGTACTTAGCCGTAACTTATGTGGCCAATGATAACTTCTGTGACGTAATGACTTTGTATTTGACAGAAAAGCGCTTAGAAAAGTCAAACATTTCTCAATCAGTCCGTATACAGGGCTGCCCAGAATTCCGGAATAAAATTAATATAGCCTTAATCTGTAACTTTTGGGGAAAAAGCTCGGACACGTCAATTTAGCTTTATATATGCTCACATTTTGACGTTATTCGTTTGTTTTTTTATAGACAATTGTCAAAGATATGACGACATCGATCTTTTTTTTTTAAATGGAAACATACAGCTTGTGATACATCATTTGAAAGCTAATATCTCGTACAGTATGCTCATAAATTTTGACGCGATTCTGTCAAGCTATTTCAAAATGGCGACTGTTAAAAGTTTTTAAAAAATCCCTATTTAAATAAGCGAAAATGATAAATCATTGATGTTTTTTTTTACCTTTCAAGGTAAGAAATCTTCATTGTTTCACGTTCTGACATCTTGTGACATTGTGAACTTGTAAAATTAATTTAGGTATTTCCGAAGTATTATTTTACAATTTTCTAAACAAAAATGGTTTTGTCGGAAAGGCAGCGTATCGAAGTCTTGATATTGTTAGAATGTGGAAATAAAATAAGAAGTCAAAAGTTCAGTGTGCACTTTATTTAATGCTAAATTTCCGAAAAATCAAATTTCACAGGGCACTGTTAGTAAAATATTCCACAAATTTGATGAACATAATACAGTAAAGGACTTGTCTAGGAATGGACGGCCATGTGTTTTAGGCGACGATGAAAAATTGGATATTGCATTATCTCTGCAGGATAATCCGCATGTTTTAACAGGTTCATTGGCTCAAAATCATGATACATCTAGAGTAGAGGTACTATATGAAGATTTTTGAAAGCAGAAAAATACCACCCTTATAAAGTATGTCTTGTCCAAGAGCTTTTAGAAGATGACTATGATAGGCGTTTGCAATTTCGCGAAGAAATGGCGAGACGGTGTGACAAGAATAATAGGTTTCCACAGAACATATTATTTTCGGATAAAGCTACTTTCTATTTAAACGGGGTGGTTAACAGACATAATTATCGTTTTTGGAGTCAAGAAAATCCACGATGGATATTTGAAGGGCATACTCAACGGCCCCAGAAAGTAAATGTATGGTCAGGTATCATTAATAACCGAATTTTAGGGCTAATCTTTTTGGAAGGAAACCTCACAGCTGAACGGTACCTGGATTTCTTAACCTTCGAGTTGAGGCCTGCTCTAGCTGTATTTTTTCCCAACGAAGTAGATCCAGATATACCTACCGCATCTTGGTGTCAATGTGAGAAGATATTTAGATCAGATATTTCCAGATCGCTGGATTGGACGACGTAGTACAATTGAATGGACACCGAGGTCCCCAGACTTAACGCCTCTAGACTATTTTCCTTTGGGGATATTTAAAAGAAAAAGTTTACCAAAATAGGCCAAAAGATATTGAAGATTTGAAAAATAAAATTAGATTGGAGACACATAACATACCGGCTGAAGCCTTTCGAAATTCCGTCGACGGATTTTACCATAATCTGGGAGCATGCCAAGTAAAGGGTGGAGGACATTTCCAGCGTTTGCTACGTTAAACCACCTTTTTGTTGTGTTTTGTTTTGCTTCGTTACATCTTAATTTTTTTTGACAAAATAAATAACAAATAAACCATATCTATTGTTAAGTCACAATGTCACAAAATGTCAGAACGTGAAACAATGAAGATTTCTTTACCTTGAAAGGTAAAAAAAATCAATGATTTATCATTTCCGCTTATTTAAATAGAGATTTTTAAAAACTTTTAACAGTCGCCATTTTGAAATAGCCTGACAGAATCGCGTCAAAATTTATGAGCATACTGTACGAGATATTAGCTTTCAAATGATGTATCACAAGCTGTATGTTTCCATTAAAAAAAAAAGATTGATGTCATCATATCTTTGACAAATGTCTATAAAAAAACAAACGAGTAACGTCAAAATGTGAGCATATATAAAACTAAATTGACGTGTCCGAGCATTTTCCCCAAAATTTTGTACAAGTTTCGTCGTATGTTGTATAGAAAATGATAGAAGGAAAACAGGCGACCCAGGGTACCTATTACAGTGTTAAGAAGAACCATTATTACTTACGGAACGATGCCGGAAACTAAACTTTAAATCGAAATTTCCATATCTGCACCACAAAATACATGTCCTGAAATTTTCCTAATTTTTTGCGATATATTGTTTCTTCAACAAAATAAATGCCTTGCATCTTCTTATGATTCAAACAAATTAAGTTGAACCAATTTAAAGCCGGACCTGACATACACGCGGAATGCGCAGACGCAAAGCTTCCGTAAGACGCGGTACTAGCGATATATTGGCTATATTATGTGGTATCAATTAACCCATAGGTGACCTCGTATGGTCATCGTATCGTCGGAAATCGGATGCATAAGACACGGTCTTTAGATATCTGTTTTCCCTATTAGATAATTTTTGATATCTCTCGGTACATATTTTCACATCAATTAATTTTTATCCAAAACACCTTTTAAAGACATCATTTTGTACATTATTAATCTTCTATTATTATAGGTGTCCTAATTGGTATACGCCCCAATAAAATCTGTTCAGTCACTGATAAAACAAACAATCCAAGGGTTATTTCACGTAACAATCAAATCGCACTCGCAGAATCCGTACCCCAAATTGTCAATTTGTGCAAATAATGCAAATTTTCCTGGCATACGTATAGTAGCTATTTGTACTGACCGGCGTTTGCTAATGGGAATAATTAGCTGTTACAACAAAATACAGTGTGATTGAACAAATATAGTATAGTTATCCAAACGAACACTAACAAGGTTAGCTATGGCTGTTTGTCCCCTCAGTAGCAATTATTAACAAATTACTGGAGTAAGGGAAACTTTGAACAATGACATTTAACACTTCGCGTGTTAAACCATAGTATCTCGTTTATCGCTATCATCACTCGCACCAGGTCAGTGCAACATTACGGGCAATAACAGAGAAAACTTATTTTTTTACTTAAACAAACTGGATGGTCATTAGGAACAGGTGAATATTTATAGTATTAATAAATAATAATAAAGTTACAATTTATTACAAAACACACGGAAAAAAATGAAAAATAAAAAATGTCAACACAATTTGTATTTTGCCATTTTGTAGTAAAATTTTAAACTGATACTTGTAAAATCTAATATACGTTCTATCAATATAAGTGAGACAAGACTATACTATTAATCGTTAAATTTTACTGTGTAAAATACATAATAATATGTAATTTTTTTTTACAATTTCTATGCAAGTTTACTCCAAGTATAAAATTTGTAATGTAAAACAATTTGTTGTACAAACTTGAACAACTGTCAGGTTTTATACCTATCCTAATATAAAAATCGCCAGGAATTTGCAGTATTTATTACACTGGCTTTAAAATGTGTAATTTAAAACAATTTGTTCCAGGAACTTAAATAATTTTCAGGAATAATACATATCGAAATATAAAAATCTTTAACAATTTGTAGTATTTACTACACTATAATAAACCAGCATACGGTATTAGTACTAGAGACTGCTGAAAGATGGCGCTGCCTATATTGTACTGCTTACGTAGAACAATATCGCAGCTTAGAGCTGTTTCGATTTTGTTCGGTACTTGTTGTGCTCACTTGTCATAATTGTGCCCTGTGCTGACGAGAAGCAAAGAGTTCGAAACCAGTCTACAGTGTAGCATCCTACCATTGGAAACAGAGATTCTGAGATTCATTCTATACCTTCCGTTAGTTTCTGTAAGACATTTCCTGCAAATTGTTGTGAAATGTTTAACAAAACATTTTCAATATATAGTTGTGAAATGTTCATCAAGACATTTAAACTTTTCCTGTAATAGTATATTGAAATGTATCCAACAAAATTTTGTGAAATTTGTAACTATACATTTTATTTTTCTCTTAATACATGTATACATTATTTACAAACTCGTATACTACAAGCTATTATCTTAATATATTGATTACAATATTTTTAAATTCAACAACAATTTGTATACTTTATTTGTACCACTTGTGTCAGATAGTTGAACAATTAGTTGTAAATAAGGAAACAATATGATATAGAAATTCACAACCAATTGTTGTAAACATCGCAATATGTTTTTTCCGTGCACCGTTCCGGAAATTTATAGATTCTTTTCATTTTCACTCACATCCGTGTCAAATGACCAAGGCTTGTCGTACCCAAAACGTATTAAAACTTACTCTCGTAATACAATTAACCATAAGCGAATGTCAAGTTTGTCACAATAATTGTCAATACAAATAAAATTGCAAGAAAACTACAATAACATCTGAATTTTATGATGCAGTAATTTCAACCATACAATACAAAAAGGTTCGAAAAGCTTCAAAAATTTTCTCATGGTAGTTAATTTTTAAATAGTTAGTAGTAGTTATGTTATCTAAAGAAATAAAAATATTATACCGAACCAGGCGCGGATCCAGGAGGGAAGGGGTCTCTTAAAAAAATATGATACACAACATATTATTATCTGCGCAATGAAAATATTAGGATACTAGGCAGAAACGAAATTTGGGCGTGCTTTCCACAAATTTATTTGTTAATTATTTTTTTCTGGACCCACGCCTGTAGATTTAATTAAGAGAGAGAACCATAGATTTCATGTATTTAGTGTATAATCTTCTAAGTTTAATGCAGAGCGCTTTCGGTCTTGGGCCATCATCAGTGCTTCTTTGTCAGGAAAGAGGAACAGTTTATTTATAAACATTTTTTAAGTGGAACATGAACACCACAATGTAAAAAGCTTATCACATAAAACATTCAGTTTGTATAAAATTGTAAAAGACGAACATAGGGAAAAAGCCACTTTTTGAATACTTTATCTATTAATTATCATTTTTCTTCTTTCTTTTCATTTTTGTGCTTCACGTGGAAACCTGCTTGCACATCGGAAAAATCGAAAAAACATGTTTTTGACTTTCCTTGACACTTTGCTGTTATTTTTCCTCTGATCAAAAGGTAGACTGTGCTACTAAAAAAATGGTAAGTCTGTTCAGAGATATAAAAAAGTGACTAACTAATCCCTATTAGGAAGGACGCGGGCCAGCTGTAAAATTGAAATATGGCCGAACAGGTCCGTATTTTGCTTACAATTTAGTCATGGTTTGTAATAACAATAAGTAATACATTAAATAATTCTGTTAAGTTGTTATTACTTTTCACCCGGTATATATTTAACTATTATTGTTTAAGGGTAAACAGAAAAAAACTCTTTTTCCAACGGGTTTGGTGTTTCACTGAGTAAACGAAAATATTCTTTAAAGTGTTGAATAGTGTATTTCTCGTTGAGGGCTTTCATAACTAAACTAACCACTCCTGGGGCTGCAAATCCCACAGTTGGGATTCTAATTCGATTTTCCGCATTATGTCGTGGGAAATATCCAGATCACGGATATTTTTCTAAAAAAGTGTCCTAATCCTGCTTATCAATACTACAAATACAGGCATGAAATGGATTTTCGTCCCGAATTTAAATACTCAAAGGATTTGAATCTTCCAGGTATTTCTACAAATAAAAGTAATTTATTCTTGGGAAAAAAAATTTTATTGTATGTTTTATTTCCGCGATTCACTATGCGTATGGTAATAAAATCGGAAAAACATTCTTTTTCAGGATGTTCGTAATGCTCTCGGATTTGGGTTAGTGTTGTTGACAGAACTTTTATTTAGCTTGGTTAGTAGTAAATTTATTTGAGATTAATTTGTATAATGCAGAGGTCTTCAGACTTTCCAGCCTTAGGGCCATACTGATTACTCCAGTAAGTTCCAAGGGCCAACACCGTTTAATTTTCCTGTCATTATCTATAATTTCTAGACTAGTCGCCGAGTATGCGCCCTGAGCGAGCATAAGCTTGCTAAATTCACTAGTTCAATCACCATTGTGTTGTACTGTATTGTTATAGGAAATAGGTAGTGTACCCTCTATCCATTGCTAACAGATCGTTGGCCACTTTCAACATTTACTAAAGTGAGCTTCTTGCTATTGTTGCATTGTTTCTAATTTATTGCGTTGTGATAATTAAAATATGAATTTAATTACTTTGTTTTTTTTATGCTTTGTGATGTTTAAACGGAAATATCTCGAAAACGGTTAGAGATATTAAGATCAAGCGAGTATTCTCGTAAACATACCTTTCCTAATCATCTTACGCAATTACTTGAAACTAAACAATACTATTTTATCTTAATACCCGTTAACCTAATTCCCTAAAATTTTTGGTTAGTCATCATAAATAATTTAATGGACAAAGTTTACCTGCGCCTATGGCAGACACCGAAATTGAGCCGAACTGGACGGAATTTCCCATTTTATTACTCTACAGTACACTTTTCTGAAAAATACTATAGCAGGCTATCATTACGAATTTTTAAATTCAGATGTAATACAAGTGCATGGTAGCAGAAAGAATTTAATAGAGCGCAATGTCAAATAAATTGCTCCACAGTTTCACAAGATAAATCACCCTGTAGACGGATTATCTTAATTAAAAACTAATTTCACCTGACCTGTATTATTTTACTTCAAAAATTTACTCATAAATTTATTGGAGAGCGGGCTAGCACAATTGGCGCGTAACCACTCAGCAAATAGGGTTAATGGCGCTGATAATGGATGTAGATCTGTAAAGTAAATTAAATTTTGAGATTTGAATGTACCACTTGATAATTAATTGCACAAATTTGAAACACCCTCAAACTGTACCTAAAATTACGTGGTATGTATTTCAATTAATTGTAAAGAATCCATTTTTTTCCCACTTCTCACACAAATTGATATTGGAATTTTTAAAGTAGCTAAATTAAATATATGACCTTGCTGGTTGAGCTTACCACTTGTCCCAATTAAGTAAATGTCAAAAACGTTCACCCCCCTCCCCCCCCCCCCAACCTCCATGTAATAATAAAGGCACTGCTCGTAATGTTCGCAAACATTGTGGAGCATTTCTTGGCACGCATAAACTATTGATAAACATGTCTTGGACTTCCATTGTTTCTCCAGTATCTCCAGTCATCTTCAGGTGAATACTGAACAAGCGACGACGAAGAGGTAAACCCACCTTGAAGGAATTATCGGTGTCCAAAGCTGTCTGCGCTTTTAACTTCGCTTATTTTCCCTAGGCTTGCCATCCAAGCCCCCTGCGGTTCTATTCACGTGGAGCTCTTCCTATGGAGTCGGAGAAAAGTAGGGTTAGTGGTTTTGGGAAGGGTGCCGAAAGGGCTTTCGGGGGATGGGGGGTTGGTGTGTTGTGGCTACACCTATAGGAGTTGGTGTCTGGGACGCAAGGCATAGATGTCGTAGTTGGAGGCTTGTTTGATGAGGGGGCTGGGGTGCTTGGAGGCGGAGATGAGAACTTCGGTGCCTCTTTCTTGTATTGTGATAGTGAGGTGTGTTTAATATCGCGATGGAGGTCTACGTTACGGATGAACCATGGCAGTTCGGATGTAACGAGTTTCAGGATATCGGAGACGGTTCAGGCTGGATGGGTCTTCATTACCCCATGCTGCCGAACCATCGGTTAGTGTGCGTGGATGATCGTTTGGATAAGTAGAAGTTTGCTTTTGTGGCTAAGGGAGCTGTGGCGGTTGAGAAGGGGGTATAGTTTAGAATAGCTTGGCATTGTTGAGTTGAGGGTGTTTTGGAAGTGGGATCACCAGTGAAGGGTTTATCGAGCGTGATACCAAGGTATTTCAATGAGTCAGACTAGGGGATATCGCGGCCGTCCAGGTTGATCTCGTCAAAAGGCGATTGCCTTCTACGAGCAACCTGTAAGGTTTGTGTTTACGTAGTAATTGAAGAATTCATTTGCTGCATTATGCAGTGTTGTAAGGGCTCAGTAACCTTACGATGAAGGCGGTATCGTCTGCGTAGAGGAGTACTAAGTTTTCGTGGGATTTTGGAATGTCATGGATAAAGATGTGGTGAGAGTACGGCACCTTTAGGGACACCTGCCTCTATGGTTTTGGGGGTAGAGAGGGAGTGACCTATCGGACACGGATCTTGCGTCAGGAGAGATAGGATTGGATTAGACGTACGAGGTTGGAGGGATATCCCAGGGATATCATCTTGTGAACCAGTCTATCATGCTATACGTTGTCGAAGGCTTTTTCAATGTCAACAAGGATCATACCAATGTACTGGTTCCAATTTAATTCCTTGGTTTGTACTCGGTTAGGTTAAGGGTTAGAACAGGCTACCAAGCTACAAGAGTATTTGTACTACCTAGGGGTTTGCAGAGCATCACCGAGAAGGGATCAGCTATGTGTTACTCTATTGTCTTAATCCAAGCTTACATTTAGTTAACAAGGGTTTCCAAATATTTCTTCCCAACAAATATTTTTAGTTAAATTTACCTTTATTCGACCTTTAAACGGGTCAAATATTTTGCATGACCAATTATATACCGGGTGTTGCATCGTCGAGCGGGACATAGGAAATCCCATGTAATTTTAAATGGGGTCAATTATTGGCTTCCCTAATTATTTTAGAGACAAATTCTATTTAGGTTTATTAAAGAGCACTAAAACCCACACTCAAAAGAATAACTTTAGAAATTTTTGATGAGCCCGTTTACGGGTTATCGCCGATTTCTTTTTAACTATTTCTCCTTTTTATGGCCCCGTATTTGCGGGCACCAGTCAAGGTAAAAGATGACTGTTAAATCAAGTTGTCATTTTGAAATGTGTGCTTAAAGCTGGATTTATAAACTCGAAAAGTTGGCGAGGTTGAGGTTCAGTTGGTGTTGGAAATATGAGTTCAATTTAAACTAAAGGAAACACTCAGTTTCATTTATACACTCGTTCATGTTGTTCAGGTAAAGCTCATGTAAGGTTCGAAAACTTCCCGGGTAGTTCGAGATAACCATTTTTTATGCTCGGAGTTCGGAATATCTAACCTCACAAACTTGATCATAACTTCAACCTCACCAACTTTTCGAGTTTATAAATCCAGCTTTATTGTTATAAAAACTCGTACATCGAAAATATTAAAGGTGTATTTATGAGTACAAATTAATCTGAACTTTTTGTGGATATTGCGTCCTTGTTTCCACAAACCTGTGTTGGTTTTCTTTGCTCCAATATCGATAATTTTGAACATTGGGTTCATTGTTTAAGGTAAATGTGCATTCGTCAGTGAAACAAATGTTTTTTAAAAATTCCCTATTCATGTTTGCTCTTTCCATCATACCAAAACAAAACTCCTGTCGTCGTATTTCGTCCCTATCTCTTGGTGCTTTTCATATTTGTATGAATAATATTTATGTCGTTTCAAAGCTCGTAACGCTGTGGTGTGATCTAATCCTATGTCATCCTCAAGTTTCCTTGTGCTGATCATCCCATCATTTTCTTCCACGCACAATAAAACAGCACATAAAAGTCCCTATCATTTCTTGCATCTCTTCTTTGTTCCTGCCTTTCTTCACATCTGCAGTTATTTATTACAGTGCCTTTTGTCTCAAATTTCTTAATAGTCCTTTCGACTGTAGATTTTGCAGGTATCGGTCTATTCGGATACAGAGCAGCAAACATGTCTTACACATTTTGATAACTATTTCCTTGATAATACCATTTAATCATCAATATTTTTTCTTCAGAAGTGTAATTCATGGCTAATATTTTCGATGTTCGAGTTTTTATAACAATAAAGCACACATTTCAAAATGACAACTTTATTTGACAGTCATCTTTTACCTTGACTGGTGCCCGCAAATACGGGGCCATAAAAAGGAGAAATAGTTAAAAAGAAATCGGCGATAACCCGTAAACGGGCTCATCAAAAATATCTAAAGTTATTCTTTTGAATGTGGGTTTTAGTGCTCTTTAATAAACCTAAATAGAATTTTTCTCTAAAATAATTAGGGAAGCCAATAATTGACCCCATTTAAAATTACATGGGATTTCCTATGTCCCGCTCGACGATGCAACACCCGGTATAGGGATAATTCACCTACATTTGTTTTTCTATTGCCCAATGTGGGGAAGGAAACTAAAGTAATTTGAAGGTCGAAAATCGGTTGATAACGTTTTTCTGTCCAATAGGTTAAAACGAAGTGAAATAAATATAGACCTATTTTACTTCTAAATGTGGAAAGTGAGACCAACCTCTTGACCTAAATATAACCTAAATAGGAGCAATAAGACACAAGACAAAAATACAGAGAAAACCTACTATATCTGGCGTTAGAAAGAAAATACAACACCTTATGCCAACACTTTCAACAGGACAAAATAAATTATAAAATGGAGTTCAACTTAAGTAGATAGTTGGAATGGCCGCTTATTATAACTTCAACAATAAAGTTATTATCACTTTTCTGGACCGAAATTTGGATGCGAAAGAAATGTGTTTGTTAATTAATATGATGATACTTAGAAAAACAAAACGCGCCCTTAAAGTATGCGTTTCTCTATGTATTATTACGATTATTTACCTCATCCATTATAAAAGCGGGTTGATTTTCACCTGATTATTCAGCGATAATCTCCCGCTCTCCGGTGAAAATCACCCTTGTCAAAAGTGAAAATCTCACCCGTCAAAAATCGTTAGTTTTTTATTTGGTAAATAATCTTCAAAATACATTTCGGGATTGGGAAATAATCAGAAAATCATTCTCAGATTTTTTGCCATTAGGAAATCGCTCTCGGGCAAGCCCTCGAGCGATTTCCACGGCAAAAAATCTTCGGAATGATTTTCGATAATTTCCCTATCCCTTAATATATTACTACAGATAATAACTTTGGGAACAATTTATATGGCAAAATTATCCAAAATATTACTTGTTTCTAAAACTACATGGTCAGTAAATTATTTGGACTTTTTTTAGGCAATAATTAGGTAATGCTTACCTAGCGTAATAGCCAAAAAAATTTCTTAATTATGAATACTTATATTAAGTAACAATTAAGTAAATTATGACTTAATCACATTCATATCCTAATAAGGATTAAATATTTGTAATGTCTCAAAGAGGTAATTTATTTGTAACTTTTAACTAGGTAAATTAAACTAAAAGTACATTTCCCTATAACGAATTATTTAAGTTGTAGATATCCAAATTTTGACTTAGATTTTAGAGTTCGAAACTTTTGTGACGTTTAAGAAAACATTTAAGGCAAAAATAAGCAAATATTTGCCAATTTAGGATTATTTTCTTTCCGTTCTGGTCTACATTACTTAATATGTTTGTTGGGTTATGTCTGAAGAGGGATTACTGAAGCAATCAGCATTCTGTGATTTGACAGCCGCTTCTTTGGATTTCCTATATATTAATTTAATTTTTTACTTGGAAACTTTTTGTTGGGCGACCCTAATATAGTATATTAATTTTATATTTCTATTAATAATTTATTAATATTTGAGTACATATTTTGATTCTCTTGCAACCAATATAAAATATGTTTTTTGTAGAACTTTTACAACAATTCAAATAACACAAATTGTAATAGCTTGCATAGAAATTCATTATATTATTGAATTAATCGACCTGTTACATTAAATATTTAAAATAAATTATTTTAAATCCAGAAATTAATATCACGCAATGGCGGAAAAAGCTACCGCATCTAATTAATTATTAAAATAAATATAGCTTTTCCTTGCGTTACAAAAAGTGTAGGCTTGCAATAAAACGGGAATATTATCAATATTTTTAAACCATTATGGTGTATTGCTATGGAACGACAACACCTAAAGAACTTATTTAGATTATGTTAAACAACCTTAGCCAGGCAATAAAAGAAAATTAGCTGTTTCGAGGGTCATAAACTAAAACCAAATTTCAGTCCTCAGAGTCAAAATGTTACCTGTAAAAGTTGATGAGAAAAGGGACAAAGCTGTATACGAACTAATAAAAGAAAATGTTAATTACAGTTTAAGCGTTTCATCGGTAAGTGGAGTTAGTCATATATCTTATGGGGATGGAAGAACTAGATTTGAAAGGTAAGTAGTAGTTTAGTAATTAATTCATGATAATTCAATTGTTAATGCATATTAGCGTCGACTAAACAGTTAACAGCTTTTTATTTATGTATAATAATTTTTTGGGGATTATGCCCAAATTTTATTAAAAATTAATCCCATGTTTTATTTACCAACAACTTTCGTAAATTTATTGTGTCAGGTCAAAATACGATTTTTTTATGACTGTTATCAGATTTATCAGATATGATCGCCCCCTTTGCCCCGCGTGGCTATAGCAACATTTCAATATTTCTTATTTTTATGTGACATCTGTATAAACACGTACTTGGATAAAATAAGAACTGATTTGAATGAACATTCTGATCTATTGAAAATTAAAAAAAGGTATTTAAACCAAATAAATTTATATTTGGTCCAAATAAATATAAAAGACAAGTTAAACAATTATGTACTTGAATAAAAAAACAATCACTTTGATGGAAATTACCGGTTTATTTAAATCAAATCACTTAAATTGTTTAATTAAATAACGTTGTTGTTATGGCAAATACATGTAAAACAAAAGTCAAATAAATATATACTTGATAAAATATATATAAATATCAATCAAATAAACATTTTGTTAACTTAACTTTTAACCTATTTACCTTAAGTCATTGAAACGGTTTATTTAAGTTAGGTTAGTGTTAAGGAAATAAATATTTGCTTGAATTTTGTATTTAGTGATTAATTCCAAATAAAAAGTAATTTGTATCAAATCAGATGATACTAATTGAGGCCAATAATCCCTGGGTATTTTTCAAATACATATTTGTTTGGCTAATAGGAAACAAATATTTATTTGAGTCAATGGTAATTTTTTTTAACTCAAATAATTAATTTTATCAGTGTACGCCATTGGGTAGGTATAGTGTGTCAAAAAAGTTATAAATGTGTAAATACACTTTGGTATCAACAGTGCATCATGCAATGATAAATGATTGTCTATCGGGTAATATATACCGGGTGATGCATTGCATAGTTGAACATACGAAATCCCATGTAAATTTTGCGGTGGCTAGATATTGACTCCCCTGTACATTTTAGAGAAAAATTGTATAATAATTTATTGAAGAGGCCGATATAATAAATCTAAGTGCCAAGTTTGACTCTGTTGAAACATGGGCCGTACTGCGTGCGATGGATGGAGCAAGGATCGATTCAAGATATTCTACCCTTCTAAGGAATATATACGGAAGCGCTACTTTCCGTGTAAAAATTACGGAAGACATGACAACCGAAAAAATTCCAATTAACAGGGGAGTTCGCCAGGGTGATCCCATATCCCCAAAACTTTTTACGCTGGCCTTGGAAGACGTTTTTAAAATGCTACCGTGGGAAAACAAAGGTGTAAACGTTGATGGCACCTATTTGAACCATTTACGCTTTGCCGATGACATAGTGCTCATTAGTTTAGACATCCAAGAACTTAAGAACATGCTAGAGCAACTAAACGAAGCTGCAAATAACGTCGGATTAAAAATGAATTTATTAAAAACAAAAATAATGAGCAGGACTGAGGAAAACATAAGAATAGCAGACATAACTTTGGATAATGTTGATGAATACATATATCTGGGCCACGTCATTAAAATGGGAAAGGAAAACCAAACGGCAGAGGTAAAGCGAAGAATCAAACTGACATGGATAGCATTTGGTAAACTGAGTCATATAGTTAAAAACCCTAATATCCCTATAAACCTTAAACGAAAAGTCTTCAACACATGCATCCTGCCTGTCGCAACATATGGTCTTGAGACAAAGGCTTTAACCAAGAAATACACCAATAACCTTAGGACAATGCAACGGGCCATGGAACGGGCAATGCTTGGTGTTAGTTTACGAGACAAAATCCGCAACGAAGAAATAAGAAGAAGAACGAAGGTGGCAGACATAATGCAGCGAGTCGCGGAGCTTAAGTGGCAATGGGTTGGGCATGTTGCCAGACTAAGTGTGGACAGATGGGTGTCAAAGCTTGTACACTGGAGACCACGGCAAACAAAGAGGAGTGTCGGCAGGCCACAGAGGAGATGGTTGGATGACATTAAAAGAATAGCGGGGGGAAGATGGTACCATGCAGCGAAAGACAGAACAACATGGAAACGAATGAAAGAGGCCTTTGTTCAGGAGTGGACAGATAATGGCTGAGAGAGAAGAAGAGAAGAGAGCCAAGTTTGAATAAATTTTAATGAGCCAATCCTAACTTATTCACTTAAAAGTGATGGCAAAATTACGAAATTTTCATAGTTTAGGAGTTTAGGTAATACAGCAAACACCAGCAAATAATTTCTATGACGCTATTGTCAAAAATTGACAATAAAACCACCAGTAAATTATTATTTGACATTGATAAAACGAAAAGTAGTCAGTGCCAACATTTTCATTGGGGGCGCTTAAATTATAGCTAAATATGAGCTATTCCATCAACGAAAAAGTAACTATGATTAAGTGGAATTATACAGGAAACAGTTTAAGAGCAGTGTTTGAAATTTTTTCAGTTCAATTTCCTGATGAGATAATTAAACTTATTATTAGTAAATTTGAGTCCAAAGGGATTGTAATGAATATCTGTAAATGCTTAACTAAGAATGTCAATAGAGCTGAAGAAGGGGATAATAGAGATCTTGATATTTTATTGCACGTGGAGGAAAATAAAATGATTAGCACGAGGATTCTTGGGCAAGCCATAGGAAAACATCAAACCACAGTGTTGCGCACTTTAAAAAAACATAAATGTTTGCATAGTTTTCCTGACCGTAGAATTCAATATTTACTGGATTTCCTGGGTTTTCGGTCACTTTTGAAATAATAAAGATTTTTTTCTCTTACGTTTCGGTTTATTTGTTTAAACCATCATCAGAGAGCTATTGACAAAAACAAAAGAAATTTTGTAACATTTGAGGATACCAAAGAAAAAACAAATTGCCATACCTTATGAGTAAGTAGTACATCACACTTAAAACTAATTTTTCACTTAACTAGCTACATTTTTACTCAATGTGCTATGGAAGCTATTCATTATAACATAAAACATAGGTCTATTAGAACTTTGTTTTCGGGTAAATTGGGGTTGTTGGAAAACCCCTTGTTGGTATTAATATTTTTATTTTGTTATGGTGCAAAAATTTGCATTTTATTATGTAATTAGGTTATTGTAAATAGTAACAAGATTATCTCGGTGTAGCCGAGTTGCTAGACGTATGCAGGTAAAATAAATTGAGATAGCCGAGTTCCTAGACGCGACCTTCATTACAGAGAGGTAATAAAAATCATTAGAGCCTGGAAAATTATATTTATGCTATTATTGTGAGTAGATCGACTCAAAAAGGGCTGGTAAATAATTGGCCGGTGAACTTGAAAAAGGCGAATTGGAACCAAAAAGGTGGATTAGATGCCGTGTTAGCGCCTGTTTAACCAATAAAGTCTATAAAGAGACTTGAAAAAGGCGAATTGGAACCAAAAAGGTGGATTAGATGCCGTGTTAGCGCCTGTTTAACCAATAAAGTCTATAATTATTAGTTACAGCATTATTTAGTTGAGTTAAGCAATATAATGTTCCAAGTGTATGTAATTTTTGCCTTCTAGGAACTCGACAATGTTTTTCTAGCAATTCGTACATCTTCGTCTAGCAACTCGACGATTCCAATTTCATAATTTTGTTACCTACTCTCCACCGTCTAGCAACTCGGATACACCCGATTATCTGTATCAGTTCTAAAATTAAGGGTGTTTTTAGTTTTTTTAATGTGAATCATTTCTTTTATGTTACGTTTTTTTTGGTTAGGTTCATAATCTAATATTTGCACATTGTCAAAATCAAAATTATGGAGATTTTCTATTGAATGTTGAGAAAATGCTGTTGGGTTTTGGTTAACATTTCTTAAACTGTTTTTATGTTCTTTAATTCTGTTTTTTAAGTATTGTCTTGTTTGTCCAATGTAAGTTTTTGGGCATTCAAGACAGTCTATTTTATAAATTAAGTGGGTTTGGTCTTGTTTGGCAGTTTCGGGTTTTAGTTTTGTAAATAATCTTTTTGTTCTGTTGAATTGTTTTTCAGGTATGTTGATTTTATATGGTTTTAAACTGTCAAACAAGACCAAACCCACTTAACTTATAAAATAGACTGTCTTGAATGCCCAAAAACATACATTGGACAAACAAGACAATACAAAACAGAATTAAAGAACATAAAACCAGTTTAAGAAATGTTAACCAAAATCCAACAGCACTTTCTCAACATTCAATAGAAAATCTCCATAATTTTGATTTCGACAATGTGCAAATATTAGATTATTAACCTAACCAAAAAAAAACGTAACATAAAAGAAATTATTCACATTAAAAAAAATAAAAACACGAGACACACTAAATGTTATCCAACACTTGATAGATATTATTAAAAAATAAAAAATTATATTGTTTCAATGTAAACTTGTTGAATGACAAATTTGACACGTAAAATTAGGCTATGGTGATTATCGTTGCTATGAAAATGATGAATAACAAAAATTTGAAGACAGTTAATAAAATTATTATTTTTGCGATTTTCGAAGGTAGTTTTTCAAAATGTGGAAAAACTCCAGCTGAACGTCAAAAAGGAGCAGACCTGTCGTGTTTATTTATTATTCCCCACAAGGCAAAGAGATAGTTATCACAAAGCCTTATATGAATGCATATTTTATCACACAACCCACTAGTGAGTTATGGTTACAACTCATGTCTGAGTTATAACCTACTTTATTAGTCTGAAATCGAACTAATAATGTTAAGTGCTGGATAGAATAATATTTTCGTGTAATTATAGTATTGCCTTACGAATCCTCGTTTCCTGTGTTTATAATTAATTCAATATTAAGTCCAATAAAATACTTTTTACGATTTACTTTAATACCCTATGAACTCTAACTTTTGTAGTTAACACCACGCAAAGCCTAAAAAAATATGACAAATTATTAGTTTCAGTTTGCAGAGAAGATTCCTACAAAACCGATGAAGTTATGATATACGTTTTTTGTTCCCAAGGCAATTACGAAATAGCAATTTCGTAATTAAATTAGCAATTAATCACACCCTCACAGCAAATATATCTAGATGCATAGATATGGGATGTCAATTTTTCGAATTTAAAAGCATATTAGATTTACTTTCAAGATAGACACAACCAAAACATATCAACGTCATCGACGTAAAAATTGAGCAGCACGTACTTAAAATTCTCGGAAATTTATTTTCGCAATTATTGTTAAATGAAAGTTAAAATATCAGGGTTGTGGAGTGGATTCTTACTTACAAAGCAAAGAAGTAAATTAAACGATAAAGCTAAAATTACAATAAAAACTGTGGCGTAAACCGAAGTGATTCCAATCCTGTCAAAAATGCTTGACATGTACCTGCTAGCACTTTTCGATTTTTATCAGCGAACGACCACCGGCGTTAAAATATAGACAGATAAAAATACAAATTTTAAATTTTTTTTATTTAAAAATGTGAAGTTTCGAATTTTACCTGCGTTGCTTTGGATTTATTTTATTATTGTATTGTTTGATACCGACGCATAATTCGATTTGGCAAGTGTCAGTGAATCTTATTACAAGCAATTTCCAAGCTCTAAGTTCCTGTTTTAAAAATACCATTTTTTTTAATCGAACACTTTACTTTAAATAAAAATGTCAGAATCAGAATTTACCTGTACGCCCTCGGAGGTTGCCAAAATTGCAGCAGATGTCGTGGACAATTTGTTGCCAACCAAATCCAGTAGTATTTACGAAGCTGCGTTCAAAAGATTCCAGAGATGATGTAATGAGAAAGACATTAAAAATGATAATTCTGAAAAAGTACTCTTGGCGTATTTCTCTGAACTGGCGAACAAACAAAAAATGAAAAGTTTAACAATGTGGTCACATTATTCTATGATAAGGTCAATGCTAAATATTAGGCAAGGGATAGACATAAGCAAGTTTTTGAAGCTACGTGCTTATTTCAAGAAGCAAAATGATGGCTTACTCCCAATAAAGCTAAAGTATTTACCAGGGAACACTTTGAAAATTTTCTATCTGAAGCTCCTAATTAGAAGTATTTGGAAATTAAGGTAAATTTAGATATTACGTCAAAGAATACAAGTTTTTTTATGAAATATATTATGGTATTTTTAGATTGCTCTTGTTTTTGGTATTTCTGGTGCATGCCGATGTGAAGAAATTGTAAAAATGACCGTTGATGACATACATAACTTAGGATCTGCCATTCACATTAGAATTCCTGATAGTAAAACTAGAGAACCGCGATAGTTTACTATTGTTGGGGATCAATTTTTAAGCATATAAAAAATATTCATCATTACGCTGAGAAGGCATGAATAAAAAAATATCCTTTTTAAAATTTGTAAATGTATTGTATATGTTGTATTGTCGCATTGTAATGGGAATTCATAAGATAAGTACTGTTCCTAAGGAAGCTGCAGTTTTCTTAAAATTACCTGATGCCACAGAATATACCGGTCACTGTTTAAGGAGAACTTCAGCTACACTACTTGTAGATGTTGGTGCAGACATTACGTGTTTATAGCGCCACGAAGGGTGGAAATCCAGTAGTGTAGCTGAAGGGTACATTCAGGAATCGATGACCAACAAGAAAGATATTGCAAAAAAAAATTTATAACCTCATTTTGCTGAACCAATCCCTATTAACATTGACATAAATTCAACAGCAAGTGGTTCCACGGAGGGTTTAACGCTAGAAAATACAAAAACAGGATCGCAACATCGCAACACCTTGTGTTAATTTTTCTGGGGCCACAATAAATAACTGTACTTTTAATCTGATGTTCATTAAATAGTTTATTGTTGTATTTTTTTAAAATAATTAAAGTATACAAATATCCAATATTTCTTGTATTTTTCAACATTATTTATTTATGACACGCTGTAAAAAAAGCAAAACTTTAACGTCAAGAAATTAGTAGAAATATGTCAAGTTTATTGACGTTTGAAGAAAATAAATGTTTTTAATAGGTCTGTTCCAATCATCAGTCTCTGACAGTTTCAAACCGTCAAATACAATCAAGCAGTTATAGGACTAAACAAGATATCCTGGGGTCTAAATGAAATATTCGTCTGGTAGACTCTGTGTCTGATTAAAAACTACTCCTGGACTGTTAGTTGGAACAAGCCAATTATGTCTATTGTGAAAATAAATAGAATTTAGTTCGCCTTCAGACAGTAGTATTTTGTTGTTTTTAGGTTTCTCTGGATACTAGTCATATTATTGATGGTTTGGATAGCAACAACGCAAGGTCTGAAAGTATACTCTCGCTATATTGAGAGACCCGTAATTGTGACAGTTGACAAGTCATTTTTTGATTGGCAGTTGGCATTTCCCACTACCACAATGTGTTTTAAGCAACTTAAAATGAAAGAGGAGTTGACAGAAATTATAAAGAATTTGGTGACGTAAGCGTCAATTATTTCCCAATATATTTAATTATAATCTATTCCTTAATTCTTGACAACGTAGTGATGGGGCATTAGTCTAATACCGCAATATACCATTAGGTCTAATAAATCATTTCTTTCCAATAAATTTTGGGTAAACTACTAACAGTAGTTCTGCAGCTCGAATTTTTTGGAATATTTGCACTTCATAGGAAAGTAAATTTAACTGGTTTTTAAGAATAGTCCTGCACGCTCCATAAGATCTTCCAGTTCTTGAGATAGGCTTGTAACACATTTTGTTGGCGTACTCTGCATTATTTCAATCGACGAAATGGCTAAAAAGGTGGTATTGTTTATCTCTGACTGCCGCCCTACCATTGTGAATTAAATCCAATTGAGTTAATATGTGCACAAGTAAAAGCTATGTAGCAAGAAATAACACTACACTTAAAATAAAACATATATACAGGGTTGTGATTTAATAACGGACAAATCCAATACAAATTAAATAGGGGCGTGTTCGGAGGGATATCCTACAAAAGTGTGAGAAAAAAAAAATTCCTTAAATAGAAACCTTTGTTTATTTTTTTTTTTTTATTTATTATTTTTTACGGTTCGTCGGCGTATCAGAGGCCATCTTGAACCGGTCATCGACCGTACGGTTTTTAATCGTGCGGTCTACCGACTGGGGAGTGTGAAACGGCACCTTCATCCTACGAGATATCCGATCTCATCCGGCCTGTCCGGCGTGAATTGGATGGTTTTGATGTCGATTCATTTTACACTCTCCCTAAGACGCGGTGTTTCCCAAGCGGTCACCCATCCAAGTACTAACCGCGCTCGATACCGCTTAACTTCGGTGATCTGACGAGAACCGTTCCGTTTTAAACTTGTTTATTTTCCTATAATTTTATAAAGCCAATTTACGAGAACCGGTGCTTTAAGTGTCGCTAGGCCCTTGCCTAAATCTTTGTTTATTATTGTATTTTCGGATTCTCCGAAAAATTCTAGACATGTTTCATGTATAAAATCCTAAACCTATCTTCAATTGTTCACGAAATATTTACGTTCAAATATTAAAATAACACTTTATTGCAGCTAAATTACATTTCTTAAAATCTCAAAATTTATTTTAGCAAATACTGGAAGTGTCCGCCATTAACAGCTCTGCAGGACCCTAGACGATCAATAAATTCCTGCTGTACTTTTTCTAAGGCTTCTGGAGAAACATCCCCAATTACGTTACGAATGATCTCTTTGAGAATATCAAGCGTGCGTGGCTTATCTTTATACACTTTATTTTTAACATAACTCCAAAGAAAGTAGTCCAGTGGGCTAAGGTCGGGTGACCTAGGTGGCCACTCTATTGATCCACGTCTGCCTAGCCACCGGTTTGAGAAAACATTATCTAGGAATCTTCTAACAATCGCAGCATAGTGGGGCGGAGCTTCATCCTGTTGAAACCATAATGCTTGGTTTGGCATGTCTGTATTATTTTTATCAAGATATAGTGTCGCTAGTGCTGGAATCAAGTCGTTTTCTAAAAAGTCATGATAACGTTCTCCCGTCAGAGCTCCTTCAAAGAAGTATGGCCCTATTACTCTCTGTTATTAATAATCCCTGTCCATACATTCACAGTTTCGTAATTCTGAGAATGACATTCCCTAAACCAGTGTGGATTTTCTGACGCGCAGTATCTAAAATTATTCCTATTTACTTCTCCATTCAAGCAAAACGTTGCTTCGTCTAAAAAGCATATCTGTTTAACTAGTCTAGGGTTATTATCAATTCGCTCGGTCATGGTCTGGCGAAACTCGTTTCTGCGGTCTGGATCATCTTCAAACAGCTCTTAAACTAACCGAATTTTATATGGGTGCCATTTTTCCTTCTTTAAATATTTTGTTACAGTCGACCTATGAATCGTGTTATCTAAAGCCAGTGTCGCCGATACGGCCCTGTGGATGTCTTTGCTTCGGCGGTCTGTGGAAAGATACGCTACCTTCAGAGCCCGAGTCAGAGTCGAGGTCTTTTTGACCGAGTAGCGTTCTCCTAAGTAAAGCCGGATTCCAGAGAGGGTCGACTCCTACTTCTCGCATTGGGGCCAACTCGGCTGGGCGAGTTGGCCTAACGTTGCCCAATATGTCCCTATTGGAGTGCGTTTCTATCCCTGGGAGTGGTTCTCGGTCCCACCGAGGATTGGTTTGGGAAGCAAGTAAGGCGTCCTGGTCGGCATTTTTGGTTATATTTAAATAAGTTTGGATTGATTCTACCATTGTTGAAAAATCCTGGGCTTCAGGATTCTCAGGGCTTACTTGGGACTCTATACTACCCGAGCATTCAATGGTTTTTTCGGTCATTTTGATAATTTAGGGATGCCAGATTTTTTTATTGGTTTTTAAAAAAAATCAAAAACTAAATTTATAAGAAAAATCAATCATAAAAATATTAATTAATTTTTTCTTTGTTAAGGGTGGTCCCACCTCCTTTAACCCCGATGGCGGAAAGGCCACCGGTCCACCAAAATTAAGATAAAAATATTTGAAGAGAAATCAAAAATTTAATCAAAAGGGGTCAACCAATAACCTCATGGTGGTTAATGGTAAGAGAGAAGGTAACGTATTACCAATTCTTAAATACTTTTTCTCTATTTTCTTTTTTAACTAATTTATGGGGGGGGGCAAGGGGAGGACTTTTAATTAATGTTAATTTGTAATATGTAATTCCACGGAGGGCAAAAGAGAATAAAGTGTTTTGGTTTATTTCAATATTTTTTCAAAACCTTTTACATTACAATAATGACAATCGACAAACTTAATATTAACCCAACATTTATAACATATAACATCCAATCTCGATAAACTTTACCTCAAGAAGAAAATGATTTAAAACTAAAACTTCAATTATAAAAACTAAAAGGTTTATCGAAATTAGTTTCAGTAAACTATTATTATAAACAATTAACAACAAATAAATAATAATCAAGCTTATTTTCACTTGGGGGGCTGCGCCCCACTTAATAAATTCGCAATGGCTCTTTTTGGCAGACGGCCAAGTCTGGGGGACTGCGTCTCTCTTATTTTTATAAAGAAATCTAGGGGTTGTTACCTCGTAAACTAGCCTGCAGTGCCAGGACTAGTCCGGTAACAGCCAACGAACTATTCAACTCTGGAATTCCTTACTTGCCTGTATGCGAAGCGACGACGTGAAAACCAGAGCTGAAACATTTAAATTTCGCGCCCGAAAATATTTTCCCCCCTACTTCCGATTCCCCAATACCTCGCGTAACACGACCCAGGTCCGCATGGGTATGAGCATACTAATCCACAGAAGTATCCAAAAAATAAATCACTGATAATCCAAATCAAGGGAATAACACTTGATTGACATACAGGAATCCACCAACTAATCAAGGGAATAACATTTGAATAGTATTCCAATCAAATCACTGTAAATCCCGGAAAGATAACTATATCAAAAAGGACGGGAATCACCTCCTCGATAGACGCGAAAACTTTATTGCCCCCCTATTGAAAGGTACGGCACAACACTTGATGACAAGTGGAAAATTTTAAAAAAAAAAAATTTTAAGTTTAACTTCAAAAATTAAACTGACGTGAAGTACTTTAGCAAGCAAAATTCAGGTCCCGAATGAACCAAAAACGCCGCGTTTTATATTCTTATCCATTTAATTACAACGCAATAAACGGTTTCAGCCAATGACAACCCAGCGAAAAACTACAACTCGATATTTTCTATAATCAATAATTTTTTTTTTGAAAAAATATCGCATTTCGATGGGTTACATTATATTAAAGTAAAATATCAACTTTTATTTGTTTAGTGATACAAATTTTAGCAACAATTGTCAAAAATATGTATGAAACAGGGAGGAGCCTCCTGACTTACTCAGGGCTAATTACGCATTAATTTTACCAGCCGAAAATGTTTTGGGGTATATCAAAAAACGCGACCAATCAATGAACAAAACATCGCTAAATGACCAAAAGGCGGGGCTTGTTAAGGGAGTTGAATGGCTTATAAATAGAAACGCGAATTCGTTGTACCCATTCTTCACTTGACTGTCATAAAAGCCGCTCACGAAAACCAAATTTAAAAACATCCCAGAGACCAAAAAATACAAATCCCATTTGTCCGCCTGAAGTCATTTAACGACTTTTCTCGTAAAACTAAACACAAATGACCCACAATACAGAAGGCAAATACACTTCATACCGTGAATTAACATTTTACACTTCAAAACTTTTATCGAAAACAACTTTTTGCCAAAATTACTTTTTGTTTCTGACAAATAATTTTTTCATTATTTGTGCCTTAAAAAAAAAAATAATAATAATACTAACAAATTATTATTCCTAAAAAATTGAAAACTAAATTAAACTTAAAAACTACTACAGGGGTTATGCACTAGATAAAATAGCATTAAATGACTAGTTATACGACACCCCCCCCACAAGACGGAAAAATAACTTAAAGTACTTAATTTTAAGTTTATTTCTACGAACCCTCAAAAACAATTAAGAACCCCCTCCCAAAATTCTTCCTTTAACTTAAAGAAATCACCCCACCTATTACAATAAGCTCCGGGTAGTACTGAGTCTTTGTTTAGCCTGGAGTTATAGAAGTACTTCGTACTTGCTTTTGAGATTAGATCGTCCTTTTCTTTTTTTAGGGCTGCAGGAACTGTAAGATTTGTCTTCTGGGTTTCTGGTTGAATACAATCGCGTAGATTTGTCTTCATGGGGATATGATCGCGTAGATACATATCGTCGATTACAACCTCAATTTTGTCTACAATGTTTTTTCGTTGTTTTCTCAAACATTCATGCCCCAACGTTTCGATCTTCTCTACATTTTGAATTTCCTGGGTGAGCAATTCCTCTAGGATTAATAAATCTTGAAAGTGTTGAATATTGGAAACTTTGGTTTTTAAAACATTGACGTTTCGTTCAACATCTTTTAGGAGTCGTTGCTGGTGCAAGAATTCGGTGGGCAATTTGTTCCCCAGTATTTCGGAACTCGAACATTGATCAATTTGCATTGCATGTAATTGAGGCGTCGTCTCGTCCATTTGTTTATTTTCTTGAGGTTGTTCAGGTTCTTCCTCAGAGTCTTCGACATTTTGGGGGGGAACCTCCTCAGCGGAAAATTCGAATTCCGCGTCGCTGTCATCGCTTTCTTCATATATGGGGTATTCGTCGAGGTCAACTTGATTTCCGTTCTTCGCTTTTCGCAGATCGTCGATATGGAAGTTAACGGGGTTGTCGTTCACTATAACCTCATAAGCTGAATTCCCCAAGACTTTTGTGACCTGATGAGGCCCGGTCCAGGCAGGTTGAAAAGCTCCTGTACGGTGAAACTTTGTATTTACCATATCTCCAACATTTAACTTAAGTATGGCAGATCCGGCTTCAGAAAATTCTTTCCGTTGAAAATCCAACTGTTTTGCATAAACTTGTCTTCTTGTTAATACCCTTTGTTCTTTCGTCTGGGTTTTTTGGTACTGGGTCCATTTAGTTTGCCATTCGCCTGGGCATTTGAGTTCATACCCCAATATAATCGACGCCGGCGTTTCCCCGGTGGCTCTATTTCGCCTGCTTCTTAATACTTGGAGGGCTTGAGGCAAAACTCGCTCCCACTGGTTTTCTTGTTTATTTAATAAAAGAACTCTCAATACCTTTTTTAATTCTTGTACTCTTCTCTCCACGGGGTTTGCCCGTTGATGGTATACACTGGAGTTATGTTGTCTAATCTTTTTTACTTCGCAAAATTTCGTTAGTACGTTCGCCTTAAATATCTTGGCGTTATCGCTTACTATATGCTTAGGATATCCGTATCGTGCAATTATTTCCGTCTTTAGAAATTCTAATACATCCTTGGCACTTACATCCGAATAAGTTCGTGCCTCTATCCATTTAGAGAAAACATCTTCGGCAAAAAGAATATATTGATTGTGCGTTCCGGCGGCTTCGCGATACGGTCCTAACAAGTCGATATTTATCATCTCGAAGGGATTGGTAGGAGTGCGTGGCGTTTGGGGAGCATGCTTTTGCTTTTGCTGGGTTTTGCAAATTGAGCAAATTATACACTTAGATACATATTCTGTGATCTCTTTGTGCATACATCCCCAAAAATACTTGTTTGCGATTTTTCGGACAGTTTGCTCAGTTCCAGGATGGCTTTGTTCCGGGTCATCGTGGTGCATATAAATAACTTGTTGTGTATATTGTCGGGGCACAACAAGTCTATCTCCCTGTGGATGTCTACGCCATAATAAATTATCAATAAGTACGAACTCTTCCAATACACGTCTTTGTTTGTTATCCGTTGGTTGTTGGCCTGCAAGCAGGTCCAAAGTGACTTTTAAACGCCGAATTGCCTTATCATGCTCCTGGTTTTCGGCAATTTTAGTGTACAAATCACCCAGGTCGGCTATAACTACAGCACATTGAGCTACCGTTGATTTAGTCGTCTCCACAGAGGGGGGCAACAATCGATCATTGTCTGGTTCCGCTTCATAGGGAGTCTCCTCGGGATTGCGGCTTAATAAATCAGGTAAATTATTTTTTGATCCGGGAACATGTTGAATTTCAAATTTAAATTCCTGAAGAAGGAGCGCCCACCTGGTCAGCTTGGCTCGTGAGTCCTTGAATTTTTGGAGCCAGGTCAATGACTTGCTGTCCGTACGGACCATAAAAGGCCGATCTTCCAGATAGGCTCGGAAGTATTGAATAGCCCAGACGAGCGCAAGACACTCCTGTTCGTTAATGTGGTAACGCTGTTGAGAAGAATGAAATTTTGCGCTAGCGTATGAAATAATGTTTCGTACTTCCGAGCCATCTTCAGGTTCTTGATACAGTACAGCGGACATGCCTATAGCTGAGGCGTCCGTCTGTAATATGAATTTTTTTTCAAAATTAGGGCGACTCAATTGCTTTGCTTGGGCTACAGTAGTTTTAGTTTTCATAAATGCGTCAGTTTGCAGGCTAGTCCATGTAAATTTTGAACCCTTTAACGCTTCGGTCATCGGGGCAGTAAGTTCGGCCATATTCGGAATGTACTCCCGTACCCAGTTGCATAATCCCAGGAAAGACTGCAGTTGCTTCTTGGTCCTTGGTTCGGGACATGCTTTGATTTGTTCCAAATGTTTGGTTTGTGGTTCAGTGTAATCGCCACAAATCCTATATCCTAAATAGTCTATGCTAGTTTGGCAAATCTGGCATTTTTCGGCGCTTACTTTCAAATTATGTATCCGAAGTCGCTCGAAAACGATTCGTAAATGTCTAGCATGAGTGTCCTTGTCGGTTGAATATATTATAATGTCATCAAGGTAGACCTGTACAAACTCCTGTATCAGGCCTACCAATACTTCTGTCGACATAAGTTTCTGGAAGGTACTGGGTGCGTTTTTTAGCCCAAATGGCATCACATTGAAATGATAACTTGCCCCGTCTGGTGTAGTGAAAGCGGTATACTGTTTACTGGAGTCTTCCATGGGAATTTGCCAGTATCCGCTCTTAAGGTCCAAAACTGTAAAATATTTGGCTTGGGCTAAAGCTTTCACGGAGTCCGGTATACGTGGCAAGGTCGAGGATTCTGCGACACTAATATCGTTCAGGCGCCTAAAATCGATACAGAATCTTGGGTTTTTTCCTGGCCTCGTAACAAGCAAAGGTGGCGAAGAGAACGGTGACTGTGTAGGTTCTATTACGCCTGCGCATAACATTTCTTGGATCTGATCATTCAAGATTTTTTTCTTGTCTGGATTTAAATTATAACAGCGTTGATTGATGACTTTATTATCCTTTAAGACGATCCTATGTTGGGTGGTACGAGTTGTTGGCTGTGCTAATCCGATTAGAAAAATGTCTTTGAATTCCTGAATAAGATCCCTGATATTTCCCGGGACGTCCGGTCCCATTTCCGGCAATTCGCATGGCATATCTACCGAATGGAATTGTTTCCAATATATGGTTTGACGTAGAGTCTGTCCAATATATATACAGCTTCTATTGAAGTCCATTAGGGCTTGTTCTGTCCTTAAAAACTCGCTACCTAATATAATTTTAGCAGTTAATCCTGCAACAATATTGAAAACTACTTTATAACTATAATTCCCTAAAACTAAATTGACTTCAATTAATCCTAGAACTCTCGCTTTAGCACCTTCTATTGCTAATATGAGAACCCGATCATCTTCTATATATATTTCAGATTCGATTAGATCCTCTGAAATCAGATTTAAATCAGAACCCGTGTCAATGAGGGCTTCATAATCTTTATCAAACATTTGCACTCGGACTAAGGGCCGCGAGCCTATCGAATTAATTGATTCTTTAATTACATTAATTGGGGTCTTTAATGGTCTTGGATCGTCCTGCCCCAAGGCGGATCGATCAGCGCTTAGTTTTTTTGGGAATTATTTTTGGCCTGTTCCTTTTTGGAATTTTGATTTTCCAAAATTTGGTCACGGGCAGGGGGAGTCTTCTTTTCTTCATAAGTTCTTTGGCGGCATTCATGATCAAAATGTTCCCCCTGACAATGTCGGCAGGGGCGTGACCTTACAGGAGGTCTTGGCCTATTCGAGACATTATTCGTCCTTGGTCGTTCATTATTATTTACTATATTAGTTGGATTGGGGGGGTTAGTATTAATTGTCTGTTGTCGTTCTTCAGTCTGGTCCTGCTCGATCGCCATCGTGAGACACGTAAGGCGATCGGTATCCAATATGTCCACGCATCTTATCCTAGAACGGAGGGCTGGTATTAATAAGGGCACAATGACATTAACACATTCTTGTTCTGTCCCAAAGGGCACCAACCTCCTAAATAATGCTCTCTTTTTTAGTATGAACTCTTCAACTTTTTCGTTATTCTTTTGTTTAAGTCCGTATAAATTTGATTTTAGGTCGCTTACTAGCTCGGGGCTATTAAAACGTCTGCTTAAGCGCTTAGCGAATTCTTCAAAATTCAAAATTAGTCCTTTTAGCGGCTCTATCCAACTTCGGGCCCCCCTTTGAAGCTGCTCCACTGCAATATTAATTTTTTCATTTTCATCTAAAATATTGCATTGTAAAAAATATCTTTGCAGTGTTATCAAGAATAAATCGGGGCTTTCGTGTTGAAACCCGCTGAAAGTTTCTCGTAATTTATTTGAGGGGGCGGGGGGATTACTTCGTTGATCACCGATTATATGTACTAAGCTTCCAATCGCCTGCACAAGGTCCTGTACATCTGTCATTTTTTTGGTTTCACAAGAAGTGGAGTTGGCAAACTTCGTATAGGGTCCTCCAGATCCATCGGTCTGTACAAACTGGTTACGTGGGGCAACTATTTCATCAATTTGTTTCCCCACCAGGGATGCCATGTCGCCGATACGGCCCTGTGGATGTCTTTGCTTCGGCGGTCTGTGGAAAGATACGCTACCTTCAGAGCCCGAGTCAGAGTCGAGGTCTTTTTGACCGAGTAGCGTTCTCCTAAGTAAAGCCGGATTCCAGAGAGGGTCGACTCCTACTTCTCGCATTGGGGCCAACTCGGCTGGGCGAGTTGGCCTAACGTTGCCCAATATGTCCCTATTGGAGTGCGTTTCTATCCCTGGGAGTGGTTCTCGGTCCCACCGAGGATTGGTTTGGGAAGCAAGTAAGGCGTCCTGGTCGGCATTTTTGGTTATATTTAAATAAGTTTGGATTGATTCTACCATTGTTGAAAAATCCTGGGCTTCAGGATTCTCAGGGCTTACTTGGGACTCTATACTACCCGAGCATTCAATGGTTTTTTCGGTCATTTTGATAATTTAGGGATGCCAGATTTTTTTATTGGTTTTTAAAAAAAAATCAAAAACTAAATTTATAAGAAAAATCAATCATAAAAATATTAATTAATTTTTTCTTTGTTAAGGGTGGTCCCACCTCCTTTAACCCCGATGGCGGAAAGGCCACCGGTCCACCAAAATTAAGATAAAAATATTTGAAGAGAAATCAAAAATTTAATCAAAAGGGGTCAACCAATAACCTCATGGTGGTTAATGGTAAGAGAGAAGGTAACGTATTACCAATTCTTAAATACTTTTTCTCTATTTTCTTTTTTAACTAATTTATGGGGGGGGGCAAGGGGAGGACTTTTAATTAATGTTAATTTGTAATATGTAATTCCACGGAGGGCAAAAGAGAATAAAGTGTTTTGGTTTATTTCAATATTTTTTCAAAACCTTTTACATTACAATAATGACAATCGACAAACTTAATATTAACCCAACATTTATAACATATAACATCCAATCTCGATAAACTTTACCTCAAGAAGAAAATGATTTAAAACTAAAACTTCAATTATAAAAACTAAAAGGTTTATCGAAATTAGTTTCAGTAAACTATTATTATAAACAATTAACAACAAATAAATAATAATCAAGCTTATTTTCACTTGGGGGGCTGCGCCCCACTTAATAAATTCGCAATGGCTCTTTTTGGCAGACGGCCAAGTCTGGGGGACTGCGTCTCTCTTATTTTTATAAAGAAATCTAGGGGTTGTTACCTCGTAAACTAGCCTGCAGTGCCAGGACTAGTCCGGTAACAGCCAACGAACTATTCAACTCTGGAATTCCTTACTTGCCTGTATGCGAAGCGACGACGTGAAAACCAGAGCTGAAACATTTAAATTTCGCGCCCGAAAATATTTTCCCCCCTACTTCCGATTCCCCAATACCTCGCGTAACACGACCCAGGTCCGCATGGGTATGAGCATACTAATCCACAGAAGTATCCAAAAAATAAATCACTGATAATCCAAATCAAGGGAATAACACTTGATTGACATACAGGAATCCACCAACTAATCAAGGGAATAACATTTGAATAGTATTCCAATCAAATCACTGTAAATCCCGGAAAGATAACTATATCAAAAAGGACGGGAATCACCTCCTCGATAGACGCGAAAACTTTATTGCCCCCCTATTGAAAGGTACGGCACAACACTTGATGACAAGTGGAAAATTTTAAAAAAAAAAAATTTTAAGTTTAACTTCAAAAATTAAACTGACGTGAAGTACTTTAGCAAGCAAAATTCAGGTCCCGAATGAACCAAAAACGCCGCGTTTTATATTCTTATCCATTTAATTACAACGCAATAAACGGTTTCAGCCAATGACAACCCAGCGAAAAACTACAACTCGATATTTTCTATAATCAATAATTTTTTTTTTGAAAAAATATCGCATTTCGATGGGTTACATTATATTAAAGTAAAATATCAACTTTTATTTGTTTAGTGATACAAATTTTAGCAACAATTGTCAAAAATATGTATGAAACAGGGAGGAGCCTCCTGACTTACTCAGGGCTAATTACGCATTAATTTTACCAGCCGAAAATGTTTTGGGGTATATCAAAAAACGCGACCAATCAATGAACAAAACATCGCTAAATGACCAAAAGGCGGGGCTTGTTAAGGGAGTTGAATGGCTTATAAATAGAAACGCGAAATCGTTGTACCCATTCTTCACTTGACTGTCATAAAAGCCGCTCACGAAAACCAAATTTAAAAACATCCCAGAGACCAAAAAATACAAATCCCATTTGTCCGCCTGAAGTCATTTAACGACTTTTCTCGTAAAACTAAACACAAATGACCCACAATACAGAAGGCAAATACACTTCATACCGTGAATTAACATTTTACACTTCAAAACTTTTATCGAAAACAACTTTTTGCCAAAATTACTTTTTGTTTCTGACAAATAATTTTTTCATTATTTGTGCCTTAAAAAAAAAAATAATAATAATACTAACAAATTATTATTCCTAAAAAATTGAAAACTAAATTAAACTTAAAAACTACTACAGGGGTTATGCACTAGATAAAATAGCATTAAATGACTAGTTATACGACACCAGCTGAATACTTGAGAGGTTCCAATTATCGTGTAATGAAACAAAGATCTCCAGTTTCTTGACATTAGAAATGCCATGCCTGCCAGGTTTGCCAAAATTCTTAACAGTGCTAGTCTCTCTTCACTTAGCCTCAATTATTATCAATACTGATTGTAGATTGATTTACAGGTTCTCTGTTCAGATATTTATTGTTAAACATTATTCGAACTTCGTTGTGTGTTTTAGTTTTCTTACCACAGTCAAGTATAGTTAATATTTTGATTCTCTAAGTTTCGGTTAAACGCGTTGTAAATATTTTTGATTAACAATACAGTGACACTTTGTTAAAATTTGACACTTTGTCAAATATTCACAAACAGAAGTGTAATTTATTTCGTAGACAGTTGAAGATACGTTTAGGATATTATACATGAAACATGTCTAGAATTTTCCGGAGAATCCGAAAATGCAATAAGGAAAAAATATTTTTTTCTGTCACACTTTTGTGAGATATTCTGTATACCTTATTGAAATATTCATTAACAATTATCACGAGAGAAAATTAGCTAAGAAGCTATAACACATGTAATTAAAGAGGAAAAAAATGTAAACGTAGACAACATAACGGAAGAGACGATAGAACTACTTACTGTTTCAGTTAACCCCACAGACGAGTGCTTTGAATTTAGTGGTTGTGAAGACACTTTTTTAGACCTTTACTTTGTAAACTCTTGTAAATGTGATCTGTACAGTTTTTATATTAAGAAAATAAAGTAAATTTAGGTTTTTGTGCATCATAAAAAATGCATTCGTATTTCTCGAAACTCAACTGTCTATACAATTTAAATATATCTGTATGGTAACTGGAAAGATACACATTCAGTTTAAAAATAATATGCTCAAAATGTAACCAATATTTTATATTTTGAATTTATAATGAGGGTTACTTGCTATCAGGCAATAGGAAATACAATATAATTATTAAAACCAGATTTTATGCATTTTGCATATTTTGTGATTTTAAAGGAGAAAATGCATATTTTAAGAACTATTGCATATCTAAGAATGTTTTAGGATCTCTGTGTTCCTTTCTTACATTTTATGGTCGCACGCCGCCGTGTCGCCTATGCCGTCGGGGTCTGAAGATAAGGGGACAATAAATAGGCTGATTAGTAAAGTAATAAACTAATAAAATAAACTATTATTCTTCTATTGAGAAATTCCATTAGTGGGTGGGTATTTCTGACCAGATGTTTTAACTAGAATTTCTTTATCTACACCTTCCATAATTATTTATTTGCTCACATTTGTTACAGTTTGTCAATATTATTGAGGTTGTCGTTTGTCGTAGCCGCAGTTAGTATTGTAAACGTAAACAAAGTAAAAGTGAAAGCGGTGATTATGTCGAAAATACGATGTATTTCGTGGATTAAGCCTTACCCAGAACTTGCTTTGGACGGCGACCATGTTTTTTGCAAGTCTTGTTCAATAATTGTTTCCTGCTCAAGGAAATTTCAAATAGACCAACACATTAAGACGCCGTCTCACATTGCTAAGGTTAGCAAGATGAAGTCTGATCCCATACAGTCAACGCTGAAGCAGTTATTTGAGATTTTTAAAAACGGAAACCATGACCAGTCAGAGTTCTTGACTGCTAACATTCCTTTAAACAAGTTAACCATCCTGCGAGTTAAGGCCTTTCTACAAAAATATACAAAATGTAATGCTCCAGATGAATCAACATTAAGAAAAAATGTGGTTGGAAAGGTATTTGGTGCTGTGCCAGATAAAATAAAGAAAGAAATTGGAGGTAACTATATGTATATTGTCGTCGACGAAACAACTGATTCGTGTGGTCGAAGTGCAAGAAACAAGCAACCTCACAGTTACTCGTTTTATTCAAGAAACCTTAACACATTTCTTTTTGCCGAATTCAGTTCCTACAGATAAAATTCTTGTCCTGTTGTCCGATGCTGCGCCGTATATGATAAAGGCAGGAGAGAATTTAAAAATATTTTATGAAAATTTGATTCATGTAACTTGCCTAGCTCACGGAATTAATAGGGTTGCGGAAACTATCAGAGTTTCCTTTCCGTTGGTCAATGACCTAATAGCAAATGTAAAAAATATATTCATAAAGGCCCCATTACAAGGAGAATCTTCCCGGAGTACCATTACCACCTGAGCCTGTCGTGACCAGATGGGGCACTTGGATTCGTGCGGCAATATTTTATGCAGATAATTTCCAAAAATTGAAAGACTTAATTTCACAAATGTCTGGTGATGATTCACAGTGCATCCTAAAGTCTAAAGAAATATTTTAAAGTGCTAAAGTGGACCAACAGTTAATGTATATTAAGTGTAACTATGCATTTATAGCAGACAGTATTTTGCAACTAGAGGAATCGTGTACAAGTCTACCAGAGTCGATGAATATAATAGAAACATGTGTAGAAAATTGCAAACAAATACGAGGTGAGGTGGGAAAAACAGTACTGGCAAAATTAGAAAATTTAATAGAAAAAACACAGGTTTAAAGATTTTAAGGCAGATCGTTAACATAATGTCAGGGAAAACTGTAAATAATTTAGCTATTGAACCTGCCTTAGTTCTGAAATTAAAATGTTGCTCTATAACTTCAGTAGATGTAGGAAGATCGTTTTCTTTTTACAAACATGTCCTTAGTGATAGGCGCCACAATTTTTTAGTTCAAAACCTGCACACATAATAACTGGTGCGTTTCATAATTTTTCAAATTAATAGCAGTATAAGTTTGATATAAAAAAACTGTATTAGGTGTTAACTGATTTAATAAAGTATATTATAACTTGAATTTATCTTTTTTCAATACTTAATCCCCTAATTAAATGAAAATTTAATTTAGAATATCATAATTTAGTTGTTTTATTACAGCATATTCATTGAATATTTACGTCTTTTTTGCATATATCCTGCATAAATTTTAAAAAATATGTGCATATATATGCGCAAATTCTTAAGGTTTTTGGTTGCATATTTTCCGGTCTTTAATAATTATTAACATATTTTATAGTACCAGAAGCAACATTCAATTATAATTATCATTCCTCGGTAAGCATTATTTACATGTTGTAGTAAATATAACTTGTCTGAAGAAATACTAACAACAAAAAACAAAGAGTTCGTGGATTACCTTGAAGATTTAGCATTTAAAAATTACTTAAGCTACCAAGACTATGATGCTTATGCCTCAGGACTAAAAAAGGAATTTTTATCACCTAACCAATATATGGAGGTGAGTACTTTAACCATCTATATGCCAGAAGTTCGCGACGAAAAAATGCAAGAAATAAAAATATATTATTTTATTAGGTTTTAGATGAAGTTATTTGGATTGCATTTTCACAAACGAAAACAGCGACAGGAAGTGTTTTTATTTCTCCAGTTAACCTACCTTTTAACGAGCAACGACCTGTTTTAAGAATTTTTACCGAACATGGGCCCTGCATGGTCATAAATCCGAACGTTGGCATCTATTTTACTCCTGGGTTAGAATAAAAACCATAAAATATGAAAGATGAGGCCCTTAAGGACAATTGGGACACTCCGCTCTGTCTCAGCTTAATAATAAATAGTAACGTTTAAGTTTTAAAATCACCACATTTTTTATTTTATTGTCTTTATTGAATTGAATTATTTGGAGTGATCAAAATATGAAGGACTTATTTAATATTTCTAGGCCTAATATTTTCAATAGAATGGTAACGTACAAGTTGTATAGTGGGTTTTAATTTTAAAATGAACCACCCTAAATATCTTTTGGCTTTGATAGTGTAGTTTACCAGTTCGAGAATATCTTCTGTAAAAGATTTTTTCTACTAGCGTGCGGAAAAACGCATTTTCCGCACATGTTTTAGTGCGGAAAATCCACTTTTCCGCACCGTGCGGCAAAGATTTTTCCGCACTGTTATATTTTGAAATTAAATTTAATTAAATTAAATGCTGTACGATTTGAAGTCACTGTTCATCATATTACCTTTGAAATATCTTAGTTGCTATGGTGTATATAACCAGTTGTTGATTTGTATGTCACTGTCAACAGAATATTATAAATTTAAACTAGTTTATCAGTTTTTCTACTGGAGTTTTGCTGAATTCTTCGGCACGCAAAATGATTTCCGATGAAGAGATGAACGAATTAATATTGTAAAATTTTATTCATTGTAATAAAAATTTAAAAAAAAACTCCGTTTTTTAAATTATTTTCAATTTGTTTCCTCACGCTAGTAGAAAAACTATTGTTCCTAACACGTGCAGAAACCTATTTTTCCGCACTTAAATGCTTGACACCACTCCGCTACGCGTCGTGCTGTCAACGGCATTTGCGTGCGGAAAAATCGATTTTCTGCACTTGTTAGGAAAATAGCTATTCCTTTGCACCTTGTTGCTGAAATGTAAGACCAATTTTACATCATTCTACAGAGTCTTGCAATAATACGTCAGGCATCCATAGCTTCTATACCAACTAAGTTAGGAATTTGAAGGGGGTGATTGCCTGGCTTATTTTTTGACTAAAAATCCATATAAGCATAGGCAAACGCTTCGTTACTGATCTACAGGGTGTTCAAATTTCAAGATTTTTTAAGTTTTTTCTTAATGGCTCCTGCAGTTTTTAAGATATTTTGCTCAAACTTGGAACACGGGTTACGCTGTGGGACTTACATCATTGGGCATGCCAAATGGTTCTGAGAATCTGCAGGGAGATATTTTTTTTGGGGTTATGCCCCCTTTTTTCCTCCTGAACTTTTTTGTGGTGAGCCGTTGTTAGAGTCTAAAATATGAAGTGTATTTTCTCTTTTGTTTATAAGCTTTTTAGTCTCTTATTGGTTTTTCGTATCTGCGACCGATATTGAGAAAAAAAATTAAAAACGATTTTCTGTATTTCGCTAGATAAAAATAAAATTTTTAAAATGATCTAGTAGGCTTTGGCTTTATTTGGATACTCTCTTGTGTTTATTAATTGTGAAAGTTAGCATTTGATATAGAGAGTGGTTTCAAACTGTAAGGCGTAAAAGTGTTTTAAATACGCGTCAAAATCACGTAACAATGCCAAATTTTATGAACTCTGAAATGGCTGAGATGAATTTCATCTATGGACTTGCGAATGAAAATGCAAGAGAAGCCAGACGTCGGTACATGAAGCGCTATCCCAATAGAATGATACCTGATCATCGAACATTCTCGAATATTCATAGACGTCTTGTAGAAACTGGAACTTTTAATAAGAATAACAATGATGTAGGTAGACCACATACTGTTAGAACACCACAGATCGAAGAAGCTGTTCTAGATGAAATAGAAGAAATTCCCGGCACTAGCACCAGAAAAATCTGTGAATATTTAAATATTAGTCATCAAGTTGTTTGGCGTATCCTGTTTGATTCTATGCTATACCCCTACCACATTCAAAGGGCGCAGGTGCTCCTTCCGCGAGATTTCCCTTTAGAGATTAATTTCTGCCAGTGGTACCTTAATAGCCTAGCAGCAAACCCCAATTTTGATTGTAAAATCCTTTTTACCGACGAAGCCAATTTTTCAAGGAATTCAGTTTTAAATTTTCACAACAACCACATATGGGCTGACGAAAATTCACATGAAATTGTAGAAACGCATTTTCAAGAGCAGTTCTCATTAAATGTATGGGGAGGGGGGGGGGGGTATAATTGGAGATCATTTGATTGGTCCTTCTTTTTGCCTGGTCGACTTAATGGTCACTCATACAGGCATTTTTGCAACAATAATTGCCTTTATTACTCGAAGACTTACCTCTTTTGCTGAGAAATCAAATGTGGTATGCACATTTTTCAATTTTGGCAAGGGATTATTTAAGTGAAGTAGGACGGGGTGGACCTCAAACATGGCCCCCTAGGTCCCCTGACTTAAATAGCCTTGACTTTTTCCTATGGGGCACCTCAAATCTCTAGTGTATACAACACCTGTGAATAACGTTGATGAGTTACGAAACCGAATACTAGATGCATTTGAGACCGTAAGAAATACTCCGGGGGTTTTCGAACGAGTACGGACATCAATGAGAAGAAGAGTGGGCGCATGTATAAGGGTTGAAGGAGGTCACTTTCAACAATTGCTTTAACATAGTTCTCTTGTCATTATAATTGTTTAGGTTTTTTACATTGTAAATCATTGCTACAAAAACTGGGTCGTCCCAGCTTTAACTTTCAACAGGTAGTGGCGAATGAACTGTCAATACAGAAAATCGTTTTTTTATTTTTTTTTTGTCAATATGGGTCGCAGATACGAAAAACCGACAAGAGACTAAAAAGTTTATATACAAAAGAGAAAATACACTTCATATTTTAGACTCTACCAACGGCGCACCACACAAAAGTTCAGGGGGAGAGATAAGGGCCTGCCCCCGGAAAAAATATCTCCCTGTAGATTCTGAGAACCATTTGGCATGCCCAATTCAAATTCAAATTCAAAACATGCTTTAATGTCCAAAATACATGGTATTCATTGACAAAGCTGAACTATAACTATTTAAAAATGAAATACTTAATCTAAGATAAGACCAGACTAAACGATAACAAATAAAACAGTAAAATAGTTAAAATCTTAAAACACTTAAGCAACTAATAGATACTACGTAAAAAAAAAACAACTCCAAAATGAAATGAATCACCGAAACAAATGTCATCACAATACATATTATCCTAGTCAATATAAAAAAAAAACAGGAAAAAAAATAAAAAATTTAAACAACATTTAGATGTAAAAAAATCCTAACTAACTTACTTAATGTCACAACTGATCCTCAAAATACTCAGTAACAGTATAATAGGCCTTCCGTACAAGCAATCTCTTGGTCTCCCTCCCAAATTCAGATATATTCTGAATACATCTTATATTCACCGGAAGATGATTGAACATTCTCTTGGCATTATAAATAAATGATCTTTTTACCTGGCTTGTTGCTGGAATCGGTAGAGGGATGTTGTAAATTTGTCGAGTATTATATGGACCCTCAGTAATGGTGTGTTTATACTTCTTAAAGATCAGGTATGCACTTTCTGCTACATATAGACATGGAAGGGTCATTATACCCTCTCTTATAAAAAAGGGCCTACAAGAATCTCTTCCTCGCATTCCAAACATAAAACGCATAGCTCTCTTTTGCAAGACAAACACCGAGTTAAACAAATACTCACTGCAGCTGCCCCAAAAAGGAACCCCATACCTTAGGTGAGACTCAATGAGAGCAAAATAGACCATTCTACTAGCAGATGAGTCTAGTTCCTTTGCCACAGATCTTAAGGCATAACAATCAGAGGACAATTTTGCAGTAAGCTTTTTAATGTGTGTTGCAAAAGTTAGTGCCCTATCAACATGAACGCCCAGGAATCTAACACTATCTAGGTTGTTAATATTTAATGTCCCAAGCTGGATGTCATTTAAGGTACATTTAAATGTCAAAAGATTTGTTTTCTTAATATTGAAGGTCAACAAATTACTATCAAACCAGTCCTTAATCTTTATTAAATCTGCAGTAATCAGCTGATTTAGAGATTCTGAATCAGTCCCGTGCCAAAGAATGGTGGTGTCGTCAGCAAAGAGTGTAAATTTGCCCCTAATATCCAGGGTAGGTAAGTCATTAATATATAAAAGGAACAAAATTGGTCCAAGAACTGACCCCTGGGGCACTCCACATACCACACCACCGATATCAGACCTCTGGCCCACAAGAGAAACCACCTGAGTCCTTGCTGAAAGATAGGACTCAAACCACCTTAATGATGTAAGTCCCACAGCGTAACTCGTGTTCCAAATTTGAGCAATATATCTTAAAAACTGCAGGAGCTATTAAGAAAAACTAAAAAAAATCTTGAAATTTGAATACCCTGTAGATCGGGAACGAAGCGTTTGCGGACCTATGTTTAATGGATTTTTAGTCATAAAATAAGCCAGGCAATCACCCCCTTTCGTATGTACATGACATTTAGGAACATTTCGGGAAAATATTTTTGCATAGAATGGTCCAAAAAAGTATGACGACAAAATATTTTTTCTTTTTAATGAAACACCCTGTGTTTTTGGCATGATTTGCTTCCTTTTAGTGTTGTTTCTTGTCTCCCAAAATTTAATTTGATTTGCGTTAGTCGCTTACGAGCAATAAAAAGAATTATAAAAAAAACGGCCTTAGATCCGCTTTGTCCGAGCAACATAGTGTGAACTTGAATACAAGAGGTCTGGCGATACTCTGACATTAAACAGTTTTATTTTATTTCATACAGGGTACCCAAAATTTTGTTCCAAAAATGACAACTTTCAAACTAGTTTTTCTTAAGATTTTCAAATAAAACATCCTGTATATTATTTTACTATATACTGCAAAATTTAAATACAACTATTTTTTTGTATTACAAGTGTATTAATATTCTGGGCCGTTTTCAAGATTCAAAAACCATAAATATCCCCATTTCATTAGTAAAGTATTACAAATAAGATCTGGGCAGTCATGGAAACACAACCATGTTTATTTAAGAAATGGATTTTTACAGTAACGCATTTATCTTAAAAGATGTTGCTTGAAAGGACCTTTCCACATTTTGAAGCATTGCGAGTGTAATTGTTGCAAACGCGTTGATTATTCTTTTGTTGATTTTGTTGGCAATGCACGATAGAGGAGACCTGCCTCATCTGCATTAAATACGTCCCTTGGGGCATAATCCTTTGAAATGGTCAATAGCCTTTCGTTTCAAGCAGTTACGTCTTCGATATTGATATCGGCTGATTCGCCACATATTTTCTTGAAGGTAATATCGTGCCGAAGACGCGACGGAACTTTTCTAACCATGTATTTGATGCCTTGAAGTTATCTAGTCCTAGACATTGAGCAGGTTTGAGGGCTTTTGCTTGCATTATGGTCCCAAATATTGGTAAGTGTTTGTTTCGCGTCTTACAAAACCAGTTAAAAACAATTTGGTCCACTGCCAGTTCTTCGGTATTGGGAAATTTTCTTTTTTGTTTACTGTTACCACCTTCTTGAAACAAACTTGTAACTTCCGCTTTATTTTAAAGCAACATAGTCACTTGGGTCTTACCCACTTTAAATCGTTTAGCCAATTTCCTAGCACTTAAACCAGTTTCTTCACTTTCCTCGATTATTTTAATTTTTTCACTAAAGAAAAGACATTCCTTATTCCTGTCATCTTCAAATATTCACGTTAATCCCAAAAGTAACAAAACTAATGTTAACAACCGATTTATCAGCCTTTGTCAATTGTATGCTTTCACAAAGCAGTGTATGTTTGATCGGTGTTTCTTATGCTGTATTTATGTTCATATATTCTGCTTTTAGGGTATTGTTTGGTTTCGTAATGTACGTCATTTTACAACCCAAACAATCTATTTTATATATTACATTTGCTTGAGTTAGTTCAGGGGTGGTTGGTGTTGATTTACAAAAAGGGGTTTTCAGTGTTAGATGGTTTATCAGCAATATTTACTTTGTGTGGTTTAAGTATGTTTTTAATTCAGTATTGATTTGTGGAATGTATGATAGTTAGATAAAGTTATTTTTTCTACCCTCGTTTTAAAAACTCGACTTAGTTTCACCATTATAAGTGCATAAAGAACATTGTTGGCGCCGCCTTTATTTGCTTGCGCCAAACATAAATTGTTTACTGTATTTCTCATAGGTTGCGTGGTTCAAAATATGCCAGTTGAAATAAAAGGCTTTTTCTCACACAAAATATATTTTTGTTTACTTCGGTTATTCAGTTACTCATCTTCACATTTGTGCTGCGTATCAGCAAATACGGTGTACTGTTACAACTTCGTACGGTAACTACTTACTGCATTAAATCAGCTACACATTCTACTTCACTATTTACAAACTATAATATCGGGATACAATACTATATTCTTACACTTTCGAGAATTTATGGTATCTACGAACTTGAGACTGCTTTTTACAAGAGATAAACGGGACTCGTGTCGTGGTATATTAACTACGTTATTCTACCTTCGGGCATTAACACCGCGAATTGACCAAGTTACGGAACTAGAGTTGGGATGTAATAATCACATTAGTTACACCTTCGGAATAATACTCCGCAAAATTACCTACTTATTTCATGGCTTGAATACCATAAAATCAACTAAAACCCGCGCAAAATGCCGCGAGGAGACCGTGTGCTTTCTACAAAGGCTTGTACGTATCTGATTTGTCAAAACATGTTAATTCGTATTTGCGATATATCATCCCTCTTTCTCGTACACAGTAATATTCTGTCATGCTGTTTCAAACCCTGCGCACAGTCACGTAGGCTTATTCCGCCTTCATCGAAGCTAGATGCTTGCTTTACTTTGGCGGATTCTGGGAATTTAGTCTGGGGGTTGTAGACGGCGTATTCTCTCGAAAAGATTGCAGACACCAACGTTGCTGTTCTTTCAATTTTGATACTTGTTTTGTTATTAAATTATGCAATGTGGGTGCGGCAACGAGATGAAACCAAGTTACCTATGGAAAATTGAACAAGGTAGGGTTTCTATGACAACATTGCGCTGTGGCGTTATCTGGAAACGTCAAGCAGTCATTCGTTTACGATCGTAGAAAAAAATATTGCATGAAACTCGGGCATAAAGCGTCTTTTTTTCATTCCTAAATATGTTTTTTGAGTTTGGCTCAAAGTGAATGGTAAAGTTTTATCAAACTTCTCTCTTGATTGATGCTTTCTCAAATCTTATAATTTCTTCAAAATTAAGAGATATTTAGGGTGCTTAGTTGTGAAACAAAAACCCTGAATAATGCTTTTGAGTATCTAATAAATTTTTTTTTTAGATATTTTAATATATCTGTACCTTACAATGATTACAAGCCTATTTATTATACCAGAAATGTTATGGCATCTATGACCCTTAAAATTGGCTCACGAGGTTCAACTGACGTAAGTTTTTTTTTGAAAGAAAGAAACAGTTTAACAAGTCGATTTGTTAACTCAAAGGGATCGACGTGTTATAAAAATTATTAGGGCCCGAAATGTATTAGAAGGATAGTAACACTTGAGATCGACATTGTGATTTATGAATGAAATGGTATATTACATACCGAGGTAGAAAGTGTTTCATTCTTGTCTCGAATAATCGTTCACCTAGAGGCTACGAACCTCGGTACACCATCCTTTTTTCTCGACAAGAATGAAACACTTTCTACCTCGGTATGTAATCTATTATTTCTTGTAAATACAGTTAACTACCCCATTCTAATTCTTTCTGTACACACGTTATATAAATCACAATGTCGACCTTTGATAATAAATAAATTCTATCAAACTTTTTACTTAAATTCTACTATATTTAAAAATTAAGGACTATTTTTACCATCATTTCAAGGTAACAAACAAGTTTAAATACAAGTTTTACTCAAGTGACTTTAAACTAGGTTTTGACATTAAACTTGACCCCGTATGTGGCCTTGAAAGTTCAAGGTCACATACAAGGCCAAGTTCAAATTTTAGTCAAGCGATTTTGAACTTGGTTTTGATATTAAACATGACTTTGTACGTGACCTTGAAAGCTCAATGTCACATATAAGGTCAAATTCAAATTTAAGTCGAGCTATTTTGAACTTAGTTTTGACATTGAACTTGACCTTGTAAGTGACCTTGACAGTTCAAGGTCACATGCAACCTCAAATCCGATTTTTAGTAAAGCGACCTTGAGCTTGGCTTTGACATTGAACTTGACCTTGTAAGTGACCTTGAAAGTTCAAGGTCACATGCAACCTCAAATCCAAATTTTTTGCCAAGCAGCCTTGAACTTGGTTTCGACATTGAACTTGACCTTGTAAGTGACCTTAGAAGTTCAAGTTCACATGAAACCTCAAATCCAATTTTTAGTCAAGCGAGCTTGAACTTGGTTTTAACATTGAACTTGACCTTGTAAGTGACCTTGAGAGTTCAAGGTCACATGCAACCTCAAATCCAAATTTTTTTTCCAGCGACCTTGAACTTGGTTTTGACATTGAACCTGACCTTGTAAATGACCTTGAAAGTTCAAGGCCACATGCAACCCCAATTTCAATTTTTAGTCAAACGACCTTGTACTTGGTTTCGATATTGAACTTGACCTTGTAAGTGACCTTGAAGGTTCAAGGTCACCTGCAACCTCAAATCCAAATTTTTTGTCCAGCGATTTTGAACTTGGTTTTGACATTGAACTTGACCTTGTACGTGACCTTGAGAGTTCAAGGTCACATGCAACCTCAAATAAAAATTTTTAGTCGAGCGACCTTGAACTTGGTTTTAACATTGAACTTGACCTTGTACGCGACCTTGAAAGTTCAAGGTCACATGCAGCCCCAAATCCAATTTTTAGTCAAGCAACCTTGAACTTGGTTTTGACATTGAACTTTACCTCGTAAGTGACCTTAAGAGTTCAAGGTCACATGCAATCCTAAATCCAATTTTTACTCAAGCGAGCTTGGACTTGGTTTCGACATTAAACTTAACCTTGTAAGTGACCTTGAAAGTTCAAGGTTACATGCAACCTCAAATCCAAATTTTTAGTCAAGCGAACTTGAACTTGGTTTTGACATTGAACTTGACCTTGTACGTGACCTTGAAAGTTCAAGGTCACATGCAACCCCAAATCCAATTTTTTGTCAAGCGACCTTAAACTTGGTTTTGACATTGAACTTGACCTTGTTAGTGACCTTGAGAATTCAAGGTCACATGCAGCCTCAAATCCAAATTTTTAGTCAAGCGACCTTGAACTTGGTTTTGACATTGAACTTGACCTTGTACGTGACCTTGAAAGTTCAAGGTCACATGCAACCTCAAATCCAATTTTTTGTCAAGCGACCTTAAACTTGGTTTTGACATTGAACTTGACCTTGTTAGTGACCTTGAGAATTCAAGGTCACATGCAACCTCAAATCCAAATTTTTAGTCAAGCGAACTTGAACTTGGTTTTGACATTGAACTTGACCTTGTACGTGACCTTGAAAGTTCAAGGTCACATGCAACCCCAAATCCAAATTTTTAACAAGCGACCTTGAACTTGGTTTTTACATTGAACTTGACCTTGTTAGTGACCTTGAGAATTCAAGGTCACATGCAACCTCAAATCCAAATTTTTAGTCAAGCGACCTTGAACTTGGTTTTGACATTGAACTTGACCTTGTACGTGACCTTGAAAGTTCAAGGTCACATGCAACCTCAAATCCAATTTTTTGTCAAGCGACCTTAAACTTGGTTTTGACATTGAACTTGACCTTGTAAGTGACCTTGAAAGTTCAAGGTCACATGCAACCCCAAATCCAATTTTTAGTCAAGCGACCTTGAACTTGGTTTCGACATTAAACTTAACCTTGTAAGTGACCTTGAGACTTCAAGGTCACATGCAACCTTAAATCCAAATTTTTTCGTCCAGCGATTTAGAACTTGGTTTTGACATTGAACTTGACCCAGTAAGTGACCTTAAAAGTTCAAGGTAACATGCAACCTCGTATCCAAATTTTTGTCCAGCGATTTTGACATTGAACTTGACCTTGTACGTGACCTTGAAAGTTCAAGGTCACATGCAACCTCAAATCCAAACGTTTTATCAAGGGACCTTGAACTTGGTTTCGACATTGAACTTAACATTGTAAGTGACCTTGAAAGTTCAAGGTCACATGCAACCTCAAATCCAAATTTTACCCAAGCGACCTTTAACTTGGTTTTGACATTGAACTTGACCTTGTCCCATGCACTTCGAAAAATTTTCTCTCACAAATATTGACAAAAAATGTTCGTTATGCTGTTTTCGGGTTAAGCAGCTAAAATACAACTTTTTTGTCTTTTGATATTTTTTCGTATCTTGCTTCGTTCTCGAGGAAAAAAATAAAAGCCACCCATGCATGTCGAAAAATTTATTCTCATGAATATTGACAAAAAATGTTCGTTATGTTGTTTTCGGGTTAAGCAGCTAAAATACAACTTTTTTGTCTCTTGGTATTTTTTCGTATCCTGCTTCGTTCTTGAGGAAAAAAATTTAAGCCACCCAAGCATGTCGAAAAATTTTTTCTTAAGAATACTGACAAAAAATGTTCGTTATATTGTTCTCGGGTTAAGCAGCTAAAAATACAACTTTTTTGTCTCTTGGTATTTTTTCGTATCTTGCTTCGTTCTCGAGGAAAAAAATGAAAGCCACCCATGCTGTCGAAAAAATTTTTCTCACAAATATGAAAAAAACATGTTTGTTATGTTGTTTTCGGGTTAAGCAGCTAAAAATACAACTTTTTTGTCTCTTGGTATTTTTTCGTATCTTGCTTCGTTCTCGAGGAAAAAAATAAAAGCCACCCATGCATGTCGAAAAAATTTTTCTCACAAATATGAACAAAAAATGTTCGTTATGCTGTTTTCGGGTTAAGCAGCTAAAAATACAACTTTTTTGTCTCTTGGTATTTTTTCGTATCTTGCTTCGTTCTCGAGGAAAAAAATAAAAGCCACCCATGCATGTAGAAAAATTTATTCTCATGAATATTGACAAAAAATGTTCGTTATGTTCTTTTCGGGTTAAACAGCTAAAAATACAACTTTTTTGTCTCTTGGTATTTTTTCGTATCTTGCTTCGTTCTCGAGGAAAAAAATAAAAGCCACCCATGCATGTCGAAAAAAATTTTCTCACAAATATGAACAAAAAATGTTCGTTATGTTGTTTTCGGGTTAAGCAGCTAAAAATACAAGCCACCCATGCACGTCGAAAAATATTTTCTCACGAATATTGTCAAAAAATGTTCGTTATATTGTTTTCGGGTTAAGCAGCTAAAAATACAACTTTTTTGTCTCTTGGTATTTTTTCGTATCTTGCTTCGTTCTCGAGGAAAAAAATAAAAGCCACCCATGCATGTCGAAAAAATTTTTCTCACAAATATGAACAAAAAATGTTCGTTATGTTGTTTTCGGGTTAAGAAGCTAAAAATACAACTTTTTTGTCTCTTGGTATTTTTTCGTATCTTGCTTCGTTCTCGAGGAAAAAAATAAAAGCCACCCATGCATGTCGAAAAATTTATTCTCATGAATATTGACAAAAAATGTTCGTTATGTTCTTTTCGGGTTAAACAGCTAAAAATACAACTTTTTTGTCTCTTGGTATTTTTTCGTATCTTGCTTCGTTCTCGAGGAAAAAAATAAAAGCCACCCAGCATGTCGAAAAAAATTTTCTCACAAATATGAACAAAAAATGTTCGTTATGTTGTTTTCGGGTTAAGCAGCTAAAAATACAAGCCACCCATGCACGTCGAAAAATATTTTCTCACGAATATTGTCAAAAAATGTTCGTTATGTTGTTTTCGGGTTAAGCAGCTAAAAATACAACTTTTTTGTCTCTTGGTATTTTTTCGTATCTTGCTTCGTTCTCGAGGAAAAAAATAAAAGCCACCCACAAGTCGAAAAATTTTTTCCCACGAATATTGACAAAAAATGTTCGTTATGTTGTTTTCGGTTTAAGCAGCTAAAAATACAACTTTTTTGTCTCTTGGTATTTTTTCGTATCTTGCTTTGTTCTCGAGGAAAAAAATAAAAGCCACCCATGCACGTCGAAAAATATTTTCTCACGAATATTGTCAAAAAATGTTCGTTATGTTGTGTTCGGGTTAAGCAGCTAAAAATACAACTTTTTTGTCTCTTGGTATTTTTTCGTATCTTGCTTCGTTCTCGAGGAAAAAAGTAAAAGCCACCCATGCATGTCGAAAAATTTTTTCCCACGAATATTGACAAAAAATGTTCGTTATGTTGTTTTCGGGTTAAGCAGCTAAAAATACAACTTTTTTGTCTCTTGGTATTTTTTCGTATCTTGCTTCGTTCTCGAGGAAAAAATAAAAGCCACCCTTGCATGTCGAAAAATTTTTTCTTACCAATATTGACAAAAAATGTTCGTTATGTTGTTTTCGGGTTAAGCAGCTAAAAATACAACTTTTTTGTCTCTTGGTATTTTTTCGTATCTTGCTTCGTTCTCGAGGAAAAAAGTAAAAGCCACCCATGCATGCCGAAAAATTTTTTCCCACGAATATTGACAAAAAATGTTCGTTATGTTGTTTTCGGGTTAAGCAGCTAAAAATACAACTTTTTTGTCTCTTGGTGATTTTTCGTATCTTGCTTCGTTCTCGAGGAAAAAAATAAAAGCCACCAATGCATGTCGAAAAATTTTTTCTCAAAAATATTGACAAAAAATGTTCGTTATATTGTTTTCGGGTTAAGCAGCTAAAAATACAACTTTTTTGTCTCTTGGTATTTTTTCGTATCTTGCTTCGTTCTCGAGGAAAAAAATAAAAGCCACCCATGCATGTCCAAAAATTTTTTCCCACGTATTCGTTCTCGAGGAAAAAAATAAAAGCCACCCATATGCATGTCGAAAAAATTTTTCTCACAAATATTGACAAAAATGTTTGTTTTATGTTGTTTTCGGGTTAAGCAGCTAAAAATACAACTTTTTTGTCTCTTGGTATTTTTTCGTATCCTTCGTTCTCGAGGAAAAAAATGAAAGCCACCCATGCATGTCGAAAAACTTTTTCCCACGAATATTGACAAAAAATGTTCGTTATGTTGTTTTCGGGTTAAGCAGCTAAAAATACAACTTTTTTGTCTCTTGGTATTTTTTCGTATCTTGCTTCGTTCTCGAGGAAAAAAGTAAAAGCCACCCATGCATGTCGAAAAATTTTTTCCCACGAATATTGACAAAAAATGTTCGTTATGTTGTTTTCGGGTTAAGCAGCTAAAAATACAACTTTTTTGTCTCTTGGTATTTTTTCGTATCTTGCTTCGTTCTCGAGGAAAAAAATAAAAGCCACCCTTGCATGTCGAAAATCTTTTTCTTACCAATATTGACAAAAAATGTTCGTTATGTTGTTTTCGGGTTAAGCAGCTAAAAATACAACTTTTTTGTCTCTTGATATTTTTTCGTATCTTGCTTCGTTCTCGAGGAAATAAATAAAAGCCACCAATGCATGTCGAAAATTCTTTTCTCACGAATATTGACAAAAAATTTTCGTTATGATATTTTCGGGTTAAGCAGCTAAAAATACAACTTTTTTGTCTCTTGGTATTTTTTCGTATCTTGCTTCGTTCTCGAGGAAAAAAATAAAAGCCACCCATGCATGTCGAAAAACTTTTTCTCACGAATATTGACATAAAATGTTCGTTATGTTTGGGTGGATTTTAGGGTGGGTGTGACCTGGAACTTTCAAGGTCACGTACAAGGTCAAGTACAATGTCAAACCCAAGTTCAAGGTCGCTTGACTAAAAATTGGATTTGGGGTTGCGTGTGACTTTGAACTCTCAAGGTCACTTACAAGGTCAAGTTTAATATCAAAACCAAGTCCAAGGTCGCTGGACAGAAAAATTGGATTTGAGGTTGCATGTGACCTTGAACTTTCAAGGTCACTTACAAGGTCAAGTTCAATGTCAAAACCAAGTTCAAGGTCGCTTGACTAAAAATTGGATTTGGGGTTGAATGTGACCTTGAACTCTCAAGGTCACTCACAAGGTCAAGTTCAATGTCAAAATCAAGTTGAAGGTCGCTTGACTAAATATTGGATTTGGGGTTGCATGTGACCTTGGACTCTCAAGGTCAAGTTCAATGTCAAATCCAAGTTCAAGGTCGCTGGACAAAAAATTTGCATTTGAGGTTGCATGTGACCTTGAACTTTCAAGGTCACTTACAAGGTCAAGTTCAATGTCAAAACCAAGTTCAAGGTCGCTTGACTAAAAATTGGATTTGGGGGTGCATGTGACCTTAAACTCTCAAGGTCACTTACAAAGGTCAAGTTCAATGTCAAAATTAAGTTCTAGGTCGCTTGACTAAATATTGGATTTGGGGTTGCATGTGACCTTAGGTCAAGTTCAATGTCAGAACTAAATTCAAGGTCGCTTGACCAAAAATTGGAATTGGGGTTCCATGTGACCTTGAACTTTCAAGGTCACTTACAAGGTCAAGTTCAATGCCAAAACCAAGTTCAAGTTCGCTTGACAGAAAATAGCATTTGAGGTTGCATGTGACCTTGAACTTTCAAGGTCACTTATAAGGTCAAGTTCAATGTCAAAACCAAGTTCAAGGTCGCTCAACAAAAAATTGGATTTGAGGTTGCATGTGAAGGTCACGTACAAGGTCAAGTTCAATGTCAAAGCAAAGTTCAAGGTCGCTCGAGTAGAAATTGGATTTGAGGTTGCATGTGACCTTGAAGATTCAAGGTCACTTACAAAGGCAAGCCAATGTCAAACCAAGTTTAAGGTCGCTTGACACAGAATTGGATTTGAGGTTGCACGTGAGCTTGAACTTTCAGGGTAACGTACAAGGTCAAGTTCAATGTCAAAACCAAGTTCAAGGTCGCTTTACTACAAATTGAGTTTGAGGTTGCAGGTGGCCTTGTACTTTCAAGGCCTTCTAATTTCGAGACATGTAAAGCATATATTTACAATTAGAAATTCCGTATGCTATAGTTTTCGATGTGCAAAAAAATTATTTGAAATTTTGATATAGATGTTGTTTGGAATAGGGTTAGTACTAATACACAAATTTGGATTAACTCACGTGTTTATTAGAATAAGCTGAAAAAGACACATGGAATAACAAACAACTAATAATAAAGGTTAAAACGATAACTCTTATTTTGTAATAAGTTCTAAATTCTTATGAATTTGATTTTTCACGCAGTATTTTATGTTTCTCCAAGGTCTGCTTGATAAAATAGGATGCTTTTCGATACACTCATCACAGGCTTTTTGTGTTGGTACAATATTTTTTCTAATCATAGTTTTGAACTGCTTGTAGTTCTTCATTACACCGCGGTTGAGGTTTTCTCTCTATCTTACCTAAAAATTGTAATCAGTCAGTTTTTTCTTTAGTAAGGAGCAGGTAACACAGTGTTAACACCTTTTGCGGTCACCATGATTGATGATCGGTTCCACCGTGCATACAATAATTAGTCTGCTTCCTGACTAACTATATGTATTGTCAGATCGAACGCGCCTACTACAGGATCCGCGTTACCTATTCCGTATGAAAAAAAAAATATCCCAGCTAATATGACGGCTGGTCAAAGTTTTTGACATTCTTTAATTTTTTTAATTTAAAATCACCAATGTTATTTTTGTAAAAAGTCATGTAAGGTGGAATACATAGATGCCATCTTAATTTTGTTCTATGTTTGCATGACATCGTTTTTTTAAATAAGAACAATTTAGCCAAGAAGCTGCCAGATTGGCTAGAATGACAACAGCGATATTTAATAATCTTATCGCAGATTGCAATAAGCATAAAACGTTATTTAAAATCATAACCACTCGACCCAATTTCCACTTAATTACACTAACCTTCGGAAGCTTTCGCAGCATCTTTAGCTTTTGGTACTTTTACAGGATAATTAGCTCTTAGTGTTTTTGCAGTATCTTTAGCTTTTGATAGCTTTTTCGGCTTCAGACTCTTCTTACTTTCTGATTTGTTTTCATCTTCATCACTTGATGCTTCCTCTTCTTTTTTTCCGTCAGTATTATTTGCCTTATCTTCTAAGCGTGGCAAATCTAAAAGGAAAAACTTGTTTGTCACTATTTTTTTTATTCTAACCTAACCTAAACCTTTACCGATTCAAGATCAACGCGAATCGCTTTCTTTGCACACGAACCGCTCCCAAAGCGCCTTGAACACTCTCAGCTTTATTTGGTAAGTAAATTTAACCTCTGGTTTAATTTGTTTAAGTTTGTTTAAGTTTGTTCTACTACCTGTTTCTGAGACACATTCCTGTATAACAAAAATTCGATTATGAACTTTCGATAATTTTCTAATACTTTGTGATGCCCTGCAGGTAGTGCGCGTGCGCAGGAAATGATTTCCGTTGGTCTTGAATCTTTGGAGATTTTACTTGTTGGGGACCACGACCTCAGGGAGGTCGTTTCAGAGTGATGACGTTCTCCAAGTTTGACCCTTCTATGTCAAAAAAAAAATGTTAGGGGTATATGGGAAGAGATCCTGCAGAATTATTATTTTGGTCAAGAAATGTAACGCACTTCAACAATATTTAGGTAATTTTTCATTATAAATTTGAGATTGCATATATTTTATTTTACTTTCTTGGTTAGGTAAATGATTCTAATAATAATTTTTGCTTTTAAAACTAAAAGAGTTGTATTATTTCAACAATAATTAAACAGATTTACTTCGAAACGAATGGCGTTTTAAAAAATCCGGTGCTGTACATTTCTTTAACCAAAATTGTACGTCCTACTAGGTAGGAACATGCCATAATTAAATTCGAGTCAAGTGTACCAACCTTCAATTTAAATTTCATCAATTCGTTTCCGTGAATACATATTATGCGCTTCGCCCTGGTCGACTGCCATTAAAAGTCTACTAATTTTGGTGAGTTCAATCGCGTTTTCATGCATCCTATAAAATTCCCTGTGGACCGTTAGATCATGACCCAAGTGTTTAGTCAACCAATCCAGTTCGTTTTCATACATATTGAATAGTTGACAGACAGTAGCCACATATTTTCTTAATTTGGTTCCAGTTATGGCATCAGGATTTTTCTGTTCTCCTGGCAAATCTTTTTAAGACAATTGTGACCCCTCAAAAATCTTTTAGAGTCATTTGATTTATCAGAATGGTATTTATTATCAAATGAAATTTTGCATTTATCCCTGCTTTCTTTTAGAAGTCGCGGAAGTAGTACTGGGATCATTCTTCCACGTTTTCCTTCGATTTCGACTAAGGTCATAGTTTCAGTTAGCTTTTGCTTAATAGGAGTAAGTGACTGTCTAATTTCCACCGTGTTTTGTTCCTCCCAAGTAGGTCTTGAGATGTAATCGCGCATCTTCATCTTTGAAGCTTCACACAACCGTCTCTTGCTAAATAAAACTATTTTTGCCAAACAAAAAGTGCCAGCTTAGTCTATTTTTGGTTGTCTCTGTTAGCACTGTCTACTTCTAGCTTCGTTTTTTCAATATAACTGTCGATGTATCTACTTAAATTTATTAAATCAACTATTGGCTAATTGAGTCGCATTAAACTTTCGCCAGTAGAGCAGTTTTATTTGTATATCCTCTAATAAACGATTTTTTTTTTACTTTAAAAACTTTGGTTTGTTTTAGTCCTTTGCCTTTTGCTATGTTCCTATTATGTGATTCTGAGCCTCTGGAAGGGACATACTCACTGCCAGATGATCTATCCTCCATTTGGACTGGTGAAAGGCATTTAAACACTAAAAATAAAATAGTTTCTAAGAGTGTTTAAAAATTAAAAAGTTTTGCATTTAAAATTACAATTTTTGCAAATCAAAATTTGTCTAGAAAATTTCCAAACACCTTTTACTTACAAAAATCATTAAATATGGTTAAAGCAGTGCAATTCATTTTCTAAACAAATCAATATATTCAAGTTTCTTACCTGTCCCACAAATCTGTCTAAAATCTGCTGGTGTTGGTTCATGTTTTGGGTCATTTGTACTAAGACCTCACCCCATAAGTATCCGCCAGGATGGAGCATAAGCTGAGAATAGGATTTATTTTGATCCAGAAACTTTAAAATATCAGTTGCTACAACCTAAAATAAATCAATAATTTTAATAATACTTACTACATACAGTGTCAATGCGAATATTACGCTTTAAAAAGAAGGTTTGGCATGGATGGTATGCAATATGTACGACGAGCTGAATGAGGTACCTAACATTTTTTTAAAAGATATCAGAGTGTAAAAAAAAGTTTATTCAATATCTTCATATAAGTCATCGGTAGATTCTTAACTGAAACAGACAGAGTATTAAAGTTAAGTAACAATATTATTAAACTGAAATCTAACCGAAAACTACTTGTCAAATTCTGAAAATTTCAATTCATTTATAAAACATGTTAAGGAACTTTCCATAATCCAATTCAACTTGTCAAAAAGCTTGGCCTACCGTAAAAGACCGGCAGGCACTATAAATTTCCAATAATGTAATAGCTAAACTGCAAATCTTGGGCTTTTTAACACTACGATGGAATAAAACACCTGTTTTTTTATGTTTTGATACGTTGGACACGAATTCAAGGGTGAAAGTTTGTCCTATTTGCTTTAAATTTATTACAAACAAGTAGACGCTACCAAATCCAAGTTTTCAAGAAATAGAATATATCTTCTTATTCTTTAATCGACTTGGAACAAAAAGAGTCTCATGCAATTTTTTCTTAGTTGCGCTGTATCTCAACGTAGAATATAATAGCAAGGGTGTGCATTGAAAATTTATTGTAACCTTGAAATTAACCTAACCTTGACCTTGGAAGTGACCTTGAGAGTTCATTGTCACATACAAGGTGAAATCCAAGTTTTAGGTCAAGTGACCTTGAACTTGGATTTTACCTTGACTTTCAGTTTTTTTTTTTTTTGATACATTGAATATAACATTCAATGTATCAAAAAAAAAAAAACTGAAAGTCAAGGTAAAATCCAAGTTCAAGGTCACTTGACCTAAAACTTGGATTTCACCTTGTATGTGACAATGAACTCTCAAGGTCACTTCCAAGGTCAAGGTTAGGTTAATTTCAAGGTTACAATAAATTTTCAAAGATCAAACACAACTCATCTTAAATCTTACACAACATAAATACGCAGCATTTCACAGTACAATACACATATTAATTACAATTCCTATGAATAAACTTAATTTTCAAAAAGGACTTGAAATAATTAAGCAAATAGCTGTAAACAACGGATAGATACACTTCCCTTCACCAAGAAAAATGCAAACAAATTTAAAGTAATTACTTATACGGGTCAAGCAAGTAAAAGCATCGCTAAATTTCTAAGAAAACTTAACGTTAATATAGCTTTTAAATCTAGTGATCTAAAAGGAACTTTTATAAAAAATAACAAAACCAAAGTAGAAAAAGACAGTAAATCTGGATTTTATCAATTAACACGTAACGATTGCCCTAAAACATTCTGGCACGAGTTTTTTTCTAAAGAATGAAGAACATTTTTCAAGCCTTATTAGTGAAAACATAACTGTAATGATTTATTAGAATTCGTTTATAATTTCAACCAAAATTACCAAATTCTTCAAACTTAAAATTGGATTTGTTTGAATCCCTGGAAATAACCAAACTTAAAAAAAAAACGATGGCTTATTCAATTGTTCAACAGACCTGAATAAATCACCTATAATGAACAATCTTTACTTTTAAATCCTAAATTCTTGAAAAAGCCACAGTGATAGTGAAACTAGTTGAATTATGTTAAAAATAATTCTTAAGTTTCAAATATAGTGGAATTAAAGTAAAAAAATTGTTTACTTCCTCGCATAATTTTGAAAATAAGAAACTTTGTGAAAAGGTTTAAAAGATGATAAGAATACACAAATAAAGTCGTATATTTTCAAACTATCGTACTTTTTAATCTGTACCTATATCACGTGACTGCGAGTCCCAATCACAACGCGTAATGTCATTTTGCCCATAGATCACAACTCATAGTTTTTGAAAGACAATAATTGAGACAGTTTAGTTCTTAACTTTCATAACTGGTTTTGTTCTAGTAAAATGGCGTTGCGCCTTACACTTGACCTCGAACTGGCGCTTTTGCGGCAAACTTTAAATTCAAATAATATTGTTGCGTTTTATCATTGTTATAGGTTAATTTCTTGCACGACTTATCACTTCCATTATTTCTAATTGAAAAATAAGTAATAAAATACTTTTTAAAATTAAGTCAGATCTCTCCTTACAGCATCTCTGGTTTAAATTTAAACATATTTTTTTAGATTTTCATACACGCTGCCAATGAAGTGGTGGAGATAACCGACAAAGGAAGTAGCATTCCTGAATATTTTTTTAAACATTCCAAGTATGAGACTGATATAGTAAATGTACGGGAAAATGTGAAACTATTGTCGGTAAAGGTAATTTGTTTCCTTGTAAAATACCTTACATACAGTGCCTATTTAAAGTAAGACACTTTCATCAAATCAAAAATTTATAAAACTGAAAATAGAGGACGTTTTACCTAATGCAACAACTACAAAACTACTTTTTGGAATTAGGGACGAATTATATTATATTATTCGGTAACTCATGTCATTCGCGATGTCGAGTAATTTACCTACTCATTCGAAATGGGCGGATAATTTTGATACAATTTTAATTTACCTATAAATAATGGTAGTTTTGGACATAACATGAAATAATTTTGTCGATTCGAAAGTTGGTTCAAATAAACTTATTAGTTTTAAGTTACAAATACTAAAAATATGTTTATTGTAAAAACGCTAACAACTAACTAACTGAAATTATCAAAGAGGACAATCTTCTGTGCTAAATTGGCAGTTCATAGGCTAGTTTTCTTGTAAATTGAGTATATTTAGTTAGAGCATATAACTAAACCTTCCAAGTAATACACTTATTTTCAAGAATCTTGCACCAGTTCGAAATTACATCTAGAAGTAAACAAAATTTTCGTTCTAAAAACATATCCTTACTATTAGGTATTTAGTTGCTTTTTACAGCATCTTAGAGTATGTTGACACTTACCTAATTGAAGGTTATTAGGGCAGAAAGAAAATATACCCAAGAATTTCATTGCCAAGTAACTTTATTTGTAAAAAAAATTAGATTAATCACACGTCACTATTTTCAGTACCTTGTATTGCCACCCATACTTTGTAGCAAGGCATAAACACGTCTGTACATGCATCGTATGAGAATATTTAGGTATTCTTCAGGAATGTTATTCCATTCCTAAGAAGCGGCTACAATGAGCTCCTGAGCGTTCATAGGTGGGTTCAAACGATGACGAATCGATCTAGACAAGTAGTCCCAGACATGCTCGATGGGATTCATGTCCGGAGAAAGAGGTGGCCACTCCAACCTGTCAATCTCACCCTCCTGAAGAAACTCTTGAGCGGCTCGGCTTCGATGTGGACGTCATCGTCCATGAAGATGAAATTGGGACCTGCTTCGTCTCGAATTGGTTGCACAATTGGCTGAAGGATGAGATCGATATAAATTTGGCCGCTCATAGTGCCAGGAACATGCCAGGAACAATGTAATTTTTTGACACAATCGAATAAAAAGATCATTTGTTTTTATTATGCAGGAGTGCAACAGATTTAGTAGAGCAAATGATGGAGAATTCTTTATTACTTGAAGGAGTAAATTTAATATTTCGTACATATTGATTAGTTAAATCAATATGGCTTTTATAAATTCAGAATTTTCTTTGTTGGTCTGTAATTGTTGAGATTGTAACATTGTAACTAATTTTTTGCACTATGCTAGTAAGTTGGCTAATAATATCCAGAGATCTTAAATTTTCTTTTATAATTTCAGTTAGAGTTGTTAGCATTTTTATAATAAACATATTTTTAATATGTGCTGCTTAAAACCAATAAATTTATTTATTTGATAGGCAAGCTTCCTGCTGACAATAGGAATACATTTTTTTTTCTGCAATCGTCCACAAACTGACATCTTTCTGGCGTGTTTTGATGCCACAAAAGTTATTATTCCAGTATTGCTAACCATTGTTAAGCCATGAGATGTATAACAGTACAAGAATATTATATTCCCGTACAAGATTTCGTTTATTTACATCATACATACATACAATCTTGCATTGTGATCGCAGAAAATATTAGTAGATATGTGCACCTCATAGGAAAATCATATTCTTATCTTCGGATGCTTGATGAACTCGGTTGCCCCTCGTTCACAAATTTGCATCCTCGTCCGAAAATATGATTTTTCCTACTAGATACCGAATTACTATTGTTAACAAATAATTGTTTTAAATTGTTCTAGCAAAAAAATTGTCGGATGCCCCTTGAAGCAAGCGAAAAACCTTTGGATCACATCCCGGTTTATAGTCACAATTTATGTAAATTTGAGTGCAGGATCCAGATTGCACTCAAGTATTGTCACTGCTCGCCATACTATTACAGGCATTTAGGTAAATCTTCCATGGCTGTAAAATTTTACATGAAATATTTTTGACTAATTTCGATGGTTAAAACTTCAAAATAAGCTTAAATTTAAAAAATACTTCGAAAATCTCTCGCCTTTCATTGCTCCTCAATATGATAATATAATGTTTTGATTTGTGAATAAAATTGAAAAACTACAATTCTATCTTTAAAAACTTGTATCTTCTTTTAAAATGCAGATAATGACATGAACCAAAAAGCATTGGATTGACAAAAAGTTCACACTTGAAAATAAAATATAACGAAGCTAAATTTTTCCACAGGGCGTTGAGAAATTAAGGGTAAATATGTAACTCTTGTTTCTGTCTGTGCTATGATGAAGACATCAGGGGCGCTATTCTCGAATGTATTCGCATACGAAAATTTGCCGAAATCTTCAATTATTCGAACGAAAACAAAAAATTGCATTCTCGAACATGCGAGTTTCTGTCGTATGCGGGTTTTTCAGACGGATTTCGATCGTCTGCCTCAAGCCTTGCGAAACTGAAATTTCGCATACGGATGATCGTTTTTAACCTCACAAAAGTGACATTGGTGACGTTCTCGGTCGGAAATCTCGGACAGTTCAAGATTTTGTCGACTTTAATTTATGTTTCTCTTTGTCTAGACTGTAGTTAAAATTTAGATTGAAAATAGTAGTGATAGTTAAATTTTAATAATTAATTACCAATTATGAACGACCTTAATGATAGAATTTAAATTTGAGGCAATCTCTTTCCATAAATGCTGACCTTTTTTATAAGTAACATCCTTAGTAAATTTAGAACTTTTAAGTTTAGGATGGTCTTCAATAAATGAACTAACGTCCTTTTTGTTGTTTCGTTAAACTGCTGCCTGTTCTTGACTCCATATTAGGTATTTTAATAACAGAAAAACAAACGCTTGACTGACATGAAAAATATAAATATTTATAATGTTGGTTAACCGCCGTTTTCTTCTTCCTTTTGCCGTTCAGTTAAAATTTTCTGTCTTTAACTATGTGGGCTACTGGCACTTGGTCAAACGCGTTGTTGCCAATGCTTTCCATTCGAATAAGACATCCGCAATCGAAATCTATTTCGAAGGATGCTCGAGAATAATATTTGGCGTTCGTATGCGAAAATGATAAACGAAAAATGATCGTATACGGACTTTATTCGAATTACTTCGAGAATTGGGCCCCAGAACTTGTTAAAAACTGGATTTGAGGCTAACATTCCGAGACACAAGCCTACACTTTGCTAAAAATTTTCCCAACATTATCTTACTCTTAAATTTTTTGAATTTAAGTATTTTTTTAGCTCTAACAAAATTGATCGATTAAGTGCTGGTACTTTTGCCACTAATTAACTCATTTGATAGACGATTAAAATAATCCAGGTTTTAAATGTGCTAATGTCAATATAAATTTGTAGGTTTCGGCACATTGGAAACCATGATTATTTTAATTCTCTGAGTCAATCAGTGTCAAAAGCACCAAGAGTTTTTATATAAGGAAATTCTCAGAGAACTGTCTTATTTAGATAACGAACCAATTTGTAATATGACAGGAATGTATTGTTTATCTAAATATAAAGGTAAGCAAAAAAAATCAATCAAAATGTGCACGATGATGATTTTTCTACGTGCAGTTTTCGTTTTTAGATATTTTATTATATCTCAGATCAGACAACATAGATCTATGTCCAACATGTCCTCAAAATTGTGAAGTCGGGATCGTTAGGGAATCTGAAGTAATCAGGGAAAATGAATTTCCGACTGATTTTGGAGTTTTCGAGATGTTTATAGTGTTTCCAGATAAAATCTATTCTAGGCAATTGATTTTCTCTTTCGAAGACTTAATGGGTTTGTAAAAATTCAAGATAAGGAGGTCAAATATTTTAGTTTATGCTGTAGTACTTCATATACAGTGTGTATATAAAGTCGGGAAATGGCTTAATAACTAAACTAAACCGAATGACGATATTGGCGTTGTTGCCAGCTATTTGCTTTGTCTAGAAGTCAAATGAATTTTAAGTTTTTATATGTAGCAACCTGCATATCTTTTCATTTGTAGATTATATTTTACATTTGTTACACTTTTGATAAAACACACTTTGTTCTTAATATGAGTAGCTTTCGAAATAACGAGTATAATTTAAAAAAAATCTATATTAAATGTTCAAACTGTTCTTCCTGTGCAGCTTGACAGTGAGCTAATTGAAATCAAAATGTTTGAATTGTGATGTAAATTATTTGTTGTGGTATTAAATGAAATTCGTCCAAAATTCGACGCTGCCAATCAGCCAAAATTTGAGGTTTTGTGGTGTAAACTTTGTCCTTCAAGGGTCCCAACGAAAAGTAGTCCTTTAGGCGACAAACCAAGGGACCTAGGTGGCCACTCGATTGTACCAATTGGAAACTTTTTTGTCGAGGATATGTGTGGGCTAAACTAAATTGGATATTTTGATGAAAGAGGTTCGGGTTCTGGAAGTTATTCCTGATGATGCACTAATTCGACATAAAAATGGTAGGGAAAGCCCAGCCTCCTTCAAACATTTGGCTCCTATTAATTTGTTAAATAATGAAAATGACGAATTTGAAATTATTGAACCAGAGATGCGATTCGATAAAATTGAAAACCGTGACTTTGGCAATGGTAAAGCCAATATACCTGATCATAATGCCGAGGAAGATACGAATGAGAAACCCTTAAATGTAGATCCTTTATAATGATGAATTCACCACAATACTTATTGCATTACCCAGAAAAATAACTTGGGAAGAATGTTATATTACATAATATAGTCTTCTAACCTTCATTCTATTGATTTACCTTATACCTTTACTGGTTATAGTTTGTTTGTCATTGTCAAGATTCAGTACCTATATCAAGTTCTGCGAGTTACAACCTAAAGTCTAGGTCTCTGAATCGTTACAATATTCTATGTGTTGTTGAGCTAGAATCATGAAAACTACTAATTACACTCTTTTCTTCTAGAAAAGGGCTGGTTTTTTATGTGCTCATTAGTGCTGTTATGTCGATTACTGGATCGATCGATGGGACATATATTCGGAAAAGTTGTTGTTCAAAAATTCGCGCACGTTTTGACCAAAATGGGGAGGAGCCTCCATCCTGTTGGAAAAATGTACTTGCATAATTTGGACTCATCACATTTCGTATAGTAGACACTATTTGCATTTCCAAGAGCTCAGGGTAGTGTGTGCAATTGTGGCGTCAAACTTCTATCATTAAAAAATGGACCGATCTTGTGGTTACCCAAAAGCCCAGCCCATTTTTGAGGGCGCTGTGTATGACTATCTCTCATCCAGTGGGGATTTTCATTGGCTTAAAACCTACAGTTGTGTCTATTGACTTTACCATTCATCCAAGAATACTATAAAGTTGAAAAACTGCTTATTTTGATCCCACCTTGACATCATAATATCAGAAAATTCCATTCTTCGCTCATAATCATCTTCTGATAACCCTTGAACTACATGTCTTTTGAAATGGTAATATTTATTTTTTATTAAAACATTATGGGCGGATTTGAAGCAGACGTCACTTATTTGAGAAATTTTTCCTAATGAGAAACCGGGGGTTTCAACAATATGTTGTAAAATTTCGAAACTTTTCTCTTTATCTACTATTGCTGGTCGTCTTAATCGTCGTCTATCTTTACAATAAAATTTGTAGTTTCTTCGAACCGTCGGACAGTTTTTAGAACAGTGGCTTTTCAAATTGGATTTTGGTTTGGAAATGCGAATAGATAAATAAGAATTATAATTCTTTCACTTTCCCTTAAAGACATTTTTGCATGTAAAAAGGACAGCCTGCAAGACTTTACATCCAAAGTGAACTGGTGTTTTATTTATTAATCACTAAACACAATTTGTTGATAATTTTTAAAACATGTCGCTATTTCGAAAACTACTCATATTACTAGGAACAAAGTAAGTTATATCAAGAGTGTAACAAATGTAACGTAGAATTTATAAATGAAAAAATATACAGTAAAATTCGTTCGAACAACGCCAATATCGTCATAAGGTGCGTAAGAATCTCCTAAACAACTGTACCAAATTTAACTTAAATCGGCACATAATGTTATCATTTATTAATATACTATTGATAGTAACAGTTTTTATCAATTTTTAGTTCAGATTGGAGGAATCTTCAGCCTATTTCTCGGATGCAGTCTCCTTAGCTTTATCGAAATAGCGTATTTCTTGACTATGAGAATGTTTTTCGGGGTTAGATCACGTAACAAAGGCTAATTGTTATAAATTGATAATAAATATTTGATCCAGACTTGTTTCTTTTTGCATAAGTTTCATTGGTGAATTGAATATGACACACTAATTGTACCTTGCATAATCTTAAGACAAAAATTTCATATAAACAGTTTTTAATTTAAATATTATTTCATAATTACGCCTTTCACTGGATAAAATATCCTAAGTGACAACCGGTTCTCGATTATAAAATTGAATGGTGTTAATTTGCGCCTATCAGAGTTTGATAAAATTGCATTTTAGGTAAAGTACTTCCCAACATATTTCGTTTGGCTTAATGACTGCAATAAAACCCCTCATAAACTCGGCTTTCGCTTTCGTAGAGACGTATTAACCCACATTTATTTTTAATGCCATTTTATAATAACTATAGCTAGGTACATTACTCGATTTGTTATCAAAATTAATAAACTGTCTAATTAAGGTTTTCTAGAAACAACTTAATTATTAGGATATTTCTCAAAACTTTTTAGTTACAGGTACCTGTTTATATAGCTTATATAAATAGTATACATAATATTCGAAATAGATTAGTACCTATATCTATTTTACTTTGAAACAGTGTACAACAAGTTAATATTAAAGTATTTGGAGACCTTGGGAATCTTTAGCTAATGCGTGTATCGAGAAAATGATGTGCCCACGTTAGATTCTTTCTCGGGTATCTTTGCGAACTTTTCTTTTAAAATGTCCTTTTATCATAATATCTCGTACCGTCGATAATGGAACTTTCGTCACTTCACTGGTATTTTTAATGACAATTACTTTAGGGTGGCCACTCTTTAATAACGATTCACATACATTCTTCACGATCACTTTGGCGTCAGAAGATAAATGCTTCGTGAAATATTTAGGGTAGCTAGATATCGCATTAGCTGAAGATTTCCAAGGTCTCGGCATACTTTTAATATTAACTTGTTGCACACTGTTTCAAAGTAAAATAAATAGGTACTAATCTATTTCGAATATTATGTTTATTATTTATATAAGCTATATAAACAGGTACCTGTAACTAAAAAGTTTTGAGAAATTCTAATAGTTAAGTTGTTTCTAGAAAACCCTTATTAGACAGTTTATTAATTTTGGTAACAAATCAAGTAATGTACCTATCTATTGTTATTATATACTGGCATTAAAAATAAATGCGGGTTAATACGTCTCTGCGGAAGCGAAAGCCGAGTTTATGAGGGGTTTTATTGCAGCCATTAAGCCAAACGAAATATGTTCGGAAGTACTTTACATGGATGTACTTTTCGGAGATGGAAATATCGATAACCTGGCTGCAGTGTTTCGCGAGGCAATGGAAACAGCTATTAAATGACTGAAAACTAGTAAAACTCCTGAACCAGAGTAGATACTTAAAGAAGTTCTCAAATCCTGGATCCAGAACAAATAAATCTGCTGACAACTCTAATCTAATGAAATTACCCGAGTTGTTTATGTTAGATTTTGCAATATAACATGCACTTGCATTGCATTTAAAAACAAAGTCGTCGTCTTGTTGTAGATGCCAGTAGAGGAAAAGTGATCAAAGTCAAAAAATGCTTAGTCCATCGAAAGTGCTTAGATTTTTCAGTGCAATAACAACATAACAACGCAGATGACGTGCGACCAATAATAATAATAAAGAATTCTACCATTAAAGCCAGCGTGACAAAAGCGAAAAACCCCTCTGTAAGAGGATTTAGCCCCGTTGCGGGTTAAGCTCGGAAAAGCCATTAATCACACAGATACAACGCGAGCTAAGCGACCGTCACGATCCTGCCAATTTTAACTTTATTAAAAATTCAATTTTTATATTATTAGTAAATCTTTATGACCTGGTTTCTAATGAGAAGGGTTGAAAAAATGTTAAACGACATCAAACACTTAATCCAGCCATCCGAAATACAAGGCAGTCTTAACGTTCCCTTGTTTAAAATATGAATGCTGTAGTATCTATGTATGAAAAAAGTTATTATATCAACCGATATATATACAGAGTGGGTCGTGTCGCGCGCCGGTCGAGAGAGAGATTCCAAGACGGCTCCGTGAAGCAGGTGCTCTTACGTACGCTCCATGATTTTAAGGCCTTTTTGGGAAATAAATGGTTTCTTTTTGGGTACAACTGATCAGCTAGCGAATCCGCGTTATTTGACGTATGAAATTAAACTCTCTACGATACCGGGGTGTTTTTGTGATATACTTTTAAGTGATAGTTAGGGAAACAATGTAAAAACGCAGTTAGTTATGTGAACGTTAAGTATCGATCAGTGTCTTTGTCGTAAATCCTTGTAATATACTACCATAACCTGCATTAAATTAAATTACTTCTGATATTAGAATTTAATTATCTCGAAAATGGTTGATTTTTTTGAAACAAATGAAGAGTATCTTTTTAAAAGAGAGATAACCAAAGTATTTAAAAAAGAATATTTAAGCTTTTCAATAATGACACCCATCAAAGTTTTGCCCTACAAGTGTAGTGCCAAGTCCGTTACTGGCTTCTCTGGGTATGTAGGTACAAAAATGATCATAGTATGAGTTTCCTCGACTGTGCAAAGTTTCATAAAAATATTCAGGGTTGCTTAATAGTTTTAATCGAAAATACAAATATTCAGGTGCGTTTTTGGAGCATTTTGTAACATTAAGAAAAATGATTATATGAACTGCTATTATTATTTTGACCTACCCTGTACGCTGACAAAATATTGCTCTATACTTCCCGGATTATTATTTAACAATGCTTCAAACATCAGGAGTCTCTGTCATCAAACTTTCTACACGTATTTTCCGGAAACCTTGTATGTTAATCCTTTTTAAATTATCTCATTCACTTTATTTAAATAAGTAGAAAGTCAGAACTTACAGAGAATCAGTTTTATCTAATGGAAATAAATTCTAAGAGTTTATTTCGCAATTAACCATTATCTATGTTCCCAAACGATGAAAGACCTTTGCATTTTAAGTAGTCAAGGTAATCTAAAACCGATTTTTCTCCAAAATCGCCGGAATCAAATCCAAGTTTTACTTTCTTACTGTGCCTTTATCAGTTTCCATCTATCAAAAATGCTCTATCTCGATGTGCTTTAGCAGATTCGTTTTTTAAGTCAAATTTAATGGGATATCTAAGATAAATTTTACCTAAGGTAAATCATTAAATTGGTTATTCTCATAAAACGTTCAAATAGCTATGAATACAATTTCGAAAAGAGTTGAACCATAAAACGGAAGAACAGTAACACTTTTTTTACCCGCATATAAATCAATAAGGTCAATTTAGATCATAAAATAATAAAAGTTATACAAATTTAACCCTGGTGTCGCGTGTGATACAAAAAAATTTTAACACGCCCTCAAATACACAATTTATTCGTGGGGATTCTATGTACCTTTTGATGTGTCAATATAAATTTGAAGTTCGCAGGTATGCTTTATTCCACAATTATTCGTTGATTTCTCGACCGCAATAAAATTTAAATGACAACCCTCAGTCGTAATCCCAACCATAAATAACTTGCCTGACAAATATCTATTGTGTAGGCACCGTACCTTTTGAAAGGGTACAGGTCCTGATTACCTACTAATTTCAATAGTTTAGGTTAGCTATTTTCAACAAAACAACAAATATAAAATAACAGGTAAGTATCTTCATTTTAATCATGTAATTAAATAGCTATTAATATTTATACAAAAATACTAATCTACAATATTATAATAGTACAATATATAACTTAACCTACTCTATATTTAGCTCTGCTTCACTATCACTATCATCACTATATTAGTTTAGGCATAGATGATATTATAATATTGTAGATTAGTATTTTTGTATAAATATTAATATCTATTTAATTACATGATTAAAATAAAGATACTTACCTATTATTTTATATTTGTTGTTCTGTTGAAAATAGCTAACCTAAACTATTGAAATTAGTAGGTAATCAGGACCTGTACCCTTTCAAAAGGCACTTATTTATGGCTGGGTTTAAATTTTATTGCGGCCGGGAAATCAATGCATTATTGTGGAATGGAGGATACATGTGTTATTGTGGCTACTTTCTGTTTATAATTCGTAATTGTATTACATGTGACCCCATCATACCATTCTTAAAATTTTTTAAAACTTACATAAAAATGTAAGGAACTTGAACTAAGTCAGAGTTAGAAGACATTGTGTACGTTCCTAGGGGGGAAATAGATATGGATCATGTGGGGCCGACTTTTCGTTTGTGTTTTCTTTGGTTAACATCAAATTTTTAATTTTGGGCATAATTGCAATATGCAATTATTGGGACCTATTAATTATAAAGAACTTTATTATTATATCTGTTTTTAGGATGAATGATCTGAAATATATTGAGTATTGAGCTTAATGCGATTATAATTTGAAGACCCTGAATTGAACACATTAATTACAGGAATGATATTCTAAATTTCAGTGTCTTTGTAATATTAAATAACTTCAACCTGTACACTAAGTTATCAAATTTACTGGTACTATGCGCAATAGCGCATGGCTAGATTTCTTACATTTTAATGTACGATCCTTGTGTTCCGATTTTGATTTATTTAGTGTGTTTTAACGGGGGGTTCTTCTGACATCAGTCTATCCGAAACATGGCTTAATTCTAACATAAATAATAATGCTCATTATTCTTCTGTATTTACAGATTATAATATACAGGGTGTTTCTTAATAGCATGCTAATATTTAAATATTTAAGAATATTATTCTTGAGTTCATCTTTCATTTGAACATATATCCTAAAAGTCTTAACTGTTGAACTACAGGGAGCTAAAGTTTTAAGAAAGAAATCTTTTTTTTATGATAACTTTGGTATGACCCTATATATTTTAGTGAAACGTGGTACGTATCTTCTATGCATCAAAGGGCATTTTCTGCTGTACAACATGATTCTTTATTCTTGCCAGTGGCGTTCGTGCGGGATTTGCACCGAACCATTGTAAAGAGAAAAGTGATACGCCACTGCTTTTTCTTAAAATAAAAATTATTTTTAAAATCCTCATTCCTTTCTAAGCAAATCTGTTCCTTTCAAGCAATTTCGTTTGACGTATGATTTTCGCATAAAAGAATAAAATTCATTCATTTGCACGATGTTAGGAAATTGGGTATTATGAAGGATTAAAAACGTATCTAGTAGCTAAGAAGCAGATTTGGTTTTGTAAACATAAACAATTTCAACAGTTGTCTACCTAGTCTAGTTGTTACATATTTAAGTCATTAAAATTAATAATATTATTAAAAAAATATGGTACATTCAACGAATTCTGAGTTTGCAGATATGCATTACTTGTATGGGCTTGCTGATGGTAACGCACTGGAAGCCAGGCGGTTGTACGAACACCGCTTTCCAAATAGAAATATTCCGGATGCACAAACATTTTCAAACATTCATAGAAGGTTATGCGAAAATGGAAGTTTTGAACCAGACAATCATCTAAAACGAGTGCAACGTACTTTAAGAACACCAGAAATTGAGGTACCGATTTTGAATTCAGTCGAGGAAGATCTCGAATTAAGTACACGAAAAATTGGAAGCAATTTGAATATCTCACATATTCTTGTTTGGAAAAATCTCAATGACATTTTACTATATTCCTACCATATTACTATTATAAAGAGCTGCGGAATTATACTGCGGGTGCAATTAAACGCGAAAAAAGGGCGCACATGGAATACGTTCTGCGCAACAAAGGTTCAAAGGAAACCTGGAATACCCTTAGATCGTTACAAGTAGTCAAAAATAAAGCCAACACTGATCTACCATCAAACCTGGAGAATGTTGATGAAATTAATAAAAATTTTACAGCGGTGCCTGTGGTAAACAAATCAAATCACCAATTAAGCCTTCTGAATAAATATAATGGTGCCCCTTCACAACATAATGTACATTTTCAATTCTCTCAGATAACAAGCAATGAAACGAGAACACAGCTAAATTCCATAAAACTTTGCCACAGGTTCGGATCATATATCCCTGACAATGTTACACCTAATATTTCCACATTTAAGTGAACATATAACACACATCATAAACACAGTCCTTCCTCAAATATCTTCCCAGATGCTTGGAAAAATGCCAATGTCTTACCTTTGGCTAAGGTTTCGAACCCAGAAAATTATGGTCAACTTCAACCTATCAGTATTTTGCCAACGCTCTCGAAAATCTTAGAAAGAATTATGTACAAACAGATGTCAGAATACGTCCTTTCAAACCACATTATACCTACAGTGCAATCTGGCTTTCGACCTAAGCACAGTACAACAACGGCCCTAATTAATATCACCGATGATATTCTAAGAAACCATGATAAGGGTATGGCTACTTGCCTGGTACTCTTGGATTATAGCAAGGCATTTGATACCCTTGACCATCGCATGCTATGTGATAAACTATCTTATTTTGGGTTTTCTAACTCTTCTGTGTCTCTGATTCAAAGTTTTTTAAGTAACAGATCGCAAAGAGTCGTTTACAATGCACTGTCCTCTAGTCCTCTTAATATTCAATCTGGTGTTCCACAGGGATCCATACTTTCTCCACTGTTATTCTCAATTTACACAGCAGATTTTTACAGTGTACTTAATAACTGTAAAATCCACCACTACGCTGACGACACCCAGATCTATCTAGAAGTTAAAAACTTACAGTGTGCCACTGCCAATGAACAAATTAATAGTGATTTAAAAGCTTTAGTCGATATATCCTGTGCGCACAATCTAAAACTGAATGCGCTAAAGTCTTCGGTTACGCTATTCGGACCAAAAAAATTACGAAACATTGCCGCCGAGCAACTTCAAATTAATGTTGATGGACAAAGTCTCGCTTTTGTTGCCGAGTGTAAAAATCTAGGAGTCTGGTTTGACACCAACCTGCGGTTTACCAAACATGTCAACTACCTCTGCCAAACCTCCTATACAACTTTAAAGTTTTTATACAATAGTCGCGAGATTTTAAACTCTGCCTTGAAACTGAAACTGTGCGAGGCGTTAATAATATCAAAATTATCATACTGCGATTCTGTTTATGGTCCCTGCTTAACTGTTCTTGATAAAAATCGACTTCAAAAGATCCAGAACAGCTGTTTTCGTTTCGCCTTTGGTATCCGAAAATACGATAGCACTAGAAATAAAATCTTAGAAAGTGGTCGGCTAAGACTGGACAAACTTCGACACCTCCATCTTCTGACCCTGGGCCACCGTATACTAAGCAACAAGCAACCAACATATCTTTTAAATAAGCTCACTAAGTTCAAGCATATAAATAACCTTAACACACGGAATAGAAACCTTATGGTCATACCTAAACACACTACCGCAGTTTTTAAGAACTCTTTCACTTTCCAGTTTAGTAGTAATTATAACGATATTCCGAATGACTTCTATGACTATAATATATTAAACTTTAAAAAGAAACTTAAGATGGAACTTCTCTCACAGGCCTGATCTCTGGAAATAAAATATGCTGGCTGTGCAGTGTTGTTGCTTCTGGATGAACTCATAGGGAATGCTTTTGGGTTGAATGTCAATATTGTACTTTTTTAGGTTAATCCGCGTCTTGATTGATGATGTTTCAATGATTAACTTCTTGATATAATACGTTGTATGGATGTCTTGCCTGGTAGTATATAATAATATGTGTATTATTTAATAGATTACATTAGTGTTGTTAAAGTAATTAACTTTTATATTTACTTTCTCGTGGTTAAATAGAAAAACGCCCGCTACACGGACGACACTTCGCCCTTTCAGATGTATTCTATCTACTTTTGTTAATTATATATTAATATATTTTTTTTTTTTTTTTGTTATTAAGAATATCTGAATAAAGACGATTTATTATTATTATTATTATTATTATTATATCCAACGTGTTCAGGTTCTACTCCCACGCGACCTTCCATTACGGATGAAATTTGGCCAACGGTTTCTTCAAAATCCTTTATTTGATACTAAAATTTTATTCACCGATGAAGCCAATTTTTCTGGAAACGCCACCCAAACCTTCCACATAATCATTTTTGGGCTAAAGAAACCCACATGCAATCTTGGAATCCCGTCACCAGAAGCAGTTTTCCGTTAACGTGTGGGCTGGAATATGCAGTGATTATTTAGTTGGACCCTATTTTCTTCATGAGAGGTTGAATGGGCATAATTACCGGCAGGTTCTCGAGGAAGTATTGCCAGCTTTGATGGAAGATGTTCCCATTTTAGTAAGAAATCGACTGTGGTTTATGCGCGAACATTTAAACCAAAATTACAATAATCGCTGGATAGGACGCCGAGGACCGCAAACATGGTAACCTAGGTCCCCGGACCTCAATAGTTTAGACTACTTCCTGTGGGGTCATCCTAAAACATTGGTTTATAGCACACCAATTCATACTGAACAGCAGTTGAGAAATCGCATCATAGTTTCTTGCGAAACTATTAGAAACAGTCCCGGCATTTTCCAAAGAGTTCATGAGAAAAACAAACAGAGGCATGCATATTTGCAGGAGGTAGACAATTTTAACATCTGATTTAATTTACTTCTTTGTGTGTGTAGGGTAATTTTGTGTTAGCGTTCCAAAATGTATTCAGATTACTATAATTTCATAATTTTACCGTTTAAAAATTATTGTTTAAAGTTATATGAATTGTTTTTTCTCGTTAGTAGTCTAGCGAGATACATATGAATAAATTTTATTTTTTTATGTGAAAATCATACGTCCAGCGAAACAAAACGAAGAGACCAGTTTTGCTCAGAAAGAAATGAGGATTTCATAAATAATTTTTACTTTAAGAAAAAGCAGTGGCGTATCACCTTTCTCTTTAAAATGTCATGTTGTACAGCAGAAAATATCTTTTGATGCACAGAAGATGCGTACCACGCTTCACAAAAATATATAGGGTCATACCAAAGTAATCATTAAAAAAAATTTTTTCTTAAAATTAAAAAAGTTAAGACTTTTAGGACATATGTTCATATAAAGTTTTTTTTCTTAAAATGGGCCTAAGGATAACCTCCTTAAATATTACCATGTTATTAAGGAACACCCTGTATAGTAGATAGATACTAAATAATATTTTTCGTATTTCACACTCCTTTAAAACGATTTTCTGAGAATAACTCAAACAATTCAATAACATGCTCTGACAACCGATAAAAATAAAAAAATTAGTTAAGTGTTTATCTAGTGTTAGATATATAAGTAGCGTATCATTATCACGCAGACTAAAGATAAAAAACAGTCTCATTTGATATGAAGTTTATATTCGCAACCTTTTTTTTGGTCTTGGCCATAACATATTATGTTCAAGGGAATCCAACAAGTGATGAAGAAAAAATTCCTCTGGGAGAACAACTGGGAATTTGTCCAATGAACTACGATCCGGTGTGTGGTTCGGATGGTGTGACGTATGGGAACGAGTGCGGTTTTAAATGGGAAGTAACCAAGTTGCATGCAAAAGGCATTGATAATTTAAAAATTGTTAGATATGGTCCATGTCAGGAGTTTTAAATAATAATTTGTTATTAACACTGACCAGTTAATCAATGATGTCTTATTAAATATAAAGTATTATATGTATAGTGTATTAAAGTACTAGTTTTATAAAGTTTAGCGTGCGCGATCATGTTAAAAAACGAGTCAATAGCTTTATAAAACATGTACTTTATACTGTTTTTTATATTTTGTATTAATTTTTAGCAAACGAAAATTTTATAAAGTCGCAAACCTAATTCTGAAATCGGCAATACTATCACTATCAAGTGTTTTAATATTGTCCTGTTATGAAATGATTTAATTGTCCGTATTCACAGAACCAAACATACATGAGTGGACAAGTAGATTTAATTAATGGCCCGAATTTGCCATGTCATACGCCAACAGAATAGATCATTTGATAAATAATATTAGTACCAACTTTAAAAAAATTAAAGTTTCACAAAGTGAAGCACTGATTACATTTTTTGTGTTTCATAAAGTAGTTACTATGAAACCCGAATATAAATTATACAGGGTGCCTGTAAAAGTCTTTACAAAAACCTACCACATATCCTTCAGACCAAAATTAGCCGATTTTTAGTACAAAGTTGCTTAGTTTGGGCGCTAGACGGCGCTGAAGTGACAATTTTTAAATCGTTTTTCTGGAATAATTCAAAAACTGCTCATACTATTTTGCCGAAACTTGGTACGTTGGCATAGCTTTATGGGGCAAAAAAACTCATGCCACAATTCTGATTAATATCAGTCCATGGGCGTAGAACCTGGGTTTTTTACTAATTGTTTGTTTCAGATTTCTATGCCAATGGAACAAGAGGGGTTTGGGCACAAAATTCAGATGAACCAACTCACTTGCTACAAGAAAGGTACTCTTGATAAGACTCGATTCCTCTGACGGTTTTCGAGAAATTTGCATTTTATTACTTAATACGTAGTAGTTTTTACCACGTAGTACTTGGGTTTTATAGAATTTTTCTGTTTTTGATTTCTACGCCAATGGAAGATAAGAGGTTTAAGTTTAAAATTTAGAGTAAACCAACCTATTTAACAATCGTTTGTGAGGTGTAAAAGGTCGTGTTTTACATACCTGAAAAATACCATGCGAACAAAAAGCAAATGATAAGAAAACTGTTCAAGAGGTTTTGTGTTCGCACGGTATTTTTCAGGTATGTACAACACGACCCTACACCTCACAAACGATTGTTATTGTTGGTTATTATTAGTTTCATCTGACAACATAAGATTATTGTCAAATTTGTAACATTTAATATTGTTGCTAACGTTAAATCACTTTATCTGCTTGCTTTAATTATTAGAAAACTTTAATTGTCGTGAATTATTATGGCGGTGCAATACACTAATGCAGAATATACCGATATGATATTGGTATTTGGGTATTGCCAAGGAAATGGTCGAGAATGTGTCAGAGTCTACTCCGAAAGGTTTCCAAATCGTCGTATACCAAGCCACCCGACGTTTGCTGCTCTTGAAAGACGCCTGCGGGAAAACGGCTAATTTACTCCTATAGCCATTGATAATGGAAGACACCGTTTTGTAAGGGTTCCTGAAGTCGAGGAAGACATTTTTGAACGTGTTGAAGAAGATTCAGAAATAAGCACCAGGCTAGGTAGGGAAATAGGAGTGTCCAAAGATATTGTTCATGAAGTAAGTACTTCAAGGACAGTTGCTATATCCATACCATAAGATGCCGTTTAAGATCTTTTACCTAATGATCCTGAAATGCGCCTGGTTTTTAGTCGGATTGTTCATAGGCAGAGAGACGAGAATCCCAACTTTGCCAACAATATTTTGTTTACCAATGAAGCATGTTTCACAAGAAGAGAGCTTACAAATTTTCATAATGAACATGTTTATGCGGATGAAAATCCACATGCTATCAAGGTAAAATATTTTCAAAATGAGTTTAGAATTAATGTGTGGGCTGGAATAATTGGTAATCATATTGTTGGTCCTGTCATTATTTCAGAAAGATCAACCGGGGAAATTTATTTGCAACATCTACAAAATACGCTGCCAGATTTGCTAGAAGGTTTATCTTTACAACTTCTGAGAGATATGTGGTTTATGCACAATGGAGCTTCACCACATTTTGCATTAAATGTTAGAAACTTTTTGAATCAGCAGTACCCAAATAAATGGATTGGTAGAGGTAATGCCCTTGTAAATGTACGGACTTAAATCCATTGGATTATTTCTTATGGGTGCATCTTAAGACAGTGGTTTACAGGACAACTCCAGATAACGCAAAACAACTATGGCAACGTATTCAAGATGCAATAAATAATCTTAAGGACGATGAACAAGTTCTGCAAAGAGTATGTTTCAACTTTCTTCGACGTATAAATCTTTGTATTCATGAAAATGGTGGACATTTTGTGCAATCTTTGGGATATTTCTATTTATTAATCAGAGTTGTGTGGCATGGGTTTTTTTGCCCCATAGAGCTATGCCAACGTACCAATTTTCGGCAAAATAGTATGAGCAGTTTTTGAATTAATCCAGAAAAACGATTTAAAAGTTGTTACTTCAGCGCCGTCTAGCACCCAAACTAAACAACTTTGTACTAAGGTAAGTTTACCTTAATCGGCTAATTTCGGTCTGAAGGATACGTGGTAGGTTTTTGTAAAGACCATTTACAGACACCCTGTATATGGTGCAACTACTTTTTTTTCTACATTTACTACTAGCGCAACTGGTAAGGTTTAATTTAATAAATTTCTAAATACAACAGATGAGAGTTGGTGACAGCTGGTTCTAGTGTGACATCTGAAGTGCCTCAAGGCAGTGTCATCGTCCCGCTGGCATTTAAAATTGTTATTAATGATATCTATACTAACATCATTTCTGCTTATGATTGTATCATCTATACACAAATTAAGGGAGCTAAATACTGTAAACTTTACATAGTAGATGCAAATTACATCTAGGTGAACGCTAATAAAACTCGCCAGATATTCTTCGGTAAAAAAAAATGTTATTACCACAATGAATACATCTTAGCAAGCAATGTTATTAAATGTCTCGGAATATATTTTACTCAATCCTTGAATTGGTCTGAAAAAGGCAAGTCGAGCCTCTAGAATTAAAGTATATCTAACCATGATCCTTAGAGTACTGCTTATCTATATGGCAACCGCATCAGCAGACTCTGACAACCCAATTGGAGAAAGCCGTTGGGTGTATTTGAATTTTTCTCATTCTTTTAGTCCCACTGCTGTATTGAAGGAACTTGGGTTGGTGATCGTTATACTAACGCAGTGAATATTTCTTAAAGGTACTTAAATATAAAGTTTATAATAGGTTACCATCTTGGACGGAGCTTTCTGATACACTCGCTAAAACCAACTGCCACTCTAGAGGGGACCATACATTTAAATTCTGCAATTTCTCGACATTGGGATTGGGTGTTAACCTATAGAATCATTTGAAAATTTTTGACAGAACAATGTCTACTTTAGGAATCGTTTGAAAGTGGCATCAAATTTATCGCACTGAGCATTGTGCTTCTACTTTTGTATTTTAAAAATTGTTGTAAATAATGTGTCTTTAGAAGTAATATGTATCCTAATTGTTTTGTACTTAATTAAGCACCCACAAGGATTTATATTGCTGTATGTTGTTATACATCAATTAAAAAAAAGTAAATCCCATCACGGACATTGCCTGGTACAAGTAAGAACGTTTATTTTCGCGAAACATTCAGATTTTTTTATGTCCTTTATTCTGTAATAACATATTCTTGCAATATCTTCTGATAGTATACGAAAAAATATTCAAAATTCGATAAAAGCATTACATATAGAGCCGCGGCAAACTTTTTCATCCAAACTACGAAGTGTTTAACGTGTCTTTCATAAACGATTTACAAATGCGTGTCGTTGTTAAACGATGTTGGATGAACAGAAACACTTACAATCTTGAATAATACAAATGATATAAAAAAAACAACCCTCGCGTAAAATATGAGGGATAATGTTGTTGTGTACATCTCATAAACAAAATTTTTATTTTCTTTTAGAAAAAAGATATTGACATAAATAAAAAATAAAAATAAAATGTAAAAAAAAATTTAGGGTTTGGAGAATAGTACAGGGTGTCGCATTTGCGATACTTTTAGAGGGTATTGGAGTTATTATCAAAGATAGAGAGTTTGTCCATCCCCATGTTTCTTTTTCTTATTACTGTATAATTGAGAAGCAGCTTGAATACAGAACGAAGCCTTAATGGCAATAAACCGCATTTAATCATCTGAAATTTGAGTTTAGGTGCATATCTAATTATACAACGGGTTTTGCTCGACAAATTTCTCATTAAACGTAATATAGTAAGATGTTTCTCGATGGCACTAAATTCAATACTTGATGTCAGAATTTGATTAATCTTGACGTTTTTCACAACTCGATTTACGAGATGTTGGGCTAAAAATACAGGATGTGATTCTTTGATATATTTTACGACAAAAAGCTCAATGTATAATGAAAGTATGTCTTAAGCTGCTAGTCTTTTTAGTTCAGATACAGGGTTCTAAATACTTTTTTCCATTAGTCATTATTGACCATGGTCAATAATAAGCCATTGAAATCCATTATTGACCGATCTTTGACCTTAACCGAATTTTGTTTGAACGCAGGTAACTCGATTTTTTAATTCTACAACATCAATTCATTGTGGTTAGGCAACCAGATAATTATCAATACATATTAGATTACTTGATATTGTAAAATATCGATACAATCAACATTTTTTCTGCTTCCATCCATAATTCGGGAGGTGTACACATAATATTATCACTAAAATTTTCTTCGCTCATTTTTAAAAAAAACCCAAAACTCGTGAAATCTGATGACACAAATGAACACAAATTGACATTGACAAAGCCACCTGACAAAACAACAAAATATTTTGCCAATTCCAAAGCGCAGGTAACTTGATTAAAAAATATACTTATACCTACCTATAATTTTTTATAATTATTAATACTATAAAGATAAATGTCATATAAAAGTTTGTAGTAGTGAAAAAAATAATATATTAACCACGGTTTAGACAGCTTATTATAGCCCTCGCGTCTTAAATCCCTCGTCGCTTCGCTCCTCGTGATTTAAACTCGCCGCTCGGGCAATAATGATGGCTGTCTAAACCTTGGTTAATAATATACTATTCCGGCATTTCTTAAGATAATGGAGCTGAGTAGAGCATGCTCATGCCGTACCCCGCGTCATCTACTTTCCTAAAAAGTGAAAAGAAGCCACTGTTATCATGATAGGTACCATCAAAAGCCCACACTTTTCTCCAGAATTATCGCCCCATCTCTTTCCTAAACTCCATGGTAGAAGTCATGAAAATTATCATTCCTGAACGCCTAAAGGAAAAAGTCGCCGAACTGAAAGTCCTTTCAGACGAACAGTTCGGCTTTCGCGAAAATCTACACACCGAACTCCAAGCCCTCAGACTCACAGAGTATATAACCCAGTGGCGGCTCGTGGATTTGAAAAGTACAAGGGCACACGGTGGAAGCTCGCCGTAGGCGCCGCCGGAGGCGGAAAATTTTTCGGGGGCCGCGCCCAAATATGGCTATTTTGAGGACCCAAAAAATAAAATTCGCCTCTTGAGCCTTAAAAAAATAATAAAAAAAAATACTTTGTCCGGTGCACGGGTGTACCTAATACCGTGAAAAAATTGTGCGAATAATTTAAAGAATATAGACTCACCTAAATTTACTATTTGAACTGCAACTCTATTCTTCTCGATTTTTGACAAGCAAACTTGTCTATCACTTTTTCGTTAAAGTTTGGAATGTTGTTAATCAACTGTTTTTCTATGGACAACATAGCCAACGCGGAAAGTCTTGGGACATAGTATTTCTTAAAAAAGTTTTTATTCTTTTTAAGGTCGAGAAACACCTTTCACTTTCCACAGTTGTTACGGGAATCGTACACAAAATATTCAGTAACTTAATGGATTCAGAAGTCAAGAAATAAATCGATTTTTATATTTTTAGACACCTGTTTCTTGTTTACAAACACTCAAATACGATATACGCCGGTCACGCCACGCGGGTTAAATCAGTTAAACTGAACTGTGAACTCTGATCTAAGAAACGAAATGCGGGATGACACGTGACGAATTATACGTCATAGAGAGGGCTGTGCCCAGACTTGCCGAATAATGCTGAACGAATAGCCACAGGCCACAGTCATTTACTATTATCCAGTACTCTGTCCTTATTTCGCATACGATTTAAAACAAAGAAGCATGCAGGGGCTCACAATAGTGTGCCAGGTGCCTATGTTCGTTCGTTGTACGTTGCCCGGTTGCCGTTCGTTCATAGTATGTTGCCCGTTCAACAAATAATGTAGTGCGAAATATCAAGAGTTTACTTAATAATAGTTATACCTTTATACCTCGGGAATTCTCTAGGTGATTTTTCTAGATGGGGCACGTGCCCCAGTGCCCTAATGGACGAGCCGCCACTGAATTATAACCCAGGGCTTCAACTGGAATCAGTACGTCGGTATAATCCTATTCGATATTCAAAAAGCCTTCGATACCTTCTGGCACGATGGACTAATTCACAAGATGATTGCCCTGGGTTATCCCTCCAATCTCGTTCGTCTAATCCAATCCTACCTAGCCCGATGCGAAATCCGCGTCTGTATAGGCTACTTCTACTCCAAGTCCCAGATAACACCCTAGCCCTATATGCCGATGATACCGCCTTCGTCGTAAGGTCACTGCGTCCACACATTGTCACACGCAACCTGCAAGAAGCAGTCAACGAATACATCACCCAAAAACTTCCAACCCCAACTCTTTCCGACTCCATGTGAACAGCGGAGTATTGCTGTTAATGGTGAGGTAGGCAAGCCTAGGGAGATTAATCGGAGATCAGAGCTGGAGATTGCTCTGGCCACCGATAAGTCGTTCAAGGTGGCCTCCCCACATCGCTGTTTATGCAAAAAGTCAAATTTGTTGACCGGTTTGCCAAAAACGTCTAATACGCCCTCTCCTGTAAATCACCCTGTATATTAGAAAACATTGCTGGTTAGATCAATATGTGACGAAATAAACACTTTAAATTATGACAGATATACAGCCTAGGTTTTAAATCCGATTAAAATGATAACTGCCTCAAGATAAAATCAAGTTGGATTACATTCGAGTCAGGTTTTCCGGATATTTCATTATTATTATTTGTCTAATTTTATCATTTAATATTAACTGTATTAGTTTGCACACAAAAACAACCAGATATTTGTTTCTATGCAATTTAAAGTAAAATATAAAAAAAATGAAATATATACTTATTTTGTCGGTCTTTTTCTACACTCGGGTCACTGTAATATATTCCCAATTAGACGTTAATGCGGATGTTAAACAACCTCTTGTTAATTTGGAAGGATTGTGCACTTGCTCCAGGATATACGACCCAGTATGTGGATCCAATGGACAGACTTATGGTAATGAATGTATTTTTCAATGCGAAAATGGGAAATTGCTGTCTGAAGGAAATGACGCAATATCAATAGTGAAACATTTTGCTTGTGAAGAACACGAGTTATAATTTTCTGTTATTAAGTTCATATATACAATGTTTTAAACGATTCGGAGGGCCAAACAGACAGACGTCAAGCCCAGGTGCAAATTTAAGACTACAACAAATTTTTATTAACTATGATTTTATTCATCTTAGTTCTAAATTTTATATACAGTTATTTTTACACATGTAATATGAAATGTATTTGCGTTGTACTTTTACAAAAATATGATTATAAAACTAACAAGAAATTAACTATTAGTTTTTGTAGAAAGATCCTAACATATACAATAAACAATTGATTGTGAGGGAAATAGGGGATAAATTGGAAAATAAATTGCTAATAAAGTCTGATCAAATAAATAGGATTTTCATGTTCAATTTTGCTTATTTCGGAACAGTTTTTACAATAAACTGATACTTTAAAAATGCGTAGATACTAAAACGTTAAGACGTTACAAATTTTGAAGGTTTTGTAAAGATACAGTGTACCCAAGGAGCAGTAAAAGGAGAGGTGTAACAGTAAGTACAAAAAAAATTAAGAATATCCTCAAACATAGCAGCAACCCATATTTAAATTATGCAATTAGTTTAATGTTTTTATTAATAATAACAATTATCATTTGTACAGTGAAGGTTTAAAACATTTTATTCCCGATATAAACTGTTTTTTTGATTCAACAACCACCAATTTATTTATTACTTTTTAGTATTTTTGATTATCTCTTTACAACGTATTGGATTTTTCATTTATTTGACCAATAAAAATATTAATGCTTAACTAAAATGTAATTAAATTTAGCAAGATCAAAATAAAATTTCAAAATTATTTACAAATGGTACAATTAAAAGTAAAGATTTAATAACATGGAATTATCTACAAGATTTTTAAATTCAATAATAGAAGATATAACATTAATTTATATTAGTAGTTTTCTTACAATGATTTTTTATTTCTAATTTTTCTAAATTGTGCTCGGTGTTGCGTTTCCTTAGTTTTGGTTACAGATTTAATTCTCAAAACAAATTTGGTGCAGAGTTAAATAATTATTTTCAATAAATACTTTTTAATGAAAATTTCAAATTTTTTATCATAACCCAAGGGGGTCTGAAAAGCAATTTAACCTTTACCATCTTACCTTATTGTAGACGATTTAAATTGGTTCCACGGCCCTTTTTGCCCCAGAAGAAAAATACTGGGTGTCCGGTAAGTACCTCCTAGTTTCTGGGATGCATACGGAGAAGGTCAAAATCATCCTAATTCATCATAGAAAAAAAAATTCCTAAGAGCCCAACATTATTTAACAATCTTGACATATAAATTTATTATACAGAGTAACTCATGTAGTAGATATAACATTATCTACGATTTTTTTAAATGGAACCCCCTATATTTTAGTTCAGATCTGTAATCTACAAAAACAGCTGATTTCAAAAACATAACACACTTAGGGCCTAAAATTGATAGTTTCGTAGCTACAGGGTAGAACAAATAATTTTATTCAAGATACATTTTTTTAAAAGTAGCCTTATTTGCTGTCATGTAACTATGGTATTTAGATAATGACATTATGCTGTCATTGTATTGAATTTTTCTAGTAAGTTTAGTAGAAGTAATAAAATTAATTTTAATATTTAGTTACTATGCGTTTATCTCCCACACAAAGAATAGAAATTCTTATGATGGTGATAGGATTCGTACCCAACAAGAAGTTTGCATTTTGTTCAACGCTAAGTACCCAGAAAGACCAATCACTAGATCAACTGTGAGTAAACTTGAAACAAAATTTCGAGAAACGGGGTCTGTAGAAGATCTTCTTAGGAAAGGCCGTCCAGCTTTTCCCGATGATAAAAAATTAAATATTTTATTGGCGATAGAAGAAGATCCCCATAACAGCGTCCGCCAGATTGGCATATATCATGAGGCGGCTGCTATGACCGTTCATAACCTATTAACGGTAGAAAAATGGCACCCGTTTAAAATCCGATTGGTTCATGAGTTGAATGAAGATGATCCAGATCGTAGGATGGAGTTCTGTCAAATATTAATGGAAAGATGTAACGCAGATCCTTTGTTTGTTGAAAATATCCTATTTTCGGATGAATCTACTTTTAAATTAAATGGTGAAGTAAACCGGCAAAACAGCAGATATTGGGCACAAGAAAATCCCAGGTGGATGCGTGAGCATCATACTCAATATCCTCAAAAAATTAATGTTTGGGTGGGTATAATGAAAAATAAAATGATTTGGCCATATTTTTTTGACAACAATGTAAACGGGCTAAATTAACTTCAATTTCTTCAAGACCTTCTTATCCCTACGCTAGTTAACTTATATCCGAGTAGAAATAATCCTGCTATTCTAGATGAAAATTTGTGGTACCAAGAAGACAGCGCACCTCCACATTATGCAGCAGTAGTGCGCCACATTTTGTCAATTAAGTTTTTCCGAACAGGTGGATTGGAAGACGTGGGCCTATTGAATGGCCGCCTAGGTCTCCCGACCTTACACCACTGGACTTCTTCTTGTGGGGTCACCTGAAAAATGTTGTTTATAAAATAAGACCTGCCAATATTGGCGATTTAAAAAATCGAATAACTACAGAATGCAGGAAAGTTTCAGAAGAAACCATAATAAAAGTCCAACAAGAGTTTATTGATCGCTTGGGGTACTGCCAGGCACAAGAAGGAGGACAATTTTAACACTTAATTAAATAGCTTATTCAATTTTTTTAAATTAAAAGTACTTTTAAAAAAATATTTTTTTTACTCTGTAGCTACGAAACTATCAATTTTAGGTCGTAAGTGTGTTACGTTCTTGAAATCGGCTGTTCTTGGGGATTACAGATTCGAACAAAATATAGGGGTTTCCATTTAAAAGAATCGTCGATAATGTCATATCTACTACATGAGTTAGCCTGTATAATCAATTTATAAGTCAAAATATGCGCAATTAAAGAGGATTTTTACGAAATGTTTTTAGATTATTAAGTAATGAATTTGTTTCTTACTTTATGTACATACTGAATAATGAAATTTTAATATTTTGTAGAGGCCATAAAGAGTCTTTCTTTGTGGCCTCTCTCTTTCTGGCCACCAAGGTCTCCAGATCTAAGTCTCTTAGATTTCTACTTCTGGGGACATCTAAAAGAACTAGTTTGTTCAACACCAGCAAATACTAAAGAACTAAGCGAAAATCACACATCATTCTGTATTGAAAATGGATGAAAGTTCGTGGAGTCTATATTGATCGTTTGCCAAAATAATTTTTATAAATATAACTATTTTTGGATTTTAATAACATTGTAAATTAATTAAGCTCCGATCAACCCTTTGAAAGATTGTTGGACTTGACAATATCTGCGCTGGAAATCTTTCAGCATAGAGTCTTCTTGCCTTTCCAGAGTAGGAAAGCACCTCCCAACCATCTGTGCTAAGGATCATAGTAACTTTTGAGTGTTTGGCATAAAACTCGATTTATCTCGAAAACCGCCAGTTTTATCGAAATATATTAAAAGTACCTTTTTTAAAGAGGACGACCATAGTATTTAAAAAAATCTATTCTCAGCTGTGTCAAATGATACCGGTTAAATTATACGTTATATTATGCAGAAAATGTTGTGCATTGTTTAAAAATTATAATAATTTATGTCTGTAATACCAAAACTAAAGAAAAACAACCCCTTTACGTTTTTACAATCGAGGAAATAAAATTAAAACATTTTACTATGATATTCTGTACAATACTTTGGACGTTACACTTAGTTTCACTTTGATTTTAGACTGTGTCTATATTATATTTATTTCTTTAGTCACAGTGTTTTTTAGCACCAAAATTATAAAGTTCAGTCACACTGAAAGTAAATCGATTTAAGAATTCTTGTCATTACATTAAAATAAACAGTTCGTTCGTTCACACTCGGCGTTTAGTTTTATTAAAATTCTATTATGTTCGAAAAAACAACAAACGCTTTTCTTTAAGACCTATTGATGTGTTATGTAATGACTTTACTCTAATGTTAATAATTCATGATTCGTTAAGTACGCTTACTTCGCAAACCATTGCAATTTCGAAAAACTAAAGATCTTCTAATGAGTAGGGTAAGGGTGGAAGGGATGCCGTACATTTGGAATCAATAATTGTACGATTATAGCAAAAACATATTTATTTTTCACCCAAATTTTGGGTATAAGTTAACATACACATCTACAAGAACAAATATTAAAACTTTAATATAATCTTTTTGTCTTTATATACACACAAAGCAGATGTAAAGAATTATCTCTCCCTTACCCTGAGGAGAGACGCCCCATTAAAAATTAATTACTTTTATTTTCTGAAACCAATATAATAATTTTTTCAGCATGAAATTTTCCGCGATTTAATACCAAAAAACGACGTTTTTAAATTTTTTCGGGATGGCTGCCAACAGCAAATTATTATTTGACATTCATAAAACGAAAAGTAGCGTCAGTGACAACATTTACATTAAAGGCGCTTTATTTATAGCTAAATATAGACTATTCTATTAAGGAAAAGTAACTTTGATTAAGTGGTATTATAGAGGAAACAGTGTATCTACTCTAATACATATGTAGCCATTTTTGGGATGCATGATCTGTAAATTATCCCCCTTTTTTATATTTAACCCATTTCTTAAAAAAAAAGTTAGGTAAAACTGCTGCTTAAGTTAGGGAGGTTAGTATGTTTAAAATTTATTAATATATTAAGAATATTTTAACTAAAAAATCTTCCTGTAGTACCATGAGGCATCTAAAGCAAGCTTCTAAATATTTTCGATAATTGAAATACTTACCAATGCAACATGTTTATTAAATTAGCATTACTTAAATACACATGTCACAGAATAATACGGAAATAAGTAATGGTCTACCTAGTATAATTTATTTGTGGCGTCATCTATTGCAAGGTAGCGAGGTTAAAACGGATGCGGTTTCTCTTCAACAGGGGCATCTCTACCGCATTTACCCTACTATTAAAAAACAATAATTGCATAATATAAATTTAAATAAATCTTCAGTATATTAAATTATAAACTAGCTGTATTAAGCTAAGATAAAAGTAGGAAATGTTAGCGATGTGAACGTACTTAAGAACTAAAAGTAATTGTTATTAATAATTGTCGCTCGCGAAAAGGATTATTTTAACGTATTTTGATTGTTGACTGATCAGTTAGGTAGAGGTATGAAATAAATAATAGTTCTGTGCATTGCAATTAACTAGTATTGATAGCACAAACTTAAAAAAAATGCAGTATGGCCAGTATGGGATAAAGCATAATATAGTATAATCCAGAGATTATTGAATATTGTAAAGTGTCATGGTCACACACAATAAAGTCCTAATGTAGTATTTTTTGTGTGGGTTAAAATATTTTATTTATACAGCACTGTAAAGAAATAATATTGCTAAATTTCTTCCTATACCCTGTACTAGATGTTATTCCTGTTAACAAAGTAAAAAAGAGTTTCCTTTATACAAAATAAAACTTTACACGATGTATTATTTTTTAACCTATATTTAAACTCACTTGCACTGTTCACTATATTTCCAGTTTGCACTTTAACTTAAAATTTGATTTTATTTTGATAGATTCGTATTAGCAGCTTTAATTTTTAATTATTCAGATGAATCATCTGCCATTAGTGAAAATTAACATGATGGTCAAAAGGGGGGTCAAGGGAATCGAATGGTATCCCCTGCTAGTCTGCATGGCGGCTGGATGTTCACCTACAACAGAAATAGCAGCCTGTATACAGTGTGTCCAAAAAAGTATGCAACATATGGGAAAGTTTTTTATTACCGATTTCTCGGAAGATTTTAATTTTGATAAAAGTTGGAGCATGCCTTAAAACTATAAATGCATATTTCATATTTCACCTGCAGCCAATAGTAAGGGAGCAAATGCTATTTTTTCGAAATTGCCTTAAGAGTAAAGTACCTTAATTATTAGAAATACAGCAAAATTTTATATGGAAATGTTTTTGCAAATTAAAAACTTAGACCAAATACGAAGTTTGAGTTAGGTGTCTCAAGTTTTAATTTCTCTGCATTAATCTCTATTTTCCCCTAAACGGTACTCTGGTCGATTTTTCGTTTACGCAATTTTAATATATTTATCAAACAACTTAAACGTGGGTTTATGATAAAAATGTATGAAGTAGTTGCAAACCTTTTAAAACCTTTCAAAGATACGAGTTGGTTTAGATATTAGCGTGTTGCACGCCTACTTAAACACATTTTAGCCAACTTATGTTCTAAACAAAATTATGATAGAATCCAACTCGATTCACAGTACTGGAAACAACTAATAATTCATTTGTTAATCCAAGAACCTACTTTAAAAAAATGCATATAAAATAGGTATCTTGTTTTTTAAAGAGTAGACCGTGAGAACAATTGAATTAAAAATCAATAGCAGCATACTTGTCACACATACGGATTATTATGTCAACTTGCTTTTTGAATTATTGTTTAAAATTATGGCGGAAAAACTAACTTTACAAAAACGGGCAAAATTAGTTCATATTGTTGGGAATAAATATAAATCGTTTAGAGAAGCAGCATCTATCTTCACTGAAAGACACCCTGGAAAGAACATGCATTATAGTACAGTTTCTCGAATTTATAACTTCTTTAAAGAAACGGGCTCATTGGAATTTAGTTACAAAAAAAAGCATACCAAATGGGTTAGAAGTGAGGAGAAAGAACTTAAAATTTTACAAACTTTTATAGAAAATCCAAGAAAGACTTTAAGGTCAGTCGAAGTAGACACAGAATCTAAAAAGTCTACAGTAAATAGCATACTAATAAGATGGTCTGTCCTTTCTTCTTTCGGGAAAATCTTAATTCTGAACGATACCTCCAATTTCTACAAAACGAACTCTCTAACGAACCAGACGAGTTGCCTTAAAATATTAGATGCAGTATGTGGTTTTAACAGGACGGAGCACCAGCTCATAGTGCTCGGATGGATGGATGGTAAATAGATTGAAAGGTATTCCGAATATCAGTGGCCACCAAGATCTAAAGATTTGTTACCTTTAGATTCTTAAAGAAACTCTTTAAAAAAAAAGACCTTTTTGTGATTTAGATCATTTAAAAAATAAGATTCGTGTAGGCATTTCTTTAATTTCTCCCGAAATGTTAAGAAGAGTTTTTCATATAATATTAAAAATCGAGACACCTAACTCAAACTTCGCACTTGGACTAAGTTTTTAATTTGCAAAAACATTTCAATATACAATCTTGCTGTATTTCTAATAATTAAGGTACTTTACTCTTAAGGCAATTTCGAAAAAATGGCATTTGCTCCCTTACTATTAGCCGCAGGTGAAATATGAAATATGCATATATAGTTTACAATAAAATTTTCTGACAAATCGGTAATATAAAACTTTCCCATATGTTGCATACATTTTTGGACACACTGTATAAGAAAATGCATAATTAATGATTGAATTGAGATGCAGTATTAGAACTCGACGTAGAATTTTATTATGTGAAACTTTGCGATGAGACAAGTAATTGCAATGGAAGTTTAAAACAAGTATATCATTTAATATTGGCGTCTAGGTTTTTGAATAATATTCCAGCCATCCCTTCTAGTTTAGAGTTCCTTTAGATGTTTCGTACTTATTCTATCAATCTGAAAAGTTTGCTGCACATACTAAGCGAATACAAAGCCAGGTGTAATTTAAATCTAGCGTCGCGCTTTTCTACTCTAACAGTGTTATTACATTTCAAATTTAATTTTGTTTCGCAAAGTTTCTACAGATACAGGAGACCAGACTGTCGCGTCTTAATCTTTAAAGTTGGTTTCATTTGTATGCTAAATAAGAAACTCGACCGTCGAGGGCGTTCTTCAAGAACCGAGTGCTTTTAAATATTAGTGTACTGATCAAAATATTTATTTAGATTAAAAGAAAATATCCATTGTCTTGATACGTATTTGGTTCCTATTAATTAGCTAAACAAACTATATGCATCTTACAAATGCCGAAGAATTATTTGACAATTTTGTTATTTTCGTATAATATTTTTGTGCACTGTCACCGTGGAGCCTCCGTTAGGAACGTCTGACCACAACCTTATTTCGGCATTGAATAAACTACCAATTAGCACCGAACAACCATTCAAGATCTGGCATTATACAGGGTGATTTCTAAGGTGACACTTTTTTTCAACTACTTATAAGTTAAGATTAAATAACTCAAAAATAAAGGAGATATTTTTTCATACACATGAGCCATTTTTATTTTTAAACACTCCCAAACTAACTGAAATCTATCACGCGTCAATTATTCCACCTCTAATACGTTCTGATTGCACCATTGCGACCAAACCACAAGAAAAACAAATTTACTGGCGGAACAATTTTCTTTATATTCAACAGTTAATTTTCAAGGAAAAACTCCACCGAATATCCCCCCTGTAGAGTGCCCGATATTGTTTTCCGGCACCGCCATGTTAAACGAATCTCGAGGAGTCTTGGCACCAAAAACGCTTCTGATCCTGACGATATGCCAGCCATCGTAATTAAGACATGCCCTGACGAATTGACACTGATGTCTTGTAGGCCTTCTAACCTACCTTACAAAAAAGGAATATTTCCTTCTTGCTGGAAAACTGCGCGAGTCCAGCCTATATCCAAAAAAGGCAAGAAGGCATATCAAAAGTTATGGAGAAGGCTATCAACGAGAAATTATGAAAGTATCTGGAGTTACCTACATTATTAGTGACCACAGTATGGATTCCGTAAGTCTAGATCAACAGGAGACCTTCTCGCTTATGTTACTCACGTTTGAAGCAACGCAATAGAACATCATGGGGAGTCCCGGGCGGCTCTGGGGGTCCGGTAGACAATAACAGCTGGGTACACCAACTTTTTAATTAGCCATCCAGTGCTATAACTACTAAATGTAGAACATATTCGGCAGTGGGAACACAAGAGCGCCATCTCGAATTTACATCGCAATGCAAAAGAAAACACATCTACAAGAACACATATTAAAACTTTAATATAATCTTTTTGTCTTTATATACACACAAAGCAGATGTAAAGAATTATCTCTCCCTTACCCTGAGGAGAGACGCCCCATTAAAAATTAATTACTTTTATTTTCTGAAACCAATATAATAATTTTTTCAGCATGAAATTTTCCGCGATTTAATACCAAAAAACGACGTTTTTAAATTTTTTCGGGATGGCTGCCAACAGCAAATTATTATTTGACATTCATAAAACGAAAAGTAGCGTCAGTGACAACATTTACATTAAAGGCGCTTTATTTATAGCTAAATATAGACTATTCTATTAAGGAAAAGTAACTTTGATTAAGTGGTATTATAGAGGAAACAGTGTATCTACTCTAATACATATGTAGCCATTTTTGGGATGCATGATCTGTAAATTATCCCCCTTTTTTATATTTAACCCATTTCTTAAAAAAAAAGTTAGGTAAAACTGCTGCTTAAGTTAGGGAGGTTAGTATGTTTAAAATTTATTAATATATTAAGAATATTTTAACTAAAAAATCTTCCTGTAGTACCATGAGGCATCTAAAGCAAGCTTCTAAATATTTTCGATAATTGAAATACTTACCAATGCAACATGTTTATTAAATTAGCATTACTTAAATACACATGTCACAGAATAATACGGAAATAAGTAATGGTCTACCTAGTATAATTTATTTGTGGCGTCATCTATTGCAAGGTAGCGAGGTTAAAACGGATTTTCTTTATATTATTTTCTTTATATTCAACAGTTAATTTTCAAGGAAAAACTCCACCGAAAATCCCCCCTGTAGAGTGCCCGATATTGTTTTCCGGCACCGCCATGTTAAACGAATCTCGAGGAGTCTTGGCACCAAAAACGCTTCTGATCCTGACGATATGCCAGCCATCGTAATTAAGACATGCCCTGACGAATTGACACTGATGTCTTGTAGGCCTTCTAACCTACCTTACAAAAAAGGAATATTTCCTTCTTGCTGGAAAACTGCGCGAGTCCAGCCTATATCCAAAAAAGGCAAGAAGGCATATCAAAAGTTATGGAGAAGGCTATCAACGAGAAATTATGAAAGTATCTGGAGTTACCTACATTATTAGTGACCACAGTATGGATTCCGTAAGTCTAGATCAACAGGAGACCTTCTCGCTTATGTTACTCACGTTTGAAGCAACGCAATAGAACATCATGGGGAGTCCCGTGCGGCTCTGGGGGTCCGGTAGACAATAACAGCTGGGTACACCAACTTTTTAATTAGCCATCCAGTGCTATAACTACTAAATGTAGAACATATTCGGCAGTGGGAACACAAGAGCGCCATCTCGAATTTACATCGCAATGCAAAAGAAAACCGCATTTAGTGGATGTGTATGATAATAACATGGGAGCAATAAATAATTATTTATTTTCCCTCTCTATTCCTTTTAGTAGTACATAATTTTCTATTTGCTTGAGACTAAGAGAACCTGCACCACCCCTCGGTACACCATGTTTTCTTTTATGTGGACTTCTTGAATACGCCATTGCCGCATAGCGCATTCAAATCTTTTATGCACATCTGTATGCCTATATACAGTTACACAAAACAAAGGTACTTAGATTTAATTTAAATCTTGCATTGTTTCATTGTAGTATATTTAGTTAACACTGTTATTACATTAGTTTAACAAAGGGTATACAGAGACATAGGAGACAAGGGAATTGTTACGTTTTACCCATTAAGTATGTGTAAATAAGAATTTTACCGGATTCTATAGATAGAACTACATGCTTAGGGAGCTTCAGCTTCATAGTAAGAAATTTATTTTAAAAAACTTTCATTGTGAAAATGTTAAAATGTTATCATATGATAAGAATATATTTTTCTATTCGCTTCCTCCTGACAAGTTTTGTTGTATTTGTAGAGAATTTCTGGTGAAATCACAAGCCAGACCATTTCCTGGAAATGTATTTCATACATTTTAGTGTTTTAATCGGAGATCAAGACAAGCAGTGGGCTCTCCACGTGTGCTGTGTCAGCTGTAGCATATCACTGGTGCAGCAGATGAAAGGAAAGAGAAAAAGTATGCCTATTGCAGTGCCATTGGTATGGCGAGAGCTCACCAATCATTTTAACAATTGCTATTTTTGCTTGACAAAGACTATAGGTTATTTAAAAAAAAATGGCGCAAGATCAAATATTCGAATTTGCCTTCTGCCATAAGACATGTCTCTCACAATGCAAACTTACCAGTACGGACTGCGCCTTTAGATTGGCAAGATATTGTGTTGGGAGATAATGGACATAATAACGCATCACTTTTACTCCAAATCCCAGTTCCGGCTAGTTATGTTTAATTGCTCGAAGTGATTTTTACAAATGACAGATATGTGAGGATTTAAAATTTATAGCAATTTTAGTCGGACTTTAGGGAGGATTTACATAGTATTGCTGTTTTCCTTTTTTTTTAGTATAGTCGTGCTGTATATGAGCATTATGTAATGAAAATGAAGGAATGAATTTCAACCGGGATCTCAACATGTCAATTATGTGCCCCTTGTAGACCCAAAAAATGTCCTTCTGTCTCCTTTGCACATTTTGCACACACTTGGACTAATAAAAAACTTTGGGAAGGCTATGAATAAAGATGATGAAGGACTTAAATACCTAAAACAAGTCCAGTTAAGTGACGCCAAATTAAAAGAAGGCATTCTAATTGGGCCACAAATTAGAAAATTGTTGGACGATGTTAATTTTATAGAATAGCTCACCATGCAAGAACTAGAGAGAATAATTAGTAATTAAAACAAATCAATTTTCCGAAAACTCTGGCAATATAAAACACCATTAATCAGTTCTGATGACGAAAAGGAAACAATATCCCGTTGTTATAATTTTTTACATATGCTTAAGCTTTACGACACTTCATAGCCCATATATTCCAAAACATTAAGCATTCTTTTAAGCACTAACAATTTAAGTAACGTTCACATCCAACCCCAAACGTTGTAAGATATATTTAAGGTTAGGTTTCCATTTAATATTTATTATTATAGTTAGGTTAGGGTTACCCCACAAAGTTTATTTTTATTTCACATCTTACAGGACCTATAACTCCAAAAGAACTGGATATTAGCTACCCTCAATCACCATGGCGATGTTTCTTGTGTTTACTTACAGGCGCAAACAAAAATATCATACAGATTAAATGACAATACCGATAGCAAAAATACAAAAAGTAATTTGTCACAGTCTTAAAATGTGCTGTAGGGGTAGAATTAGGTATAACTCTACATGATAAAAAAAAGTGCAACTCTTAAAATCGCGATATTTTAAATTTTATCGTAACCATTTTTTTTTACCATTTTTAAAAGGCATTTTCATTCCGCGAGACCATTATTAAGTGCAGCCTGCTGTATGGGGACGAAGCATGGCGTCTAACGGAAGACAGCAGCAAAGCAGTAGAAGTTATAAGATTACGGGGAATAACTCGCAGAGAAAGTAAGAAACGAGGAAATGAAACAACGAATGGGCATAGATGGTAATCTAATAATGGACATAGAACGCAAACAGCGAATATTGTATGGGCATGTGCCATGACCGACACAAACACCACCAAACTGAAGAAAACGAGGAAGACCAAAGAAAATCTAGGAGGAACGATTGATAAAGGCAAAGTGCTTTAGGGATCTCTGAGATGACACCGTCGCGAGACGTTTTAAAGTCGATATAATTATTACATTTCCATTCCAATAACTGAACTAAATTTAAAACAACATTGACAAAATGTTTTCCCCTTCAAAACAACATTGACGTGTTTCGGGCTTGTTTCGTTTTCATCGTGTCATCCTTTACTCGCCTACACTCTTTACGGGTCTGTCCCTGTTTTCCCAGTATATCTAGCTGTTTATTTTTGACGTCGTCGCCCTCATCGATAAGATTTCCTGGATCTTCCTCTAGTTCTTTTTCGTATTGGACTTCATTCTGTGATCTTTATTATCCATCGATTGGGGACTGATCTTGTCTTTCTCTACTTGGATTCGTTTTCTGATTTCCTCGCTGATAACTTTATTTGTTCTCTTAACTGCACAGCTTCTCCACCAGAAATCCATATCTGTTGACTAGATTTGTGTTCTCTTATTTAACACACATATTTCTTCTCATTTCGTTAGGATGTTGAGTAACATTCTGTTGTATATTCTAGTCTTTGTGCTTTTTGTTATGTGCCTATCGCAAAGTATTGAGTAAGCTTAGCTGCTTTATTGAGTTTCGGGCTTGTTTCAATCTACTTTTGATGTCATATTGTCAACGTAACCACTATAATATAAAATGTATTACCAGGCGTTGAGAATTCGTCCCACTGTGCATCAGATCTAGGCAAAGTGCATGCAATCCTCAGCGCGTTTTTACTATTAATACGCAGCTTGGAACCAAGCCAGGCATCGGTGTTCATAAGGTCATCTCCTTATCACCTATTGGCATTTGGCTCTTGCTTTGCTATCTCCCTAACCTCAGTTAAGCCAGATACTTGCATTTGGCTCTTGTCTTAGGGTGCTGCCGACTCTCTTCTTAACCTTCTCTAACCCAGGTACTTACATTAGGTTCCTAGTGGAAGGGTGCCGCATACCAATCGCGCTAGAATCTTCCACTGTACGACCGCCCTTCAGATGCGTGATAATATTCTGTTGTGCCTGCTTTTTAAATATTAAATATTAGGTGATCGAATTTATCCGTTGTTCTAATTTGATTTCCTTCTTCTACGCTATCAAATTAATAGGAGTGAAAGGTAGAACTCTGAATCAAAAAGAAGCACATGATCCCAGATCTCTTCTACATTTTTCTTGTTGTTAAATGCGTTTTGTATATGTTCATCTTTAACTTATCCCCAGAATATACGTCCTCTGGTTTACTGAGCGTAAAACTAAATTCTTCTTCGTCTTTGTTCATCACTACCTGATCGACGATAAAGCTAAGTTATTACAGAGAGCACTTGTGATCATACCTTTACATCTTTTTTTTCTACGGATTGAGTGTTTATTGCTGGAATATTTTGAAAAGGGCTAAGGACATAGAGCAACTAATTAACAAGTAATTGCTGACCAATTAACCGTTGAAGAAATGAAAATTATCGACGTCATATGAAAAATATCTTTACTGTGAGAATTCTTGTGTAAGAAAAACCCATCATTATGATTATTTTCCATTAGTTCTTTAGCCGGTTTTATCTGTTTTCATCTGATATGAAAAACTTTTTTCTATCGGGTCTAAAACGTAAAATTTATAACAGTTAAGGGAAATGCCCCCATATACATAAAACCCTCGGCCAACTCACTACATTTAAGCTCACATTTTATATTCCCCCCTGTATATAAATAGGCTTATTTGTGGCTTTCTATTAGATTTCAGTATCATTTGTTATCACCCTTTTTGTTTTGTTGTCACTTTCTAAAAATAAGGATATATGTTGTGTTTAGGATTGGGGATAATGTCCAACCGAGGGATTTTTTACGTATGCATTAGAGTCTTTAGCGGAGCATAAAATATAATGGTTAGTTCGGTGTTTACAGTTTGTTTCAACTTGTAAGGGAACGTATATTTCAGAGAATAACTCGCTATTTATGTAAATTGAATCACATTTTGTTTCGTGAATACAGCAGACAATCATTTTTATTTTATGTTATCTTATTTTGTCAACTAAACGAGTAACTAATAATTTTTAGTAATATTTCTTTCGATACTGCTCATTTCCTGTAAATATACTTGCCCATTGGAATCCATCAACTAATAGATTTACTCAACTTGATGAAGTCTCCAAAAAAGTTTGGGAGTAGTGGCGCAGTAACGGGGGGGGGGGGGGGGAGTGTTAACCCCACCTCAGAGGTCAAATGAATGTTCTCAAACAACATTTACAATATCGTTTTTACTCCTCCTTTTTGTTCTCTTTGTTGTCTATTCCTGGCTGCGCCACTGGAAGTAGTTGCTATCCAAGAATGAAGAAAAAAAAACACAAGTCAGGATTGTTTAGGAAGTTGTGTCTAATGATGGAATAATGCATAGAAAGAATCAACAGCGACTGAACCAGTACAAATAAAATAATATTATTAGATGAATTCTCTTGAGGTACCGCACTTACTATGTAATTCAGTAGTCGTAACATATTAAAAAAAACAGTGTAAGAATGACGATATTTGAGTCTGAGAAAATGTTTCCAGTGATAGAACTATTTTTGTGGCAAGCAAATTATTGCAATCAACAGTTTTTCCAAGCGCATGCGTTTATTAATGCCAGCAATTCAGTCATTCTCTAAAGTGCTGATGATGTCAATGTCACCCCTCATGCTGAAGCTTCCTCTGCTAAAGTTGTCTTATCTTAGGGTCTCTCTGGTATTTCAGATTTGTTCTCATTTTTAGTTTTTTCCAAAAGATCGTTAATGTATAGTAATAAGAGGGTGGGCGACAATATAGAACCTTGAGCAACTCTGGCGTTGATGTTAAATGTGTGAAAGAAATCCGTCCATTGCCACTCGCAGAGAACGGTCTTTAGGAAAGCTTGACAGTCATAAACAAAATTTAACCGGCATTCCGTATGCTCTCACTGTGGTTAGAGCCCTTCATGCCATACGCAGTTAAAGGCTTTGGAAATGTCCAGTGCTACCGCCAGGGACTCCCCATCATGTTCTATTGCGTTGTTTCAAACGTGAGTAACATAAGCGAGAAGGTCTCCTGTTGATCAAGACTTACGGAATCCATACTGGCGGTCACTGATAATGTTGAAGCCTTCCTGGTACTTTAATAATTTTTCGTTGATAGCCTTCTCCATACCTTTTGATATAACCGAAAGCAATGCGAGTAGATGATAATTGTTTGGCAATCTTCTTGCCTTTTTTGGGTATGGGCTGGACCCGCGCAGTTTTCCAACAAGAAGGAAATATTCCTTTTTTGTAAAATAAGTTAAAAAGCCTACAAAATACCGGTGTCAATTCGTCATCGCATGCTGTAATTACGATGACTTTAATATTGTCAGGACCAGAAGCTTATTGAGTGTCAAGACTCCTCAAGATTCGTTCAATATGGTGTTGCCGGAAAACAATCGCGGGTATTCTTGATTCTACAGGGAGAATGTTCGGAGGAGTTTTCCCTAAAAATTAACTGTTCAATGTGAAGAGTATAGTTGCGCCAGTATGTTTGTTTTTCCTGTGCTTGGGCCGCAATAATGCCATCATAACGTGTTAGAGATGGTTGACTTGGTAAAGCTCTGACTGACGGCCTTAGCTACCGACCAACATGATCTTAAGCCGTTAGGACATTTAAGAGGTTTGTCTCTGATCCTCTGGTTGTGTGCTTCTTTGCTTGCATTGGTTTCAAGCGTTAACATAAATTGTACGATTTTCGGCGGTAGGGTTTTGATGTCATTGTCGGCAGAAATAATTTTTTGATTTAACAGATATTACCCACATTTTGCATTTTTAGAAGCTGATACCAGAATGTTTTGTGTCACTGTCATATTAATTTCTAAAAATGTCTCTCAACGATAGGGAACGTATAACTTTACACTGATCAGATGTTTTGGAGACCAACAAAAATCATTTACCGCAACATAGCAATTTTTCAATATAAGTTTTCCAAACCGACAGCCTGTATTAAAATCTACAGTTGTGAGAACAGTTCAAAGATTCGAGGAAATCGGGCGTTGTAGAGATAAAGGTCGTTCCGGAAGACCAAAATCGGCAACTAGTGATAAAAAAAAATTAGAGACATTAGTTCATTTTGTTCAGGACCCACATTTGTCGTTGAGAGAAGCTGCTACCCAAGTTGATGTATGTTTTAAATCAGTTAAAATTATTTAAAAAATAACAGTATTTTTTACCCCTATAAAATAACTTTGGTCCAGAAATTATCAGAAGACGATTTCGAACGTAGAGTGGAATCTTGCGAAGTAATGATGCAAAAACAGGAAGAAAATAACAATTTTTTTAATCAAATAGTTTTTTCGGATAACGCAACATTTATGTTAAACAAAAATGTCAATCGACATAATTGGATGAGAGTCATCAGTCTCAACACCCCCAGAAAGTAAATGTCTGGGCCGGTATTATTGGCAATAGATTAGTGGGACCTTTTTTTATAGAGGGAAATTTGAATGCAGAATATTATCTCCACATGCTGCAAAATCAAATTGTGTCAGCAATAACCAATACAGTAGGACCACTATTACGACATACGTGGTTTCAGCAGGACGGAGCTCCTTCTCATTTTAGGTGAACTGTAAGAGCTTACTTAAATAATACTTTTCCTAAGCGCTGGATAGGGCGAAGGGGCCCCATAGAATGGCCCGATAGGTCGCCAGACTTAACGCCCCTTGATTATTTTCTCTGGGGACAACTAAAAAATAAAGTGTATGTGACAAAACCTGCAGATCTGAACGAATTGTGAAGAAGAATTATTGAAGAATGTGAATCTATTAACCAAGAAAAAATGGTATAAAACGTCATCGACAAATTTTATTATAACCTAGCCCATTGTCAAACTGTGGGAGGAAGACATTTTCAACGTTTAATTAAATAACGACTTACTAATTTATTTTTGTTCCTGTAATTTTACTGCTTGTATTTAATTTAATTGTTATTAAATTTGTGACAAAACTTGCGTGGGTACATTTGGCACCATTTTTATGTTTTTTTTACAGTTTTAACGCAATACATTCTGGTACCAGCTTGTAAAAATGCAAAATGTAGGTACTTGTTTTATTTATGTCCTTTAACTCAGATTATTTCTTAAACTTATGGGTTTAGCCATATGACATGTTTCATAATTGTTGTTTAGAATGTTTAGAGGAATCAGAAAACGTGATTAAAAAGGGGTAATTCCATTTAAATAAACCAAAGTTTTGTTTACCATAACTGTTTGAGGCATCCTGTATAAGACAGGTGTCCTAGTTTTATAGATTTTTTTTAAGGCCTACAACTTTTATACCGGAAGTTTCTTCATATTGTGCGCAATGTTCTAAATAGTTGACCGATCCGGGACTTTTCACACCCTGTGTATATGCTACCGATTAGCGAGTGTGTGTGTGATGGTGCGTTGCTAGTAAGTTAGTTCAGACGTCGGCCCTTTTGTATTGTAATAAAGAACACTGAATTTTATCTGCTTAATCGTAGGGTTCAATAATGTATCAGACCGAGTTAGAAATATATACCATACACACATATTTAATTTTATAATAGAATAGATGGATAACAATTACGCATTAATCTACAAACATAGGTCACAATAATAGAAAACAATAATGGATTAATAAATAAATTAGTTAGGTGCATTAAATTTTATCGACAAATAACATTAAATGGAAACAAAAGTAAATGAGCAATGTTATTTATAGTTATTGCTTTTTTTATGACCGCATGCCATTAATTGCAGAAAAAATATGGGCACATATATTCAAAGGGATGGAGTTAATAGGCAGATATGTGAATAAAAATAGTTTCTTTCTGTAAGAACCAAGTGGCTTTGTCTAATAAAAATTTTACTTCTGTTAAAAATAGCGACGTTTAAAAATAAGAAAGAAATAATTAAAAGAAGAAATATATTTCTAAAAAAATTGTCCACACCCGACTTTTTGTTGGTTTTCGAACGATATCTTTGCTAGAAGGACAACAATTGGTATATTAAACCTAACGTAACATACTATTATGGATCGAAAATTGCATTTCCATAGTTTGGTTATCTACGTTAGGTTTTCGGTTTTAAATTATTAAAGTAGATATGTAGGCTGTCACCTCAAACATTAATTAATAATTTAATTACCTGTTAAGAGTCAATAGTTTCACTTAAATCAGTTTAAAACCTTTGTTGTTTATGTTTATATTCCAGGAATGTTTTGTATCTTGTAAGACATAGCCAAGTAGATTGATGTATTCTGTTCGTTATTTCATACTACTTGTGGACAGATCTTATTTCAAATCCTTGTTTTAATTGATTAGTAATTAGTGAATTTTTAAGTTATCAATAGAAATAACTTTTTAACCTTGTATATAAAATGTAGGTCAAATGTTTTGACTGTTGAGATTCAGTGTCAGACTGACAGTTCTGTGGATTTTCACGACCATGTGTGGTTAATTTTTGCATTGGTTGCGTTGGTTGACTTCGGTTGTCGTTAGTTTTCTATGTTATTAAAATGGGTTATAGTTTTCATGGATGGGCATGACTAATTTGTCGACGATTGTTTCGGTAACTATGTATTTTGAAGAGGGAATGTTATGGCCCCTTTCGACAATAGACACTTGAAGGGAAAGCACATTAGTGGATGTAGCTCCCCAATTTTACTTTTCTTGAGCAGGGAAGGCCATGTAGTGCCGATAAAAGATCCACAAATGTATTAATAAGACTATAGTATAGTAGTTTGCCTATTCTTTGGGCGGAATGCCGATTACACGTCATTTTGTAGATTGGAACCCTCGTTAGTTATTTGAGGTAAGTTTAAACTTTAGTATCTAAATAACCCTTGATGGGTCTTACGAAAGTTTTCTCTTTCATGTTCTACATCTAAAATTCGATTTTAGGGTTTTTTTTGGTAGGGGATAAAAGCCCAAACTGGAGTACTAGTTTTCTTATTGGAGTTGCCTGAACGCGGGACGTGCCAGTTGCCATGTATCATTTGAATTCTTGGAGACTAGCTGTGTAACAGTATATACGTTAGCTGTTTCAGGGACCATGTGTGTGTTGTAAGAATAGCGACGTTTAAAAATGAGAAAGAAATAATTAAAACGGAAAATATATTTCTACAAAATTTGTCCAAACCCGACTTTTTTGTTGGTTTTCGAACGATGTCTTTGCTAGAAGGACAACAATTGACATATTAAACCTAACGTAACATACAGATTTTCAAGTGGTAGTGTATGTTAGTTCTGCCACAGTTATTTCCAATCTGTTCAGTTTTTTTGTACACTGTATTGATCATAATTTTCATGATTTGAAACATATGAATCACATATGTTTAAAATTAGATTTCTTAATTTATTAAACAATTTGTGTGGGAGCAGATTGCTATCTGATCCTAGTCAGTGCTTCGTCCTGAAAGAACTGAATTATTTGGATATTGCTCCTGTTGGCACAACCCCACAGGTGGATTCCTACTTATTATATCCAAAATAACGTAGGCGTTTGTTTATGCGCAAGGAATTTGGTTGTTTTTTTATGCTGGTATAACGAACTTACTCCTTTTGTTTATGAAGTTGACTTGAACCGAATTTGTCTGGTTTAGGTAAAGCCTTCACCATTTTGTCCAATTTTTTATTTGATTAATATATGCTGGCAGTTTATTTGCAGTATCTTCATTACAACTGCCAACAGCGAAGATATCAGTATGATCTGTGAAAGTTGCTATTGTATTATGGACTATGGTATATCACTAGTATAGATCAGTACCAAATAATACAAAATGCAATTATTTGTGACTTTCCTGCTCTAATTCGTTTTAGTTCAGTATTCAAGTAGGACTTTCACGTGATATACATAAGCAATTCAAAATTAAAATTGGTGCTCAAGAAAAAATGCACTTCGTGCTTTACGTGAATGTTTTGTAGCTTAAAATCGACTTTCTGAGGGCAATGTTTCAAATTTAGTCCAGATATTTAAACAAACTCGTAGATGTCGTTCGGAGAAGAATATAGACAATAAACTGTAACTTAAGAACCAGGCACATCGATTTGTCATCAATCGCAGCAATTGTGACTTACTTACTCCTCTACATAGCAAATTTTGAACAAGGATTTGCACTTACGTCTTTGCAAAATCCAAAAATATAAGAACTGTCGTCCGGAGATCAATTATTGCGTCGTATAATGAACAAGGAAGTACTGATGCGCATTTGCGTGTCAGTGGCTATGAGACAAGCATAACTGCCGTCTTGAGGGATGGACAATCCAAGGAAGATTTTCGAGAAGAAAATGCATCCTCCAAAAGTGAGTGAAGCCAAAGCTGGAAACGTTGTTACAGTCAAAATATGGATATTGGAGAGCTTTGGTTTCAACAAGACGGTGCCATCTGTCACATAAGAGCAGAAGTCATATCGTTATTATGCAGGAAATTTTCAGGTCGCGTCATTTCAAGGAATACTGACATCAGTTGACAGCTAAAATCGTTCAATATTACTCCTTTAGACTTCTTTCTTTGGGGCTATTTGAAGAGTAGTAGACAAGAATAAAGCAAACACTATTGCAGGGTTGAAAAAGGAGATTCGACGTGAAATAACCTGCGATGCTCCGCGAAGTTGTAGAAAACTATGACAAGCGGATTAGGTCATGTCTTAGCAGAAGAGGTGGTCATTTCATCGACATTGTCTTTCATGCCTTGTGTAATTGTATAGAATCAACCTTAAGAACAGAACACAAAAATACAGAGTGTTTGAAAATAGTTCGTGTTTTCTTTATTATGTATATGCCTTATATGAATCATCCATATTCCTCTACTCTAAGGAATCTGTTCCCTATAAACTTTTTAAAAGGAACATGTTTAACTTATACTAAATAAGTCCATTATGGCAAACTTTAACAAAAGGCGTAAAAAATTTGGTGTACTTATTTTATAGTGGAGTGGTTTTCTCTGAAGAATAACTGGTGATTTAAAACTAAATTATTATCTTTCTTGACTGGTTTAAATCTATTTAGTGTAATGTTTTCGATACAGTTTCAAATGTCAATCAAGTTTATGTCTGTTGTAGATTTTACAGAAGAAATTAACAATATTGATAATTTTGTTACTTGTTTCTATAGGTCTTATTCTTAAAATTGAGAAAAGCTCTCTGATCCTTACAACTTCCAGAGAGCAAGAAAATTCAAGAATAATGTTCCCCTGCCCATGCCATAAAACTAACGATAACAATTTTTATTTCCGTTCATCCTTGAAAAGAAATTACCTAATTTCTCTCGGCTACATGCTAACTTATTCCCTCTTTTACTTTTTACTCGAGAAATAAATTTTCCACTCCACTGTACATTTAATATTAAAACTGCAATCACCTCGAGGTTAATCCAATAGGAAACACCTTCATACACCGTCTGGAAACCCACCCTTTTGCGCCAAAACTCATTATGAACCCTTAATACGTTTTATATACGGAGCATGATCAAAACTTTCTAGAAATTACAAGTTTCTATATACTTTTTATACGCTTTGTTCCAGTTTCGAGACGAACTTGTCTTTAACGGTGTGAAATAAGGTATATCGAAAAATCTTTACAAGAACGTGACCAGGTATTTCCAGGTGGGGCTTGAAACTTTTAAAGAATATCGAAAGAACATATAATAGGAAAAAGTATAACAGTTAGTCAGATTATGAGAAATGAGAGTAGATTCCATGTATTTATATATAATATAGTAAGGAGATGAAGCTCATGGCTTAACAACCTCCGAACTTGGGTTTAAATGAATCCCATTAAGAGACTCAGTAAACAAAGTGGTTATAGCGAATAAGGTTGCCAACATTTGGAAATGATATAAAATCCCATGAACTAACGAAGAAAAAGGGACCACTAATAATAATAATAATATCAATAATAAAGACAAACAAAGAAATGTAATTGCGTTATAAAAGTTTACGTAGGAAAACAAGCCGAAATTTACGTGGTTGGATGTAACTAGCCATATCTAGAAGGAGACAGAAAAATATGTACCGTATTTTTGTTACTGATGCTTTTGGTATGTGTAGTCTCAGGGATCATAGAAGCTGCTCCGTTTAAAACTGATTAGAGTATACGCTCTTAATGACATAATGTTATACTTTATCACAAGATAACCATAAAATGATTGAAGAGATTCTATATGAATTATAGAATTCTAAATTGCATAAATAAATTAATAAAAAGATAACATAAAAATTTCCCTACATTATATGAACGCAATTTAGTTTAGATTAGTTCAGATTAGTTCAGATTGATATCATCAAAAAGAAGAGTCTTCAGTTCTAGATCTATTTGTATTAAATATTTATATGTTTATTTTATTACTATTTAAAATAGGTTTGTTTTTTGTGAACAAACTTCCTGCGTCCATCATAACATTTTTTGTTTGTTTTTTAACTTGCAGCATATTTCTATCATAATTTAAGATATTTGTGTCATCTGCATAACTTGTAAGTTGACACAAATAATTCTTATAACCTCTACATTTCCGTAGGAGTCATAAGCCTTTGCTAAGTCTAAAAATAGCCCCAGGGGGATTTCAATGTTGAATTAGATGAATTGCCGGTTTTTAAGACAGAAAAAAAATAAATGGAGCAAACGTTTAGATAATATCATACTTTCAAACACTTCATAGACTTGGGTTAGTTAAGATAAGTGATGCAAATTGGTGATATTATCCCCGATAATGATATAGGTTAGTCCAGACTACGGGTAGGTTGAGCAAACTCGGGTTATTGTCCAAGTAAGTTAAAGTGATGCAAAATGATGTAATTTTTCCCGAAAAGAACGTCGCGTGTCGGTTATAGTCATAACAGAGTACTCATTATCCAGGAAAATAACTTACCATTTAAAACATGAACTACAGCAGAAGCAGGACTAGCATTAGACGGCATACACGTATAGTTTCCCGTATCCGACAGCAATGCTTTCGTAACTAGAAGCTTACTGGTCGTTCCAGCTTCAGTTTTTTCTGTTTCCAGGCTGATTCCACCTCGTGGAGAGTCAAAATCTACCACGGCGTGTCCATGATACCTGAAAAAATGAAATCGCGATAAAAACATCTCTTTTAACAGAACTTAATCTAATAGAACTGTTCACCTGTCATGCTTTGATATAAGTGCGTACAAATTTAGGACTTTTGCGACATTTTGCCTTTCTTACGTATTTAATTTATTTATGGATGATTCGGGATAATTTCTCATTTCAGTTTATTAAGCAACTAGAAGCTAAACTTCAAGTGTTATAAACACAACGTTAATTGAATAATTGAAGAGTCTCGAGTATATTCAACTAAGGTTGTGGCAGCAATCTGTGCATGTTAGTGAAATTATTTAAATGCAGGAGCCAAGTTGTCTTATAGCTCACACCTTGAGTTACGATATTAGGAAGCGGGCCACCTACCTCGTCTAACCGGTGTTCCGGGTAAACCAAGTAGCGTTCAGTGACACGCTATGTTGCTATAGCAACGGTGGTCATAGTTAATTATGGCCAATAAGAAGTTAGCACGACATATATTGAGATAAAATAGTAATCCGGTGGTACGTCGGCGTTGGCGCAAAGATCCCCATTTGTATATTACAAACTGAGAACAAAAACCGCTAACTATAAATTGATTTGTTTTTGACTACTGTACTGTTTTATATTCACTCAAGAGATAAACATACAATTACAATTACAATAACTTTGGTTATAGTTTAAAAACTGAATTATTCGGAGGTGGATTTCTTGGTTGGTTCTGCCGACTGTATTGCCTTTTGAACATTTTTGGGTCTTATTTTAAGTAGCCAGATATTTTTACGTGGTAGGAAAAATAAGATTTTATGTCTAGATCTAATTTATATTAGAACATGTTTCTCCAACACAATTCGTGTTTCGCTGTAATACTGTCTTTATAGTGTTGATCCTATTTTAAAACTCCTGAATTGTATGGACTGCGAGAATGCGTAAATGTGCTTGTAATAACTTACCACAGAACTGACGATGGAGGTGTGGAGTGAACATTCACTGTGCATGTCAATGATATTGTGCTGCCCTTTTTGACGTATATTTCTGGGGGTCCCGCAATACTTGCTTGAGCATCTGGAATAAAAAATAAGTTGTGTAATAAATGTATTCTAAAAGAGAAAATAAGATAGCTAACCTATGTAGCCGCATGATTACTGCATCTAGTATAGTTTACCTAAATTTAATAACAGCAGGAGAAATACACTTTGCAGACGACTAAAGCACCGGAAAAGTTGGCAGTTCGACTTTCCCTCATAGGACAAAGAATTTTTCTATGGCCTATTAAAGTGTAAGACGCTATATTTAAAAAATGTCAACTAACTTTGTTTATATTTCTTAAAATCAATGTAAATTTTGGCAAAATATAGCTCAATGCATTCCCGCTACAAGTAAATTATAAGAGAATATGTCAGAAGTTAGGGGACTTTTTAAATGAATTTTTAAAATTAAACTGCAGTTAATTGCTAAGTGTGTTTCTCTATCTTAATCAATATTGACTAGTGAGAGTACCTATTAAAGTGTATTCACAAATATAAGAAACTGACCAAATGACTTTTATTTATTTGTACCTAAATAGGGATATTGGCACAATGCCAACTGAGCTAGGACCGTCTTACAAAATACAAAGTATTTAAATATTTAATTTAGCAGCAAGAAAATATGAAACTGATGTTTATTTAAGTTTATTAAATTCAAGAAATAGGAATAGAATTATTATGGTCTTACACTTACACTTATATTGCCAAATTATTATATTAATTAATAAATTACCCAACTAAATCTACTTCACTATCGCTATCATCATCTAAAGTAATAATAAACCTTTCTGTTGCATTCCTAATACAAATGTAACTTTCTTCTACTTTCTTTACATGTTGTACGCAGTTTTTCCAGTTCACCTAAGATTTTTTTTTAGTTTCATCATGAATTAGAGTTAGTAAACTAGAATTAAGTGTGGGTGAAATATTATTGCAATGAATTCCAGTTTTAAGTTGGTGCCATATTTGTTCAATAGGGTTAAATATACAGTGGTAAGGCGGTAGCCGCAATACTATGTGCCCCATGCTTTTCGCAAGTCCATCGCAGTAATATTATTTTTGAATAAACATACTTCTAACCACTTCTAATAAGTCTTGCTTTCTTTAGTTTTCATGAAAATATATGTCATTATCAAACATATATTCTTGAATTATGGCTTTAGTGCCTTTTGAAGAAGGAGCTTTGTTTAATTGCCTACTATGATAAGTAGCGTTATCCATAACAATGACACTATTTGGTGGAATGTTTTGAAATTATTTAGTTTCAAACCAATTGTTAAATAACTCCGCTGTTGTGTCTTCATGATAGTCAACACATGATTTACTAATATTTTTTGCCCTTGTGTAATTTTCCAAACTGTGGAAAAGGATTTTTTTGTAAGTAAAGCCGTTTCCTTTACAACTTCTTTAGGGCACAAATTTCCGCGCGACATTAATGCCAAAAACACATTCTTTATAATCTGTTTGGCATCTGTTGATAAATGCACTCTGTTATTTACTTCAGTTGCATTGTTTCACAAATCTCACTAGAACACCAAGGACGAAACATTTTCAAAAAACAAACTAAACTCAACAGTGTACGTTGACAGACTAAAATCAAAAAGGACCCTGGTTTATCGGCATTTTTGTTAATTAAATTTTGAATACCCTAATAATAGCAGTCACTTAGGTCGGTTTCTTATATTTGTGAACACACTTTACCTATACTTATACGTAATATCATGGCATAAAGTTATAAAAGCATTTTTCTGCCACTAAGTGGCAGAAAATAGACTATAAATAATCTGGAACATTGTCTTCAAAGAGTTATGTGTTATCGAAAACATTTCTATTAAACTTTATACAATTTGACCCTTAAATTGTAGACAATGAATCTTAAGCAAAGCCAAACTAAAAGATGTAGTGACAAAGGCAGAGACCCTAATGGGGTTTTGCGGGGACATAAAAAGACAGTCGGTGGACTAAAATAGTTCTATTCTGTAGACCGAAGTTGGGCATAGAAGAAGTGGACGACCGCAGATGAAGTGACGATTTTAAGAAACTTAAAACTCACAATATTTATTCCTTCAATTGAAATGTATAAAGCAATAATTGGAGAATAGGTCAATACATAATTAAAAGTATATACATTTAAAACATATTATGCTGAAAATAAACTCTAAAAGAGGTAATCAGAACGTAATAGCTTTAAAATAATTCCTGCAAACTATAGCAGAAAATATTTTTTTTAGACGATGCCGCGATGTTTATATATATTTATGTATAAATATGTAACCTCTGAAATATATATGTTTCAAATTCGGCAAATCAAGTCTTTGAAAGAGTAATCAGTTCTAGCAAAAAGAGACTCTAAAATTCCCTAAGAACAAAACTGAGTTACATGACAGTTTACGACTGATTCTTATATTCAATATTCCTAAAAATAGCAAGCCTGCCGTCTTGTAACATTGGTTTGCTAAAAGCTGATGTCAGTAAATAGTGCTTAAATCTAATTTGAAACAATTGGCCCCTATTTAACCAGTATTAAGAACGCATCTCAGCACTGGACGAGGGTTGTAAAAAGTAAAAAAGAATGAAGTGAAACAGGAGAGATGGACGGATAATGGCTAGAAGGGGAAAAGAAGAAGTACTGAGGAAATACATGAAATGTCAGGAAATGTGCTCTCACTTTAATAAGGAGCCCCTCTCGCTTCAGTGCCACCGCTCGGGACTCGATACCCATGATATTCTATTGCGTTGCTCCAAATGTAAGTAACATAAGAGAGAAGGTCTTCTGTTGATATAGACCTTCAGAATCCATACTGGCGGTCACTAATAATGAAGTTAAAAAGCCTACAAAATACCAGTGTTAATTCATCAGCGCATGTTTTAATATGATTGGAATTTCGTCAGAACTATTTACAATAAATTTCCTCCTTAATACTATAACAATAGAATCATTCAGAAAATTATTTCACCTCTCTATGTAAACTGCCTCGCTGATTATTGTATTCGATCCACGTCCAAGAGAGTTTACTTAACTGTTATAGGCTTTGATATCGTTTGAAGCGGACATATCGTATAAAGAAACAGAAATCCGTTTAATATTTTCCCCAAATTGCCATCAAATAAATCTTTTCATGCCGACACAAAGGCTCGTAAAAGTTTAAAATGATATTTTATTCATAGGTTATAGCTTTAACTTCACTCCGTAACAGTTCACAGTTGCGACTCTAATATGGTAACTATTTACAATTTCCCTACTACAATAAAGCTATTTTCTAAGAAAAGTTCAAAGTTTCCGAAGTTTTTGGAAGTTTCGGAATTACCTAACTCGGGTATAAGCTTTGGATAAAGCTTCGTTTAATTTTCTACACAAAACTGGCTATTGGCGCCGGATAATGTTTGGATGTGTTGTTGTTGTGACGTGTGTGTTTAGAATATTTATATTTCGAGTAAATAAACTGAGCAACAATTGAGAGGCGACACACAACCGTTTGAAATGTTTAATATTTCTTGCTTTAGTGGGAAAATCAAAGCAGAAAAAGTTTTATGCCAATTGACTAGAGAAAGAAAATCAGTAATACAAAAGATTCCTTTTTGCAAATATTAATAATGAGGCCAAGGGTAAAGCAAAGCAGCACAAATTTGAGAAAATTATTGCTAATTTAATCTTGTTCCTTGCAGCAGGTAAAGTATAATGAGGTAGATCCAAAATTTTAACTCTTGAATTCATATGTTTATCTTGTCCTATTGATTAACATTCTCGAAGTAAAAATGCCTTTTAAGAATGTCATAAAATAGTTAAGATTGAAACGTCACGACTTTTTGTATTTCACAGAGCTACACTTTTTTACTATTGTAGTTGGTAAAATGTGTCTCCAAAGATTTCTCAATGTTTCTCAAACACGATGTTCATTTTAGACAAATTACTTAAATGAGTGACCAAAAATAAATTTTAGAAATTTTTAATAATCCACGCCCTATAAGGAGGAAGATGTGTTTTCACGAAAACTTAAATGTTTGTTAGACCAGTCAATATATCGGTTAGCTTCCAATTTATTAGGATTACTTAAAGCGAATGCTCAAAAACTATGCAGTCTATGATGACTATAATTCTGGAACGGCGTTAGTGACGTCAGTTGCTGGTGTACTGCACGAAAGGAATATTTTGTGCGTAGCCCTTTTTAACCAACTTTAAAGATTTATTGTAAAGCCTTTTAAAGTGCTAGATAAGAAAAATCGACTCTATTGCATTGTTGGCAATTATTTGCAATAGGAAATGTTAAATATGCATTTTATTTCTTATTTCTTGGCCTCCCATTTCAATCTTTTTTAAGAAATTCCCCAAAACACATATATTTCTTTAATATTAAAATGTGTTCTCAGGAACTCATGTCAAATACTGTTCCAAATAAGGCTATATTTTGGGTTATTTAAGTTGTGGCTCTTATTTTGATAGTCATGTTTTTATCCTTAGTTAACATCATAATGTATGGGAATATAATACACGTGGCATTTAAATAAAGTTTGTTAATTAGTCGGGGAGCAGCTTAAAAGAAAGTTTTTAATTTTTCCGCAACAAAATGTCTATTTTTTATTTATCTAGGTGAAAACTTTTGTTTTTTTTTTTACTTTGAATAAAAGCATGTCATAATAATAGCTATTTATGCCATCAGTTACGAAATGCCTAATTTTGTGTAACGTGTGAGATTTTTGCGGAACGAACGAAGTGAGTTTCGCAAAAACTCACAAGTTACACAAAATTTCATTTCGTAACGTATTGCATACAAGATTTTTTCTAATTTTGAAGAAAGTAATAAAAAAATAAAATTTAATATAATTGATACAAATTTGGAAAACATAAATTTAGTTTTTCTAATTTTGACATATAACTGATGGCATAAATAGCTATTGTTGCTGTTACTTCATGTTAGTTGTCAATTTGACATTTTGTAAAAAAGTCTAGACGGAAGGTTTTTATCGAGATTGATATATTTTTAGTTTTATTTTTAAAAAATGAGTCATTCAAGTTCTGAAGAGCTACCAAGCGATATTGAAGAGGCAGCAGGTAATGCTCTATTATCAGTAATTCCCAAAAAGTCAAAGGCCATTTATGATTTCGCATACGAAAAATTTGTTACGTGGTGTGATGAGAAGAAAATTAAACATGTTAATGAGAAAGTTTTACTTGCATATTTTGAGGGTAAGAAAGATCTAAAAGTTTCCACATTATGGACACTTTACTCAATGTTAAGATCTGAACTAAATCTGAAAAGGAATATTGATATTAAAAAATATACAAATTTGGTAGCATATATTAAAAGGCAAGCGGACGGGTACAGTGCTAAAAAGTCAAAAGTTTTTATTAAAAAAGATTTTGCCAAATTTTTATTGGAAGCTGATGACAAAGAATACTTAATGGCTAAGGTTGCAATGATAATTGGAATGGCAGGAGCATGCAGAAAAGCAGAATTAACATTTCTTCCAGTTGAAAATGTTATAGACGAAGGAAGCCATTTTCGTGTTGATATCCCACCTTCAAAAACAAAAGTTATACGGCAGTGTGCAATTACCACTGGAGACATTGAAAATACGAATCTTGTTGAAATATTAAGAAAATATATTAAGTTGCGTTCCCAGATTCTTAAACACAACAGATTTTTTGTAAAATATGCGAATGGAAAATGTACCAGAAATCCTGTGGGAATTAACACATTTAGCAGTCTGCCAAAAGTTATTGCACAATTTCTTGGTCTTTCAAATCCTGTTCTATATACTGGCCACTGCTTCAGAAGAAGCTCTGCCACTTTCCTAGCAGACAGTGGCGCTGATCTTTTAAAATTAAAGAGGCACGGAGGTTGGAAATCTAGCTCTGTTGCGGAGGGATATGTTGAAAATTCCATGAATAATAAAAAACTTATAGCGCAAGAAATATTTGGTGAAACATCTAATGCAATGTGCGTCGCTTCCCAAATAACAGCAAGTTCGAGCAATGAAAAAAATATGTCGTCGGGAATTAATTTGAATAATTGCAATAATTGTGTTATCAATATTTATAATAATTAATTAATTTATAATTTATGTTTTTAACTTGTATTATAACAGTTTAATAAATAGAATAATTCTTTTTGTCACTAATTTTGAAATACATTTTTCGTCACCAATTGCATAAAATTTTACTTTATGCAACTAGTTACAAAAAGTAAGACATTTCATAATGTCAATCAGTTTTAAAAAGTGTCACTTTATATGTCAAAATTAGAAAAAAATCTTTTATTATCTTTTTATTATTAAAAGAAAGATTTTTAAATAAAATTTCTCTCTTATTGTCTGCCAAAGGCTTTCTCTAAGCTTAAATCCTAGGTAAATTCTTATATACAATTCGCTTTTCTTCTGCGTCTAAGTTCATACGTTGTTAAACTAAATTAAACTAATGTAATAACAGTGTTAGATAATACAGGATAAATGGATTTAAATTAAATCTGAGACATTTTGTTTAAGATCTGTTCCTGGTTATACAGAGTGGCAAAAAAGTCACGCATAATGCCTGTAGTTTTGAATTACCTCGTATACGAGATAGTGACCTTTATGAAAGTTGTTAAGTAAATTATTCCCCACATTTCTACCTGCATGAATTTTTTCTGTCATTTCTGGTTTGGTTGCCATCTATGAAAAAAGGTCCCACAATTTGTCTACCAACTATGCCCGCCCAAACATTAACTTTTTCGGGCCTCGGAGTATGACCTTCCTGAAACCAGTGAGTATTCTCAGCAGCCCAATAACGATAATTGTGTCTATTAACAATGCCGTTTAAATAGAAAGTAGCTTCATCTGAGAAAATGATATTTGTTGGAAAGTTATTATCGTTGTTGCATCTTTCCATCATCAGCTCACAAAATTCAGCTCTTCTATCAAAACCGTCCTCGTTTAACTCGTGCACCAACTTTATCTTGTAGGGATGCAACTTCTCCTGCTTAAACAAATTTTCCACTGACTGATGAGAAACATTAAAATCCATTGTAATTGGCCTGGATGATTGTGTTGGATTTTCATGTATTGAGAGCATGATATCCAAAGCTTTGTCTCCCCCCGGTTGCTATCTTAGGTCGACCTGATCTAGCGGTTTCCCTAACACTGCCTGTTTCTCGAAATTTCTTTACCAGTCGACACACCGTTGATTGATTTATTGAAGACCTATTTGGATATAATTAATTGAAAAGTTGACAAACCTGATACCCCTAGTTATTAAAATTTCAACTCGTTGTTTCTCATTCAGATGTACCATAGTGTAAACAAATTAGAAATCAGACAACAGAAAATAAAACTCAAAATTGACACCTCTTAGGTCGCTGTCATGAAAACACTTTGATTTAACTGGTGGGTATTCGGTAGGAATAATTATAATTAGGAAGTTTTTCATTTCTGAGCTGTCATTATCTCGGAAACGCTTGCAGAGAGGTGAAAATTTGAAATACAAAAAGTTCAGAGTTTCCCAACAGAATCTAGATGTGCAATCATATATAGGGTGTTCCATTTAAATAAAAGGAAGTTAATCTCTATGGCAACCAAACCAGAATTGATTGAAAATATTCATGTAGGTAAAAATGTGGGGAATAATTTACTGAACAACTTGAACAAGGTCACTTTTTCGTATACGAGGTAATTCAAAAGTTACAGGCATTATGCGCGACTTTTTTGCCACTCTGTATGTACCGAGGTTTCATATAATACATTCTATTGTTATATGTGTCAATAGGATTTTCAGAAAGTCCACTAAATAAGTCTGTTTTTCTACAGATGATCACAGAACATAGGAAACACAAGAATTCCCTAGAATAATTAATTTTCCCTGCGACTTAAGGTATTTAACCTCTTAATAAGGGTTTTCAACATAGCCTACATTTTCCTGTTCCGTTTTAATTATTGCTTGCATTGTTTAGAAAATAAGGCTGCATTTTAGTATCACAAATTTTTCTTCACTAACCCTTCTGTATATTAAGCTGTAGCTTGATTTCCGACGCAAACACGAAATAAATGTTATTTAGGCAAACATAAACTTAATATATTAAATAATTTTCCAACTTTCAAAATTTAATCCAACCATTTAATCCGCTAAGAGCAAATATCTCTAAATCCTTGACATATTTTACGTTATTTATGAGGGGCCCAAGGGAAAACGGATACCCAACAATAAAAGGTGTTTGAAATAGCTTGAGTACCTATTAGTAGAATAGATGCTTTAGATTGCAAGGACGTACGTCACTTCTATGTGCGTAATAAACTGTATATTCATATTTTACCATGATGCATTGTAATTTTTTTTTCAAGCTTTTACACCCTGTTTATTGTTTTATGCTTTTTACCCACAGTCTACTGATTTAATTAGTTCGCGAACCTAGTAGAACTAAGTCATAATCCTGGAGACCTGGTAAAAGATTAAGGATTTCTTTTTAAACAATCATGTTTAAAGCAATATTCATTAGTAAAGGAACCAATGACAGATATTACATCTTCTAGTGATTCAACATCTATTAAACCATAATTTACTGTAGCATGATGCTGATGTATTAAGACATAAAAAAATTAAGCTGCAGACATGGTTGTCATATCATTTCTATTAGAAAATGTAGAACATACAAGCTACTAAACGACCTAAAAGCATAACAGAGAAAATAATGGGAACAAGAGGCATACACTGGGAGAACGAAGACATTAGGGGAAACTGCAATTAAAAAAAGTGCATGCCAGAAAGCTTGAACATGGACAACGGACTGACAGAGACAGATGGATCTTAGGAATCTAACAGCGATGAAAGCCGGTATCAAATTATGTAGTAAGTGCAATGAGATATTAATTAATATTAATTATAAAACTAGACTGTTCCATGCCAAACCAGAATATGAAAAAAAAAACAGTTATTATGTGAACTATATTATGTATCTACATAAAAAACGGTTACTGTTACAACACTACTGGCGATTTTGAACCCTCAGCTCTATATTGCATTAAAACCTTCATTTGCAAACTATCAAGAGTAGAAACTAACCGTTCGAAATAGGTGGTTGCCCAGAGCCATAGAAATGTTTTCTAATATTCAAGAGCTGCTAAAGCCTACAAAATTATGCAAGAGGATATCTAGATAGCTCTTAAAGCGAACTTAGCGCTTCCAACGTCTTGGAAACGTAACAGCTGATGCACCATAGGATAGAGTAACATCATGTTGAGAAATTATCTCTCCATTTTTATTAGGATTTCATTCGAACTTAGTTGTAATTATTCCCTGTCTGCCTGACGTGGGTCACAATGCGTTGTTTTCTAGGAAGTTTATATCAAACAACGATTGTTCGTAAAAGAAGTAAAAAGAATAATGATATATACAAAAAAAGATATGCTGAATTTATTAAAGCATGATACTCCAATTTTAAGGGTTGGTACAATTCTAGTATAATATGATACACCAATTATTAGGGACTACTAAAAACTCAATATAAACAAACGCTAGAAGTGTTTTTATAGTGTATAATATAGCGCTTTTATATTCCATTTCTCTTTGTTGATTTGGTACCACATTTCTTTTTGCAGGCGTTGGCCAATCATTTGACTTAGCATTCCTACAGAAGGTTTTGATATTCTATACCTTACAATGAATTATAGACCTGACCAATAGTCCATTCTCTCAATACGAGGCCTAAAAACCCGAGGTCTTCGCACATTATCAACAATCCCCAAATCCTCTTCGTCATCTGAGAGAAGATGATTTACAACATCGAAAACATTTACATAGGGTTACTATGTATTTACCCAGCCGTCGAGATTCAATAGGTACAAATGGTAAAATAGGTTCGCAAACATAATATGTCAAATATTCGCCATTTCTATCATCTTTTCCCAAGATTGCGAGTTAACTCCTGCCCAATCCACGAGTTGAGGGTTAATCCTAGAGTCGGAGGTAACCTCTGGTTATAAAATGCACTTTACTAGTAACTCCTGGATTAACCTCCACTTTTAAGTTAATCCCAACCTATGCAATTGGGCCTAAGCGAGAATAAGAATAATAATTAGTGTGGGAATCAAGTTGTATTTTTAACTCCCAACATTAAACTGTGTGGCTTTGTATATTCCTCGGGTTTAGGGTATTTTACTGGTTGGTTTTATATATTTGGCTAAGTGAATTAGACAGTTAGATCACATTTAATTTGGCGTTTATTCATCCAATTCTGCACTTGTTTACAAAATAACTCTTTAATACATGATTAATTACTAACTTATAACATTACTATTTATTTACTTGGTGCTTTCTATTAGCGAATGTAATTGTCATGTCCGACGGACGATGACCCACGTTAATTTTGACATACGTATTGACCTTTCAATGGTTCAATTCGCAGTGTCTGTCGAGGAACCGACAGCTTGCTCTGTCGCCAGAAAATCACGCCCCGCTGTCATTCGGATCAATCAAAAGGTAACATATTTCGCGCCTTGTCTTCTAATAGGCTATTTATTGTTCCGCCATGTTTTCTTACGACCAATTGTTATTTTCCCGTCTAGCCTACTGGGATAGGCTTAATTTCCTAGCGGCAAGAAGTGTCAAAGAATATGCGTTTTTACAACCTCTAAAGATAGACATTTTAACATTGAACTGTGTTGAGAACACTTTTTTGCTTAACTAAGGGATAATATTTGCAAAAGTTTTGTTGTTTGTCTGGATGACAATATTATTCGTTCTGAAAACATTAAATGCATTTTGTTTTTCTGTTTCTCTGACCATTGAGGAATTGTGTTGCTAATGGAATATTTGAAAAGCAGCTAACTTATCTAGACAAAAAGTAGTATTGATTCTGAAAACATTGGTTGCATTTAATTTCACTATTTTTATTGCATTTGAGCAATCTTTTTTTTTTTCTTTCTCCAACAATTAGTGTTGGTCAGTCAATACACTATAAACTTATAATTATGTTTTATAGGTAATAATCGTTGTAACTAATAATAATAATTCGAAAAAAGGCTTATTTAAATGATTTTAAATGATCAACATTTAACTCTCTTTTAGCCTATAACTATTAAAAGATTAAGACAGACATTTTCACAAGGACCAGCAAGTCCTAGTGGAAAAGATCGTCGTCTTATAGGGTCAGGTCTTAGAAGTTAATAAAGTAAATTTAATTTAAAGAAATTATATGACGTTCCGACAAAATTTCATCATTTATAAACTTTTGAAATGTATACCCCAATGGAATTGGCTCTCTGTATGCTAGTGATATAGAGAGTATAGGCATTTAAAATTAATGATTTAAAATTAAATTTTAGTTTCTCATAATTTAAAGTAATCCTCATATTTCTTGCCAAAATCCAAATTAAGAAATAAACACCCTGTAAACCAAAAGTCTTTGGACTAATATAAAACAACAACTGATGGTCTTACGCGACCCTTGAAGGGACTATAGATTTTTATGTTCCGCTTTTATAAGAACAACTGAAAGAAACCCCCAATAAAAATAGGGATAAGAACATCAAGAGTCATCGAATTCGGGTTTTATTTTCTTTATTTTTGCACTTTCTAGTTGAAATAACAGTTGGAAAATTATACGATGGATGAAGATGTCAGGAACGTGTGGTAGTTTTGAGAATAGAGGGTAAAAAAACGTTATTTTGCATGAGAAATAGCAAACAAAACGAATAACTGGCGATATTCTTGGTTTATCTAGGAATTATTTAAGTTGTACATTCCTTCACTGACTGCATCTTGCATTAGGTACATCGCAAAGTATCCTTTATAATGTTTACAGGGTGGCAATTTGAAAACGAACAGGTTTCTTCGTCTGATGAAACTGAAAATTTGGTGAAACACGTCAATTAAGATCTGAAGGGGGCCAACTCTAACCATACAAACGTGGACGCTATTTTATAGCCAATCGTTAAATTGTTTTAAATCTATGAAATCATTTGAAGGGGGAAAGAAACTTTCAATTGAGGACATGCACTCCTTAAAAAAATTAAATTGATCTCTGGGCTCCATTTTTAAAACTGTATTTAATGTAATAATTATGTAACATTTTTTTTCCCAAAAATCTGTTTTTCAGATTTCCCTTTTTTTTAGGGTGAGTGCCCTAAGTTGGGCCATGCAGTACTAGATATACAGGGTGGCGCACCGAAAACTCCCAACCAGGTTTATTTTCTTGTTAATAAATAAATCAAAATTCGCTCGAGCACAGGAAACTTAGTTCTCAGGGGACATATTTTTTTTTGCTATTTTCACCCCCCCTGTTTGAACCCCTACGACGGGGTGGCCTTCACCCTTAAAATCTTAAATGAAAAGGGGGGCTGAGTGATACCTTATTTTAAAGGCAATTCAATTGCCTTCTCAACGCGACCTCGCTCGTTGAATTTGACTGAGTACCTTTCGAGAAATTAAATGGTAAACAAATTTATGCTTAAATGTAGACAAATAAATGGTAAAAAATACGCAAAAATCTTAACAAAAGGGATTTGTAAATTAAAACAACACTTCTGTCTTCCTCCACAAATAATATATATTTTAAAAAGTTTTAACGTTTGTCCCTACAAGTTTCGACTATATATACAGGCATCCTCAGGGGAACTAAAAGGAATGTGTGAAAGTACAAAAATAACAGGTACCATAAGTGACTTACCTATATCGAGTGTAAATTGGGTTCTAATAGTTGTCTTATAATGAATTCCATCTAAATGCACACTTGTCTCATACTTACGTGCTACAATTAGTGACAAAATTCAAATACAAAAAAGGATTGTTGAAAATCCTGTAAGAAATGAAGCTGTAGAAGTTGCAGTTTTAGGTCATATTGCCATCGATCCCACACTTAGCACGAGGAAAGTGTCAGATGTATCGGGTGTTTCGCGTAGAACGATTCAGCGTACTTTAAAAACGCATAAGTTCCATCCCTATAAAATAAAACTGGTTCATGAACTTAATGAAGACGATGACAATCGCCATTTGCAATTTTGCGAGTTAATTAGTGAAATGAACATTCGCAATCCACAATTTATTTTTAACATTTGTTTCTCCGATGAATGCACTTTTTTTCTTCACGGTACTGTCAATCGACAGAATTGCAGGTATTGGTCGGATTCCAACCCTAGAATTTTTAGAGAAGTGCATATTGAACATCCCGAAAAATTAAATGTGTGGCCTGGAATTTTTGGGGACCGTATTTATAGGCCGCATTTTATACCTGGAAATTTAACAGGTGATATGTACCTGAACCTGTTGGAAACCACTATTAACCCTGCTTTAACGAATGCCATAGAGGAAAATGACCGTTATTGGCAAGAAAATATTTACTTTCAGCACCCCCGCATTATGCGTTCCCTGTTAGACAGTTTCTGGATGAAAATTTTCCAGGAAAATGGGTTGAAAGAAGAGGTCCCATTGAATGGCCTGCAATATCTTCTGATTTGACGCCACTGAATTTTCTTTTGTGTGAACATTTAAAGTCTAAAATTTATGCAACCCAACTCAATTCTTTGGAAGACTTGCGACAACAAATATTTTAGGAGTGCCGACAAATAACTCCCGCAATGCTCCATAATGTTCGCCAACATTTTGAACAGTGCCTTTACAATTGCATGGAGGTTGGAGGCGGACATTTTCAACATTTTCTTGATTTTACTTTTTCATTTAAGATTTTAAGGGTGAAAGCCACCCGTAAGTCGTAGGGGTTCAAGCAGGGGGGATAAGAATAGCAAAAAAATATGTCCCCCTAAGAACTAAGGTTCTCGTGTTCGCGCGAATTTTGATTTATTTATTAACACGACAATAAAGCTAGGTGGAAAGTTTTCGGTGCGCCATAAGGAACTACCTATATCTGAAAGCATATTCTATTAAAATGACAATGTAAATTATTTATCCTTGTTGAAGTTCCACTTATACCTTTAACCTCATTATGGAAATGATTATTCTCACCCAAGGTATTTGTATTTACCCATAATTAAATAATTTCCGTCTCCAAACCATCATGCAATCGTCTCCCGTTTATTTGTTCACCCCTCAAGGTATCTCGAAGGATCGGAATTGAGTCGCAACCCTTAGAATTTGCTTATTTACCGGAATTGAAGACAAAATAACAGCTAATTAGGTTAATAAAATTACTTCCAACTAAAATGGGACGCTGTTGAGAAAGTGTACTCAAAACGTGGCTATTTAGATTCGTTGTACTATCGGTGAATTTGTAGTAATTAATTTAGATCTTTTAAAGTGCTTAATTGACTTTCCCATAGAAAGGGGTCCAGTTCTTAATAATTTTTCTAGAAAAATATTAGTTTTTACATTTATAAAAAAATTGAGAGTTCCGCCATTGTTTCTGAATGTGGAATATTCATATTTGGCGCAAACGTTCTATTGAGATGATAGAAAAAACAACGAAATTTGAGTTAGATGCTACAGGGCGTTCAAAATTAATTTATACATATTTCCCCGCAACTGTTAATCCCGTTGCAAAAAAAAAAATACAAGTGAGAAGTAATTAAATTATTTATAATTGGCATTTAATTCTATCCATATAAAACTTACCTATACGTTAAAAGGTTCCGCTTAAGCAAGCGGCACTAAATTTCTAGCAACCGAAATTATTAAGGCTTAAAGCGGTTCAAATACAATTTATTACTCACTCATGTTCCTTTGCCGTTAAGCCCATATAAATAGGTTGAAATTTGTCTAAAGTTTACATACATTTGCTCTTAACGTATTAGGTGGTTAAATAAAATTTAGAGGCTTTAAAGGTAATTGCCCTATTAAACGTATTAAATACACACTAATTACATTGATATAAAGTTTACATGAGCAATTACAATCTGCTCGATATGGTTATCTTTATTATATTTAATGCATTATTCCATTCCAATCCATTTAAGACTTTTCTTTCTTTATGACCCCATTGCATATTAAATGTATATTATATTTAAATTATCAAAATATTAAATATTAACCTTATAAGTCCTGTAACATTAAATAAAAAGATGTGTACTCTCGAAAAGCACTTGGTTTCAAACTCCTGCACGCACTCATCAAAATCTATAGGATACTCTGGATATATATTTTAAATTTGATGTCAAAAATGACGTTTGTAGAACGAAAATAGTTATTTACATTACTAGATGCGAAAGTTAATTTTTTGGTGTGACGAGGATTTTGAACAGCCTAGGCGAAGCCGAGGTAATTCAATACCTCTGAACATCAAAAAACGCTTTCGCATCGTGTGATGTATTAAATTTTTTCTACTAGATACTGTTCTCTGATCAATATATTATTAAGTAATGCACTTTGATTTTATTCAAATTATAATGATAAAATAAGGTTTTTCCACCTGTAAAATAATCCATGACAACTAGTTATTTGAGTACTGTCAGAGTCTGTCAGAGTCTGTCAGTTCAAATTTTTTAATTTCGCTAGTCTAAAATGTTGTCCCAAGACCAAAACATTGCTATTCAGAAGGCGGCCAAGTTGGCATGTGCCTCGCTGTTACCTGAGAAGTCGAGAGATAGATACTATCAAACGTACAACCTGTTTCTGGAATGGTTCGCGGATAAAAACGTTTCTCAAATTGACTAAAATGTGATGTTAGCGTCGTTCTTAGAAAAATCTGAAGCCTTATCAGCTCCGTCCCTATGGTCACAATATTCCATGCTCAAATTGACTATTTCGGTGAACAAAAATATAGATATTTCGCAGTTCAAGAAACTCGTTGCATTTATTAAACGAGAAAACGATGGTTACAAAGCTAAAAAATCTAAAATTCTCAGAAAAGAAGAAATAATAAAGTTTTTACTTGACGCTTCTAATCATAACTATTTATCTATGAAAGTGATAGCAGTAATGGGAATAGCTGGAACATGCCGCACCGATGAGATCCATAAAATGAGGTTAAAAGACGTCGATATCCAGGATGATGTAGCTATAGTTAAAATCCTTCAGAGCAAAAACAAGGTTCAAAGAAGTTTTGTGATAACCGATGATGGAGGTCCAGTTTCGTTTGTGAGGTTACTACAAGATTATATTAAACTTCGGCCAAATAATGCACAAGACGAACGCTTGTTCTATCGCTATGAACACACTATTTCGAATGTTCCCAAGGTAATTGCAAAATTTTTGAAACTTCAAGACATAAATAAATACACTGGTCACTCATTTAGAAGAACATCAGCTACGTTTCTCGCAAATGTTCCAGGTGTCGACATTTTGGATTTGAAAAGACATGGCGGTTGGAGGTCTTCGTCCGTTGCGGAGGGATATATATAACTCCTACTTTTATTCCATCTAGCGACGTGAGAGTGACAAATAGAACGAGTTCTAATATGGTCCAAGTCCAGGATAATGACGAGACTCTAATACGAAGCGGCGAAGCTATTGAATTGAATAATATTCCATCAATTTATTTTTCCAATTATATATTATTATACCACTTGCTTTTTTAATAAATATAAGCATTTTGTTATTAAGTTTTTTTCCAAAATTCGCTTGAATAAATACAATAAAAATTTCCTATGTATATTCGTGTTTTTTTGTCCTGGCACCGAAAGTAGTACTTTCGTAGCTAGAAACATACTACTTTCGTAGCCAGCAACGTATAATATTTAGGTAACTCTAATGTTTACTTTCATGATCTTCCGTATTGCTAGGGCCCGAAAGTTAATTTATTTATACAGTAGTAGAAGAATAATTATAAATATACGAAAGACTTTATTACTTAATTTGGGTTAGTTCTGGTTAGTTGGGGGTGGCTTTGTAAAAAGAGACATACTTTAGCAGACATCGTATAGTATTTTTATAATTATTAATACAGGGCGTTCAAAAAAGAAGAATACAAATGAATTAAAAGAAAACTGTCAAAAGTCCATTTTTTTAAAATTGAAATTACCCATTTCTATAATCTTATCTTATTCAGCATTAAAAATTAGGGTAACATTGCATAAGGTTATCTATTTCGAAAATTGACATATTAACATATTTCTGTTGTAAAATACATGTAAATTTGAATAAGTCCGATAATGGGAATTGTGCCGATGAAAAATGCCACTTTTTGTAAATTGAGAATATTCCGTTCAAATATTATTATCTTAAAAGAAATGTTTCCTTGCGACCAAGCTAACATAATTTCACATAATACCACTCTTCTACACTCTTCTTTCTAAACTTTCCTATAAGTTGTTTAACGGTTTTTGGTGTTGGTTTCAGTTCCTGTGGATATTGAGTAGCTAATGTATCACACGTTCTTGATATTATTTTCATTTCTTATAAATAATAAACAAATTTAGGTAAACTTCGTTTGAATAGTTTAAACGGGCGTAGGAAATTTCGGCCCCGGCCAGGTAGCAGCCCGATTTTGACAGGAACTTTCGGCCCCGGGATGGAAGGGTCATATTTTTATTACAGGCATTTTCGGCCCCAATGGTCTAACGTTATAACATTTTAATTTTTTTATGATCTTTTGTGTTTTGAATCATTTAAAAAATTAAAATGCAACTAACCTGAACTAACTCAATTTTTGAACTGCAACTCGGCTAATGCGGTTTTATAGACTTATATTGGTTAAACAGCGCTAACACGGCATCTTATCCACCTTTTTGGTTCCAATTCGCCTTTTTCAAGTTCACCGGCCAATTATTTACTATTTACTAAACACCGTAAAATGATGATACTCCGAAGTTTAGAAACAAACTAATTTAATTCTTTGCTTTTGCAAAACGTATAGTTTTCTACAAGAAGTAAATCTCGGTTACGGGCACTTTTAATTAAACTCATTTTTAAAAGATTGATGAGCTTACCTGCAATGTTAGGGGCCGAAATTTCTTGCAAGATTACTTGACCTAAAATTTCTAGCAGGTACCTTACCCAATATGGGGCCGAAAGTTCCGCCGCCCGTTTAAACGTCCCGGCTGATTGCTTATACTTTTTTAAGCGTCAGTTACCTTTAGTTAGCATTTGATTGTCTTCTAACGCCGCCATTTCTAAGCCGTGGCATTTTTACAATAAAAAGATTGTCAATATTTCAGGAGCTATTAATTTTCGAAAAATACAACATAATGCAAGGTTGCCCTCAATTTAGAATCTAAAAATGAAATAACACATAGAGTGTCCTATTTAAAATAAGCAAGTTGACATCTACTTCCGGTATAACCGAAAGTGACAGATTTTTAAAAATATTTTAGACGAATGGCCTCTAGGGTGGCGCATCTTTACACAGCTTTTTTTTTGTTTTTGAATTTCTGCGTTCTCACCTTTCAAAAGTGTTTGTTTGGCTACAGATATAATATCCTATGAACGGAATTTACTTAAAATAAAAATAAAGGCTGCCGCGAACAACCGAAAGTATGATACCTAAAAAAATTATCTTAGCTAATTTTATCACGCTTTCTGTTCTTTTGTTTCTTAACAGTACGGGTCTAAAGTAGATAATTAGTCTTATTCTTAAAAGTATACTCCTTATTTAATAGTATGTTATTAACCAAGGTTTAGACAGCCATCATTATTGCCCGAGCGGCAAGTTTAAATCACGAGGAGCGGAGCGACGAGGGATTTAAGACGCGAGGGCTATAAGCTGTCTTAACCGTGGTTAATATATTATTTTTTCTACCACTACAAACTTTTATAAGACATTTACCTTTATAGTATTAATAATTATAAAAAATTATAGATAGGTATAAGTATATTTTTTAATCAAGTTACCCGCGCTTTGGAATTGGCAAAATACTTTGTTGTTTTGTCAGGTGGCTTTGTTAATGTCAATTTTTGTTCATTTATGTCATCAGATTTCACGAGTTTTCCGGGTTTTTTTTTTAAATGAGCAAAGAAAATGTTAGTGATATTATTATTTGGACACCTCCAGAATTAAGGATGGAAGCAGAAAAAATGTTGATTGTATCGATATTTTACAATATCAAGAATCTCTAATAATCTAATATGTATTGATAATTATCTGGTTGCCTAACCACAATGAATTCATGTTGTTAAATCAAAAAAACAAGTTACCTGCGTTCAAATAGATTCTTGAAGATCGGTCAATAATGAATTTCAAAGCCTTATTATTGACCATGGTCAATAATAACTTATAAAGTAGAGAAAAACGATTTCTAACGTTAATAATCGGTCAATAATGGCGATGTTATAGGTTAGTAGTGGAAAAAAGTTTTTATAATGCAATGGACGCCGCAAAGGAAAAATAAACAACGTTTGCCGATAAATTAAACGATTTGCTTGATATCGCTCACGCAGACGCATTAAAACTGTTAGAAGTTAAAGAAATCCGGGATTTATGTATGGTGTAGACAAGAAGTTGACTGCAAAAGAGCAAAGGTTCGAAGAGAGAGAACAGAGAGCTCACGAACAAATTGTAAAAAGTACTGGGGAGATCAATGAGAGTATGGGAGGATTTGTAGCGTCGTCTAGCAGCTCGCATACAAGTTCTTCTTACGACAAAGAAGTAGATCTTGAGAAACTAGCACCCTCAGAACCAAAAAGACAACGATTAGTAGAAAGTGAGACCAAAGAAAAAAAAGTCGCAAAATATGGGCCACCCTAATGGCCCCCTCGACATTAGGAAGCTACCAAATTGTTAGATTTTTCCCAAATATGTTTTTTCCATAATTGATCGATGTAATTCCCTATGGAATCCTATTTTGTTTATCATTAAGAAGGAATTAAACTTATAAAAATTTCGCCAGCAATTTGAAACTACCAATCAGAAATCTTCCCAGTGCCAAAAATCCAAATCGATAATACATTATAAGAATTAAAGAAGGCATTTATTGATGGTAGATTATTAAACGTTAATGACACAAAAAAAGGTATGAATATTTCATGTTTGATGATTTGTACACAACAACAGTAAATAATATATAGGAAATCAAATACAAGAGAAATTGGAGGAATCTATTCTTTTTTAGACGGTCAATCCGATCTTTTGGTCTAAAAAAAGGATTTACTCAAGATTGGGTCAGACCCCTTGGCAATTGGGACTGATATCGATTTTAAGCTTCAGCTAACGAGGTCAAAACAGTATAAAGTCGGACTACTTACGTTGCAAAATGGGTAAGGTATACGAAGCACTACTAACTATACAAGGCAAGATAGCGGAGCCCATATTACAACTAAAACCGTGTTAATTACTTCTTATAGTAGTTATTATACATAATGTTTCGTAATTTAGAATGTCAGTATTGAAGGAGGTTAATCTGTGTATGATTTTAAAGCAAGAAGTTCATATAAACAGAGGTCTGTTTTTGCTTTCTTTTTATACTATTTACATGGCGATTTTTTTGAAAAACTGCTTTATAATTAACTCTGAAACTATTAGATATTTTCATAAAACTTCAAGGGTGTAAACATAACACATTTTGTGTAAAAATCCATGCGTTTATTAAAATAATTTTTACTGTATAGGGTGGCCCCAAAACAGTAGTCTAATGGTGTATGTATACAGGGTTATGATAAAAAAATGGATCAGCCTTTTATATGGAAAATCGCCCAATTAATCAAAAATCGCTTTTTTAATAGTATATTTTTACATTTTTATATTCTACAATCATTTTTTATTAATCATGCCCTATACTTATCTTCAGCCGTTTATGAAATATGAACAATTTAATGCTATTATGCACCATTGGTATGTTTCTCGACATAGCTATGACAATTTCTTATTTAAGTACATTGTACTGATTCGGCGGTTGGTTCCTTGTGAAACATTTTAATAATAACTTTTAAATAAGATAAAAAATTTTGCTTTTTAATGTTTCAATTTATTTAGAGAATAAATCACTCTAGATGTTTCGGCTTATTAGGCATTTTTCAAGAGCAATACAAGATGAGTACTAAATCTAAAAGTAACAATACGGGTGTTTATAAACTTAATAATAAAGGAAGGTTTTTATTGCACCTATCTAAATGTTGGGATTTTCCTAGTGGTTGTTATGGGTAGACTTAATGAGGGTGTCTATTATCGGGGTATTTATAAAATTTTGTTGATCATTGGTGGTACACGGATTATTTTTTATAGATTTTTTGATTTCATATTGTTCTAGTAAATCTAGACGTTTTCCTTTTCTTTCACTGTGTAATAATGGGTTCCCCCATATCTCCTTTATTAGCAGAAATATTTATGTCACACCTCGAAAAGTTAATCTTTAACAATGATAACGTTTTAAAAAACCATGTTGTTTATTGGACTCGTTATGTTGACGACGTATTTTGTATTTGGGACAGCCCTGAAAGAAAATTAAACCAATTTTTAAATTTTATCAACTCACTAAATAAAAGAGTTCAATTTACAATGGAACTAGAAAACAATAATGAAATAAACTTTTTAGATATCAATTTAAAAAAATGTAATAACAAACTAGAATATAATATATATAGGAAACCGACAACCATCGACACGGTTACCCATAAAAATTCCCAACAATCATGGAAAATTAAAATGTCACCCTTTCATAGCCTAATACATAGATTATTACATTTCCCCTTAAACACATTAAACTACAATATTGAGCTATCCTTAATTGAACAGATTGCCAGAAACAATGGTTATAGTGAGTCTTTAATAGACAATATGATTAAAAACAAAAAGCGTAAATTGTTAAATAGAGAATTCTATAGCATCTCGAACCAGATCGAAGAAAACTTCAGATTTATTAATTATATACCTAAATATAGTAATAGAGTATCAAAAAAACTTAAAAATCTAGGCTGTACTCCAATAATTGTAAATAAACGCAACTTAGGACAAACGTTAGTTAACAATAAAGATAAAACCCCTATATTAAATAAGTCTGGTGTTTACGAGATTAAATGTAAAGACTGTGAGGCTGTCTATATTGGGCAAACCGGTAGAGATCTCAAAACAAGAATAAAAGAACATAGAAACTCCATCTTAAACAACATAAAAAATACCGGCATCGCAGCACACTGCATAGAACAAAATCACTTCATAGATACTGACAATTTTAAATTATTACACAGTGAAAGAAAAGGAAAACGTCTAGATTTACTAGAACAATATGAAATCAAAAAATCTATAAAAAATAATCCGTGTACCACCAATGATCAACAAAATTTTATAAATACCCCGATAATAGACACCCTCATTAAGTCTACCCATAACAACCACTAGGAAAATCCCAACATTTAGGTAGGTGCAATAAAAACCTTCCTTTATTATTACGTTTATAAACACCCGTATTGTTACTTTTAGATTTAGTATTCATCTTGTATTGCTCTTGAAAAAGGCCGAATAAGCCGAAACATGTAGAGTGATTTATTCTCTAAATAAATTGAAACATTAAAAAGCAAAATTTTTTATCTTATTTAAAAGTTATTCTTATTTAAGTTTGATACGTCAAAAAAATGATAGTGAATATCAATGAAATTTGAATTTTGCTCTGCTGATATTTCATCAAAATGCGCCTCGCCGAAGAGGAGCGCTTTGAAATTTTGAATATGTTGAGTTGTGGAGATAAAAGTGGAAGTCCGTGATATGTTTAATGAAAAATACCCAAATCGCCCGCCTATTGGCCAATCAACAGTGTCTAGGGTAGCAAGTAAGTGGAGAACTTCCCGTACTATTAAAGATAGCGTTAAAAGTGGTCGTCCTGGTATATTCGAGGAGAAAAAAATAAACATATTATTATCACTACAGGAAGACTCTCATAGCTCAAGCACACAAATTGAACGGGACTACGATATTCACCAAACCACCGTATCTAAATTTTTACAAAAAGAGAAGTTTCATCCATACAAGCCTGTATTTGTACAAGAGTTATTGGACGATGATCCTGATAGGCGAGACCAATTTTCTGAAATAATGATTGAGCTAACAGATTATAACGCAAGATTTGTCCAAAGAATTTGTTTTTCAGATGAAGCTACGTTTTGTTTAAATGGTCAGGTTAATAGACAAAATTACAGATACTGGGCACAGGAAAATCCTCACTGGTTCATAGAAACTCACACCCAGTATAATGAAAAGGTTCTTCCTCCACAGTTTAATTTTAAAGTAAATTTTAAGTTCCAAACATGTTTCGAATGCTTAAGCATTCATCATCAGGGGATACTAACATCCAGTTTAAAAGCGATGTATGTTGTCTCAAACTAATGAGTACAACTTATAGTGTAATACAGTAATATGTGAAAGTTGAAGACTTGGTATGAACTAGCTAGTTGTGTTGAGATTAATGTAAAGATAAAAATTTGAGTGGAATGTGAGATTTTAATAGAAAAAGAAGCATTTTAATGAAACAGTAAATTAATGTAAAGCATATGAAGGAAAAAGTTTTATTTTGTATTCATCATCATCATCATCAATCAACCATTCTCTCGTGTCCACTGCTGGCCATAGGTCTCCCTCATCCTTCTCCATGTGTCCCGATCTTGCGCCACCTGCATCCAGTTCCCTTGGCAGCGCTTTAAATCATCGGTCCATCTTGTTGGTGGTCGGCCTCTGTTTCGATATGCGTCCTGTCTTGGTCTCCACTCCAGTATTCGCCTTGTCCACCTATTGTCCGATAATCTAGCGACGTGACCTGCCCAGTTCCACTTCTAACTATTTTGTATTGTATGATATTAAATTTGTTAAACTTAGGTGTTTAACTAAATTTAGAAATTAGAACTTAAGAATTAAAAAGGAAATTTAAATTAATCAGTCTTTTAGCTGACATGATAATGAAAAGGTTAATGTTTGGGCGGGCATTGTTAAAAATAGGATAATCGGACCATTTTTCTTTGATGAGAGTCTCACTGGAGAAAGATGTCTAAATTTCCTTCGATATGATCTGGTTCCAGCTCTTGCCACTCTGTTTCCAGTTGATAATGATCATGATTTACCAAGTTTAACCTTATGGTTCCAACAGGATGGTGCTCCCCCGCATTATGCTGTTCATATAAGGGAGTTCTTTGTTGTTTGTTTATTTTGTTTTAAAACTGTTAAAAAATTTAAAATTGTTAATATTTCGTAAACGGCTGAAGATAAGTATAGGGCATGATTAATGAAAAATGTCTAGAATTGATTGTAGAATATAAAAATGTAAAAATATACAATATGTTTTATTAAAAAAAATTAAAGTTGACACATGTAGCACTTATATGATCTACCCTGTACAACATCTTTTTTCAAAAAAAAAAAAATGCATTTGAAAAAAAAAAATTTAACGGGTCCGAGCGATTTTTGATTAAGTGGTGCCGTTTTCCATAAAAAAAACGCTGATCCGTTTCTTTATCATAACACTGTATGTATCAATCGGCTTAAAGCGTAATATTCTGGACGTGTCAGCAATCTGGGACAGTGAGAGTCTTGTGGTATATGGGTGGAAGTGGTGTATAAAAACGAAAATTTAGAGGACTTATGTATAGACAATTGAATTTAGGTATAGGACATGTTACATAAAAATAGTTTGGAAAAGTCCAAAAGTTAGAAAAAAAAGTTTTAAAAATATAGAACTAATTCCTTATTTTACGTCATCCCTCTAATTTAATCGTCACGTAGCTATTTCCCAGTTTTAACCACGATCCAGCAAAACATCAATTTCAAGATAATTTAAGACCCGACAGAAATCGCCATCATACCTATACATCTAATCGATAAATAATCAAACCCTAATATCCTAGCTAACTGCTTACTGGTCTGTGAATATTAATTCTAAAGTTATCAGTAACTATTTATTAGTCTAAAATTGACCAAAAGTAATGTTTAGTATGGAAACTTGCTGAAATTACTAACTAAACCAAATATCGAAGGGAAACTTGCACAATAGTTCAATATAGTATTCGACGGTTTTATGTCTTTGGAACGTGAGTTGTTAACAAAGGCGTTTTCTATAATTATTATCGGTCCATCCAGATGTCGCCAGAATGCATTGGAGTATTAGAGAACAGTTGTTTTGTACATGATTGTATTACATTTTAAACTATTGAAATACGTTCTATCTCAAGTTGCAGACAAAGAGAAAAGTGATCTGGAAACACTACTCATCATGTGCAGGTAAATATAGATGTGTAAGATCAAAGATCGTAGAGGTTAAGTGGCATATAAATATTAAATATTCTATCACAGCGTTAAAATAAGTATTGGAAATAAAACTGTTGCTCAAATTAAACATTTAAACGAACAAATTAATCTGTAACACCTTGAAACAAGTTTAAAACCAAATTCCGACCACGCATCCAAATATAAACGATAATATTTAACATTTCGAATCATCAGTATGATGTGTTAAATGTATTTTAAATGAATTAAATAATATGAATTTAAATGCAATGGTCATTACAAATAATGCACATGTATGATAAATGAAAACTAAACTAAAATTAAATTAGATAAACGGCAACTAATGAGTGTACCTTTATAGTTTTTTCTTGAGTCTTGGTGTGTAGCAGCCAGGGAATTGAGGTCTGCAACAAAAAACCAATAAAGAGGCAAGAAATTTGAACAGATGGCATGTTGATGGTGACATGTGGAGAAAAATAAACAAATAAAACAAACTAGAATGTAAAAATCTGTTTTAAAAAAATGGTGTTAAACTTGTTTTATTTTTCCCGAGTGACTTCTACTGTTACATGCAAATTTACTATGTTCAGAAATAGAACTAACCTGACATTGCGGGAAATCGAGTTTTCCGCACGCAACTGCCGATAAGTGCGGAGAAAAAGTTTTTCCACAGCTGTTAGGAACAACTGTTTTTCGACTAGCCAAAAACTGTACGAACAAAGAACTTTATTTCGAAATATTATATTATTTTTTTAAAGTTAATAATATAATACTTAATTAGGCTTAAAGAAGTTTGTCCCTATTTTGTCCATCAGACTCAATCCTTGGATCAGTTTCACCGTATTACGGCTCATCGGCAAGTCTATAGAGTCTGACGAAAAGGAAAGGGATCTTACAAGGCATTTCAACATATAATACGAAGGTACATATGCAAGATGTTGCACGTAGAGACATCTCGCGGCAATAAAGCAATCCACCCAACCACATCAGTCAGGATTTAGTGTGTAATATGGTAGGCCTTTATTATCTACGGCCTGTTTTAATATAGCATATGTGTAGCTAATTTCACAACGTGGCGTGATGTACAATCGGCAAGGACAATATAGGTTAAGGAAGTTGATAGCTAGAAGATGGTTGTAACAGAGGTTATATTTTGTGTTTTGTAGGCAGATATAGCACACTTAGTGAAGACCAAACGCTGGAATCGAACCCGTATATGCAGGTATCTCCGTAAGGTGGCGCTGAAAGTCAATGTATCGGTTTATGCTAACCGAAAATGCGATATAAAAGAGGCTTAAAGAATCCAATCCTTGGATACGTTTCGCCGTATTATTCTATAGCCTTGTCGATGAGCGTTGATACGGCGAAACGCGTCCATAGAGGGAATGAAAAGGGACAGACTTCTTTAAGCCTCTTTAATATCGCGTTTTCGGTTCGCACTAACCGATAAATTGGCTTTCAGCGCCACCTGATGCGCCACGTGCAACATATCGCATATTTACCTTAAAATTAATTATAAATGTACATTTATTACATTACCTAAATTTACTTGTGACAATCTCATATCATCTATCAAACCCATAGACTATGATGGTAAACTCAAACCTTTAAATAATTTTATCAGTCATACAAACAACGATTTTATTATCCATTGTAAAACGTATGAGGAAGCTGCTAAAACTCTGGATTTAATTTTTATCAAGCCCATAAACGAGGAACTCGTCAGACACTATATGACTACTACAAAACAACAGCCGGGCGAGATAATAAGTAAATATTGGCAATAATTAAAACAATTTTAAGACTGCAACTGCTGATGAACGCTGCAATGATTATACAGGGCGTTCATTTGAAAACTTTCCACCACGGATTTATCGAAAACCACTGATTAAAAGAAATAACGCCGAGACACGTCAAAAGATTTGCCAAAGGTAACAACTTTTTAACCAAAAACTACTTCACCCCCTTTTACCCTCTGCCCCCCGGGGTCATCCCCTTAAAAAATTTAAATGACAAGGGGTATCAAGTAATAGCTTGTTTGAAAGGTCTTTCAAAGAGCTTTATTCTGACGATTGATTTTTTAAAATCGGTCGATTCGTTTTCGAGAAAAGTAGAAAAATCTTTATTTATCTTAATTTGTTCAGATAGAAAAAAAAAACACACGAAAATATCACTTTTTATTTCATTAAGTGTTCAAAATGTTGCCCGTTATTGGCCAAACAATGATATAGGCGTTGTTCAAATTCCTGACGGACATTTTCAAAAACATGTTGTGGGAGATCATGGCAGCTTTCGATGATGCGTTGACGAAGTTCATCCAAACTTTCAGGTTGGGGAGTGAACACAACAGATTTCAAATGGCCCCACAGAAAAATGTCTAATGGCGTCAAGTCAGGAGACCTAGCAGGCCATTCTATAGGCCCTCTTCGCCCTATCCATTTATCTGGAAACTCGTCGTCTAGCCATTGTCGAACCGGAAGAACATAGTGAGGAGGAGCGCCGTCTTGCTGGAAATATATTTCAGCCTCATCAAGTATAGGGTTTCCATCGTCTTCGATATGGTTTTCAATGGTTTCGGTGATAAGCGGATTGATGGTATTTTCCAACATATCTAAATAAATGCCTCCATTTAAATTCCCATTAATAAACAATGGCCCAATCACTTTGTTTCCTAAAATGCCTGCCCATACATTAATTTTTTGGGGGTACTGAGTATGCCCTTCTACAAAAGCATGACGATTTTCATTGCTCTAATACCTGCAGTTATGCTTATTAACAAATCCATTTAGATAAAATGTGCATTCATCACTGAAGCAGATATTCTTTACATGAATGGTATTATCATTAATCGCTGCAGTCATTTGTTCACAAACTCAACTCTATCGAAATCATTTTCGGTTAACTCTTGCAATATTTTTATTTTGAATGGATGAAATTAATGTAATTTAGTAACTGTGTGTACAGAGCCTAATGAAATACCAGTCGCATCAACAATTTTGCGTAATGAAGTATTAGGATTTATGCCAAAATGACCCAAAACTTCAACTTGAGCGGCTTCATCCAAAACTCTACGATGATTACGTTTTTTATTTGCAACAGATCCAGTTTGAGTAAATTTAGTAACAAGGTCCAAAACATACCTATACGAAGTTATCTTTTCCGGATGTCTGGCGTTAAATGTGACGGCAGTTTGCCGAGCACATTGATTTTGGGCACCATAAATTATAATCATTTCCACTCTTTCGGCTAGTGTGTAAACCATTTTGGAAGTAAAATCTGAATCAATAAATTAATTTTCACTATCCCAAGATTGTCACAAAGGTAACTGACAGCAAATTAAATTCTTTCTTTTCCTTAGCAACTATAAAAAACTAAACAGGTATAAGAATAAATACAGTTCGCCCATGTTATCTGCGTTTATAAATAGATGGCTGAAAAAAAGTCGGGTTGTTATTTGGTTGCTGCCACGTCTAATCTTCCGAATTGCTGTTCATGTTGGTTTTTGAACACTTATTGAAATAAAAAGTGATATTTTCGTGCCTTTTTTTCTATCTGAACAAATTAAGATAAATAAAGATTTTTCTACTTTTCTCGAAAACGAATCCACCGATTTTAAAAAATCAAACGTCAAAATAAAGCACTTTGAAAGACTTTTCAAACAAGCTAATACTTGATACCCCTTGTCATTTAAAATATTTAAGGGGTTGACCCCGGGGGGCAGAGGGTAAAAGGGGGTGAAGTAGTTTTTGGTTAAAAAGTTGTCCCCTTTGGCAAATCTTTTGACGTATCTCGGCGTTTTTGCTTTTAATCAGTGGTTTTCGATAAATCCGTGGTGGGAAGTTTTCAAATGAACACCCTGTATATGAGGTTCTATTATCAGTGGATTGAGTTCAAATCATATTTGGCACCGTTTACTAGAAAATAGAATATTGCAACTTCAAGACGCCGGCGCCGCGAAACAAGCCCAATCTTTAGAAGCTGCACAGACAAACTCAGAAGCTTATTATGTTACCGTTAAGTTTTATAAATTCAGTTGCGTCCTGCAGTACAGAAACACGGAGAAACACTTGGAGAGCAAAGTTCTTCTGCTTTTACGAAAATTTATAAATATTACTTCTATGAAAACAATAAAAGCATCTACGTAGTTTGTGCGCTCAAAGAGATTCCACCTGCAATAAATGTAGTAAACGTGGACACTTTTCGAAGGTATGCCTGATTAAAAAAGAACATAAGGCTTCTTCAGCCTCGAATTTACCTGCTACGGAACTACTTGCAGCTGTTTAAAAGAGTTTAAATAAATGCCTAATTAAAGGTGAAATAAATAATAGCCTAAATTTAGTTCCTAAACCCTTTTTTGTTTACTTTATAAAGTCGCTTTGTTTTAATTCAGATTTAGGAGAAACACTTATTATTTCTTTCCTGTTTTTTATTTAAAACCTATAAATATCTAATATTAATAAAGCTTATTGCCATATTAGAAATGTTGTTATAACAACCTATCATTCTCCCAAAGTAGAGAAATAAAACTTACGCGCTTCTAACTTTTCCGTCAGAGTAAGAAGCGCGAAAATTTGAATACAAAGTTATTAAATTAAAATATTCGTTCGTGGCACCGACCCTCCGCCACTGCTACATTTAGTTCATTAAACGGTCGCGTATAGTATAGTTGCCTATCTATCCCCTCCCCCTCTAAGCGTATCTCCTTTATTTATGTTACAGCTCAATTTACAGTAATCCAAATATAAAATATTTTAGGAAAGCAATAAAGCGTTCTTGACAAAATGACATGACAAAATAGTTATATTAAGGGCATTATGAAGATGTTTATGCTTCCGAGGGTTGGCCCAAGGGTTTGTAAGTTGCCCGAGGGTATAGACATCAAGTAATGAACGTGGTACATATAATATTTTATGTCCTACTTCAGATAATTCCAAGTTAAATTAAAATAAAATTCAAAATCACGAAAGGTTCTTTACCGATATAGTTGCTAAATAAACAAAGGTAATAAGTGTTCTTTGTAGTGCTGTGTCAAAGTCAAAACTGAAATTCATATAAAATAATGGATTTTCCGTTGATTCCGGATAGAATTGCTGTGAATGCTGCCAGAGCTTTGGATAATCTTGTCCCAAAGAAGTCTAAAGACGCCTATGATAAGGAATATCAAAGTTTTGGGGATTGAATGGAAAATAATGATGTAAAAATTATCAACGAGAAGGTGCTACTCGGATATTTCCAGGAATTGGTATGTTAAAATTGCAGTTGTAAATTATATGAAAATACTAATTATGTATATCGATTATAGTCTGGAACATTCACTCCTAATTCCCTATAGACGAAATATTCAATGTTAAAGAAGACATTAAAAGTTAATAAAAATCTAGACATTGCAAAATATTGCAAGTTAGGCCAGTATCTAAAGCAAACATCCAAAGGATATGAAGCGAAGAAATAGAAAATTTTGACTCGAGAAGATGTGCTGAAATTCATCCGTGATGCTCCCAATTAAACTTTTTTGATGTACAAAGTGGCTCTGTTATTTGGTGTATTTGGTGGGTGCTGCCGCCAAGAGGTTGAACATATAGAGGATAGAGGATCCGTAGTAATAGTTAATATTCCCGATACAAAGACCGATAAAAAGCGTGTCTTCACAATTATTGATGAGAAAGGGATGGGTTGTTTAAAGCTACTGGGAACTTATTGGTCATTACGCCCGACGAACTGCAACATCAATAGATTCTTTTTGTGTTGCCGTAACGGTCGTTGTTTTTCACAGCCAGTTGGGAAGAACACCATAGGCAAGATTCCTTTCATTATTGCAAAATAGCTGGGTCTAAGCGATGCGGACAAATATACTGGTCATTGTTTGCGCAGAAACATGACCACATTGAAAAGACATGGCGGTTGGAAAAGTTCAGCTGTGGTTGAGGGATAATTGGAAGACAGTATGTCTTCTAAAAACAAAATTTCAAAATTGATAGCTGGAGTACCATCAACAAGACCATCAACATCAAAAAACGTTCAATCATCGTCAATTTCTGTTAGTGAAAATCACGAAATAATAGAAAACATTGAGTTATCAAAAGCCGGTAAATTCTTTTTACTGGGTCTTTTCATTACTGTTCATTAAATATGTTTTATCGTTTATAAAAAGTTGTTACTTTGATTTTTTCCTATTTATTTCTCTTAATGCCCGAGGACATTAGAAACTTCCTTAATGCCCTAGGGTGTTATATACCATTTAAAGTGTCTGGTAACTATGGTATTATGAACCAATAATATTCGTGTTGGACATAAATTAAATAAATGCTTAGTTACACTTAGCAACTAAGGGTGCTTCTATACCATTAGTGCACAAAAACTTATTTTCATCACGCTTGCAGAAAAAATAAATTAACATTATGTTAAATTATAAACCAGAGATTTTTGCCAATTTTCTTGTAACGTGAATAATTCATTTTTTAAAGAAACATTTTTCAATGAAAAGGAAAGTTTTAACAAAAACCCATTTGTGAGGTGAAACTCCCTTGTAAACCATTACTTTTTTTATGGGCCGTGTTTGGCGCAAGTGTATTAAAATATTTAAATAATATAGCTACTGCAAAATATGAACCTGCTAAAAAGCTACAACGCGAAGCATGTAGTATGGATGGAAATTATAAATAAAACATGCTTCATGTTGCATCCATTAAATATTTTAGAGAACTTCTAGAAACTTTATGTTATAATTTGAGGTGCAACTAGGGATAGATGTTTATTTTTTATAATAAAAGGGTCGTCGATTAATGAAAAGAAATATAATGCCATTTACATCTAAAACGATTGACCCGGGGATATTTGGGCCCGATCTCATAGAGAAGCTGGGGAACAAATTTTAATATTTTTAATATTTACCCTTCTCCAAATTTTAGCTGTTTGGTGGCAAATTTAAAAAATCAACTGGAAAGGTGTTTACTTTCTTCGATAATTCGATTATCCGTCAAGAAGTACGTAAGTCAGCAGAAAATTGTTACATTTATTCTATTTACTACCATTACCATTCATGTAACCTCTTGCCATCGTGACGAATTTTTACAAATTGACTCTTGCCTTTCCTAGAAGAGCCCACATCATGTGAAAAAGTGAAGAAGCAAGCAGAAGCTTTTTTTTCACGTTTGAAACTTATAAAGTATTAATTTTATGTAGGTATATTCCTATAAGTTTGAATATTAAATTATTGCGTCCGAATAATTAAACAGTTATTTTAATGAAAATGTTAGTATGCTCCATTCCACAATAATTCGTTGATTTCCCGACCGCAATAAAATTTAAACCCAGCCATAAATAAGTGCCTTTTGAAAGGGTACAGGTCCTGATAACCTACTAATTTCAATAATTTAGGTTAGCTATTTCCAACAAAACAACAAATATAAAATAATAGGTAAGTATCTTTATTTTAATCATATAATTAAATAGCTATTAATATGTATACAAAAATACTAATCTACAATATTATAACATCATCTATGCCTAAACTAATTATTAAGGGCCTTACGTTACTATTAATTATGTTATTATATTGGTATATTAGGTAGGTTAATGGCAAATTGCAGGTGTTCAATATAAAGCAGAGTCTTTTCATCTTAGTTCATCAGTCGTTGGGTATTTTTCAAGCTGTGTGGTAATAGATATTTACGATATAAGTGTTGGAAAGATTCATATTACAACACGAGATGTTAAAGTTGTTAGGTTAGTTCAGGTTAGTTAATCAAACATCGAGTGTAGTTATATGAATTTACAACAAGAATATTGTACAAAATTTTATCTACTTTCATCTATGAATAAAAATATTTGGAAAAAGGCATTTTAAAAAATAAAAATGCACCTGCTATTAAAAATCGTTTTGTAAGGGCATCTATTACAGCACTAGTGCTGTAATAGATGCCCTTACAAAACGATTTACAGAACTGTAAAATTCATATTACTAAATGAAAGTAGATAAAGGTATTTTCGTGTGTGTTATCAAGAATCCAAAATATGTCAGATCTGTGTGAAACTTCAGATAATATTGCTTCCGGAAGTTATGGTTTAACGAAGAAAAACATTTATCACTTGATGCTAAAAACTTCATAAAGAACGATTATTGTACCCTTTTAGAAAAAGGGTATGACCGGAGTGCAAATTTTAGTGAAACGAGTATTTTGACCAAAGTTGCATTAACGACAGTAAAAGATATAGTGACCAAACCCATCCAGCCAAGGAAAAAACGGTGTGACAGCGGAAAATTGAGAAGCATCGAGAAGCTGATAAAGACTTGATTCGGAGGAAAATTTATGACATGTACAGTAAACAAATAGTCCCAACAATAGATACGCTAAAAAAGGTACTTACAGCAGACGAAACCGACATTTCATGTGGCAGGACAAGCCTTTAGAATAGTAAAAGCAATGGGTTTTAAATATCGTACCATTGACAAACGACAAGTACTAATGAAATCGCAGCGTTTACAAGTATGGCGTAGAGATTATTTGAATCTTATCAGACAATATAGGGAAGAAAATCGTTCAATTATTTGAACTTGGACGAAACTTGGTTTGATACCCACGACACACCTAAAAAAGGTTGGAGTGATTCAATAATCAAATGTCAAACTAAAGCTCCCTCAAACAAAGGACAAAGAATTACGATATTACATGCAGGTTCAGAAAATGGATTTATTCCGAACGCTCTATTATTATCTGCGAAGAAAATTGCCAATTCATCTTTGGATTAAACCATCAAGACACGGATGCTACATTGTTTGAAGATTGGTTTCAGAATCGTCTGCTTCCAAATGTGCCCAAAACTAGTGTTATTGTGATGGACAACGCTAGTTACCACAGTTGCCAACTAAGTAAAGTGCCGAATTCAAATAATACAAAAGTGGAAATTCAAAACTATATGATGTAAAATAATATATATTTCGAGGAAACCTATACAAAAAAGGACCTTTTAAATATTTTAAAAACATTCAATATTGAAAAAGAATATATCTCTGACAATCTCGCAAGTGCTAATGGTCACACAGTTTTACGCCTCCCTCCGTATTACTGTATTTTTAACCCAATAAAACATATATGGAGCCAGTTAAAGACGATGATTAGAAGAGAAAACACATCCCCTACACTAAGTACTTCTGTTATAGAATTAATTAAAAAATGTGTAAATAATATCCCAGTAGAAAGTTGGAAAAATTCTGGGAGACACGTGATCCAAGTCGAAGATTCCTATAACATAATTAATAGTAACGTAAGGCGGAAGGCCCTTAATAATTAGTTTAGATATAGATGAAGACGATAGTGATAGTGAAACAGACTTAAATATAGAGTAGGTTAAGTTAAATATTGTATTATTATAATATTGTGGATTAGTATGTTTGTATAAATATTAATAGCTATTTAATTACATGATTAAAATAAATATACTTACCTATTACTTTATATTTGTTGTTTTGTTGAAAATAGCTAACCTAAACTATTGAAATTAGTAGGTAATCAGGACCTGTGCCCTTTCAAAAGGTCCGGTGCCTACACAATAGATATTTGTCAGGCAACTTATTTATGATTGGGATTACGACTGAGGGTTGTCATTTAAATTTTATTGCGGTCGAAAAATCAACGAATTATTGTGGAGTGGAGCATACCCTTTTATTCAGAAATGGTTCGTAATAATACATTTTCAAAAATAGTCATTTTTACTTAAAGGTTTGTCTAATTTTATTGCTTAAACAATATAAATACTTGATCCTCCTAAATGAATTGTTTCTGATTTTGAGTAACATTTTTTACCACCACCTGTTTTAATTAGCAAAACTTTGGGCGATCACTGATACTTCCACTTTACTTTTATTTTCACTTTAGCTTTCTATTGTATGGTTGTCTTCTAGTATCTCCTGCTGATGAACATTTCTATGTTCAATACATGTTGGAAACAATGAAGTTTTACTTATATTTTTAAACATACAGGGTATCCGGTATGTAGGAAAAAAACGTACGGTTCTTCTCAGGTCAGCATCAGTAGTATTTTTTCCCCACTTTTCAAAAATTATAAAGAAAGTCAATAATGTATATTACCTATTAACTGGAATCGCCCACCATTATCCCTTAGACGTTGGTCAACTCGTTGAAATGTCTTCTGGTTTGGCATAGTACGATTAGAAAATCTTTCGTGATATAATCTTCTGGCTTCTAAAGTATTGCATGACGTAAGGCCATACATCAGATGCATATTTGCATACTCAATAAACATCTAGTTCATCCAAGAATCAGTCAATTAATATCGAAGTAAAGGATCAATGTGTCAGCGATATGAAAGATGACAAGTTCTAAACTGCAGGATATTTTACTTATTTCGTACCATAGTAACGTTTGCATCAACAATACGTTTTTTGGTGCCGATATAGTTATTTTCCTAACAAGTGCGCAAAGTGATACTTTTCCGCACGCAAGTATAGTTGGACAAACGACGCGTAGCGTAGTTCGGATAACAACATTTTTCCTACGAGCTTCATATCAGATAACAACAAAAATAAAAATTGATAATTTATTCAATAATTTTTAATATAACTTTAAAAAAAGAACTATATATAGTACAACTAAAAATTACATAACAAAAAAAATAATAATAGAAAATTCAAAAATTACATAACAATAAAAAATAATAATAGGAAACTAAATTATTTGTTTATAACATTTATAACAAAAGAGCAATTGCTGACATTATGCAAATTGATAGCCGATGCAGTAAGTTCATTCAGTGGGTGGTTTATGGTATGGCTTGATGAGCACTGACTTGGCGTGGAAGGACAGTTGTTGTTCAAATAGGTCGATGAAGTTGTTAACTCAGAAGGATTTATGTAGCTTGATGAAGAAGGGCAGTTGTTCGTGGCCAATATTTTATACGACTGTCCTTTTTTTGATTTGTCGAATCTTCGATGTAGCTCTCGGCGAGCCTCCGAGTCGCTTGACATTAGTGATTCCTGCTCCAGAATCGGCCAACATGGTAGCCGATGAACGACGGAAACTATGTCCTGTATAATGGTTTGGATTTTTCAATTGTAGATATGCAGCTATTTCCGAAGGCATCTTACCGAATGAATTTATTCAAATACATTGAGTACCGCATGTCCCTTGTCGATACTGCACAAAAAAAGCGCTTCTGCGGAGTGGATGGTTTTCGCAAATTTGCATATTTACGATAGAGTTGTAAATAATATCCCTTATTTGTTTCATTAGATACTACAAAGATTTTTAAAGTATTGTTTTTACTGTCAGGAATTTTCACGACTAGCAAATTTCCTTTATCCTCTATGTGATCAACCATTATCTTGCAAAGCTCATCGCGCCTGCAAGCACCGGCCAACTCAAAAATAGTGGCGACTTTTATTAGAAGGTAAATTTGATCAGGTGCTTCTTCCACAAATCTGGAAACTTCAATTTTGTCAAACATTTTGGCCTTTTTCGGACGATATCCCACATTTTGCTTTTTTAGAAACAATGTTAGCTTAAGGTATTGACTTAAATCCAAGTTTATTTTGATTTCAAGGACACTTTTTAACATAGAGTACTTACTCCATAAAGTATTTGGCTGAACTGATTTTCGTAAATCTGCAAAATACGCTAAGAAGACCTCCTCCTTAAAACTATTTGTCCCTTTGTTGCGGCAAATTGTTTATATTGCTTCTCGCATTTTTCTTGGGATTTAGCGGACAATAAATTTAAATTTGCAGAGTTTGCGGCCTCTAGAATGGAATCTGGTAGCTCCTCGTCAGAGCTGCTCATTTTAACAGCGTTTATACTTTTTGAGGATTTGATGGAAAGAAAATTTTTTGAGGATTTGATGAAAAGAAAAGTGTCGGTGTTTGTAGATTCTTGTTGACATAGAAACGGAGGAAAAATGTGACATCATGTGCCAAAATCAACATGTACATTTATTGTTGCTTGGCAATATTGTAATCATTTATCACTATACGAGGTACTTAAAAAATGGAATTTTTTTTCGTTTTAGGTTGAAATACGAAAATCGTGAATAACGATTAAAAGGTAAAAGAGAATACACTTGCAACGGCTTCGCACATTGCATAAAATTGTCTACAGCTACTAAAATAAATATAAATATTCCCTGCCAAGGAGATTTTTGAATAGTGCTACTTTACCGCACCCGGCGCGGATAAAAATCTTATCCGCACTAGTAGGAAAAATAAATAAAACGCACATTTTTCTCGAAAATGGTCGATTTTATCAACAATAAATAAGAGTGCCGGGACACTATTTTAAGAGGTCCATCACATTAAATTATTATTGAAATTATATTAAGTACTTTATAAGAAATTATCATCTTATTTTTTCATGATCTATTCGAATCGGAGAGATTTCCCACATTTTGCCGGACCCCCTGTATATTTTAGAGGTCAACCATCTGTGTGTTATTTGATTGTATCGACTCCACTGCAAGCATGAACTACTTCTTCATACATACACACGTTCCTTTAAAAAATAGAATCATGATCCTCGGAGGGATCCAAGAATATACTCATAGCCATTTTTCCTAGTTCACAATGTTGTAAAATTAAACGAATACTCTGGTCTGGGTAACGTGCTCCTTTTGCTTGCCTTATCGCGCTTTATAAATGAAGGCGTATCATAAATCCTAATGTTGTGATAAGCCATAAACCTGTCGGGCATCGAAACGTAAAAAGTAAATTACAAGAAAGCGAATTTCGGAGAAAGTTAAAACCACATTTGACTACTCAATTTGGAGATCTAAAGGCGTTCATTTATGCTCCACAAACAAAAAAAGATTCTTATCATATTAAAACAAATGGAGCTTAAACAGAGAAACTGACTCTCCCTTCGGAAAAACTTATTCAAGCGTTGTTTGACAAATAGGGGTCAGATATAGATAGCGACTCATCCGATTTGTCAAAGTTGGTCGAAATTCGGTGTTATCAAGTTGAAAAGTAGTAGGACGGAAAGAGCACTTTTCGGTCCGTGCAGATTACAGATTAGTGACATACGATTAGGGACAGAATAAAATTAAAGAAGTCAGATGATTAGTAGTCGTTATATAAAACATTCTCTGGATGCCCCTGGATGGGATACCTATACTATATAACATGAACCTAATTTTTAATTTCAATCATTCTTTATGAAATCACTTTGCAAAGAATACGATTTGCTTTAATTGTACAAAGTTGTTTTGTTTCTTTTTTTGTTTTTAAATATTTAATAGTAGTTGAAATTACTGGTTTGTTCCAGTAAAATACTGTTAAGTTAATTGTAACACTTTGGAACTGGTTCTTGTTTGTAAAGAATTGGAATTCACCGCGGAATACGCGTTCAACACGACATCCTACCGACTGCGCCAATTGTTGTATCGTGGCAAGCAAAAACGAAGTTTTAAAAAATAATTTTATTCTTACGACCAACAATAATTATTACAAAAAGGTTACTGCTACCTAGATTAATCTGAACTGAATCTGTTTCTAGGATGAGCGTGTTTATAGAAGATGCAATGCTGATCTGGTTCATTTTGTGTCAGCAGTTTTGATCACGTAGTTAGTTTTCTTGATACTTTATCAGTAATATGATAGGTTTGATAAACACGTGCATCCTGTATAGATAAGTGACTTATAATATTATAAAAGATATACAGGGGGTAACGTATATAACATGTATGATAAATACATTTATTTTCAGGAAGATTACACCAAAAGGCAATTAATTGAGGTTTTACAAAGTTTAAAACTAGAAAAGGAATACTTCTGTGATAATTATGCAAAAAATCCAGGGCATACAGTTTTAAGGCTTCCACCATACCATTATATATTTAATCCCATCGAACATGTTTGGCACCAACTGAAATCTGCCATTCGTCGTTTTAACAATATTTGCCCTACTATTAACTTCAACTTCAAATTTATTTATTGATTTTAATGCCGTTAAAATATATAATATAATACAATATTCGTAAATAAATATTAATTAATTATTGTTACTAATAATTATCCTTCTAACGTATCTTTGTAAACTCAGAAGGATTCATCATGTATAGCATTCGCTTAGTTTAAAACTTAACTCAAGTAACCAGATATGTTTTACCCCATGTGTTCCCAAAAGTAGGGTAACTTATTTTTTTATTTTTCTCAAAGAGTCCTTTTAACTGTTTGCTGTGTTAAAATATACTAACGATATTCTGAATAAGCCAGTTATTTAATGTTTTCTTAAAGTTGTACACAAAAATATTATTTTTCATGTTCTGCGGCAGCACCTTGAATAGCCTGTATTCAACACTGACAAATGCACGCCCACCTATTGTCTTTTTTAGTTTAGGCGTTCTCAAGTTCTTACTAGTTTTAAAATGGAGATGCGCAAACTAACCTGATGTTACAGTTATTGTCTTTATTTTTACAAAGTGTAAGAGACTCTTTTTGTAATATAATTGTCTGATTCAAAGGAGTCTTGTATCCATATACCGGGTGTTGCATCGTCGAGCGGGACATAGGAAATCCCATGTAATTTTAAATGGGGTCAATTATTGGCTTCCCTAATTATTTTAGAGAAAAATTCTATTTAGGTTTATTAAAGAGCACTAAAACCCACATTCAAAAGAATAACTTTAGATATTTTTGATAAGCCCGTTTACGGGTTATCGCCGATTTCTTTTTAACTATTTCTCCTTTTTATGGCCCCGTATTTGCGGGCACCAGTCAAGGTAAAAGATGACTGTCAAATAAAGTTGTCATTTTGAAATGTGTGCTTTATTGTTATAAAAACTCGTACATCAAAAATATTAAAGGTGTATTTATGAGTACAAATTAATCTGAATAAAGCTAAAATAAAGTATCCAATTACAAGGTTAATTATGACATTTTACATGTTTCAATATTTTACTAATTAATAAGTAGGTACTATTAAATTGTTAGAACTTTAGGATTTAAGAAGATGTTCAAATATTCCTCCATTGACTGCTAAATTCTCTTCTTACATTCGCTAGTTGGTAAACTGAAATTCTATTGCATTCGGCAGAAATAGCATTTTTTAACTCGTCTAGATTTGGGTATTTTTTATCTTTGTATATCCTGTATTTTAAATGGCCCAAAAGAAAGAAATCATTTGGCGATAAATCAGGAGACCTGGCTGGCCAATTTACTGTATGATTTAAGCCAATAACATTTCCATTAAAAGCACGGTTTAAATATTCCCTGACAGCCAGGGTACTATGTGCCGGGCAGCCATCCATTTGGTACCAAACTTCCTGATTTTCCTTGGCGGCATCATGTAAAGTAGGTAAAATATGATCTTCAAGTAGTTCCAAAAAATATTCTGCATTTAAATTTCGTGTAAGAAATAATGGCCCGATAATATTTTCTCCGAAAATCCCAGCCCATACATTAACTTTTTGTGGATATTGCGTCCTTGTTTCCACAAACCTGTGTTGGTTTTCTTTGCTCCAATATCGATAATTTTGAACATTGGGTTCATTGTTTAAGGTAAATGTGCATTCGTCAGTGAAACAAATGTTTTTTAAAAATTCCCTATCCATGTTTGCTCTTTCCATCATACCAAAACAAAACTCCTGTCGTCGTATTTCGTCCCTATCTCTTAGCTCTTGGTGCTTTTCATATTTGTATGAATAATATTTATGTCGTTTTAAAGCTCGTAACGCTGTGGTGTGATCTAATCCTATGTCATCCTCAAGTTTCCTTGTGCTGATCTTCCCATCATTTTCTTCCACGCACAATAAAACTTGCAAGTCCCTATCATTTCTTGCATCTCTTCTTTGTTCCTGCCTTTCTTCACATCTGCAGTTATTTATTACAGTGCCTTTTGTCTTAAATTTCTTGATAGTCCTTTCGACTGTAGATTTTGCAGGTATCGGTCTATTCGGATACAGAGCAGCAAACATGTCTGACACATTTTGATAACTATTTCCTTGATAATACCATTTAATCATCAATATTTTTTCTTCAGAAGTGTAACTCATGGCTAATATTTTCGATGTACGAGTTTTTATAACAATAAAGCACACATTTCAAAATGACAACTTTATTTGACAGTCATCTTTTACCTTGACTGGTGCCCGCAAATACGGGGCCATAAAAAGGAGAAATAGTTAAAAAGAAATCGGCGATAACCCGTAAACGGGCTCATCAAAAATATCTAAAGTTATTCTTTTGAATGTGGGTTTTAGTGCTCTTTAATAAACCTAAATAGAATTTATCTCTAAAATAATTAGGGAAGCCAATAATTGACCCCATTTAAAATTACATGGGATTTCCTATGTCCCGCTCGACGATGCAACACCCGGTATAACCTTTCTGCACTATATAATATGTTCAGTTTATACATGGATATAATGATTCTTTTGTGAACCGATTCTAGTGGTCGTAATGCATTTTCCTACAGTTCACCCCATCCAATGACACCACACGAGAGCCAAAACCAAAATAAGCGGTTCTCATATTTGTGTTTAGTTATTTTGGATAGCTGTTTAAAAACGTATATTAAAAATCTAAGTTTTTTTTGTTAAATTGATAGCATGTTGGTCCCACTTTAAGCTAGAGTCTATACAGATTTCTAGGTGATCAAAGTTATTTTTGCGCTGTATTATCCAATTTTGATTGATTGTGAAAGTCTTAAACAATATTGATTTGTCTAGAAATAAACTAACTACCTTTAGAATATAAATAATTTTTATTACTATTTTTTTTTGTCATATTGAAAAGTTTTCAAAAATCTGCAAAATAGTAACTGTGACACTTTTTAGCACTAGGTAAACATCGAAAACTCTGTATTTTTATATATTCATTTTGACGTCTATATTGACATATTACACAAACTTAATTGTAGGGCAACGATGCAACAATGTGATTCCACCCGTAAGTTCTAAAAAATGTTCAGCACTTTTATTGTCTATCTTTAAATGATGCGAGGTAATAAATCAATCAAAACCGTCTTCTCTATGGGTGTGCAAGATTTTTCGGCATGTATAAATTTAAATAGACCTGAATTTTTTTTAGTATAGAATTAGTACGAGTATCGACATTGTTGACACGCAGGGCTTTATTTCCTCTTACGTTCAATCAATTTTGTGGTATATTTCCACACGCGTGTGACTCACTGGTCGTTTTTATTGCGATTGGAAATTAAACTCGTGGTAAAGCAAAATAACTCTATTTAACATACTGGCGAATTAACACATTATAACTTTTTGCACAGAGATATGCAAACTTAGTACCCGTACTTAGGGTGAAACTTCCACTTTTTACATAGAAATTAGTACACTAACATTCCTTAAGATTTACCACTTGGTACAAACAGTAAAATGACCGCCAACAACCAACTTTGGTTATTCCTTTTTGACGGGACGTGTTGCTAGCTTTCTTGCTTAATCAACAGTGACTCTTAATTCTTGATCAGCGCCCAATGCAGCGGCTGGAGCCGCTGCACGCACACCCTATGACACGATTCATTCATCTTTTCTGGCCGACACCAAGCTTCCGCCAACCCAGTGGGCGCATTTTACAGTGAACAAAATTGGAGCGTGACAGTGGTAGCCAGCCGCTTCCCTGGCGCCGATCCAAATTACATCATCTCTTATACTATTATCTACTATGTTATGAATGAAATCGTAAATTTGACATGTTACGCCTACTATGTTGCAACTAACCTAAACAGTCCATCTTTGGACAACTCATTGCAACTTTTAGGGCTGTTCCCCAACAGACATTAAATGCAAGTTTTGTGTTCAAACATATATATTAATATTAAATCTTTTAAGCTTAAAATTATGTACAGCCGTACCATTTACCGGGAATTTTAGAAATCAATTTTATCAAAACTAATTAGAGTCTAGGTACTTATTCCGTTTCTGCTCTAAAAACAAAAATGTATTTTACCTAAATGGGACAAGGCTAAATAAAGGCCACACTGTGACTAAATTTTGGCAGGATGAAGATATTTAAAGTTCAAGGCAAGCTTTTTTGGAAGGATTATCCACAGGATTAAGACCGCCATCTGAAAATGGACATTGACTTTTCATAACCCATATTGAAGTTAGGAAGGCTTCGTTAAAGGTGGTCTACTGATGTTCCAATCTAAAATACAGGAGACTATCATGAAGATTTGAATGCCGACTTTGATGAATAGTTTAAGCTAATGTTGGATCTTATAACAAAAGATGCAATAATTGTGTTGTATGATGCAAGTTATCACTCTAGGCTTACGGAAAAATTACCGACAAGTGCGAGGCGTAAAAGTGAAATATCAAAATGCCTAATTTTAAGACAAATAGAATTTCCATTAGATTCCTTAAAAAAATATGTAGTCGATGAAATGGCAAAGTTACGAAGAATATCTGTGCTCAGACTCCCTTCTTACCGCTGCGACTTAAGCCCGATCGAACTTCTATGGGCACCGAATCCCAACAAGAAGAACCCAAAAAAAAAAGGAATAAAAGGAGCTTAGCTCTAAAAGGGGGGTGAGACCTCGTGGTCTTTTGAAAAAAAAAGCTTGATCTTCTTGTCTGAAGGGTTTTCAAGAAGTGAGCTCAAAGGCGACGAGTACTTCGACGAAATCCCTTTTCCCAAAAAAAAAATCAGCTGACTCAAAGTGTTGCCAACCTAATATAACCAACAAAAAAGAAGAGAACAGAGACACTCTACAAAAGATCAGACCGATACGAGAGTCTAAGCTTTTGCCAGAACCTAAATGAAATAAAGAAAATAATTCCAAACAACTTTGTTTATACATAAAATTGCCAAAAGTAAAAATGGGCGTTCTGCGACTTGACGGGAAACAGAAACGGAAATACATGACCAACCTATTTGACGCGCCTTGTGCCATTAACCAACAGAAAAGCGGACGCACTACTTCTAACCCCACATATTTTAACTAATTTTCTGTAAACAAAGGTGACACGATATAAAAAAACAAGGCTTTGAACAAAATAACTATAAAGGATGCATCTTGTGGAAATATGACTAAGAATCATCGGTAAGTCTAACATTCCCTACAAAGTCAATAGTGGCAATTTTAAAATTGCTACAGCTGCAGCTCTGCAGCTCTGATTATAAAGCCGCCACTAATAACCAAGCGTTTATAGAGATCTGTACACAATACAAACAATATAAATAATTAAACGCAGCATTGGGAATATAAAAAATTAGTTCGTGTTGGTCCCAAATTAAAAAAGCGAGTTAACTAAAAGTGGATATTCGTATAAATTGACTGGCGAACATTAATATCGAGAATACAGCTGACAGTCTGCAAATGATTAATGCCCTGACGATTTATACGAGCAACTGACGTTATCGTTCGTAATTTATTTGGTCCTTTTCGTAATTGTTACGAAATGCATCGAATTAGTTTGGCCAAAATACTTGCCCACGATGACGATTAAATAATGTATCGAACATGTAAAACAACAATTGAAAATGAACGAGAATTACACAGGTTTGCAAAATTTACGTCTGCATGAGAAGCGTTGAACGTTTATTGACATGAGACGTTTATGCCCGAACAGACAGCTTCAAAAATTTGTTTTTATGCATCAACAGAATGGGCATAGATAGAGCATGTCTGAACTAACCTGAACTATCATGAACTAACCATCTTATTTGAAAAAATTCCTTAAAAACATTCGGATTTCAGTCGGTGTGTCAAGTTACTATTGTAATAGAAATTGTTCTTTAAGATCACTCAATCGAGACTCAGATTCGCCATCGAGATAGAAAAAGAAAACTGTATAGCGTGTCATGAGGATAATTCGATCTGAGAATGGCGATAGTACTGTGGACTAATATCTCAAGCTGCGTTCTCAGAAAGGTTTCCTAATTATTTTTCTAACCTGGCCAGAAGATATTCATTATATTTATTAAAACACTTCATAAACTTGAATAATATTTTACCGCCTATTCAAGCATAACAGCTATGATAAAAGTGACTGATGATATCTTTGAAGCCAGCGATAAAAACCAATTTAGGTGCTTAATTTTTTTGGACTGTAGTAAAGTCTTTGACACTATAGACCATGAAGTTTTGCATGCGAACAGGTTGGTTTATAGGGTGATGGTAGATTCGGTCCCAGCAGGTAGCAGAGCAAATTAAAAACTTTATACCCATTTATCGGTAGGTACATTCCCTCCCAACCAGAGTTTTACGATACTGAGTTGCTTTATCTCTTTCGTAGAAAATAGTAGTAATTAGTAAATGAATAATATAAATACCTGTAATGGATTGAAATATTTATCATTTAGTTGCGTATTTTTTCCCAGTTTACATATTAGTCGATTCAAGTATTCTCTGTAGTCTGCAACATGGATCTTAATATTATTTTAAGTGAAAAAGGAAAGCACATAGTAGTTATAAATAACTATAAGTATAGTTTTCAAAAATTTTAAAAAGTGGTGAAAAGCGGTGGGCGTGTATAAATAAAAAGTGTAGATCTTATTTGCTTTGTATAGGTGAAGTGGACAATGTAACTGTTACAAAGCATGTAAAGGAGCATTGCCATAATGTAAATGTAGAACAGTTGAACTGGATGAATTGGAAAAGTCAGACGAATATATTTAGATGGCACATTTAACAACTGCACACAATTTTTTTGTCAGTTTTTACGATACACGGGTATTGTAACGGCCACTATATTCCTCTGATTTTTTCCCTATTACCAAACAAACGTAGTAAAACGTATCAAAAATTATTTAATATTGTAATAGAAATCTGCAGCAAAAATAGTGTTAGATTAGACATTTCTGAAATTGTAAGCGATTTTGAAAAAGGTATCCATAGGCAACAACTTTGGCCATTAGCTCAAATAATCGGATGTCGATTTCATCTTTTGCAGTCATGGTATAGAAAAATTCAGCAAATTGGTTTAATATCTGCCTACAAAAAAAAGTTACGATGCGGGGCGATGGCTAAAAATGACTTTTGCCCTTACTTTCTTAAATCCTGTACAAATCAGTGATTGTTTTGTATTCGATCTGCTATCAATAGCACCAGACGATGAAAAGATTCAAATGTACTCCGATTATTTGATAGATAATTACATATCTGGGGAGTCACTATTCCCTCCTTCACTTTGGGCTTAAAACTTTACAAGTCTCATCGAGATATTTTTGTTTTTATTAATAAACTTAAAGAGTTTCAAATTGAAACCTATGTAAAATTACAAAGTGTACATTTGAATGCTAAAATTATCAATAGTATAGTTAAAACCGTTTACAAAAATGATTGAATCACACACGAAAAACGAAACAAGTCGTTTGCATTTTATTAAATGTGTCTCATTTCACTGTGGCGTTTAAATATCAGGCATAAAATATGTACTTAAGTAAATATTTTTATTTTATTTTATCGTATCATTGAAGATTAAGTCATTTTTATATGATATCTTTATTAATAATTATTAACATCATAAACGTACTAAAACCTACATAAAACCTTAGTTACTCATAATACATTAGTTACCATAATTTAATACGTTAGTTACGAAAGCATAATACGTTAGATATCAAATAATATTAGAACTATTTTTCATGAACATGTAAAACAATATTTTGACAGTTTTCAAATTTGATGGATACACCTTTGTCTTTAACGTCCACGATCTTAGGTATGCCCTCTGAAGACTCATTAATGACCGAGAAAGCACTCCTTTCGATTTCGTGCGGTTCCCCAGTGCCTAATCCACTGCCGGAAACATCGCCGATTTGAATTTTGCGAGCAATGGAAACTTTCTTGGTCACACTTTCTTCTAAATACCCTCTAGCAACCTTCGCCGATTCCCATCCACCAAGTTCTTGTAGGTCTAATATATCTCCTCCAGCATTAACAAGAAAATTTGCCGAAGATCTTCTAACGCAGTGACCAGTATACAAATTAGGATTTTCAAGTGAGAGATACTCAGCTATTTTTTGAGGTATTTTAGAGAAGAAATGAATGCCGCAGGGCTGTACCGTACATTTCCCTCTTCTATATGATACAAACAATCTTTGGTGAGTGACATGGTCTGGCCTTAACATTGCGTACTTTTTAAATAAAAGCACATGATTGACTTCGCCGTCAAATATCACAGCGAAAATACGTTTCTTGTGGGTTTTTGAGTCGGGAATAGTAACAATCAGCTTGTCCTCTAAAACGTCAACATCTTCCGTGGTCATCTTCGCTAATTCATTAGTTCAACAGGCTCCTCCAATTCCAATTAAAAAAGCCACGTTCATCATTAAAAACTTCTCGTCTGAGGCAGAACACACAAATTCGTTGACTTGTTCTCTTGTAAATACTTTTGATTTTTTTGCTCTATATCCAACATTTTTCTTCTTGATGAAACGTATTAAGGCGCCGTATTTGTCGATTTCCACTCTTTCCTTCAGATCTAAAGTCGCTCGTAACATGGAATATTTCGGCCATAAGGATGAAGCAGAGTATTCCTCAGAGAGTTTTGCGAAATACGCCAGCAATACCGTTTCTTCTGCACCTTGAACATGTACTTTGTTTCGCCACTCACAAAACTGCCGATATTCTTTTTCATAATGGATTTTAGATTTATCCGGAAGCAAGTTCAACCTTATAATGTTGGCTGCAGCTAATATATCGTCAGGAATATCAAAATCTTGCATGATTTTAATGATGACTTTTTGAAATGCCAAAATGAAATGACAAAACACCTTGTTTTTATTTTCGCATCGCCGTTGTCAATGATACGATAAAGCTTTAAATATAACTCGATTATTAGCGATTTAACACCGTCTCGGACATTGCGGGTGACTCGGCTGTCACCTCGTCACCTAGCAATGTCCTCGACTATTATAAATCGCATAATAATCTCGTTATATTAATAGCTATAATAAAACAAAAATTATTTAATATTACAGTTTTATTTCACTGATCCCCTCTTAAAATATTTTGTCTGGGACCGAATTTACCTATGCAGTTTCAGGTAAAAACAAAATTTGGGACCGAATTTAACCGTTACTATTCACCCCTTTTTTCTTGGGAGGGAATTTGCCTATTCCCGGTTTAAATAGTGTTGCCCAAGGGAGGCTCATTACTTTTTTCTCTCTATATAGCGGACTTCCCAAAATTGTTAACATATTGTCAATCACATAAAAATGCAAATGGCACAAAAATATGTATGCCATTTTCTTTTGAACAACTTGCTCTATCTGTAAATAAAATCAACAATGACTTTTATTGCTAAGGTGTCCCAAGCCCATAAGCTTAACGAAACCAAAACTCAGTTAATAGTGTCTGGTAAGCATATATGATATTCGTTATTTAGAATTTCAGTTAACACTGTAGCACTTCAACCCTCCATGACTTGTAAGAATCTTGGTTTAACTTTGAGCCCTGAATTAAGATTTTCGTCCATGTTTCACACTTATTACAAAAAACTTACGGCAAACTTAAACTATCGTATATGCGCAGAGACATTTTCGATATAGATATCAAACTAAGGTTATGTAATTTCCTTATTGACCATTTGCAAACACGTGGCTTTGACAGGGCGGCCATTCTGCCTGGAGGACAAACAAGGGTTCATGGCCGTTTACTCTAATGACTTATTAGACCCTTTTAGTGTAATTTAATAAGTTTTTAAGTAATTTTAGGAACTAGAACCTGCGCTACCCGAACTTAAATACTTTTTCGTGTTCCAACTGTATCCCTATCGTAATACTTATATGAACTTCCCAGTGTGTGCTTCGAGCTTTTGTTTACATTCTAAATTTAAAATTTTATAACATGGAAAGAAGTGAATATTTTGGATTTTTAATTGCGATGTTAAATGTAGATGCGATATGCTTGATTCATTGATCCTTATCTGCTTAGAGATACTGATTTTGGAAATTTAATGTATTTGCCAGCCTTAATTAATACATAACTTTTACACTGGCCAGCAGCTAAAAGCATACAAAGGCTTGCAACCATTTAAATTTTATGAATCTGGTTTAGTGCAAAATAGTAATGCCAAGAAAGAAGTGTGTCGTTCGCTAGTTTACTTGTATAAAATTACATACATTTATTTTTCTACCTATCCAAATTCCTGTTATTAAATGTGTTAACTTACCATCAACGTTTAACATAAGAGGCAAACTAATCTTTGGTTCGGTATTGACTTGGCATTCGTATACACCTGCGTCCCGCTTCTGAACGTACTCTATCCGCAAATCCCAATCGTCGCTATGTTCAGGATGCCGAACGCTGAATCTACCGTCGCCGGTGTATGTGTGTATCCCGGAGGTTAAGATGTGTAGGTCGCGTTTACGCATCCACGAAACCTGTAACAAAGAACGTATTTAATTTTAAGTTTAAGTTTTAAAGCTAAATTCATTCGTTGTTTTAAAGGAGGTATGTAAATAAAAGCGTGACATGTACACGAAAACAAAGTTTAGTTACATCACTCTCTTTATATTACAAAAATTATACCAGTTGATCATATTAAGAGTCCATCACGGTAGCCCCTGACCGGCACGCAACCGACCATACAGCAATGTAAAATAAATGGGGTTTCTTGCGCTCAACTGTCAACGAATTTCGAGAAAACTAGTAAATTATTTGGCTCTGGATAAAATGTTATCGAAAAGCAACTCTATTTGCTAAATTAATTATGTTGCAGATTTTTCTATTTGGCTTTCGTTTTCGCAAGAAACCCCATTTAATTTACATTGCTGTATGACCGGTTGCATGCCGGTCAGGGGTTACCGTGATGGACTCTTAAGAGCTCTTGAAAAGCAGTGGCTTAGAATATTATTCTAACTTTGAGGTTTTTAAAAGAACAGGAGAACGAGAAAGAAAGAACTTGAGCTAGTTGAGGTAGGTGGTCATCTTAAACTTATAAACCTTTATGAATACCAACAGTTATAAATTGTTAACACCATTTAAGGTTATAACCTACTTCGTACCCAATTTTTACAGACCAATATTAATTTATTATGACTACTGAGAACAACCACTACTACTACTGATGATATTTACAATAATAAGTTACACATACTTATTTACCTTTACATTTGATTAATTTTCAAACTGTGCCCCTTAAAAATCCCTTCCTTACGCATTTTTATTAAAAATAAACCAGAAGTCTAGGAAACAAGCATCTAATCACCTTAGACCACGCTAAAATACAAAGTCCGGCGTTAACCGCTTTAAAAGTTCATTACAGATGACGTCTCGTTCGGGTGACGTATTTTCAATTTCGGGGCAATTTTAATTGCTGATACAGAGTGGCAATAAAGTCGCTAATAATACCTGTAACTTTTGAATTACCTCGTATACGAAAAATTGACCTTTATAAAAGTTGTTCAGTAAATTATTCCCCACATTTCTACCTGCATGAATGTTTCTGTCATTTCAGGTTTGGTTGCCATAGAGACTAACTTACTTTTTTTATATCGTACACCCTGCATATGATTGCATATTTGGATTCTACTGTGAAAATTTTGAATCTTTTGTATTTCAAATTTTTATTCATTTAAAATTGTAACAAACTTTATAATAACAAAATAAATACCCAAGGAAATTGAACAACTTAACATCGGAATAAGAAACAAGTGAAACCTTTTTAGTGGATCAGGTGTTCATAATAACCACCAGTCGATTCCTGGACCCACCTACAACATTTAAAAGGAAGTCCTTTGGAATGGCCCGAATTTTAGCACTAATTCTGACTTTTAAAGATTCTAAGTTATTTGGACGGTTAACGTAGACTTTGTTCTTTAAGTGTCCCCACAAGAAGAAGTCGAGCGGGGTTAGCCCGGGGATTGCGTTGGCAAGTCAATAGCATCTCTTCTGCATAACCAACGTCCTGTAAAATGTTCGCTTATGTATTGTCTAACATTTGCCACGTAATGCGCAGGTGCTCCATCTTGCTGGAACCATACCTGTTCGTTTATGCCATTATTTACACCCGGTAAAACTATTTTTCAAGAAGGAATTATGTGATTCCTGAGAAGGTTCAGTTATTTTTTGCCATTCACATTGCCATCTATGGAAAAAGGTCCCACAATATGTCTACCAACTATGCCCGGCCAAGCATTAACTTTTTCAGGCCTCTGAGTATGACCTTCCTGGAACCAGTGAGTATTCTCAGCAGACTAATAACGATAATTGTGTTTATTAACAATGCCATTTAAATGGAAATTAGCTTCATCCGAGAAAACAACATTTGTTGCGAAGTTATTATCGTTATTGCATATTTCCATCATCAGCTCACAAAATTCAGCTCTTCTATCAAAATCGTCCTCGTTTAACTCGTGCACCAACTTTATCTTGTAGGGATGCAACTTCTCCTGATTAAACAAATTTTTCACTAACTGATGAGACACATTAAAATCCATTGCCACTGGCCTGGATCTTTGTGTTGGATTTTCATGTATTGAGAGCATAATATCCAAAGATTTGTCTCCCCCGGTTGCTGTTATAGGTCGACCTGATCTAACACTGCCTGTTTCTCGAAATTTCTTTTCCACTCGACACACCGTCGACTGATTTATTGGAGGCCCATTTGGATATAATTCATTGAAAATTTGACAAACCTGATCTTGCGATCTCTTCATATTTCCGTAACCGCTCATTATTAAAATTTCAATTCAGAGATTTCCCAGTAGAATCCAAATATGCAATCATATTATGCAGGGTGTTCAATTTAAAAAAGTAAGTAAGTTTCTATGGCAACCAAACCAGAAATGACAGAAAAAATTCATGCAGGTAGAAATATGGGGAATAATTCATTGAACAACTTTCATAAAGGTTACTTTTTCGTATACCAGGTAATTCAAAAGTTACAGGCATTATGCGCAACTTTTTTGCCAGTTTGTGTAGAGACGGAATTAGATATCTCTTTGTTTCGTGAAATGTACGCTAAATGTACGCTAAATGTACCTAGTAATAAATTAATAGAAAATAAATTGAAATAACTAATAAATACCACATTAGTTCCCTTATCAGCATCAAAAAATTTCCAATATTTATTACATAACCACACTGTTGTGTTCATTCTCTGTATTATTATAAAGTTTTAATCTATTACTAAAAATCAAAATATTGCAAGCTCACTTTGGACAATTCCCATAATAATCTTTTTAATCAATAAAATAAATATGAATAATTGCATCAACTGCATGCAAAATAATATTTAACGAACAATGCACGTTTAAAAATTATTATTTTAGAAGAAAATTAAAATAAATTAATTTTAAAAATTTCCAGTTGGCTACTCCCAAATGAGATTTTTATGTAGTTTATAAATTGTTAGTTATAAATCAAATATTAGCAACACAAACATTCAATATTAAATGTTATTATGCCAGGAATAATAAAATTGGTTAATATGCAATATTATGAAATTAATTTTATTGGTTTTAATAATGATGCATTAATAGAATTGCTTACTCAATATTTTTAGAAAGGAAGTATTTTTAAAGATATAATCATCAGAAAAATCTTCTACGGTATGTAAAACTCTGTTTGCTATAAGTACTATTAAATTACTAAATAATTTATTAATTCAATAGGAACACTTTTCATGATTTTAAATACTTATAGAGTAAAACCTCTGTGTGCTACCGCCTCTATAAAGTGACCACCTGCGGTAAACGACCGGTTATGAATTCCACCAACAAGAGTTTCAAAACAAACATATTATGGGTAATTCTTTTACAAACCGCACACCTTTTTGAACTTGACATTTTTGATTCAGCTGAAATGTTGTTTACAGGCGCTGTAAGTAAAATTAATTTACACGTATTTCAGGATTTGGCCCAAAAAATTTTTTTTCAAAAAATATCCACGTTTGATTTTTCGACAAATTTTTGGATTTTTTTGAACTTCTTATACTTAAAATTCGATATATCCACTTATACTGGTCCAATTGATGTGAGTTTTTTTTTATTTGATGGATAATTGTGTAAGCTTACTGATGGTGTTTTTGAAAATCGCTTATTGTTATCATTTTTAATAATAAACAATAATAACAAATTTTTCTTACAATTAGTTTTTGAATCCCTTCCCCCAAGTCAAATTTATTTATACTGTTATCATTTTGTTCGTTATTCTGTTATCTACAAAACACATTAAACGAAAAAGTGGTATCTGTTTTAGATCGGAAAATATGAAATTTTTCCGAGCGCAAGTCACGCAGCGTTCTTTGCAAGCGTCAGTGATCTCAGACGGCAGCATCATTTTTACGCCGATGGAAATAAATATTAGAATTTCAAGTGCCTAAAAAACTACCAAACTAAGCCATGAAATACCGTGCAACACCAAAATATTTAACGAATAGTATCGAGTATAAATAAACACAAAAATAAAACTAGGTAAGAAAATCGCAAGTATTCAGTTTATTAAATTCTATTCAAGTACAAGAAATTTCGTTCAGGTCGATGGATCGCAAAGTATACATTTTATTGCATGACTTTGATTTCGAAAGAGTCGTTTTCTTTTTGCAAAGAAAAGTGCTTGGCTCGCAATTTTTTTAATCCAACAGGAGTTAAGCAATGAAACGTTCCTTTTACATCTATTGCTTTTTTGAATCTCGACTCCAATTGTCGTTCTCCTTCATGATATTCTTCATTGGTTACATATTTTGATGAGATATTCGGAAGAGATTCACTTGCCCATTCATATAACTGTTTCGGCGTATGAATTGGATAGGATGTTCTTTGAAGACTAGCTCTTGCAGCTAATCTTTTCAAAGTACCACCCAATCCATTGCACGCACCCTTGCCATGTGATGTGGGAAAAAAGTGCCACTCCGCAGATAAACCAAAATCTTTTTTATGATGAGTGAGATTAACAAAATTTTTCTTGAAGAAAGATGTTTGTCCCTTTTCTTTCCGTCAGGTTGGGTGGATATCTCGATTGCTACGAGATGTCGCCACGTGTAACATCTCGCATATGTATTTAAAATTTTTCTTGTTTTTGTATTGTGCATCCGACCCATCAGAAAAATTTATGATTTTATAATTTTTTTTTAATTTTTCTTTGATAAAAGACACCAAATGTTTTTGGAAAACATGAACGGCTATAGTGTCGTGGTGCAAACATTCTGAAATTATCACAAGACTTTCCACTTGTATATTGCAGTTATTATCTCTGTAATAAATTGCAAATGGGTGCACTGTAGCCTGATTATTATTCCAGTGGAATATTTGTGCAGCATTTTGGACTACAAAAGCATAATTTTCAGAAAAATCACAGACTACAAAGCACTCATATTCTTTCAGGTCTTTTTTTTATTTTTCATGATTTCATTTTGCTGTTTAACAAGGAACGAATGAAGAAGTAATTTTAAATTTAAAGCTTTAGTTATCTTCTTCGTCTTGTCAATTGAATACTGTTTTTGAGAAACTTTTTTTTTTTTCGAATTTGTGAAGCTCCTATCAAATCCAATCCCTGATTTAACGATTCAATTGCTGCAGAAGAGACTTCTTTGTCGCTCTCCAATGATGCACCAGGATCGTCAAAAAAAGATTCGATGTTGTTATTTTCCAACGCATCAAAATCATTATCAGGAATATCCTCATTCTAAAAAAATGTGATGTACCGTAACTACAGTGACCTCATCTTTCAACAGTTCATTTTAATGTTTTTAGAATCTCAGAACCCGCGTTTTTATTAAAGTGTAGGCAAAGAAATTCATTTTTTGTAGTATTGCATTGACAGTGAAATTTACCTCTTTTTCGGTATCCTTGTGTAATTGAAGAACTCTAATATGGCAAGAATTGCAAGTTTTTTGTTTCAGAGATTTTTCAGTAACTAATGAATTTAGAATCTTCAAATGTTCCTCCGAGATTCGTCGAAGATTTTTCAGTTTTCGATGAGACGGTAGATTGAACGGATTTAAACATCGATCATCCCGAATTTTCGGAGCACTCAAAACTTTGGGAGATTTGGGCATATTACGAAAAATTCACACTTTCCACAAACTTTTAATTAAAAGGATAAGGACCCGAAGACATGAGTCTGCCACGATTTCGAACAAGACACTGAAAAAATTATTTCTTTGCAGCGTGCTAGACTGCAAGTTTAGACACGATTTGACTTGTTGCACGCCGTGCGCTTCGACTCCTCACGCGCTGCGTGACTTGCGCTGGAAAAAATTTACCGATCCACGAAAGATACCACTTTTCTGTAAAATGTGTTTGGAAGATAAAAATATGTAAAATAATATGATATTTTTTATAATCGATTTGAGGTGGGGGAAGAGCATGTTAAATGTATTTAAACAATTAAATTGTTATTAACAATTAACTGTTAACAATAAAAATTTCGTTTGAAATATACGGTGAAAGCTGACGTAATAACGCTTACAAAAAAACAAGACTGACATTGATCTGATCAGTACAACTGGAGATAACGAATTTTAAGTAGCAAAGGATTTGAGAAAATCTGGTCACATAATCGAATATTCGTGTGTGGATATTATCGAGAAAAAAATTTTTTAAGCAAAACCATGAAATAAGTGTTAAGTTATTTTATGTGTATAAACGGTAAAAATATGTGTATCAACGGTAAAAAAAGTTTCAGGCAAATCCAAAGTGCCAAGTTTTTTTTTTCCCAAAATCCGTGCGGTTTGTAAAAGAATGACCCATATAGTACATTGTATAATATACATGTTAGTATGCAGGTGCAGTATATACATAGTGGTAAATTAGCTTCATCTCATTTAATTTTAGTTCTGATAAATTTAAACAAAAATATTTAAAATTATTTACATATTTGTAGATACTCATTAATAAACAAACACTGTAAAATGCAGACCAGTTGTTTTAGTTTTTCTCTATTAAAGACCACCCCTATTAACCAATCAACATTTGATTCTAAGAGGCTGGTCGTTATTGAGATATTTTACTGTACCAAGGTATATTACAATTACAAACATTAGCAGAATTTCAATGAAAGTCAAAACATAAAATTAGAGGATCTTGTTGTTTTAGGGGCGAGGGTAGTTTTTCGCGAATAACTTGTTGCTTTTGATTTCACGACGAAAGGTGACGAAAGTAATATTGTTAACAATAAAATTATCTATAATTTATCCCTCAAATGGTATTTACGGATTTATATGTCTATGAAAATGTGCAATAAATCTTTTTCTTGTTTCTCTTGTGTTTTCTTGACATTTCAATGCATAGTAACAATCTGTAATCTCTTGCTTAACGAGTATTTTATGTTGACAAAATAAAAAAATTGTCAAATTTATCTTGACTTTGAAGGCATAACCAAGGGCAATTAAGGTCGATTTATAAAACTTTTCGTCGCTGTTCCCGTTCGTTGTCACTGCTCCCGCTCGTCGCCGCCGTTGGATAGGTATTTATAAAAAAGTCGAACTACGAACTGCGCCGCAATAACAAAAGAAGGTTTGAGGTTGGGAAACAAAGTTAAGAATTGTATTTTATTTTAAAAAGCGTGATGTTAGTACCTTATTATATGTTATTAATGTTTTTTTTTGTAGTAAAATCCACAAAACAGCAAAACACTCTAAGTACTCTAACCCTAAAATCTCTTCTTTCAATACTTCAAACCATATGATCGAAAATTTCTTTCTTCTCATTGGCCAGAAGTGGGAACGACGAACGACCGAGGTCAGTGGGAACGACGCGATTTAAAAATTGGCCAATTCAGAACTACCAACGGGAGCGGTGGCGGCTTTTCTGAACGTATACACTGTTTCCCCTTAGGTTAAATTGCGACGGGAACGGCGGCGACGAGCGGGAACAGCGACGAAAAGTTTTATGAATCGGCCTTTAAACCTACATCACCTATGAACCTATTAAATTAAACAGGTTGTCATAAAACTATTAAGGATAATTATATAAAATGTAATAATAACAGCTATATTAAAAATGTTTACTTATAATATCCCTAGTGCTTAAATTATTACTCTAATTCGATTACTTCACTCGTTTTTAAGTAACATAAGGTTTTTTTTTATTATTAAGCATTCTTTTTATAATAGCAGTTGCAATTTTGTTTCTTAGATCGGTCATAATATCTTCAACTGGTTCAAGAAGTAGTCCATTTTCTGTGGCGAGATTATGAATTATGAAAGAAAACAAGGTCTGTCTATACCACCAAAATAAAATATATTTGTCCTTTTAGGGTGAAATAAGGGTTAAAGAGTGTACATAATTTAATTTGAATTAGGTTGTACTTGTTTCGACTTTAGTCAAAGTCATCTTCAGCAACCAAGTAATTAAGAATTATGTTTTTGTAGGATGTACCTAAATAAACAAACTAAAACAAATTATAAGAGGGGACGAAGTGGTTCAACAATACATGGTCATAACGTGTACCTTGTGCAGCCAATGGATTCGACAGAAGATAATCACGAACCTGATGCTACTTTAAGCAATGAAGGAGGTTAGATGTAAAAAATTGTAATAGAGGCCAAAATTCTTAATGGAATCATTTATAGTTATGATATGATGTATAGATGTATATAACGAAAATTCAATAAAATCATCGTTTCATGAATCAACTCAGTGAGGGGACATGATTTATATTTTGGTGGGTCAGTATTTTAATAAGAAAAAGTAAAAAGAGGGGGGGGGGAGAAGAAAATTAAAATGAGTTAAAAACCATTTACGTCATTGAGTAAAATTGGGGTCATCAAATTGTCAATATTCAAAGCTTACTTTTCCGATTTATTTATTTTAGAATTAAATAAATTTAATGAATGAATTAAATTCGCAACATAGGCTTCATTAAATTTATTTAATTCTAAAATAAATAAATCGGAAAAGTAAGCTTTGAATATTGACAATTTGATGACCCCAATTTTACTCAATGACGTAAATGGTTTTGTGGTTTTTAACTCATTTTAATTTCCTTCTCCCCCCCCCCCTCTTTTTACTTTTTCTTATTAAAATACTGACCCACCAAAATCCCCTCACTGAGTTGATTCATGAAACGATGATTTTATTGAATTTTCGTTATAGACATCTATACATCATATCATAACTATAAATGATTCCATTAAGAATTTTGGCCTCTATTACAATTTTTTACATCTAACCTCCTTCATTGCTTAAAGTAGCATCAGGTTCGTGATTATCTTCTGTCGAATCCATTGGCTGCACAAGGTACACGTTATGACCATGTATTGTTGAACCACTTCGTCCCCTCTTATAATTTGTTTTAGTTTGTTTATTTAGGTACATCTTACAAAAACATAATTCTTAATTACTTGGTTGCTGAAGATGACTTTGACTAAAGTCGAAACAAGTACAACCTAATTCAAATTAAATTATGTACACTCTTTAACCCTTATTTCACCCTAAAAGGACAAATATATTTTATTTTGGTGGTATAGACAGTCAGATACTGTCTGTCCAAATGGTCATGAAAAACTCCAGCATTATGAGCAGGAGCCCCGTCCTGCTGCAGCCACATATTCCTTCTGTACTCAAAGGGTACCTCCTCCAACGTAAATCCAAACGTTAATGTAAAACGTTCTCCAGTTAATGTGCCTTCGTTAAAATGAGGTTGAATGAGATTTCCATTTAATATACCGCACCAAACATTCGACTGTGTTTCTCATTCGCAGCAAACTTTTTACAATAGACAACTTTAAGACCATTTAAGTGGGGTACCCTAAGGGTCTGTACTAGGGCCCCTACTGTTTATTATTTATATGAACGATACCCAAAATGCTAGCCCAAATGCGAGGCTATGGCTGTTTGCGAACGACATTAGCATGGCGAGCAGTGGAGAGGATCTATACCAATTACATAAAGTGGTAAGTGAAGTAGTGAGTGTCTTGCATGAGTGGTTCAGCGCTAAAACAATGACGATGAATAAGTCTAAAACTATGCGTATTATCTTTGGTTTGAGGAGTATTTCGGGTGAGAACAATGAGGTAGCTAAGTTTTCTGGACCCTAAGCTAACATTTGAAAAAAAACATATTGTGCGACTCACGTTTGTAACAATGAGGTACACAAAACTTTAACCTGTATCTCCATAAGTCGACTGCGACTGGTTCAAACTTGTTAAAAAATTGGAAAATAAAATTCTTTTTGAATTTTACTGCATTATTTCTTTATTAAAAGACTAATAATATTTCTCCTCTCTTCACCCTAGCATGGGCTACAACATTACTAACAAGACAACTTATCTCTTTAGATTTCTGCCTGACACTGTTACTAACAAGACTTGTTAGTTAAAACACTTTTGTAAACACTTAACCACTTTTTATTTTCCCTCGCGGAGCGACAACTTATCTCTTTAGATTTCTGCCTGACACTGTTACTAACAAGACATGTTAGATAAAACACTTTTGTAAACACATAACAACTTTTTATTTTCCCTCACGGAGCGACAACTTATCTCATTAGATTTCTGCCTGACACTTTGAACACAATTAACAACTTTTTAACGTGATGGCTTTTTTCCCTCACGGTGCGATAACTTATCTCTTTAGATTTCCACCTGACACTCATTACTAACAAGACATGTTAGTCAAAACACTTTTGTAAACACTTAACAACTTTTCAACGTGATGGCTTTTTTCCCTCACGGAGCGACAACTTATCTCTTTAGATTTCTGCCTGACACTGATTTGTTTACACTTCAGAATATAATAATAACCCTATTCAAACACTTTGACCAAACAAATATTAACACGTCGAACCCAAGCGCAACGTCTGTACATCAGTCCACTATTATCAATCCAACTATTGTTTACTTTTATTTTTCTTTGTTTTTTTTAGCCAATCAAATAGCTTATGCTTGTTGCTACGCACGTGGTAGATAATATTATTTAGATTTAAGATAGCAGACAGTCTTTGTTTACATAGGATTTAATTTGAACGTATATTTCAAAGATTTGTACAACGATGCAACCACTTTGATATGCGGTGTTGCCATTTATATTGCATTTGAAATTAATGTATTTTTCTATTTATTAGCATTTAGTTGTTGAAGAAAGACATAGTACTTTAGCACGAATGCGACGTTGCCGCTTAGCTTAGTATTACATTACATTACATTTCATCCCATAAGATTGATTTCAACATTTTTACTTTATTTTCCTACTGGGTCACGACAGAAATATGAAGTGTGTCCCAAACACATATTGATCTGAAAAATTATCCAGAAACATATTTCTCCTCAGAAACTTATCACGGATTCTCCACCTCCATGTGCTAATTCAGGCCTGTCATGCTGTATTCCAATCAGCTGAAGTAAATGCAATAGTGGCTTGAGGACACTCCTCCCACGCTACAGTATAAATAACTTCGACCATCAATATCCTACTAGAGGGGACAATGACATTAGGCTACATTTCTTAAGACTAGTTAAAACTTGTTTTTCTATGAGCTACTATGCGCTACTGTTCTATAATAAATTTATATCACAAAACGTAAAAATCCATTTAAAATTATTGCAAAGTCAAACCTTAGGTTTTGTCCCAGACAATAAAGTTAACGACAAACGGTATCTCGTGGCAATCAAAAGCATTTCCTGGTTCTATAGCTAACAAACATCTGTCAAGCAACGCGAAGGAAACTCCTGCAACGAGCAGAAATGAAGCAGTGCATTTTCCAAGGGCATAAATTGTATAGGACTTGTCGTAAAAACACTATAACAAATCCGTTTCTAGAGACAATGGATTCAAATTTTGCATGTGTAATTGTTTCACTTAACATGATATGTCCTGCTAGTGAATTTTAATTTACCTACTATATCCCAGGTCCCAGGTTGGTACAAACTAAAACTACATATGTATGCTCGTACTTTATCTATTACAGTCAATTTGACTTTAGCACAGTGGCTGACTCTTGTTTTTTGAATTGCTGATTGTCGCAAAATTTTAAATTCTTTTATCCCATTTTAAAGCTGCCGAGAATAGAACAATTCCATTTCGAAATACTCAGAGAGAAATGGCAAATTTACTTTTGGTGGTTTCATTAGTTGCTGCGCTATAATATCGGAAAATGAAATCGTTTTCACTCACTTGCTAATGCTTTAATGATGGCCCCACAACACGAAAACGATATTAACTCTGCAGAAAATAACAATATACGGCAGTTTTAGTCGAACAGATTAGATTCTAATGGCAAGCCGTATTAGGAATTTAATTTACGTTTAAAAGTTGCAAGATTGCATTTCGGCTTTTGGTGAAAATGTATTCCAAGCGTTTTATAGCTAAACTTTGTTTTATTACAAACGTTGATGAGTGTGTTTAACCGCCGAAATGTTTCGGTTACAACACCAAGAGAAATACATTTTTAAGATTATACTCATCTGTTGCCATTGACGGAGGTGAATTGAAATTCTGTTTTCTTGTCCAGCCATTGACAATGGTTTCAGTTCAGGTTATAAGATAAGCAAACGCAAGGTCAAGCCAATGACTCTGATAGTGATGGTCTTATTTTGGAAAGATGTCTTGGCCTTACCTAGTTGAGTCTTGGTTTTGATAAATTTAGTCTCCGTCTTGCCAAACGTGTAAGACCAAAACTAATTTTATTCATCACTAAAGGGCGGAATATTCGCACTTAAATTCAGCCAAAATACGCGCAGTTATATGCATTTTGTTGACCAGATATGCATACTAGCATGCAATATTTCTTAACTTATTATAGTAAAATAGGACAAAGAAACATACTGGGTTCTAAAAAAGATTATTATTTTAAAAGAAATGCGAAGAAAAAAAAAGAAAAATAAAAGAAAACAATTTTTTAAGCTGGAATTGTATAAAATGCATTTATTACTAAATATTTTTAAGAATGTTTAATTAAAAAGAATTGTCTTCTATCAGTAAAAATATGTTTATACAAGAAGAAGCTCCTTTAAACATCTACTGATATAATCGGACAATACTGCAACTGTAGTATAGTATAAGGCCAAGATACAACTTCGTTGGATGGTTTACCTTCATAAATGCTTTTTACTGCAGTCAAGTATTTAAGTCCTTCATTCTTTTTACAGTTATATCCAATTTGTTCCTTACTTGATCTCCTACTTTACCGGAAATGTTGTTACATTTAGCGGAAAAAGTTTCAACAATACTGATTGAGTCTCTTAAACATAAATTTCTACTCTCTAACGAGGATATTATGTCCGGTATAAAACTGAAATTAACCTTAATAAAAACAAAATCTTTAACTACACTTGCACTTTTTAACAACTCTTTACTTCGCACAACATACTGCGAATTGTCATCTAAATCCAAAATTAGTTCCTTAGTGGCTTCGAAATGTTCTGCGTAGAATATTGCGGGCTCAATCCATGTTCCCCACCGGCCAATTACAGGTTCTGGAGGTAAACTAACTCCTGGTTATCTCTCCTTATACATCTGCACTCTTAGAGGTGCCTTTAGAAACACCTTTTTGAAAATAATTTATTTACTAAAGGATATTCAGTTCTGACGGTTTCTGCGACTTAGTTCATTCCATGTAAAAGACAAGTCACATGTACCATATTGGGGTAAACAATTTTAAAGTTCTGGTCTACTTTTACTATATACGGTGCTGCATCAGATAAAATTATTAAAAACTGGACTGCTGAATAAATCGGGTTACGGTTACATTATTAGTTTTGTCTAGCTGCTTATAAGCTATTAAATATGGGTTTGTTGCTTTATCTTTTTGAAGTACTCCAATCATAAAATGTGCGATATATCTACCACAAGCATCTGTGCTTTCACCAACAATAATGTAAACAATTTTATTACCCAGTGAAGCTCTCATTCCTTCTAAAACGGTTTCGTTTACTGAATGGACATTCTACTTTCTAAGCGTGGATTCGTCAGGAATAAAGTACTGATGTGATTCTGCGCAAATGCCGAATTGCATGTAAATACCTATACCATACTCTTAGGACCACAGTTAATTACTTTGGCACAAAGATCTTTATCTTTGTTAAAAATACCATTTTAAAATGTTACAATTTCAAAGATGCCAGCTTTTAAACAAGGGATTTTATCGCCAAGAACATAACCAGAAATGACCAGAGACACAGAAAATAATATATTAGGAACACATTCACTCTTAATAAGATTTAAGTAATTTAAAGTCAAGATAATTTATTCTCTGTTATCAGTGCGGTGTTTTAAAAATATTTTTCTTGAAATGGGGAAAAATTAAGTAATCCGTAACCGTTAACCAAGGTGATCTGGGTGGGAACTCAATGTCTGTCCAAAAACTGCCTGACTTGCTCAGCCCCATATCAGGACTGCATAGGATATCACTGAGGGGAAGATAGCAAAATATACCATCCTTATTGTATCCTCTGACACACATCCTTAGAGACTCCGCAAAACAAATACACTCCCCCGAAGCATGCCAACTACAGCATCTACATGGTGGTCTCATTTTAACTTACAGTCCTGTTGGATACCCAGGAAATGGACCCTTTTCAAGTTGTCGTCAACATTGGTAACTTTTCGAAGTGCAAAGATCATTCTATCTGTTTTATCCTGGTTGAGTGGAAGTCCACTAGCACCAAACCAGTCAGATTATTATTATGTTTGTTTTTGATGTTGTTAATTATGTCTCTAATCTGAATCTGAAACATACATCTTTAAAATTAAATGTTATACGATTAAAAGTTGTATTTTTAAGTGGGTTCTTCTCAGGCTATGATAATCAGTACGGCCTTAGGTGCAAAACACACTTTGAGGATAATATTTTTTGCTCGCACAGTAAATAAAACAGTCTTTAGCCACTCTGTCGTTGATTTAGTATTGCCGTGATATATAAAAGTAATAAATAGAGGCAATAAAAGAAATAAAACGAAGTTGCACAAATCAACTGTGTTTCCCCCTATTCAATAAAATTTCAAACAAAGAATCACCTGATCAGACACCATTAAAATAAATGAAAATATATTTTTTATTAGCTTTTAACTGCATATTGGAGTAAACAAATTTACTTAGAAGTCCGATAAGACATTTATTGTAAATTCCTGGAAAGCAGACGAGTTTTTAACCATTACTTTTATGATATTAAAAATGACTTTTATAGTTTTTGCAAATCAATTTCCGATGCAGCTGATAATTGTAAATCCGGAAGAAAACAGAGGAAATTAAATTTGGGCAAAAAATATTAAAATTTCATGCAATATTGAATGTACTACAAACTAAAAGTATTCTTCTTTGATTCGAACTATTTTATAGTAAATGTTTTGTTTATTTAAGCTTGTAAAAATTAATATAATATAAATTTTATTAGCTGACAGTTGGCAACAGAACTATCAACGATGCGGTGGCCCAGCTCATTGGTTGGCCTGTTTTGACGTTTTGTTTACTATTTGTAAAAAATGCCGAAGCATTTAAATAGTCGGTGCAAAGAGGTACTAGCTTTTCTAAGAAGTTATTTTCAGGAAAAACTTAACAACAATGGTTTAATGTTACCCTTGACATCAGTTAGAGAAGTAACTTTAAAGAGTATGTTAAGGTCTACATATTTTATTTCTACTTTACTGATTTTTAGCATGTATCAGCTGCCCTAAATTTGAATATATCCACTGTAAACGCAATTTCAACAACAGTTAAGAAAAATAAATTATTAGAATCACCTTAAAATAAACGTTCTAATCCAAAGAGAGTTGTATATGTGTGAAGATTGGATATAAGTTGTAACTTTTCTTAGAGCATCATGTAACTTTGACAACTTTAAGAAAGAAACGACTGGTATTTTTGAAAGCGTATATTAAAGAAAAAGAAGCATTCTTGTACCAATTCGTTTTCTTGGATGAAACATGGATTTTTCAGAATGGTTACCATTCGTCGATCTTTACAAGATGAAAATAAAAGAAGTGTTAGATCTACTAAAGTTGACGGTGAATGGTATTATGCAGTAAACAAATATATAAAATATGAGAAATGCTTGTATATTTATTGTGCGGACTAACGTTTGTAACAATGAGCTATACAAAACTTTAACCTGTATCTCCACAAGTCGACTGAGTCAAATTTGTTAAAAAATTGGAAAATAAAATCCTTTTTGAATTTCACTGCATTACTCCTTTATTAAACGATTAATAACGCTCCTCCTCTGTTCATCCTAGCATGGGCTACAACATATAACAACTTTAAATGTGATGTCTTTGTCCACTCACTTAGCGGCGACTTAACTTTCTATACTTTCCACCTGACACTTTGTAAACAATAACAAACTTTTACATGAGGGCTTTTTCCCTTCACGGGGCGGCGACTTATATCGTTCGATCTCTGCCAGACACACTGACTTGTTTACAAACAATATAATATAATATAACCATACTCAAACACTCCGACCCATCAGATCCTAACACGTCGAAACCAAGATGGCAACGTCTTACATCAGGCCACTGTCGATCGGCCAATCAGAATAGCGTCTTCTTGTTACTACGCACGTGGCGTATGTCGTACTTAGAATTGCGTTTTAGAGAATATTATAAAATAGCAGACAGTTTTTTACATTAGGATTTAACTGAACATATAGTTTTATAGATTTGTACAACGTTCCCACCACTTTAGTATGCGGTGTTGCCATTTATATTGCATGTGAATTTAATGTATTTTTCTCTATTTTCTAGCATTTAGTTGTTGAAGAAAAACATAGTAATTTACCACGAATGAGACGTTGCCGCTTGGTTTAGTATTACATTGCATTATATCCCCTAAGATTGATTTCAACGTTTTTACTTTGCTTTCCTACTGGGTCACGACAGAAATATGAAGTGTGTCCCAAACATTTATCTTGTTTTCCTGAAAAAATGCTGTGTAATTCCCTCACTCGGATATTTTAGTTACAAGCTGGCAACACTGTCGATAACTGACGTCACTCGAAGGGTATGACTTGCATCGGTTTTTGTTTTGCAAGGAGACGTTGAGACTTACTCAATGGGGTTTAATCAGTTGGTAGATTTATTGCAGTACAGGTCAACGATATAATGTAAACTTTACTATACCGAAACAGCTGTCATTCCTATAAATATATAGTGAAAATCAAAAGTTAGTGTTTTTTACGTATTAAATAGAAAATATTTATATTTTTGCGTTTAATTATTAATTCCCACAGACACAACTACGTCTAAATTTACATGTTCCTGCTGCACTAAAAAATTAATTGCATTTCGTGATGAAGCAAAGGAGCGTGATGACCGACGCCACTCTAAAAGTGCTTTGTTTTGGACGCAAACATATTACAGATTTTAATTTAGTGATAAGTCTATTTTGTACATCGCTTGCTTAAATATTAAAGTTAAAAAGTACTTTGTTTCAGATGGCGCCGTTGCTTTTTTCAATGGTAGCTATTTACAAAAATCCATTTATACAGGGTGACTCGGGAGCACAAACTCCAGGAGTGTGAAAACAATGTAAAAGAACCCGTATGTTCTTATCCGGTTTTCATTACTTTTCAAGTTATTTCGTAATTACAAATAAACAAAATTTTATGCACTAGCATTTTCTTAATCATATCGTTATTTTAATAAACGTTCAAAAATACAGCCCTTGACCTCTAAACAAGTTCTGCTTCATCTACGAAGAGCGACTCTTGCTCTCCTAATTGCTTCAAGTCTTTCTTCTTTTATATTGGCTGCAGTATTTCTAATACGTCAAATTATTGCATCCTGAGTGTCCACTTTTACTTTATACACTTTATTTTTAAATCAGCCCCAGTAAGAAATAATCTAGTACCGTGAGTTCTGGAGGCCTTGGAAGTTAATTAATAGAACTATCGCGACCAATCCAACGCCCTGGAAACCTTTCGTCCAAATGTTGCTTGACCTGGCAAGCAAAATGTGCAGGAGCTCCATTTTGCTGAGAATACATTTGCATTCTGATGTTTACAGCAGTATCTTCTAGTAGTCCTTGTAATTCATTTTATAAAAAATTGAAGTATTCGTCTCCTGTGAGGCAATTCTCCAAATTGAGACCAATTAAATAACTATCGAGCATACCACACCACACATTTACCGAAAACTTATGTTAAAAATTACTTTCGATTGTTGCGTAGGGATTTTCGATTGACTATACATAGTGTTAGGAGTATTATTAATAGCACATGTGCCCCGGAGATGAAGATGAGATCAGACCACATGACACCAAAATTTGTTTACGACGCACCCTTTGAGATAAGCATTCAGGATTAAACTGTGTGGACAAAAAAACAAATAGACGAATCTACATATTCTCAGACAGTCAAGCTATCATGAGCCAGCGGGTAACATCAAGGCTAGTCTGAGAATGCCAAAATGAACTGAACCCCTGACCGACAGCTATATTGTGAAACTATTCTGGGTACCGGGTCACAGAGGCATTTTTAGCAACGAGAAAGCAGACAAGCTTGCGAGGCCAGCATCAGCTGCACCATCCATTGGTCTTGAATCAGTCCTAGGAGTGCCTAAAAGCACAGCGCGAGAAGGTATTAAGCGATGGACCAAAAATAAAAACAAAGTCTACTGGAACAGCAGACAGGGACTCAATTACAGCAAGAGAGTTATGGGGAGTATTGGTCCTAAATTTTCAAAACTGTTGCTTAACCTTAGCAGAAATCAACTAAAGATAACAACGGGAATCCATAAAGGACATATGACTGTCAAGGATCACCTGAACAAAATGAAAATAAATAATGGAGATCTTAGGATAGGGAAACTGTCTATCACGTAGTCTGTCAATGCGAGTCCCTGGATTGCAAGCGATATGTCATATTCTGGAGAGTAAAACTGGAACTGATTAAAATAACCACTAAATAAGCAGTTGACGTGTATTAACTGAATTGATTCGGCTGTTACTTGGTGGAAATTCATCATCACTTTATAATAAATGGTAAAAAATAATTTTACACTTTCCAAAAAACACGTTTTATTTTTTGACTCGACATGTTCTTCAAAGGAGTACAAAAGAGTGATATTTTAAAAACTGTATAGGGCATAAATTTTTTAAAGTAAGCGGGTATACAAATTTAACTGGGGAAAAACCTATATTTACAAACTAATTAAATATTCAAAAGAGGTGATGAGTTTAAGTCTAATTGATCATTAAGTAGAGTATTGTGATTTTTAAGTTTGTTTATTGCCAAGGATTCAAGCAGATTTAATTTTAAACTTTTGTTTTGGCTTTTCGTAACACTTTAATCATTCAAACTTAAAAATAAACGTTCAATTACTGTCACAGTACACTAACACATTGTTAAAACAACAAAGTTATCAAATGTTTTTGAATCTCGAAGATGGCATACTCTGATTAGGCGAAAATTTGGATACAAGTGGAATGCTAGATAAAAATCTTTAATAACGCTATCACTGGAAAAGAAATGCAAATCGGATAAGAACATATGGGTTTTTAACATGGTGTTCACGTGTATAAAATACTTCTGGAATTTGGCTCGTTCCTCCCCATTCACCCTGTATATATTAATTACCTCTATAGTTATTATATTTTCCGTCCCAGTTTTCATTGACGAAAATACAAACCCTTTCAATTTTCTATAAAATAGAAATAATGCTGATTAAATAAATCACTATAAAATTTATTTTCGTTCGTTCCTAAACTTGAAAGAAAAAAATAATAAGTAAGAAACACGCAATTGAACCACAGAGCCGCTGCCAAATTTATCCTCCTTTTTTAACCTTTGTTTCTGCTCCGCCTTTCAAATTACACGTGTGGAATGGGATTACTCGATATTTTATTTCAGCCACTCGTAAAAACACCATCCAATCATCGCCGGGATATTTGCGGATTTTGACTCAAATTTCAATCGATAACTTATAACCAGGATAAACATAAGCAAATGGAAAAACCACACATAAAAAAGCAATTTCGATTTGCGTAACGAGTATACGGTAGAAACAGTTTATTTTGAAGCTATATCGCTTCTATAAAACAAACAGCAACAAATCCAGAGAAATTCTATCTTATTTACTTTTTTTGATATCAATCACATGGCACGTGTATGACGAAATATAATAAGGGCATTTTGTAATTAAACAAATGAGTGAGTTTATGCAATAAAAACGGGACACCAGGAATAATAATTCTAAGAGGCCCACTACAGTCTCTTATATTTATAAACATCCATCGTCGTCTGACTGAATAGGGCAGTTTCAAACGTAATACCTCCGGTGGAAGACCACGTACCAGATGAGGAGGCTGCCCTACATGGGTTGAAGAGAATCCAGCAACTAGTACGAGAAAAACTGGTTGGGAACTAAAAATTTACTATAAAATTGTTTGGGAAATTTTAAAAGAATCTTTGTTGTATCCTTACCATGTACAAAGAGTTCAGTCACTTCTACTATGAGAGTTTAAACCGCGTACGCAATTTTGTAAAAAATCCTCACTTTGATTCCATCCTTATGTTTACAGACGAAGCGGATTTCTCCAGAAATGCAATATTTAATGTCCACAGTAATCATAACTGGGCATATGAAAATCCTCATGCCATTACAGAGACACATTTTGAGGAACAGTTTTCTATCAACGCTTGGATCGGTATCACAGTTGACTATTTTATTGAACAATTTCTTTTACCAGAACGCATTAACAGACAATATTACAGTAAATTTCTACAAAATGATTTGCCTTTACTTCTTGAAGGTGTTCCTTTTCAGTTACGGCAGCAGCATTGGTTCAAGCATGATGGTGCTTCAGCCCACTTTGGCATATTGGCTCGTTAGTATTTAAATAGAGCTTGCCAAAATCGTTGGATAGGTCATAGAGGACCACAATGCTGTCCACCTAGATCGCCTGAATTGAACAGCCTAGATTTTTACTTGTGGGGCACCTAAAATCATTAGTTTATGTTACACCAATCGAGACAGTAAATCAACTAAGGAATAGAATTATTGACGGATGTGAAACCATACGTAACACTCATGGAATCTTCAAAAGAGTTCGTCACTCGATGCGAGGAAGAACTGTTTGTTTTTGTGAGTGCGGTGCTATTGTAAAACTATGCCTGGTAATACCTGTACGTTTCGAGGATGTCACTCAAAGGAAGGTCAATGAATAAACATGTTTGCAGTTCTAAAGGATCCTGAACAGTAAGTACATTTGCACCGGTTTAGGATGGTTGATTAAAAATATAAGGAAAGCTAACAAAACTGTTGTTCAATATTTAAAAAGAAATAAAGAGATACATAAGAAAATACTGTTTTTCTACTTCTATATTTGTAAGAACCTACTTCCGCACTGTCTACTTTATCCGTAAAGCTTTAATTACAGACACTATATTGCCAATTACATGAAACACAGAAGATATTCATGAAAAAGGTACTTCTTACATTTTTTATTTCAGTGTAAAGCATTTACTTCATCGCTTTGGTGCTTCTTTTAGTGTAATAACCCGGCCAACTCTCAACATTTCAAGGTGAAGGACATGATTTTGCCCTCATTTAATCAATGCTAAACTCGGGTTTTTGTCGCTTCATGTTGTTTGCTTTTCTCGGCTTCAACATCAATTTTTAATAATTTAAAATATCTCACAAAACAGAATAACTTTAACACAAGTGATTTTTAATGAATCCTTAATGCCCTGTAAAATATTTTTTTAGGTCAAATATTATGGTTTAACTGCTCGGGGTTATAGGATCAACTTTAATCTAGTTTAAATTTGTTTTTACGGTAGTGCATGCAAAAAAATCATTTTAGGCGGGATTAAAGAATAATCTGGATTAAGGACGGGTCCTGCATACCGCCGTTGGATAAAACATTTTATTATAGATATTTTTGATTTGTTGTAAATCTTGCTCTGTATAAAAAATAACGGTTGAAGACGGTTCTTTAAGAATATGACAATAAGTACGGGGGTCCATTAAAGAAAAGTTGGCCAACCTAAACCTAACTAATTGAAGCTTAATCACAAATTATAATTAAACTTAAATGTTTGTGAAAATTTGGAACGCAAATATTATGAAATAACGAACATTTAATTGAGAAAAGTCGAAAGAGAAAACAAAAATATGATTGTTGTCTCACAGTATTACCGCTTTTGATTGACTTTGGCAAGATAAATTTAATACCGTTTTCGTTCACATAGGACAAGTCTGGAACATCTGGTGAGTGGAAATATTATTGTGACTGTGATTAATGTCGCAAGAAGCTTATGTAATATTTAAAATCTTGATTTCTTTTTACCGATATAATAGAGTTTTTTCTTCTTGGTTGCAAACAGTACAATAACAAATTCATCTCTGTTTGGCTGACAAGTTAAAGGAACTTCCAAGTCTTCTGTTCATATGGGTCTCTCAGTCTCTTCGTCATCAAACCAGTCTTCTTATTCACTTTCTAAAGTAACATCTTTATGGTCTTCTTTGGATTCACTGTCAAGACATTTTCTAACATGTTTAGTTCAATGAGAACTTTTTCTTCTTTTAACCGCTGTTTTTTGAATTTCTATTTAATTTTTTTCTGGCGTGTCGGTTGCAATGATACTTCTACCTAGCTTTTGTTTTCGCTGCTTGTTTCTTCGTGGTCCTGCTTTTACAGGATCTTTAATCTGAAACGGGGAAATGAGGTTATCATTCTTTAGGCTTGCCGAATTTGACAGTACTAATGATTCAATAATATTGTTTGTCTTGTCTCATTCACGTTAAATGTACTGCACGATTGTTCTCCACTTCCTCCGCCGTTTTCTAAATCAAGTTGTTGAATAGCCATTAGCTCTGTTCTGGACAAGGACGATCGGTAACAGAACTTGGCAAAAAAATCTATTTCGGTAAAAATATTACTATCGAAAGGAAACTTCTGGTTTTCTCAAATGCGTGGGTAATATTAATTGGAGCCATCCCAACCATTTCACCGATATTGTGACTGGTTGGACAGGATGTTTTAACTTCCATGAGTTAATCGCATTCTTATAAAAAGTTTTAGACGGAGCAAACATCCGTACATATTTGCAGTGCAGCTTAGCAGATGTATGCGAATGGAGAGTGCAAACAGTATCACCCAGGGCTTTGGCTTTATCGAGAGCTTCTATTGTCAAATGCGATTTATGATTATTCATAGTTAAAATGCATGGATTTTCAGGTGATCTTTTCAGTACAAGTACAGATTTGCATGATAATTTAGCATGCATTTTTCTGAACGATTTCAGCCAATCTACACTAGCCTTTTTTGGAATTTTAATATAATTACATTTAGTCATTTCATATGCAACTTCACGGCATTGTCGGGTGGACAGTCCATTGAACAACAATGCGCAAAGCGCAAAATATCGCTTAATGCTTCCTCTTGGGCTGAAGAAAATATCTTATATTAACGCCGTAGTGTGGAATTTAACGAATATTTTCTATTGTGACATCAATGGTCTTTAGTTTTTCATTATACCGTCTTACGGTCGAGAACGGCAGTCCAACTTCCGCGGTATTGCGAATTTTATAGCCACTTTGAATCAACTCTAAGGCCCTCTTTATTTGCTGTTCGGTATGACGTCCTATTTTCCTGTTTTTTGCTTTACGGCGAGCCTTTACTGTAAAAATACAAAAATAGGTGTATGAGATTCGCTGTGTCAAAGTCGGTTGATCCACTGTTTAGACATTCACCATGCTGTTTTTCTAGGAATATATTTTTAGTATTTTGTTAAATAATGCAGTAAAACTGTAAAAATTGATAAAAGAATATCCTAAAGTTAGCGTCGTAAACAGTTAAACCTTTATTTATTGCTTTGCAGCATTAAATACCTTACCTTACCTACCTTAAATAAAACTTTTACACTGACAAATCGAACTTAACCTCAAATATGTATGTCTTTCGTTTAAACTTCAATGTTAAGGTTAGAGTCCGAGTTAAAGGCGTTAAACTGTCGTCAGGTTAAGTATAAAATTTTAGTGTTGCTCTATTAGAAGATTGTACAACGTCACTGTTTTACTGTATTCACTGTTGGCACAATGACCCTACGCGTAATTTAGTTTGTAAAATGCACAATAAAAAATAATAGTTCAGGTGTACGAGCGATTTTTAGAAGAATTTACCAAAGTGACAATACAGACTTTATTCCATGTTAGGTGTTCTCACTGCATATTATTATATTATTCTAGTTAAAAAGAATTTATTTTGAAACTTTATAGACATAACGTAACTCCTTAAAACAACGTGCGTGTTAGCTGCTATTGTTTTTCCTTTTCTTCTTGTCCCGTTCCGTTTCCTCTTATCATTTAAAGTGCAGCGGCAAAAACCTGACAACAAAATGACGAAAACGTCCCTTTATCAGACTTTTACACGCCGCCTGGTGTGTCAACTTTTATCCTCTTATAGGAGAGACGATCGATATGTCATATTAATTCGGATTTTCGATATAGCATTTTCTACCTACTTAAGAGTTTCTGTGCAAAAGGTTTTTAATATTAAATCCCTGAAAACCTAATACAGGATATCTGGAAAGTAAGTGTGACGGACTGCGAAGTCCTGATGTATTTCTAAATAAAAATGTTTCAAATAAGAAACCTAAATCAATGAAAAAGAATCCAAATTATCAAAGTAAATTAATACAAGTTCATCTTTTCAAGAAGTTACTTACTTGCATCACGTTATTCGCCTGCCACAAGCGTCCAGAAAAAATGACAATTACCATATCAGTGCGCATATCTCTCCACGCCCACAAAATATTTCTAACAGCTAAAGACAGCCCAGCGTCCTACTATTTCAAAATATATTAAATTCTTATTGGTTACATCAAACCACCAAAAAATTCAAGTATTCTAATGCCATCCCACAAAAAATGAGATCATCTCGAACCAAGGTTACTCAACTCCGAAATAGAGGCTTAAAACGGAAGACGGTCATAAAAATTAATCGTTTTACATAAAATTTTATTACATTTCACATTAAATTCTTAGAAAAGAATTCGTAACCGATGACCGCATACCACCTAAGTCAAGTAGAAGGGACTTTTCAATCCACCTCTTGAAGGCGGAGTTTGACTTAAAAATTTCCCCTACTTACTCGGATGGGATGGTCAACATTCCCATTTTACACCTACGCAAATTTAGAGAAGCTATAAAAACGCTAACTCGCCGAGAAAAAGTCAGTTCCCAAGACTTAGGTAAAGTTCCCAAGAGCTCACAAGAGTTCCCAACAGTTCAGTCAGTTCACTACAGTTCACAACAGTCCAGAAGAAGTCAGTGCAGTTCAAAGTAAAAAGTTCAGTACAGTGCAGTTCAGTTCCATACAAAATAATTGAAAAACAAAGAAAACCTATCTACGCCACCCAGTACAGTCAAAGTATTAAAAAGTAAGAGACACTTTCATTAAAGTATATCCAAGTAAAGTGCCGCGACCTAAGTCAAAATTAGTCAAAACATACACCGCTTCTCGCAAGAGTTTAATAACCAAGTACCCGAGAGAACGATTATAAATATTCTTCTAAGACCCCGGTTTAACCATTCTAAATTAAAGTTAGAATTACAGTATTTTAAAAAACAGTTAATTACCAAAAACATACTCAGTTCGAGATTAATAATTACAGTGAAGTTTTTCTCATAAACTTACAAACTTTACAGTAAAAAATAGAGTTAAAATATTCGCAAGCGAAACTTATCTAAATCTCTAGCCAATTCTCAGAAAAAGGGATTCCTTACGTGAAAGTAGAGCCAACGACCTATTTTTCAGCCCAAACGTTCAGGTGTGGGTTAATCACCGACCTGTACAGAGCAAATAAACCTAGAACCATCGAGTGTGAGAGAGAAATGCTAACTTACATAATTATTGTGATTTTCTTTTGTAAGTAAAAGTTGAATTAACCAATTTATTTTATGCATATTTCGTAATGAACCATATTTTCTAAATGTATTTTGTCAGTGACTTTAGATAATTCCTGAAATCTGCCGTATTTAACATTGTGATTTGCTGTTACCATAATTTCTTTTAACTTAGATTGGAAATAGAATATTTTTGAAAACCCTTTTGTAGAGTTTTTCTTATCTCTAAGGAACCCGAATAACCTTAAGCACCGCGCCACCGTAGGCCTCAAACTACTTTACCGTATACCATGCTTGCAAACCGCTCCCTTTCGTGCCTGCTTTTACCATCAAGCTGCGGGGTATAACATAAGCGTCATTCTTCCAGGAGCGTGTTGAAGATGACTTGATAGGTTTACTGGTTGAAGCGTTGTGATGAAATAAATATTGCCAAAAAAAATCCAAACACGGTGCGCCATCGACAATACTTTTCTAAATTGTCTGATTGATTGAGTACATAGACGTAAGTAATGAAGGATTATTCCTATAGTGAATATGCTAACATGCAGAATTTATTCTGACACATTTCCAAATCGACGTTCACCGCACCAAAGAACCTTAAACCTGGACCAACCCTGAACACCTTGTGTTTTAATACACTGGGTAGGTATTACTAGGTTTCACGAGAAAAATATTCAATTTGCAAGGTCAGGGTCAATTTGTCTCAGTGCATCCGCTATTGTGTCTCTATTTTGCTCTTGTAAGAACTACTACAGAAAAAAGGAAATATATCAGTGATATAGTTTAATAATCAACTTATTTATGTACAAATAGGCTCAAACATCGACAAATACAAATCTTAAGGCGTACCCGACGATTGTCTAACAAAAACTGCCGTTTCTAACAGTATTCTTCAAAATATCTAAAACTATGCCCTATTTAAATTCTAAGCATCTATATGTTTACATTAACACCATCAAAACTAATGGCCTTATGCCAGACAGTACTTTAACCCGCAGACCCGCCTCGAAAATCTAAAATCACGATAGGTTAACAATCACAAACGAATGGCACGCGTCGTAACTCGTAACCTAACGGCAAAGGGCTTTTCCAACGATCTTATTAAACCCAATAAGCCGACACCTGATCCTACGAGAAGAAAGTATAGATGAGCCTGTTAACAATAAAACATTGCCAAGTTTCAAATAGGCACTAGGCACCCACCTGTAATCTTTAATTTTTATCTGTTTATTACTTTTTTGTTAATGGGATTTAAATGCATATTTATTAATAATATCTTATAGAACAATGAAAACATTTATCAATCATTTCTAACTTATTTTTTTATGTTTTTAAAAATAAAACATTTAAATAATAAGTAAATAAGTGAATAAGTGTCCTTGTTCATTCAACATTTGGCAACATGCAACATACTGTAAAAATAATACGATATAGGCCCAAATAAGTGTGCCTCACTCGCCTGCAAAATTTGGCTATTTTTCCTGTTGTGCGCGATTAAAGCGGTGAAATTGCCGGGTTGGAGAGCATAGCGTTTTATAAGCGATTTGTGACGTAAAGAAAGCTCAAGTTTTTGGGATTACAATTTTCTTTTTATGCGGTCGGGCAACGATTTCAGTTTTTAAAATTAATGTTGAATGGGGTGCGCGCTAAATTTAAAAGATAATATGTTGAACTTTTCAATGTTCTATTGTTTTGATACTTTTAATGATTGGAAATTAGTTGAAAAACGTTTTATATTTAAATAAATAATTTATTAATTTTACATGTGAGGCCCGGCCTCAGTTGCTTTATACGACGAGCCGCCACTGGGGCTTACGGAACTTTCCCATGTAACTTTCAAACGACTGTTATTTTAAAAAATGTATTAAAGAAAAAGAAGCATTCTTGTACTAATTCGATTTCTTGGATGAAACAGGGATTTTCCAGAAGGTACCATTGGTCGATCTTGGCAAGATAAAAACAAAAGAACTGTTAGATCTACTAAAGTTGATGGTAAAAGGTAATATGCAGTAAGCAAATATATAAACTATGGGAAATTTTTGTATTTGATCTTGTTTTTATGAAAAAAAACTGTGTAATTCCCTCACACGGATATTTTGGTTACAAGCTGGCAACACTGTCGATAACTGACGTCACTCGAAGGGTATGACGTGCATCGGTTTTTGCAACGAGTATAATAAAAATTAGTTGGGGTAGGTACGGATTTAATTATTAAAATGAAATATCTTTATGAGAGGCTCTTCCTCAATTTTTTTATTTAATAATTTAAGTTTGTGTTGTACCAGATGCCAAATGAATTTTTGTACCTATGGAATATGTGCGTTTCCTTATTTCTTTAATATTTTTATTTATTTTGTTTACTGCATATTCCACCTTCAACACTGTATATTTAGTACAGTTATATTTAAAGGTAAGGAAGTAAGTAATAGTACATTACGTATCAAGTTTAGAAAAGTGGAACTTTACTTGACGAGTATGGTTAGTTTCAATCCGAGCGAAGCGAGGATTTAATTTCCATACGAGTCAAGTAAAATCACTTTTCTGACGAGGTGCGTACCTATACTATTTTTTCGCATTTTGTAAGTAATTAATTATTTTGCATTTCATATTAAAATCTAAAAAGAATAGTTACTGAAGAAAATCTACAAAAACTTAGTAGTATGACTTCTCGGTAACTTAGTAATATAAACAAGATGTTTTTTTGTGTTTGACGACTATTAACAGCATCCAAATAAAATCATATTTGAAGAGTAAATGTGAGTTGTGGAGAATGAAAAAAATGTTCAGCAACAACTACTTAATACGGCGAGGTCAGCAGTTGCATTCTTTTCTAACTTAAATAATTATTGTTCTTTTAATATTTATTGTAATAAGATTTAAAATAAACGAATTTCTTTCTTGTAAAATTGTGTTTTGAATGACATTGACGTTTTATGCAGTAATGGTTGCTATGCTGTAAAGTGACTCATTACTGTACGATTTTGAGGTCATTAATCTAGTGCATTCCTGTATAAAATGCGAAAAAGTAATTTAAAGAAAATTTAAGTCGCCGAGTACCCTTTCGGGGCTCTGTATTTCCGTTAAGGGGCGCTTAAAGATTTTTTTTAATGAAAAATTAGTGTTAGGACCTCCCTCCTCTATACGTTCTTGAGAGTTTGTCATCTACTTACCAAACACTCTGTATATATCTTTGTCTCTATTCTTAAAACAAATATATCAAATTTGTATAGTTTTATGTATTTATTCGCCAAAACTTCGCATTATTTTAAAGCTGCTTCCGGTTTTCAAACTAAAATTACGAAAAACGAAGCCAAGATTCAATTCAAAACCATCAAACAGCTTTTGCTCAGTCCTTTTTGTATGGTCTTCTTTGTACATCGCTTCGACTCTATATTTTTAATCATACATGCAGCGAATCTCGCCCGCATTGTCCCCACCGACAATAATTACCAGCGAAGCACAAGTTATTAAAACACAATGTGAGCATGTTAGCGAAAGAGTTCGTTTCGGAAAAGCCAAAACTAATCCGAGTTATCGATTTTGGGTCGGAGAATAGAATTAAACTGGAGATGTCGACAAAGGTCAATAAATACTTTTTGAATGGGCGTGGCATGCCAGTTTCTTGGATTAGACAAAAATATTTTTAAATGTCTTCTTTCAATTTTAAAATTGCCACTATTGACTTTGTGGGGAATGTTAGACTAACCCTTGATTTTTAGAATCTTATTTCCACAAAGTGCAGGATTTCCAGTTTTCGATGGTTTTACGGGGTATCTCCGTTATTAGTAAAAACAAAAGGATACGGTTTTCGCAGCATTGTGCTACTTTTTTGTGAAACAAAAGATGCCGTAATCAGTATTTTTCTAGTTCTCCTTGTTTTTGATATACGGGATGTTTTTGAAAATTTTACATTTTGGGAAACCTCTCCATATTTAGGTCACCCTGTAGCTTATCAAAGAGAAAACAAACATTCTTTTTGTAGTGTCCTACATAGAATCCAGTGACGAACTCTGATTTTTTCTGCGTTCAATAGTTTTCGAGAAAAACAAACTTGCTTTTTTTTAAATGGGTCACTCTATATATTTTTTAATAATATAATTTAGATTATAACAAGCTTCTTAGAAATATATAATACCTTATTTTTATTTTTAACATTAAGGAGCGTAATTTCCATTTTAATAAAAAATAAATTTTTTTGTTAGTAGGCCATGACGGGTATTAAAGAAAACTATTACTGGTATGATAATTGTGCGGACTCACGTTTTTAACAATGAGCTACACAAAAACTTTAACCTGTGTCTTCACAAGTCGACTGGTTCAAATTTGTTTTACAATTGGAAAATAAAATCCTTTTTGAATTTTACTGCATTAGTCATTTATTAATGAATAATTACTTCTCCAGTATCTACCCTAGCATGGGTACAACATACAATAACCTTTAACTTAGATGCTTTAATCACTCACTTAGTGGTAATTCAACTTTATATACTTTTACATAACCCTTTAACACTGTCAAAATACTTTTACGTAAAAAGCTTTATCCTTTTACGGAGCGATGAGTTGCCTGTCAGGCTACTGCTTAACACACTTTTACTTTACTATTTTAGCAACTTTTAGTACCTTTTTACGTAAAGCTTTTCTCTTTACGGAGCGACAACCTATCTATCTGAAAATCAGTGTGACACTGGTTTGTTTATAAAACAAACAGCACATATATTACCGTATCCAAACACCTCGACCAATTAGGTCTTAAAACGTTGAAAACCAAGATGGCATCGTCCCACGTCACGCTACTGTTGTTCGCCAATTAGAATCGAGACTCGTTGTTACTATGCACGTGGCGTATGTCGTACTTAAATTTGCGTTTTAGAGAATATTATAAAATAGCAGACAGTTTTTTCTACATGAGGATTTAACTTGAACATATATGTTATGGGTTTCTACACCGTTGCCACCACTTTAATATGCGGTGTTGCCAGTTATATTGCATGTGAATATATTGTACTTTTCTGTATTTTTTTAGCATTTACGTGTTGAAGAAACACATAATAATTTAGCACGAATGCGACGTTGCCGCTTGGCTTAGTATTACATTGCATTATATTCCCTAAAATTGAGTTCCACGCTTTTACTTTAATTTTGTACTGGGTCACGGCAGAAATACGACGTGTGTCCCAAACAATAATTATTGCAGAAGAAATATATTTTGGACTTCTCAATCTAATTAGCAGTTATATTTCAGTAAAAATAATAACAATGCATAAATCGACTCAATAAAACTGACAATTTATAGAACTTTCTCATAAATATTGCTCAAATTGTTCTTCATTATGCCTTAGACACGTTTCAAACATAGTTCTTATTCACCTTAACGAATTTAAAATAACAAAAGCCGCGTGTTTAACTCCCTAAATGCTTTTTCAGTGGCATTTCTTAAATCTGCAATTGTTTGGTATTGAATAGAATAAATTTTATTCTCAAGGTATCCCCACAAGAAAAATCCACACCGTACAAGTCGTGTGATCTTGATGACCATCTTACAGGTCCATTAGTTCCAATCCAGTGGTCTGGGAAATTATTGCTTAAGTAGGCCCTGATAATTAGCACATTGTGAGCTTCTATTATTTCCGGCACGACGTTTTTCAGAATTTCCAAATATTTATTTGCATTAAGGCTGGCTTCAAATATATTATAAATTATTTTGCTTTCTAGTATAAAACATGAAACGTTAAAGAAAAACCTGCCTTGCCATTCGAGTGAAAATATACCCTTTCAAGGGTGTCTAAGAAGTTAATAACGTAGGATACCATGATTTCATAATTTTTGGTTGTTTGTTTATCAACAATTATTAACGTCAGTTGACTAATCAGCCCTGGACTTGTCAAATACGTTTTCTGTTTGTGATAAATTTTTGTAAATAAAATGGTATAGCTTTTATCTTAATTTCTAAACGCCTGTAGCTTGGTAACCATGGAGAATTGGATTTTTGTTCATAGGACATTTTTTCCTTGAAATGAACGCAGGAATATGCTAGTAAAGTTTGTACAGTACGTCATGCAATACCCTGTGTATTGACTGTTAAAAATAATATATTATTGATACACGTTAATGTTCACAGAGATTTCAAAAAAATGCAATGCACCTGAATGAAATTCCAAGTAGACCTGGTCTAACGACAAGATGAATTCGATCAAGATCTACTTCAAATTTGATCAATAGTCAAGAATGAGGGTAACTTAAGAGTGGACCACGTCTGCTTAGAAAAACCACGCCACTTTTAACCAATAAGTACGTCAAATTTGAATCAATAAGTACGCCTCTTTTGACCAATAAATACGTCTCTTTTGACCAATAAATAAGTTACTCTTGAACCAGAATTTACGTCATAGTATTACGTCGTCTAGATGTGACATATTGTCGTCCTATTAACGTAGTAGAGACGTCTTAAAGGGACGTCATTTCGTCAATTTTGTACCAATATCGTTGTCGCGATAACGTGTTTTGGTTAACTGGGATATTCCATTATTCTTGTTTTTTTTTTATTATTTTCATATGTTTACCTTTTCCCCATTAAATTTATATTTGCTCCAGGCACATAATCCTCTCTCGCGAAGATCGTCCCCTTTCAATTTGATAATTCGTATATGGATTTTAGGTTTCGCGGAACAAAAGTCAATAGTATGCCCACATTGGTGCTTTATAAACTTTAGCTCTGCTGGTAATTATTGTCAGTGGAGGCAATGCGGGCGAAATCCGCATGTGTATGATTAAAAATATAACGGCCCACGCGTCCAACAAAGAAAACTACCCTAAAAAGGATTGAATAAAAGCTGCATTGATGATTGTACAGAGGTGTATGGCTTCGTGTTCGCTAAATTTAATTTTTGAAATGGTTTAATAAAAGGTTGCCATTAATGATGTTTTTAGAATATCAATTTGTGAAGCCAATGCGGTAAATGTATAATAGGTTTGGATGAAAAGAAAAATGTAGGCACAATAATTATGTAAAAATTATATTTATGGCAACATGTAATTCTATTGTGATATATGAGTATTATTAACATATTCTTATACTTATTAGGCATTATAGTCTGTTGCTTAATGCGAGAGAGTAATAAATTATTATGGAACTATAGAACCCAGTGGTCTTCGCCGAATTCCATAGGTGTAGTCCAATTATTATTTAATATAACATTGAAAGTTGAAAAAATTGTTGAAATGTGTTCGAATAGTCAACACAATACCGACTTGTGCACGAGAATAAATGTGGCCTCATCAGGTCACCGAAGAGAAGGACAGGAAGAAAAGAAACGGTAATGAATGGGGATGAAAAGACTGCGATCAGAAGAAGCATACTCTCGTTTTACTTAAAAGAAGAAATACTCACCTTAGACAAAACAATGTCTGAAATTAAAAAGGAGGATTTCATTCCACCCCTGAATAAGAAGAAACTATGGAAAACTTTAAAGGAAATGAATTTATGTTATGAAAAAATTCAAAACAGAAAATCACTTTTATTGCAGAAAGGCGAAATCATCTGCTGGTGACGACGATATTTGAGGGCAGTTAGACAGTTTTGAAGGGAAAACAGGAATATCTATTATATGGGCGAAACTTGGCTAAATGAAGGATATATCGTTAGTAAAATCTGGCAGAAGAAACATATGAAAAGTGCAAGGCAAGCTTTTATAGAAGGATGGTCCACTGGAATAAAAGCACCCTCGGGAAAAGGTTAAAGATTCATAATTACTCACATTGGTAGCAAAAATGGATTTGTCGATGGCGGCTTTCTGGCATTTAAATCAATACGGAGTGGAGACTATCATAAAGACATGAGCTCCAATGACTTTGAAGAATACTTCCAGCAAGTGCTAGATTTTATTCCTCCTGGGTCTGTTGTAGTCATGGATAATGCCAGCTATCAATCAAGAAAATCCGAAAAAATACCAACGAAATCGCTTTAAAACGAAATATAAAGGTACTTCGCCTTCCGTCATATCACTGTGAATTAAAGGTAAAAAAAATTTAAAATTTAGAAATTAATTTGTTGTATTGTACATAGTAGATTTTTTTTATAAATATTAATATTTATTTAAATTTATCTATTTTTAATATATAATAATATCTCATTTATCTGCCTTTCTCTATAAATATAGTCAAGTATATTTATTATTATACTTCTACTCTAATAAACTACCTGTAGAAATGCTGTTGTTACAATACTTTCATTCACCAAACTCGTCTTTCTTTTGTGTGAAAATTATCCACCCTGCGTAATGGGTGCTGCCATTGCAAATTTACATTTTATTTCCCTCTGGCATTAAGAAGCAGACTATAGCAAATAATAGTTGTAAACATGGCCAATTTTGAGCTTTCTGCATAATATAAATTAATCCTAGTAAATGTACTGCAAACTGCTTGTCTTTAAGACGCAAGGACACCCTAATATTACTTAATCACAATCAAAAAGGTTTATAAGTATAGTTGTGATATCTTCAAAATTTATTTAAATAAATTAAAAAGAAATACGTATGTATATAATAATAATAATAATAATAATAATAATAGAGGTCTTTATTCATAAATGATACAATCAAAGTATTACATTTTGTTATTGGGCGAGGTTCAGTTCACCCTGATTACAATATATGCAACAAGGTATCTGTTCAACTAACCTATAACCAAACTATAACTAGTGAAATAACCATAAAGAAAATAGTAGACGAGATAAACATAAACTAATAAATTATATTTTAATTTTAAAAGTGGAGAGTATTACTAAAAACAACAATTCATTACCCAGGCCGCACTTTCTATTATGATTGCGCACCAAGTTTTTGATAAATAAAATTTCTGAAAACAGGTGCTGACATAGCATAAACATCATTAGGAAGAGTGTTCAATAAATTGACAATGTTGTACGAGAAGGTTCGCTTAAAAACCTGCGATCTATGTTGTGGTATTGTAAGCCTACCCTTAAACCTAATATTAATATTGTGTACGTCTGTGCGAAATCTAATCTTCTGATAGAGATATGTTGGAAACTTATTTTTTATAATAGCATGATAGTGGCAAATAATATGCAGATAACGCCTCTGGTACATGCTTAACCAACCATTATCTTTAATTTTATGGGTAATGTGCTCTCGTTTTTTTATGCCAAATATAAGCCGTAAGCAAGAGTTTTGTACTTTTTGTATTCGTCTTGAATCATATTCGGTCAAGCATGGACCATAAACGCCATCACAGTAATTGAAGTGGGAAAGCACAAGTACATCACACAACATAGACTTTACATTCCTATTAAGGAAATATCTATTTTGATAAATAAGTTTTAAGTTGGAGTAAGCTTTCTGAATGCACCTATTCACATGTGCAACAAACCTCAACTCACTGTCAACATACAGACCCAAATTCTTCACCACAGGATCCAACTTAATATTGTGACCTTGAACGCCAATATCATGACTGTACCGTTCGATAAACCGTTGTTTTTCTACTTTTCCTCCAAAAACCACCGCCAAAGTTTTATTAAAATTTAATTTTAAGCAATGATTACCACTAAATTCACTAACCTTGATCAAATCAAAATTGACTGCGGCGACAGCCTGTGGTGCTTCATCCGGATAAAAGGACAAGTACATCTGAGTATCATCAGCATAGAAATGATTACTGCATGACAGAAAGACTGAAGAAAATGATGACGTATAAAATGTCAATAATCTTGGGCCCAAGATTGAGCCCTGCGGAACACCATTAGTGACATCTAAAAATTCCGAATTTTTTCTATTATAACATACTAATTGTTTTCTGCCATGCAGATAATTTGTCATGAGCCCTATTGCTTGATCGTTAAAACCCACATAACTATACATTGCTTTTAAAATATCATGATTTAACGTATCAAACGCCTTGGAATAATCCAACAAAACCAAAATTGACAACTTTCCCTTATCTAAGCTGCATATTATATCATCTGTTATATTCATTAAAGCAGTATTGCATCCCACACCCTTTCTAAAACCAGACTGTGAATCAGAAATTATTTTATTATTGTTAAAATATACCTGCAACTGACCATCAAGTAGCTTTTCAAAAACTTTGGAAAGGGTGGGGAGAATACTAATGGGGCGCAAATCATTAAAAGTATTCGGAGTAGCAACCTTGGGCAGAGGAATCACACGCGCTTCCTTCCACATACTAGGAAAGGTGGAGCAAGAAATACTATAGTTCATGATGTGTGTTATATATGGAAGTAGAAATGGAAGACATCATTGTATTGTTAAGATATTTATTCCATCAAGTCCTGTAGCTGTACTTTTTATTGTAGAAATTACTTTTAAAACCTCTATTTCTGTTACACTAACAAAATTAAAATTATTATGACATTGTTTATTATTATTATAAAAATCTATTTGACTTTGCGATTAGGCTTAAGTTTTGGGACAGCATTGATGAAATTATTATTTATAGTATTTGGGTCTGTCAAATGAGTTGGTAAAACTAAGTTTCCTTGAACTGTATTATGAACATTTAGTCGTTTTAGATCAGCCCATAATTCTTTTGGTTTTTTATTTTGAAAAGAATTTTGATAATACGCTTTTTTTTCTCTCCTTACCGCTAGTGTGAAACCGTTCCTCAAAGCTTTGTAATGAGACCAATCTGTAGGGCATCTAGTTCTTTTAAACTTACTCAAGGCCTTATCTCTATCCTTTTTAGCAGCTCGCAAAGCATTTGTAAGCCATGGGGCATATGGCTTAGTAATTTAAAAAGTTACATAAGGGGCATGGATGTCAAGTAAACTATAGATGTTATTACACATAAAATCCACTTTATCATTTACATCGGTTATATCATAAATGTTGCGCCACGGTATTGCTTGCAAATAAAATATCACTGAAAGGTTAAGAGACATTCACCAGATCATTTTATTGAGTATTAATTCTTAAACTTCTTTGGGAAATAGGGTGTATAAATTTAAATTATTGTCCTAAATTTAATAAATTACTGATTTGGAAACATTCAAAACAGAAAACACATATATGATTGATTTCTCTGTTCCTTTTGCTGTTCGCTTTTCTTTACTTCTCGGATTGAAGCAAAAAATTGATGACAAAATAACAAAGTCGTTGTATGGGTTTCCCACCCTCGTTTGCCTTCTATCCTCCCGAACAGTCGATATTTTAAATTTAAATTTTTTTATGTAAGAAAATGTATACCTAAATATTGAAAACAACATCGACATAAGTTTTAAATTAAATTATTGATATGATAACTTCTACTTGCACCTTATATGGCTTTAGTGGCTATCTTTATTTATTTGGAACTATTATTCTAGATATTTTTCGGAAATATAAATTAATATGAAAATTACGGCATCATAATTTGTGTAAATATCTTTGCTTTTAATCGCAAAATGCTTGAGGAGATTTACTGTATGCATCCGACAATGAAACAATATAATACTATATATAATTCTAGTGAAACAAACTTTGAAATATTCAAAATAAAGGGATATTTTGAGCTAAGATATTCTATTGACAGTGATACGGGTGTTGCGAACTATCCCACATTTAGAACCAGAAACTTCTTTTAATTTTTACGAACGAATACTACAGACCTGGGACCTCTGGTAATGGCTTTCCGTGATTTCTATAAAACATTTGACACAATTGAGTAGGATGCTGTTCTAGGGGAGCTCTCAAAGAATGTAACAATATTTGTAAAACTTCACGGTGGTGGCATATTTTGAACTGGAATCAAATTAGCTTACTTGATTTGTGATGGGCTACATGCTTGGTGAAATGGATATTCTATGGTAGAGGAAATTAAAGTTTTACTTCTTATATTTAACAATTATAATTCAGTTGCCTCACACGCTTTTCGACCCTTGCGGATCATTATCGAAGGAGTACAAGACAATACTAAATTCTACGTGTAGTTACAAAGTTCATATCTAAGTAATAGTAATGGTAAACATGTCAACATGTCATTAAAATAAAATTAGGAAGATGAAGTGAATTGACAGACAGATTTTGGGTTATTTTGGTCCTTAATTTTCAGGTATTGGCCAAAGGTACAACTATGTTACAGGGGTGATTATGGAGGTATTTACATGTAAGTAATAAAATTAAGAAAATGATATAGTGTATATAATTTTAGGTTTTTTCGTTCATAATTATTGACAGTGTTTATTGTTCATTTTTCCTAAGTTATTAGACTATTAAGCATTAGATTGGCACCTGAAGGTATTTCAATTTGATTATTAACAACATTACATTATTAGGTAGAAACTTTAATACTAGGCTTAAAGAACATAAAACATCCATTTAAAAAAAAAAACAAGATATAACAGGAATAGCGGACCACTGTATAATAAAGAACCACTCAATATCCAACAAAATAAAACCGATATATTCTCAACACAAGGGTAGAAAACTCAACCTATTAGAAACATTAGCAATCAAAAAAGCCTTAACAAATCGATGTAATGTTGTTAGTAATCAAATTGAAATACCTTCAGATGCCAATCTAATACTTAATAGTCAATAACTTGGGATAAATATACAATAAACACTGTCAATAATTATGAACGAAAAAAGCCATAATTATATACACAATGTCATTTTCTTAATTTTATTACTTAGATGTAAAGATGTAAATACCTCTATAATCACACACCTGTAACTTAGTTGTACCTTTGGCCAATACCTAAAAATTAAGGACTAAAATAACCCATAATCCGCCTGTCAATTCACTTCATCTCCCTAATTTTATTTTAATGACATGTTGACATGTTTACCATTACTATTACTTAGGTATTAACTTTGTAACTACACCTAGAATTTAGTATTGTCTTGTACTCCTTCGATAATGATCCGCAAGGGTCAAAACACGTGTCAGGCAACTGAATTATAATTGTGAAATATAACAAGTAAGACTTTAATTTCCTCTACCATCAAATTAGCTCATAGGAAAAACCTAAGAATAATGTACCTACGTTTTGCAGATGACATGATGCTCATTTCTGATAATCTTGCGATAATGCATAGTTGATGGTGCAGAAGTTGCTATAGAGTCGGTCTAAACATCAACATGTCGAATATAAAGTTCAAGCAACCTCGTCTCCTGAGAGGACATGACTGTTGGAAGGAACGAGATCGAGATTTCAGAATTGTTTGGACTGGCAGACATGCAAGCTGAACAGGAAAAAGTGATCAACCAATGTGTGCTGCCGGTCAATACATAATAGTATGACTCCAAATCATTGACGCTGACAGTAATTGGTACCTTCAAGAAGCTGAAAATAACACAAAGAAGGATGGAGAGATCAAGGAGTTGGAGAAAGCTCTGCGGAGTCCTCGTAAAAATATTGCCGATAACAGCCGAGTTGTTTATTTACCTACATTTTTGTTATGCAGAAAAGGTCTTGGACGATAAAAAGGAGTTCCTCTTTGTGACTGCGGGAGTTTATTGAGTAGTGGATATAGTTGGCTATAGAAGAGCCTGGTTTTGTTGGCGGTGTTCTGGATATGGGGGCGCTAATGGAGGGTTTTGTCGAAGGTGAGATATTTCACTGTGTCGCACCAGGGAACATCGTGCATATTCAGGTTGATCACGGGTGGTTGCCTTCTACGAGAAACTGGATGGTTTCGGTTTTATCGGGATTTAGCCGAAGTTTCCAGTTTACGCAGTAACTGGAGAATTCGTTGGCTACTTCTTGAAGCTTTCGTGTGACAATATGTGGGCGCAGTGACCTTATGACGAAGGCGGTATCATCGGCTTAGATGGCTAGGGTGCTATCTGGGGCTTTGGGGATATCATGGATATAGATATTGAAGAGGTGCAGGGAGAGGACAGCGCCTTGAGGGACGCCTGCTTCTAGGGATCTGGGGGTGGAGGGCCGGATTTGGTTTAAAATTAGAAATAAATGGGTATTTTGAATTTTGATTGGCATAGATTAAATTAATTTTAATAATTAATTTATTTGCTTATGAAAGCAGTAGGGCAAGCGGTGCTTCCATCGCTTCTATGGATGGCACGCCCCTGATTTTCTTAAAATTAGGTGAATTTTATAGCGTTTGACTAGGGTTAGTCCATTATGGATCTCATAACTTTTATTATTATCTATTTTTCAGTAATTTTATCTTTTCGCCAAAAAATTACACTAGTCTTTAAGACTGATCTTTTATTGCCAACATTTATACGCTATAAATTAGATACAACTTTCCTTTTAATCTGAAACAAAGTCAATAAATTTTATTCGTTCTGGGGAACGTTTTCAATTTCGGACCAAGGCTTAGAGTAAGTTCAAAGCCGTTTAATCAGAGGCTTTTAGCAAGCCCAATTTATTTGGTAATTAACACAAGAACAAGCCTTCTAGATTTAGCGTTTAAGGATTATTATTAAAATAGGGACCCGCGCGCTCAGACGAATCTAGGTAATACACAGGGCATTAATTTTGTCTTAAATTTTACGGTTGGCGACACTTGTGGCAATTTTACGACGGTGACGGTTGGATTTCGTAATCCGCAGAATAAAATCGGTGCTTTTCACTGGTCGGACGTGAACTCAAAAGTATTTATTAAATAGGGAGGCCATTTATAGGATGGACGGAAGATAGGGTAAATGCTACAGTTATTGGCCTGTTAAGGAATGTTTTGTTCCTTTTACTCCCAAAATTGAACATCCGTTTGACTGCAGCTGATGATGGTAAGTTGGTGTTATATCTTATAAATATTTGTTTAATCAATTTATAATCATGGAGCATTTCTTTATTATTTCTTCTATCTTTCAAGTACTGTAATAACTGTAATTCCAATTTGTTCTTTATTAAATTTTTTTCCGATTCTGATGTTTTTTTTGTATTTATCATGATTTTGTAAATTTTGTTCTTCCTTGAAATCAAAAAAGTCATTTTCGGGTCGTGCATCACTTACGGTTAAGTTTTGATCACTACTTTCATTTAAAACATTTTCATTAAACAAGTCACAACATTTGTTTATTATAATCATTATTTATTGAAAATAAAACGTTAAATCGTTTTAGTAATTGAATTACAATTTTATCAACTACAAATTGAAGATTTTTTATATTTAAATCGCTCTTTAGTTTGTCGAATTTTGCTTTCAATGAAATAATGCTTGGCAGAAGATAACCATTGAAGGTATTTTGTTCTCCCTGTAAGAAATTAAGCGTTTCAACCACGGGATTTAATATTGCTAAATATTCCTCAAGGTATATATCAAGGTATATTATTTCAGTTTCTTTTAATCCATCTTTAATATCAAGTTTCTCGTACAACTCTTTTAATTTATCTTTCTCGTCAATAACGTGCTTAATTGAAGTGTATAACGAATTTCATCTCGTTATTGCTGGATAACTTAACGTATGTCCCAATACACTGTTAATAATTTCAGCACTCTTTGGCCTTCCTGCTTTATTCCATAATAAATTGCATTTTGTAAAACTTTTTTATATCTACTTTCAAATATTTGATTCGTCTTTAAAATATTATTGATATTCGTTGTTGCCAGCAAGTTAAGGGTGTGACTAGCACATCGCTTATGTTTTGGTAGTGTATGCTCGTTGCATTCAAAATGTGCATCATCATCATCGCTGTCGGCGTCCTGCTCTTCCTCTTCAATTATTGAAAATTTAAGGCCAAACTCTGCATATGCTTTCACAAAATTGCTTCCATTATCGGTAATGATAGAAACAATTTTCGTATTATCTAAGTCAAATGACAGGTTAATATCTTCAAGAAGCTCGGCAATTCTGTCGTAAGAATGTATGCCTGCGAACCTTCGGCAAGCCAAGGCAAAAGAATGCCTTTTAAGATGATCATCGATGAAATGCACTGTGACGCCCATAAAGCTTCTTCTTTTTCCCGACCAAATATCAGCGGTAGAACACACAAATTTACTATCGCGCAAAACCTCTTTAATTTTAAAAAATTGGCTTTTGTATGTCTCTTCAATTTGTCGGGTTAAAGATCTTCTACTGATAACTCTAAAATCTGTACTGAAAAATAAATTTCTAAAACTGTCATTATCTACAACGGATAATGGAACCATAGTTTCTAAAGTTGTTCTAACGTGTCTTTGACACGCTTACACCCTCACACGTAATATAGGGGAGTAGATAAATATTTTTAGAAGTAGTTAAAATACACAAAAAAAGTTAAAATAAAGAAATGTAGTTAAAATAGTTAAAGTAGTTAGCACTGAGTAGTTACTTTTTAACTACTTTTGCGAATATTTCATGCAGACTTTAAAATAATCGAGTATAACTACTAAGAGAAAAAAAGTAGTAAGAATACAACCACTTTTATAAAAAAAGTAGTTAACTACGTAGTTAACTACTGCCCAGCTCTGGCAGAGCCAAATAAAATTCTCTTTGCCAAAACAAATGAAACAGATGCCAATATTATTTTTATTTAAAAACGTATTGAAAACTAGATACTTACTAGATTTCTACTATACCTTTTCACGTTGCATCATGGTCTTTCTCTAAATTAAAAAATGTCAATTTTTAACTGGCAGTATTTTAAAAACAGTTGAATTTAGGTATACATACAGGATGTCCTATTTAAAAAAATAACGTTAACAGTCACCCAGTTTTATTGAAGCACCCCGTATAATTTTCAAAAGTATTATAGAGTATTATACAAATAGTAAAGTTCGTTATCTCATTAGTTTCGGGAATTACCAAAAAACGTTAAATACAAAAGTTTTAGAGAGTGTTAAGATGCAGAGTTTAAAATTATTTCTAAGTATACAGGGGGTTTCAAAAAAACGGGGCAAATATAAAATAAGTTTTTTTTTAATTGGAACACCTTACTTTTTAATTTTTTTTATATTCTGCATAAAATTCTATAACTTTTTTGTTAATATTATTATATACTACCTATGAAATGAAATGAAATATATTACATAATTTAAATAAATTACAATGTAAATAACAATTGGTTATCAAAGTAGACCTAAACTGTAAAGTCCGTGTGTGTACTTTACTTTATGCGCAAGATTAAGTTTATATAATATAAGAATGCAAGTAGTGTATAATAGTAGTTTACATGTATAATATATGCACAGAATGCAGCAAACAAATGAGATAAATTCCATGTAGGTAACGAAAGGCATAAAATCACCAAAAATGCAACAAGAAAAGTTACTGTTTTAAATAGAGTATTAAAATTTACGTTCAATCAAATCTTAGAATTTTTATAAAATCAGCTTCTTTTGTTCTGATAATCTGCTTGATTTTCTTACTAAAGAGAGAGATGCTATTTATACGCCTTATTTCAATCGGCAACAAATTGTAAAATTTGGTGGCAAAATAATTAAGAAATCTCTGTGTGGTGGTCTTCGCGAGGCGTGACACATTCAGGTACCGCCCAGTATTGCTTCTAGTTTCATACGTAGAAATTGACTTTCTTAGTACTGGGTTTTTATAAGTAAATAAAATTACTGATTTAACATAAAGTTGAGGAACACTAAATACATTTGCCTCTTTAAGCAATAAATCAGATGGATATCGTTTTTGCTTCTGTAGAAGGACCTTTAAGAGAAATTTTTGAGTGGTGTTTAAAACATTCATGTTTGAGGGAAAAGTTCCACCCCAAATCGAAATGCCGTAACTAATGATAGATTTAGCCAAAACGATATACAACGTCCGCAATACCTTTGCAGGCATAACATTTCTAATGCTATAGAACTTCCAGACAAGTTTCCGAATTTTAGCATTTAATTGCTTAATATGTTCCTCCCACCTCATATTTTGATCAACAATTATACCCAAGTATTTTATTTTATTGATTTTACTTATAGCTGTAGTGCATTGGCAATTTTGTTTATTATTTTGAATGCAATCAAATGAATGAATTTTCAGTTCGTTAAGATATGGTTGATATATATCATAGATGCTAAAACATACATACCTAGTTTTTTTCATGTTTAAAGTTAATAGATTTTCTCCAAACCACTGGATAACCCTAGAAAATTCCCAACTTGCAAGTTCAAAGACCTCCTGCCACGTTTTACCGGTAAATATAAGAACAGTATCATCAGCGTATGATATTATTTTGGCACTGCTCTGCATGAAAATAAGTTCATTTATGTACAAAGAGAAGAGAGCCTAAACCTAGTAGTTGTTCTAATATTTTAATTTTTGTAGAAAATTAGTTTTTACTCTTCTAATAAAAAATTGACTGTTGTTTCTGAAGGTGGAATACTCATATTTGCTACAAGCTTTATATTAAGATGACAGAAAGAAACATGTAACGAAATTTGAGTTAGACGCTACAGGATGTGCCATTTAAAAAAGTTAATATTTTTCAATTTAAATTAGTCGAAATTTATAAATTTATTTTGAACGCCCTGTAGCATGGATAGTGCTTTGCGAAAATTTAAAAAATCTAAACTTAATGAAGACTGGGTTAATTATAAGTACTTGAGAAATTTTACACTGGCCGCCATAAGGAGAGAGAAGGGAAACTGTTTGGATTCCCTTTGTAGAGAGGGCAATTCTAAAAAACTGTGGTCTGCTTTAAAAAACTATAATATTTGTACTAATAAAAATAATTCAATACCTAAAACATTATCTGATCCTGATGCTATTAACACATTTTTTGCTGGTTTTACTCAAAACATATCTAATTGTAATGATCGAGTCAATTTTTACGAAAATCATATATTTGATGAATCTTTACATTTTTCTTTTTTGCCAGCCACGATATCGGATGTTAATAAAATATTAAATAGCATAAAAACTAACGCAACTGGTGTAGATGATATCTCGCCCCTTATGCTTAAATATTGCAGCCCTTATATCGATAAATATATTACTCATATAATTAACTGTTGTTTAGAAGTTAACTACTTTCCCGATAAATGGAAGTTATCCATTGGCAAACCATTATCAAAGGTTAGTAATCCAAACGGTTATAACGATCTTCGTGTGATAAGTATTCTTCCAGCAATTTCAAAAATTTTTGAGAAGGTCTTGCATAACCAGATGTATATCTATCTCGTCGATAATAATATTATTCCCCCCTCCAGTGCGGTTTTAGGAAGGACTTTGGTACTGCGGTTGCTCTAACAAATGTAACAGATGACATTATTCGCGCCTGGGATAAAAAAATGATCAGCATTCTAGTACTTCTCGATTTTTCTAAGGCATTCGATACTATTAACCATTCTCTTCTTATTTCTAAATTAAAATACTATGGTTTTGTTCATGATTCTTGCCTTCTTGTTAATTCATACTTATCCAACAGGTTTCAAAAGATTTTTTCTGATAATAAATATTCTGAACAAGTCAAAATACTATCGGGCGTGCCGCAGGGCTCGATTCTGGGTCCCTTGCTATTTCTTATAATATATACTTCTGACATACTTAAATCGCTGAAATGTTGCAAAGTCCAGGCATTTGCGGACGACACGCAGTTATATTGCTGTTTTGAACCCAAGGATTACATGGAAACCGAGTTAATAATAAACCAGGATTTGAGGATATTGAGTGAGCTCTCCTTGGGTCATAATTTACATTTAAATCCGGATAAATCTTCCATATTGATTTTTGCCAGTAAGAGCAAGGTTGACACTCTGAAACCTACTTTGAACATATCCATTAACGGCTCAAAACTGAATTTCGTTAATATCGCAAAGAATTTGGGTCTGCTTTTTGATGTTAATCTCAGATTTCAAGAGTATTTAAAAAAACTCTTTCAGAGAGCTTATCTCGCTTTGAAGGTACTATACAGCAATAGACACGTATTGAACTTTACATTGAGAAAGAACTTGTGTGAATCTCTTGTCTTGTCGCACTTTACTTATTGTGATTTTGTGTATGGCTTTTGTTTGGACGCGGAAAGCAGATCACGTATACAAAGGGTTCAGAATGCATGTCTTCGTTTTGTTTACGGCATTAGAAAGTTTGACCATATTTCTCATTTATATAATGATATAAAGTGGCTGAAAATGGATGGACGGAGGGTTTTCACTTTTGCACATTTCTAATAAAGATTATAAATAATCCTAATTCTCCTGCTTCTATTGGCGAGCGTTTGATTTTTCGTCGGAGTGTTCACGATAGGGATATCAGAGGTGCGGGCGGGCTTACCATGCCTCATCATCGGAGCGCCATGTTTCAGCGTTCTTTTTCTTTTAACTCAGTTAAGTATTATAACTTGTTGCCCACTGATATGTTACACTTAAATGCTAATGTTTTTAAGACTAGATATAAGTCATTTCTTTTAAATTTACAGTGATATTAACGGTTACTTATTGTTTAATATTGTTTAATAATAATTTGAATTTATTACTCTTTTCTCCTTTCATTGCTTGTCTCATTATTGCAAATATGTCTAATAGGTTAGGGTTGTTACGTAATATTCTACTACACTATTAAGTATTATTATATTTCTTTATGTCTAGGTGTCTCTGTCTGGTTCAGTAGAATAGCTACTGCAGCTAGACTGCGCCAGGTGTTGACATCTTTTCTTACATTACATTTTGTATATAATATTCTGTTTCTACCAAAATAAAAGACGTTTATTATTATATTATTATTATTATTATCTAACTCAAATCTCGATACATGTTTTTTTTGTCATCTCAATAGAACGTTTGTACCAAATATGAGTATTTACCCTTCAGAAATAATGGCGGAACTGTCAATTTTTTATAAGAATAAAAACTAATTTTTTTCTAGAAAAATTCCAGTATTAGAGAAACTACTAGATTTAGGTATAAACATTATTAACAAAAAAGATATAGAATTTTATGCAAAACGAAACTGCATTTATCGTTCTTTTGGTAATTCCCGAAACAAATGAGGTAATTTACTCTATGTTTGACTAACTCTGTATAGCATTCCTGGTTAACAATCGCTTTACATAATATTATTCACATATTTGGTGGTTTATGCACTAAAAAGTAACAGAAATGTGTCTCGCAGCTTTGCTCTTTTCCGACATACGTATTTTGCGAACCACGACCTATTTCCATAATACGAGATATTTCCCATGTGAGCAATTTTAGTGTCTCTTTGTCATACAATGGATATATCGGCAAATTTGGCGCAATATTGCAGTTCCTATGCAGATACAAATGTGTTTGACAGTTCGTAACTTACGTTTTATCGTTGCTTATAACGCGTCACAACCTTCCGTCGGAATTTATGGCTGATGATGAATTATTTATTTTTTCTTTGAGGCTGCAAAATATTTGGAAAATGTTCAATGACCATCTAAGAACACTTTTTGCCTTATTTTTCTTTTTTAATTATTTTCTAGCATCTACTTCTGGATTTTCTTGGGAGTTGTTATTGGATTTTCACGATTAAGCATATTTCCCTTTTGAATTCATCGTTTGGTTTTCATCAGGGAGGTAACTAGGTGATATTCTACTATAGGCAAGGTTTCGTTTTTGCGCCCCTTAGAGAAATGCACTGCAGTAGGGAGAGTGGATGCTTTAACATTTTTTTGAAGAACACACAAAATTTATATGTATAACTTTTTTACCTTTTATTAACTTAGTTATAAGTTTATTACTATTCTTTGGTTTAAAAAACTTTTCTTTTATAATTTAATTATTAAGCTTACTTAATAATAAGAGAAGATTATAAATGTGTTGTAAAACTAAAAAAAAAAAGAAAATAAAAAATGAAACTATTGAAAATGCGTAGGTATAAATAAAATACGAATACGCTCTACTTAAATATTTGATTAGGAAGATAATTTTATAAACAATATTTTCTGGCTTTTTGTGTTGCGAAATCTGATATATATTTATCAAAAGAAATGGATTCTGCAATTGTAAGAAAAATCTGTAATGCTGTACCAAAATTGGGATACTCTGCCAGTAGCTTAAATTTATGTAGTTTTGGTACATTTCCAATGCAGATTGACATTGGAAATCGAAAATTTCTTGCACTTGAAATTTAAAACTTTCTGCTTCCTGAATAAATTCGTTACAATTGAAGTCGTTTGGATATTTAGCGCACAAATCTTCAATGAATTTTTCAGTATCAGAAAAATTCATTTTGGAAAGAATTGCTCCATTAAGAAAACTGAAATCACTGCAAATCTCATGTAAACCTTCATATCTGTTACATATCTGCGTTATTATTGAATCAATGACTTGAAATAATAGTTGTTTTTGTTTTGTTTTTGGGTCTAAATAAAAATCATTAGCAAGGTGACCGCTATATTTTTTAATTTTCCTTTTTCGAACTTCCGTGTATTCAGTTGAAATATTGCAATTTTGACAAACCTTCAAATAAGAGAATAAGAAAATCGTAAGAGTAAGCCCAAGTCTCCAAAAGAATCATAACTCATTTTATTTTTGTTTGTATTATTGTATCCCAAATATCAAAAATAATGTTGACAGAGGTAGCAAGAATAGTGGGGTATGTAAGTGATTGGAATTGTAAGAAAAATCTGTAATGCTGTAGCAAAATTGGGATACTCTGCCAGTAGCTTAAATTTATGTAGTTTTGGTACATTTCCAATGCAGATTGACATTGGAAATCGAAAATTTCTTGCACTTGAAATTTAAAACTTTCTGCTTCCTGAATAAATTCGTTACAATTGAAGTCGTTTGGATATTTAGCGCACAAATCTTCAATGAATTTTTCAGTATCAGAAAAATTCATTTTGGAAAGAATTGCTCCATTAAGAAAACTGAAATCACTGCAAATCTCATGTAAACCTTCATATCTGTTACATATCTGCGTTATTATTGAATCAATGACTTGAAATAATAGTTGTTTTTGTTTTGTTTTTGGGTCTAAATAAAAATCATTAGCAAGGTGACCGCTATATTTTTTAATTTTCCTTTTTCGAACTTCCGTGTATTCAGTTGAAATATTGCAATTTTGACAAACCTTCAAATAAGAGAATAAGAAAATCGTAAGAGTAAGCCCAAGTCTCCAAAAGAATCATAACTCATTTTATTTTTGTTTGTATTATTGTATCCCAAATATCAAAAATAATGTTGGCAGAGATAGCAAGAATACTGGGGTATGTAGGTGATTGGCAAAATGGCAATACATTTGTTTTGAAATATTGTTCAGGTACTTATAAATATTCTTGTTATTTACCTTTTATTGTAATAAACTTAAAAATGTATATCTATGTTGTATTTTTTAACATTTCTTTTTTTTATTTATTTAATACTAAATAAACAATAATTTATTCAGTGATATCTCTTTGGTGATACTTTTGACATTTTAAGATTATTGGACGTATCAAATATCTAAGTTTCATTTGGAAAAGATGTTTTTTTGTTATAGTTATTGATTATAAGAATTTGTTTTATTTTATGAATCCACCATATTATTCATTTACCACTCTTCGCCTAACATATTCTTTTGTTAAATCGTTTTAGTAGAGGAAAACGGAGAGAGCGAGGCCAGGTGGTGCTGGTGGTGCTGGTGGTGCAACTAACCCAGGTGGTGCAGGTGGTGCGTTTTACGATCTAACCCAAGTGGTTCGGTGGTGCGTTTTATGATCTAACCCGGGTGGTTCGGTGGTGCGTTTTATGACCTAACCCGGGTGGTTCGGTGGTGCTGTTTACAAAATAACCCGAAATTAAACCCGACTTTTTACGACCTAACCCGGATGCTTTCATGAGGCGGCTTCTTATCTAACCCTAACTTGAACCTGAATATTTATGAACTGACCCGAGATAAAACCCGACTTTTTACGACCTAACCCGGATGCTTTCGCGAGGCGGCTTCTCATCTAACCCTAATTTGAACCTGAATATTTATGGTCTGACCCGAGATAAAACCCGACTTTTTATGATTTAACCTTAGTGAAACGCCGCTGCTAAAGCGGGATAATTAAATCCCAATTTTTATAAGCCATCCTTAAACCCAACTTTTTACGATGCGACCTGAGTCATCCTTAAACCAGACTTTTTATGATTTAACCTTAGTGAAACGCCGCTGCTAAAGCGGGATAATTAAATCCCAATTTTTATAAGCCATCCTTAAACCCAACTTTTTACGATCCGACCTGAGCCATCCTTAAACCAGACTTTTTATTATTTCCCCTTAGTTGAAACGCCGCTGCTAAAGCGGGATAATTAAATCCCAATTTTTATAAGCCATCCTTAAACCCAACTTTTTACGATCCGACCTGAGCCATCCTTAAACCAGACTTTTTTTTATTTTCCCTTAGTTGAAACGCCGCTGGCGGGTAGTAAAGCGAAATAAATCCCTAATTTATATGGTCTAACAAGATAAGTATAATAAAGCGGTACATTTGTCACCCCGCAATAATTATTTATACCTAAATAACCCTCTCAAACCCTCTGCCGACTCGATTTAAAAAGAAAGGGACATAAACCTTTATTTATTATTCCGAAGGACCCTCATTAAAATTCAGTAGCATATCTAATAATTGATTCCAATTTTTGCACCACTTATATAAAATACAATAAAATAATTACCATCTAGAACCATTAACTAGCGATTTCTTTATACTGGAAATGGATAAATTATAGGACTATCTTGTAATGAGAACAGAGTAATAAAAAGTAAATAAAACTTAAATACGTATAAAATACCAAGCAGGTATAGGTACTATACAACTTGTGTTCGCCATCAGGTAAAAGCCCTCATAATGCTTTTATAAAAATTTCGGATAATATCATAATATAAGTAAATAGGCTACAATTTCAGGAAAAAAGTAAAAAAATTAATTCACAGTGTAAAATTGTAGTTAAATGGATTGTAAATACGAAATAATATAAAAAAGCTACCTTTTGTTTGCGATGATGTATGCACAATAACTCTATATTATTCGGTCCTTAAACTGAAAATACCCACTAGATAGGTATCATAAGCTGTATTTGTCATCAGGTAGAACCCCCAATAAAATTATGAATATTAGGCGTAGGCATCAAAGTAGCAATCTTAACTTATTTTCAACACGAGCATAAAAATATAGGGTTGTTAAATATTTTACAACCCTAATTCTCAATGGCAACAATAAGCAAATCACGTTGGTTTTTTAATTTATTATTAATCTGGCTAACTTAAGAAACTCACAATATAACGACCATCCAAAAAAATCATAATACATTACTGGGTGTGAAAGCAATTGCGCTGCAAAATATAGTGTATACCAACTCTGAGGTAGTTAATTAAAATCCCAATTAGCGCTAAAAAAAATCAATTAGATATTTACTTTAGATATTTTAATAAAAAAATTCAATATTCTCACCAACATTTAACTTTTGAAATTAGCATAACAAATCCTTTACAATGAATTAAACAAACGCATACATAATTTTAAAATCTCATAATAAGAATATAAGCTAAAATCTAACAAGTTTCGACAAGTTGAAACTTGTCAGTTTACATCTGTAGAGAATACCCAACTCTCGAATCATAAAAAAATGGTCAAACTTTGTCGGCAAATACCCTTCTATGATGCAGGGGAAGGACAGGTAACTCGAGATGTTTATAAAGAAACGTTAAAGAACATTATTTGCTTATTTCTAGACTCTTAAAAATTACATGCAATCGAACAATAAATGTTTTCATCATGTATATTTATGAGTAACACATTACCTTCGACATACATAAATTCAAATTGATAATTACTTGCCTTAGTACTTTTTTAGAAGCTTGAATCATTGCATATAACCGTCTGAGGATACCCAAACTTCCCCTAACATATTTCTCCGCAACCGGGGAAAAAGAGGTAGAAAAAGTAAAATAACAACTCCAAGTGTCTTTGCGAACAATCGGCAATAAAATAGAGTATTTCAGTTTTTAATTTTTCGTAAATAAAAGTTGGTTAGATTAATAGTCTCTGTGAATATAATAACATAAACAAAGTGATATGCCGTAAATTTAGGAGTACAGTATAAATTATGCCTCTATTAAAATATACCGCAATAACTAACTATCAAAGGATTTTTGATATTTTGAATATATTTGATGCTCATAGCATTATCACATTTCCAAAGGCTCTAAATTTTAGAAAAATGTTCTAATAGAATATGTCTATCAATATAAAGTAAAGGTATTGTTAGGTTTTTTTAAAAAATACGACCTACAACAGTCTCTGCTACAGCATGGCTGACTCTGTAGAAACTTCTGTGAAACCATAATAATTATATCAATAATCGAGTTGTCCTTATGATAATATTTTCTTCCAATATCCGACTCCACTATCCATAAAAGTTATGTTAGAAAATTCATAATTGAGCGCATTGTAATTTTTTAAAAAGAAATTCACTTCACACACAAAGATGTAGCCATTCAATCCATGAAAATAATGCAAGTCAGTATGCGTATGTTATGGCTAACTGTTTAAATGTCTATTCCTTCCACGTTTATCGGAAGAAATACTTTTTTTATACTAGTATTTTAGTTGAAAATAAGATCATAAATCATCTATACAAAACAAGCGTCCCTTATGGATTTGAACGAAAATCATAGATTCGACTATTTTCATGAAAAATAAATCTAAGTACGGAATAATGCAGGAAGATTATCTATTTTCTTGGTTTAGAAAGTGATGTAGTTAAGATTTATAACTTAGGAATAAATAAATTATTATTAATCTTTTCGACCTATTTCTCTTGCATATTTAATTTCTTTGATAGTAAGAACTAATCTTTTTATTTTACAAAGTAAAAAAAAGCTAAAGATCGGCGTTGTCAGTCAGGTATAAGAACTGATTTAACACGATGGTTTTTGTACAAACGTTCACATACAATTGTATGCTTTTTAACCGATTGTGTTGGAAAAAATGACGATTTATAGATTAGATATTTAGACGAAGAGCTAACCTTCTCAATAAACTATTGATTATTGCCCTGCTAGCTAGACAACACTTTTTATGTTAGTCAAAAAAAAAATTTTTTTTTTTCGGGCGCTATTACAGATTTCATCGTTAACTAACAAACATTAAGATCAAAAAATTAGCGTGCAAGATGAAATGTATAGGTTCACTTCATTTCTACATTATTTTACAACTCTCAATCGCATTAAAAACAATATCGAATAAAAAATAACTTATGACATATGGACGAAAAATGTTTTTCGGGCTATTTAGGTTAGCGACCGCATTACGTCTGAAATACTACATTTTTCGAGCTTATAACATAATTTACTATTTTAACGTTAAAATAGGGGAAATGATGTATCGAAATGCATACTTTTTTTTGTCGGTCACGAGATTATAGTTTCTTTTAAAATGAACTCTAATATTTACAACACAAATTATCCTTTAAGCCACTTTAGTTTAAAACTCGTCTGTCGCTTTCCCTATATTGTGAGTTTGATTAAAGTATAGCGTAGTATATATTTAGATGAATTTCGCAAATGTTGAATACTTTCAAAACTGAAAAAGCCGCCCTTTGCAATAAATATCTCCGTAGAGTTAGGTACCCTGCAGATTAAGGGTATTTCAGCGGATAATCATATACAAATTCAAAGATTTTGTCTATTTTAATGGATTAACAAACAATATCTATAGGATGACTTTACTGATAAAAAAAAAATAACAAAAATCTATTAAGTCTAGGCTCACATGAAATTCCATAAAGAGCAGCTGCATAGCCTTATCACATCAAACTATATTTTTATTTCGTTCTATTGTCAAAAGTCTGTGTTTAGGAGATTATCGTTCATTTTAAAATGAACTCTAATATGTACATCACCATAAACTACCTCTTAAGCCGCCGTAAAAATACACTTTTCGATTTACCTCTATATTGATTTTCTAATATTAAATATCTACAATAGTCGAAATTCGCTCGCTAATACCTATGTATGCAAGGTTTCTTCAAAAAATGACAATTTTGTTGTTTAATGGCTTGAAAAAATGGAAAAAGGAGGTTTTTGCATCCATTTATTTCCAGATGAGTGTTAAAAATACTTATAAAACTCGGTATACCGAAGATCAAGCATTAATGAGAGGGTTGAGTCCTGTTTGCCAAATCCTGATTTTTAATTTGACGTTGGCAACGGTACAATTTTTTAACATTTATCATAAGAGGCGTATATTTTTGGGGCTTAGATCTACCAGTTTATCCACGCCCCATTTATTGTTAGTGCTTTAGTAATTTTACTTTCCAATTATTTTTTACCAAAACGCGTAGTTGAAACAGTGTCTATATCAGACGATATAATAAATTTTAAGGATTAATTTGCTTACAAATACACTTCAATTTATTTAGGCTAAAACAGCCAGACATATACTGGAACTACGAAAACCCTATTACAATTTAGTTGCCTAGAGAAAATTTTGTAAAAAACATAGCTTTCTACACAAATGCTTGCACATTATGTACCTATCATTTTAAGATACCTGGCGACATCAATGTAAGCATTGACATAATGACGCAAGATATAGGTAGCTACTAGAATATTCAAGATTTCTATTAACGATACACTTCAGCATACATGCGAGATGTCATTAATGTCTACGGAAGGCAACAGACATACCAGCTATTTTTACATGGGATTCCATAGACTTGGACGCTTCTTGTTTAGAAATATTTGATGTCATCTTGAGGAGTTCCGTATTGAAGCACCAAACCTACCTGCCAAATAATTGACGAAATATGGGATATCATAAAATATGCCCCCCCATCGAACTAAATGATCCTATAAACCAGCTTCACAGACCGTAATTTGTGATGCTAACACGATTAATACGCAATAGAACAAGATTAAGAAACAAAATTTAAAGTAGCTCTTTATCACACGAAAATAATTAAATAATTTACGGTTACAGAACAATAATTATTTTAAAAAGCTGTATAACTAAATATATTATGTTATTAGGAATATTCTGTCTAAAGTAACAGCTGATCTTAGTCGAAAATGAGATCGTATTATTGATTGTTGAATTCGTTAGGTATGAAATAAAATTAGAGTTTTCGTCTATTTTTTTTCACGATTAAAAAAGAATACCTCTATTTAGCTAAAAATGAAACGATTACAGTGGTAGATTAATTCACTTTACCAAGCATGTAAACTACTAATTTTGCAATAAATATCTTCTATATTTCTAGGTAGGTTTACTCGAAAATGTTGGGCTATTTTCATCAAAAATCCCGATACGAAATTGAAAAATTTGCCTATTTTTGTCGGTTTACAAAGTGATAGTGGAATATTGATTTGATCAAAGAACAATAATTATTTTAAAAATGTTGTATAATTAACTAAATGTCGGTGTTATCAGGCAGGCAAGAAGTTATTTATCTGAATCTTATTTGTACCATTAGCGTTTATATACAAATGTTAGTGGTTTTCAAAAATTGATATCTCGGAAATTATTAGGTTTAGACTTATAATACGCTTATTAAAAAATAATGACTACTTTATGCAAAATTCAAAAATATTATAAGATGTAGGATATCCCAGTAACTTAACCAAAGATTTTCGGTCTTCGTAAAGCTTTATACGTTTCTTCAGCGTACCAAACATTCACTTTTTTTAAATATTGACATCGGGTTAGGATTCTGAACATAGGATTAACATCACTCCAATAGTGAACATGTTGCGTTGTCACAGTTCCATTCGTCGAAAAGTAAACAAAACCGTTTGAGCTACGTGGGGAATAAATAAAGTTGGCTTGTTGAAAAATTTTAATATTTATTAAGGTAAAAGACTATAAATATATCGATACAACACTTTGGCATTTCTAATACTACAAACATGAATATCTAAAATGTGATATTTAAAACCATCAACTCTCTCTCCCTTCTCTAATTTTGGTACACCAATGCTGTCTTCTAAGTTTATAATATATGGCGTCCTGCAGTTTAATTCCAAAAATGTTTTAACTAAAAATTCCTCTTTAACACGTCCTTTAACGTAAATAATGTCTGCGTCTATCAGATTGTTGGATATGATATTATGTAGTTCCTTGTAATCGGTATCACCATAATTATAAAGGATACCATGATGATTTCCAAATAGATATTTGACTTGTTTCTTGCAAGCCTTACTTAAGGTGTCGAATGGTTTAACTGGTTTAAAAAAGTAACTTTTCATACTATTTCCATCATAAATAGCCAATTCTTTCGCGTAAAATTCAGGTATGTTAAATCCTTGAATATCGACTACAACGAACTTCATTGTCTGAAGACTCAAATCAAGCAAGTATATTTTCATATTTTTATCGCTCTTAAGTTCGATTTCAAAAGCACACCCCCACTTTTCGATAATTTCACAGTCTTAGCACATAGATCTTATATTTTTATTTACGATCAATTCATCTTTATTCGCCAATCGTCTCAAACGAGTCTGCTTTTGAAAGTAATATAGCCTTAGTATTCAGAAAATATTAATAATATCGGAGCTTAAAACATCCTTGACACTAAAAAATCATTGTGTTTCCTAACAAAACCCATCATTTTGTCTATTTAGCTTGCTTTCCTATTGTTTAGCAGGTTAAATAAAATTATTATTTCGCTCTTTTTGTCGGTACTGAATCGTTAGGGGAATACGTTTCTAGTTCTATAAGAGAGACAGTTAAAATTTATGTAAGCAATCAAAAATCCTACACTATGAGCTACTTAGTTAAAATTTCATATTTCCTTCCTGGATCAGGCAAAATTTGTGATGTGTCGGACAAAATTTATAAAAATACGAAAAAAAAAATGCTGGATGCATTTTTAGCGTGACTTTCTATTTAATACCATCTTATTTCAAGCTATAATTCGGTTGTCAAAATGAGAATAAAATAATTTTCCCATGGTTTATGTCATCTTAAAAAAGTCAAAAGGTTATATTCTGTAGAGGGTCAGATACATTCAAATTTAAATATTTTCTCCAAGAAGAATTTTAAGATAGTATTATAGTAAATAAAAATTCTATACCTCCAATATTTCTTGGAAACATATCGTGTTCTAGCGACATAACCCAAAAGTACCTCTATTCAGAAACGCATCGTACTTTTCTTGTCAATAATTGTCTCATTGTCCCATCCATTACATTATTATAATCTTAAAGCACCTGTTACCAGCATTATCTGTTTTTATGGTTTTCATAAAACATAGCGATTACCGATGAAAATTAAACGAAAACTTAATAAATAACTTTTTTTTCAACTGAAATAGACTGATTTTCGATGGAAAAATGTTACTTATAACTAAAAATGAATATAAGACATATACGCAATGATATTTAGAATAAATCAATCTTTTCTAAAATTACTATGGAATATTCACAAAATCGTTTCGTTATAACCAAAGTAGCAAGGCTTGCAGATTTCGTATAGAGTTCAAACGCGATACTGAGATGATCTTTTTTTTTATATTTTTGTAGGATAATGCACCACTACGTTGTAAGTACTTGAGAGAGGACTTTCTTGAAAAATCCTCAAATTTCTCTGCAATTTTGTTCCTTTTAGAGTTAAATTCACACAGAAAACCCCGTATTCTTATCTTTCAGGTTGGTATATTAAAAAGGGCTTATTAGTATGGTTTAGAAAACAAGCAATATTAATTAACGGATGTTTTTTCGTCGTATGAAGAGTTGAAAAATTTTTTTTTCCACTCCAATGGTTACGATGCAGAGAGTCGGGTTTCATCATAATCTTTCAGGGTAGCTCAGGTTTGATTGCATGTAGAGAGTCGGGTTTCATCATAATCTTTCAGGGTAGCTCAGGTTTGATTACATGTACTAAGGTTAGTGCTCCTTGCAATCGGTTTCAGGTTTGACGCGCCCCCCTCAGGTTTGTTCAGGTTTCTCAAACGTTTGAGAAACCTGAACAAACCTGAGGGGGGGCGCGTCAAACCTGAAACCGATTGCAAGGAGCACTAACCTTAGTACATGTAATCAAACCTGAGCTACCCTGAAAGATTATGATGAAACCCGACTCTCTACATGCAATCAAACCTGAGCTACCCTGAAAGATTATGATGAAACCCGACTCTCTGCATCGTAACCATTGGAGTGGAAAAAAAAATTTTTCAACTCTTCATACGACGAAAAAACATCCGTTAATTAATATTGCTTTTTTCTAAACCATACTAATAAGCCCTTTTTAATATACCAACCTGAAAGATAAGAATACGGGGTTTTCTGTGTGAATTTAACTCTAAAAGGAACAAAATTGCAGAGAAATTTGAGGATTTTTCAAGAAAGTCCTCTCTCAAGTACTTACAACGTAGTGGTGCATTATCCTACAAAAATATAAAAAAAAAAGATCATCTCAGTATCGCGTTTGAACTCTATACGAAATCTGCAAGCCTTGCTACTTTGGTTATAACGAAACGATTTTGTGAATATTCCATAGTAATTTTAGAAAAGATTGATTTATTCTAAATATCATTGCGTATATGTCTTATATTCATTTTTAGTTATAAGTAACATTTTTCCATCGAAAATCAGTCTATTTCAGTTGAAAAAAAAGTTATTTATTAAGTTTTCGTTTAATTTTCATCGGTAATCGCTATGTTTTATGAAAACCATAAAAACAGATAATGCTGGTAACAGGTGCTTTAAGATTATAATAATGTAATGGATGGGACAATGAGACAATTATTGACAAGAAAAGTACGATGCGTTTCTGAATAGAGGTACTTTTGGGTTATGTCGCTAGAACACGATATGTTTCCAAGAAATATTGGAGGTATAGAATTTTTATTTACTATAATACTATCTTAAAATTCTTCTTGGAGAAAATATTTAAATTTGAATGTATCTGACCCTCTACAGAATATAACCTTTTGACTTTTTTAAGATGACATAAACCATGGGAAAATTATTTTATTCTCATTTTGACAACCGAATTATAGCTTGAAATAAGATGGTATTAAATAGAAAGTCACGCTAAAAATGCATCCAGCATTTTTTTTTTCGTATTTTTATAAATTTTGTCCGACACATCACAAATTTTGCCTGATCCAGGAAGGAAATATGAAATTTTAACTAAGTAGCTCATAGTGTAGGATTTTTGATTGCTTACATAAATTTTAACTGTCTCTCTTATAGAACTAGAAACGTATTCCCCTAACGATTCAGTACCGACAAAAAGAGCGAAATAATAATTTTATTTAACCTGCTAAACAATAGGAAAGCAAGCTAAATAGACAAAATGATGGGTTTTGTTAGGAAACACAATGATTTTTTAGTGTCAAGGATGTTTTAAGCTCCGATATTATTAATATTTTCTGAATACTAAGGCTATATTACTTTCAAAAGCAGACTCGTTTGAGACGATTGGCGAATAAAGATGAATTGATCGTAAATAAAAATATAAGATCTATGTGCTAAGACTGTGAAATTATCGAAAAGTGGGGGTGTGCTTTTGAAATCGAACTTAAGAGCGATAAAAATATGAAAATATACTTGCTTGATTTGAGTCTTCAGACAATGAAGTTCGTTGTAGTCGATATTCAAGGATTTAACATACCTGAATTTTACGCGAAAGAATTGGCTATTTATGATGGAAATAGTATGAAAAGTTACTTTTTTAAACCAGTTAAACCATTCGACACCTTAAGTAAGGCTTGCAAGAAACAAGTCAAATATCTATTTGGAAATCATCATGGTATCCTTTATAATTATGGTGATACCGATTACAAGGAACTACATAATATCATATCCAACAATCTGATAGACGCAGACATTATTTACGTTAAAGGACGTGTTAAAGAGGAATTTTTAGTTAAAACATTTTTGGAATTAAACTGCAGGACGCCATATATTATAAACTTAGAAGACAGCATTGGTGTACCAAAATTAGAGAAGGGAGAGAGAGTTGATGGTTTTAAATATCACATTTTAGATATTCATGTTTGTAGTATTAGAAATGCCAAAGTGTTGTATCGATATATTTATAGTCTTTTACCTTAATAAATATTAAAATTTTTCAACAAGCCAACTTTATTTATTCCCCACGTAGCTCAAACGGTTTTGTTTACTTTTCGACGAATGGAACTGTGACAACGCAACATGTTCACTATTGGAGTGATGTTAATCCTATGTTCAGAATCCTAACCCGATGTCAATATTTAAAAAAAGTGAATGTTTGGTACGCTGAAGAAACGTATAAAGCTTTACGAAGACCGAAAATCTTTGGTTAAGTTACTGGGATATCCTACATCTTATAATATTTTTGAATTTTGCATAAAGTAGTCATTATTTTTTAATAAGCGTATTATAAGTCTAAACCTAATAATTTCCGAGATATCAATTTTTGAAAACCACTAACATTTGTATATAAACGCTAATGGTACAAATAAGATTCAGATAAATAACTTCTTGCCTGCCTGATAACACCGACATTTAGTTAATTATACAACATTTTTAAAATAATTATTGTTCTTTGATCAAATCAATATTCCACTATCACTTTGTAAACCGACAAAAATAGGCAAATTTTTCAATTTCGTATCGGGATTTTTGATGAAAATAGCCCAACATTTTCGAGTAAACCTACCTAGAAATATAGAAGATATTTATTGCAAAATTAGTAGTTTACATGCTTGGTAAAGTGAATTAATCTACCACTGTAATCGTTTCATTTTTAGCTAAATAGAGGTATTCTTTTTTAATCGTGAAAAAAAATAGACGAAAACTCTAATTTTATTTCATACCTAACGAATTCAACAATCAATAATACGATCTCATTTTCGACTAAGATCAGCTGTTACTTTAGACAGAATATTCCTAATAACATAATATATTTAGTTATACAGCTTTTTAAAATAATTATTGTTCTGTAACCGTAAATTATTTAATTATTTTCGTGTGATAAAGAGCTACTTTAAATTTTGTTTCTTAATCTTGTTCTATTGCGTATTAATCGTGTTAGCATCACAAATTACGGTCTGTGAAGCTGGTTTATAGGATCATTTAGTTCGATGGGGGGGCATATTTTATGATATCCCATATTTCGTCAATTATTTGGCAGGTAGGTTTGGTGCTTCAATACGGAACTCCTCAAGATGACATCAAATATTTCTAAACAAGAAGCGTCCAAGTCTATGGAATCCCATGTAAAAATAGCTGGTATGTCTGTTGCCTTCCGTAGACATTAATGACATCTCGCATGTATGCTGAAGTGTATCGTTAATAGAAATCTTGAATATTCTAGTAGCTACCTATATCTTGCGTCATTATGTCAATGCTTACATTGATGTCGCCAGGTATCTTAAAATGATAGGTACATAATGTACAAGCATTTGTGTAGAAAGCTATGTTTTTTACAAAATTTTCTCTAGGCAACTAAATTGTAATAGGGTTTTCGTAGTTCCAGTATATGTCTGGCTGTTTTAGCCTAAATAAATTGAAGTGTATTTGTAAGCAAATTAATCCTTAAAATTTATTATATCGTCTGATATAGACACTGTTTCAACTACGCGTTTTGGTAAAAAATAATTGGAAAGTAAAATTACTAAAGCACTAACAATAAATGGGGCGTGGATAAACTGGTAGATCTAAGCCCCAAAAATATACGCCTCTTATGATAAATGTTAAAAAATTGTACCGTTGCCAACGTCAAATTAAAAATCAGGATTTGGCAAACAGGACTCAACCCTCTCATTAATGCTTGATCTTCGGTATACCGAGTTTTATAAGTATTTTTAACACTCATCTGGAAATAAATGGATGCAAAAACCTCCTTTTTCCATTTTTTCAAGCCATTAAACAACAAAATTGTCATTTTTTGAAGAAACCTTGCATACATAGGTATTAGCGAGCGAATTTCGACTATTGTAGATATTTAATATTAGAAAATCAATATAGAGGTAAATCGAAAAGTGTATTTTTACGGCGGCTTAAGAGGTAGTTTATGGTGATGTACATATTAGAGTTCATTTTAAAATGAACGATAATCTCCTAAACACAGACTTTTGACAATAGAACGAAATAAAAATATAGTTTGATGTGATAAGGCTATGCAGCTGCTCTTTATGGAATTTCATGTGAGCCTAGACTTAATAGATTTTTGTTATTTTTTTTTTATCAGTAAAGTCATCCTATAGATATTGTTTGTTAATCCATTAAAATAGACAAAATCTTTGAATTTGTATATGATTATCCGCTGAAATACCCTTAATCTGCAGGGTACCTAACTCTACGGAGATATTTATTGCAAAGGGCGGCTTTTTCAGTTTTGAAAGTATTCAACATTTGCGAAATTCATCTAAATATATACTACGCTATACTTTAATCAAACTCACAATATAGGGAAAGCGACAGACGAGTTTTAAACTAAAGTGGCTTAAAGGATAATTTGTGTTGTAAATATTAGAGTTCATTTTAAAAGAAACTATAATCTCGTGACCGACAAAAAAAAGTATGCATTTCGATACATCATTTCCCCTATTTTAACGTTAAAATAGTAAATTATGTTATAAGCTCGAAAAATGTAGTATTTCAGACGTAATGCGGTCGCTAACCTAAATAGCCCGAAAAACATTTTTCGTCCATATGTCATAAGTTATTTTTTATTCGATATTGTTTTTAATGCGATTGAGAGTTGTAAAATAATGTAGAAATGAAGTGAACCTATACATTTCATCTTGCACGCTAATTTTTTGATCTTAATGTTTGTTAGTTAACGATGAAATCTGTAATAGCGCCCGAAAAAAAAAAATTTTTTTTTTGACTAACATAAAAAGTGTTGTCTAGCTAGCAGGGCAATAATCAATAGTTTATTGAGAAGGTTAGCTCTTCGTCTAAATATCTAATCTATAAATCGTCATTTTTTCCAACACAATCGGTTAAAAAGCATACAATTGTATGTGAACGTTTGTACAAAAACCATCGTGTTAAATCAGTTCTTATACCTGACTGACAACGCCGATCTTTAGCTTTTTTTTACTTTGTAAAATAAAAAGATTAGTTCTTACTATCAAAGAAATTAAATATGCAAGAGAAATAGGTCGAAAAGATTAATAATAATTTATTTATTCCTAAGTTATAAATCTTAACTACATCACTTTCTAAACCAAGAAAATAGATAATCTTCCTGCATTATTCCGTACTTAGATTTATTTTTCATGAAAATAGTCGAATCTATGATTTTCGTTCAAATCCATAAGGGACGCTTGTTTTGTATAGATGATTTATGATCTTATTTTCAACTAAAATACTAGTATAAAAAAAGTATTTCTTCCGATAAACGTGGAAGGAATAGACATTTAAACAGTTAGCCATAACATACGCATACTGACTTGCATTATTTTCATGGATTGAATGGCTACATCTTTGTGTGTGAAGTGAATTTCTTTTTAAAAAATTACAATGCGCTCAATTATGAATTTTCTAACATAACTTTTATGGATAGTGGAGTCGGATATTGGAAGAAAATATTATCATAAGGACAACTCGATTATTGATATAATTATTATGGTTTCACAGAAGTTTCTACAGAGTCAGCCATGCTGTAGCAGAGACTGTTGTAGGTCGTATTTTTTAAAAAAACCTAACAATACCTTTACTTTATATTGATAGACATATTCTATTAGAACATTTTTCTAAAATTTAGAGCCTTTGGAAATGTGATAATGCTATGAGCATCAAATATATTCAAAATATCAAAAATCCTTTGATAGTTAGTTATTGCGGTATATTTTAATAGAGGCATAATTTATACTGTACTCCTAAATTTACGGCATATCACTTTGTTTATGTTATTATATTCACAGAGACTATTAATCTAACCAACTTTTATTTACGAAAAATTAAAAACTGAAATACTCTATTTTATTGCCGATTGTTCGCAAAGACACTTGGAGTTGTTATTTTACTTTTTCTACCTCTTTTTCCCCGGTTGCGGAGAAATATGTTAGGGGAAGTTTGGGTATCCTCAGACGGTTATATGCAATGATTCAAGCTTCTAAAAAAGTACTAAGGCAAGTAATTATCAATTTGAATTTATGTATGTCGAAGGTAATGTGTTACTCATAAATATACATGATGAAAACATTTATTGTTCGATTGCATGTAATTTTTAAGAGTCTAGAAATAAGCAAATAATGTTCTTTAACGTTTCTTTATAAACATCTCGAGTTACCTGTCCTTCCCCTGCATCATAGAAGGGTATTTGCCGACAAAGTTTGACCATTTTTTTATGATTCGAGAGTTGGGTATTCTCTACAGATGTAAACTGACAAGTTTCAACTTGTCGAAACTTGTTAGATTTTAGCTTATATTCTTATTATGAGATTTTAAAATTATGTATGCGTTTGTTTAATTCATTGTAAAGGATTTGTTATGCTAATTTCAAAAGTTAAATGTTGGTGAGAATATTGAATTTTTTTATTAAAATATCTAAAGTAAATATCTAATTGATTTTTTTTAGCGCTAATTGGGATTTTAATTAACTACCTCAGAGTTGGTATACACTATATTTTGCAGCGCAATTGCTTTCACACCCAGTAATGTATTATGATTTTTTTGGATGGTCGTTATATTGTGAGTTTCTTAAGTTAGCCAGATTAATAATAAATTAAAAAACCAACGTGATTTGCTTATTGTTGCCATTGAGAATTAGGGTTGTAAAATATTTAACAACCCTATATTTTTATGCTCGTGTTGAAAATAAGTTAAGATTGCTACTTTGATGCCTACGCCTAATATTCATAATTTTATTGGGGGTTCTACCTGATGACAAATACAGCTTATGATACCTATCTAGTGGGTATTTTCAGTTTAAGGACCGAATAATATAGAGTTATTGTGCATACATCATCGCAAACAAAAGGTAGCTTTTTTATATTATTTCGTATTTACAATCCATTTAACTACAATTTTACACTGTGAATTAATTTTTTTACTTTTTTCCTGAAATTGTAGCCTATTTACTTATATTATGATATTATCCGAAATTTTTATAAAAGCATTATGAGGGCTTTTACCTGATGGCGAACACAAGTTGTATAGTACCTATACCTGCTTGGTATTTTATACGTATTTAAGTTTTATTTACTTTTTATTACTCTGTTCTCATTACAAGATAGTCCTATAATTTATCCATTTCCAGTATAAAGAAATCGCTAGTTAATGGTTCTAGATGGTAATTATTTTATTGTATTTTATATAAGTGGTGCAAAAATTGGAATCAATTATTAGATATGCTACTGAATTTTAATGAGGGTCCTTCGGAATAATAAATAAAGGTTTATGTCCCTTTCTTTTTAAATCGAGTCGGCAGAGGGTTTGAGAGGGTTATTTAGGTATAAATAATTATTGCGGGGTGACAAATGTACCGCTTTATTATACTTATCTTGTTAGACCATATAAATTAGGGATTTATTTCGCTTTACTACCCGCCAGCGGCGTTTCAACTAAGGGAAAATAAAAAAAAGTCTGGTTTAAGGATGGCTCAGGTCGGATCGTAAAAAGTTGGGTTTAAGGATGGCTTATAAAAATTGGGATTTAATTATCCCGCTTTAGCAGCGGCGTTTCAACTAAGGGGAAATAATAAAAAGTCTGGTTTAAGGATGGCTCAGGTCGGATCGTAAAAAGTTGGGTTTAAGGATGGCTTATAAAAATTGGGATTTAATTATCCCGCTTTAGCAGCGGCGTTTCACTAAGGTTAAATCATAAAAAGTCTGGTTTAAGGATGACTCAGGTCGCATCGTAAAAAGTTGGGTTTAAGGATGGCTTATAAAAATTGGGATTTAATTATCCCGCTTTAGCAGCGGCGTTTCACTAAGGTTAAATCATAAAAAGTCGGGTTTTATCTCGGGTCAGACCATAAATATTCAGGTTCAAATTAGGGTTAGATGAGAAGCCGCCTCGCGAAAGCATCCGGGTTAGGTCGTAAAAAGTCGGGTTTTATCTCGGGTCAGTTCATAAATATTCAGGTTCAAGTTAGGGTTAGATAAGAAGCCGCCTCATGAAAGCATCCGGGTTAGGTCGTAAAAAGTCGGGTTTAATTTCGGGTTATTTTGTAAACAGCACCACCGAACCACCCGGGTTAGGTCATAAAACGCACCACCGAACCACCCGGGTTAGATCATAAAACGCACCACCGAACCACTTGGGTTAGATCGTAAAACGCACCACCTGCACCACCTGGGTTAGTTGCACCACCAGCACCACCAGCACCACCTGGCCTCGCTCTCTCCGTTTTCCTCTACTCGTTTTATTTTTTGGACAATATAATTTAATTTTAAAATCTAATTAAGTACCTACTTACATTTTTGGTCAATTTATATTTTTATAGACTTTATATTTAATTTACTAGAGAATTTTGTCTATCAATGTTTGAGATTCGAAGTTTTAGCCTGTTCAAGAAATGATAAAAAAATGTTTCAAATCTATGTATATTTTAGAAAAAAATCAAAATATTGTCTCGAAAATAAAATTACTAAAACATAAATATATGTCAAGATGGAGGTAAAAGAAAATGATGGACTCACATTATAAAATAAATGAATTCTTGTAATCAACTAAAAATTAGAGTTGCCGTAATTAATATTCTTTGTTGGTACAACTAACAACATGAATTGCTACAACTAAACATTTTAGTTAACCCAACTAACTAAACTAGTTGTCACAGCCAGAACATTTGTTGCCACTACTAAAGGATTTGGTTATTCCAACCAATTCAACTGGTTGTCATAGACCGTTTCAACTTTTTAATTTAGTAACTGCAATACACTCCTTTAGTTATCACAACTAGGATATTAGTTCTTACAACTTATTATGGTGTGGCTGTGACAACAATGACATTTAGTTGTTACAACAAAGGAAGATATGTATACGCCCCAACTAAACTAGTTCAGTTGTGGTAACTCGACGATCGGTCTGTCCCCTATTTTATTACTTTTTCTAGTTGTGGTAACTAAATTTTTAATTGTGGTAGCCTTTTTTGTTCTCGGTGTGAAGGAAGAGATTAACTTTATTAATCTTATCTAATAAAGATGACCAAAAAACTAAAATAATTATAAAGTCGAAATTTTTAAGATTTTTTTGAAAATTTTTTGCCCCAATTACTGTTTGACCAGAATATATTGAAACATCAGTCATCTCTTCTAAGAGATCCAAACCCAATTTAAATTGAGTGATAAGTGCGTTCAACGCTAATGCTTTGGATGACCACTTTGTATCGCTAAAGCCTTTTGAAGTAATATTAATTGTATTTTTTAATTTACTCCAGCGTACGAAGAATGCGCAAAAAAATTAAATAAATTTTGAATAATTCCAAAAAAGGTTATTATTTCGGGACTAACTGAAGCACTGTGTAATGCCACTAAATTTAAACTATGTGCAGAGCATGGGACAAATCTTATACCTAGTAGGATTTTCTTGCAATATTCTAGCTTGTACGCCTTGATATTGACCTGCCATATTAGAGCCATTGTTATAGGCCTGTCCCCTAACATTTTGAATAGCGAATACAAATCAGACTAAGCATAATACTATGACGAAGACAAACACATGTATGCGCCTGGCGACGAACTTTAGGATTCTAGGAAGTTCGTTTACCCATATAGCATTGTTATGGTTGCCATTGTTGCCAGATGGTTCAATATTGTTCTCCTTTTTTATGTCATTTACTCATCTCTTTATCTCTGTTTGTAAAGGATGTTTAACGTATAGGTAGTAGTTTGTTAAGTTGTAGAACGCTGTTAAAAAACTAATCTCATTTTTCTGCCGATTATGCTAATTTATTTCTAGATTATTTTCAAATAAATACATATATTTAATTATGGCTGAAAAAGGATTTTGAAAGGGCAAGTCTAATAACTTACCCAGAGTGGATTTGTTTATGATGGCAACTTATATAAAAACCACATATTGGTGAAGTTCGCGAGTAAATGTAGATAAGCATTTGTATTTCATTATTATAAATGCGTAGTAAGTAGTAGGTAGACTACTTGAAACATATCTTCTTACATTCGGCACCGTACTTACAGTCCTGGACACAGTGGTGTATTTAGGGGGGGGGGGTCTGGACCCCCCCCCCCGTGGACTCAGTAGTAAAGAAAACTGAAATTCACATTCATTTATTTGCAATAAATAACATGAAACATTATTTCAAATTTTACAGATGTTTGGGGATTTCCACAGTCTTTAAGTTTAATAATTGTTGAATTTTATTTTTTGTTTCGTGTTTTCTAATTCAGGTGAGTAAAATAGTATACCGTTATACATACCTTCAAAAAACTAATATTTCAAATGCAAATATTGGGGTTTATATTTAAAAATTGCTTTATTTCTACGTTTTTTTTTGAGCCGGGCTATCAAAACGTAAAATTTGTAAGTTAAGACAGTCCAAAAAAGGGCGTGGCACCTAAAAAAATTTTGTCTGCGGCGCATTTTTTAAGGAAGATAAGTGGACCCCCCCCCCCGAGTCACAATCCTAAATACGCCACTGCCTGGACAACAGTAGTTTAGTGCTGAAAGAAAGTGCAAAGTATCTGGGACTGATACTTTGACTCCAAATTAAACTGGGGCATGAGCTTACAAAAACGAGTCAAAAAGGCGTCAGTAAGATCTATACTAACCTACGGAATTCTAGTCTTCTGGAATGGACGTCGGAGTGGGAGCTGGTATCTTCCCTGAGAGCATGAAAATACAGAGGACATAATATATATAGAATTCCGGACTACTGCAGCATTTTTCAAGCATAAGTTACGGCAGTAGATAAAGCAGTAAAAATCCTGCAAAACCAAGAAATATCACTGCCGTGGTCACCGGACACTATCTTTTCGGTAGACATGCCGAACGTATGCCAATACCAGCTAAAGACTTCTGCAGAAGTTGCAGAGACGAAGAAGAGGAGGAAAGCATTTAACATTTCTTGTGTGAATGCCCTGGCCTTGCAAGAAGAAGGTTTAATAGTAGTGGCTGGTTCGAGTGAGCTGCCAAGATTCTTCTGCATTGTACGTGGTACTAGCCATCTGAGAGCTTATGCTGATAGGTTCTGCGGAACACGTGAGACTGTCTGAACATACCAGAAGTCTGCCACTCTAACTTAACTTAACCTGTAAAGTACCAGACTGTGATCCTTTGAAACCCTCTTAGAGACGAAATCAAATACCAGTTTTTTTTTTGTTAAATGTATGTTTGGCTACGTTGTTATCTTATGATCTTTAGTATTATTTACCCATTGTAATTTGTATGCAAGTTACCAGAAAGTTTATTTATAAAATAGCATCTACCTAATTTTATTAGACGCGAATAAAATCCTTGATATTCCGTTATAAAATTCATAAAACTCAGACTATGGCCGGGCGCAGAGTGATTTACAGAGAAAAATAATAATTACTCCTATTGTTAGGGATAACTAATAGCCCTTCGCTTGTTGTGGCCACAAATCATTTTTTTTGGCGTTGGCAAATATCGATTTTCCAAGATAAACGGGTACACACACGAAATTAATTATGAACAGATGAGAAGAAAATGGAGGCGAGCACTTTTTTTATAATACGTGATATTGTTTTTACTTTTAGGAACGCCGCCTACACATACACGCCTTGTTGTGTTAGAAAAGTATTGTGATCGTGCCGTTTTTGACGTTTTACGATCTTTCGGCGAATTTCACGGTGATGTACGTGCGTATTACGTTTTCGTATGTACTGGGTTACCAACTATGTGAGGTATAATATTTGCAGAATTATACCGTTGACTCTTACTGCCATAAATAACCTACCTGATTAAATCCTATTGTATACTGAATAAATGGGATCAGGGTCGGCTTGAAAATGTACCTACACCACATGATTTATTTTTATAATTTAAAATAAATAGACAGATATTTTTAGTTTTAGGTACCTATAATAAATGTAAAATAATGATAACAATTATTAATAATTGAAAATAATATAATTTCAAAGTATAACTATTAGGATAACAAGTACAATAAAAATTAATTAAATTCTTAAAAACTATTGACAATTTATTCCAAATTTAACTCTGTATCACTATCACTATCTTCATCTAAGCCTAAACTTATAATAATTAAGGGTTGAACATTTGTAACATACAATTGTAAGAATTTTCCACCTTAAGTACATGCTGTACACAGTTTTTCCAGCTGTCTGCAGAAATTTTTCTTAATTTGTTTTTAATTAATTCTACTACAGATGCATTTAATGTAGGAGAAATATTATTTCTCCTAATATTGGATTTTAATTGGTGCCATATTAGCTCAATAGGATTGAATGTACAATAGCATGGAGGAAGACGCAACACTGTATGTCCATTTTCTGCTGCAAGTTTGTCACACTCGTATTCCTTATTTATTTTAAAAGCTTTTAATACTTCTAGCAGTTCTCGTTTTTTGTAAATTTCTTCAAAATATAAATAATTTTTAATCATAAAATTTTGAATTTCTGCTTTTGTATTATTAGAATTGGCAATGATTTTTGCTTGCCGACTATGATAACTAGCATTGTCCATTACAATGACGCTATTTTCAGGTATATTTTTAAGGAGTTTATGTTTAAACCAATCTTCAAAAAGTTATGCGTCGGTATCTTGATGGTAATCTAAAGAAGGATCTGCTATGTTTTTAGCTGAAAGCAACATACAATTTGGAACAAACCCGTTCTCTGAACCAGCATGTAATATTGTGATTCTTTTGCCTTTATTTGATGGTGCCTTGGTTTGACAATTTTTGGAAGAATCATCCCAACCTTTTCTTAGAGTGTCATGGGTATCGAACCATGTTTCGTCAAGGTAAATAGTTGGACGATTTTTTTCTCTAAATTGTTTAACAACTGTTAAATATTTGAGTCTCCATTCCCGTAAACGTTGAGATTCCATTAATGTTTGTCTTTTATTAATGCTTCGGTATTTAAAACCCATTTTATGCAATATTTTCCTAAGACTTGAAAGGCTACAAGAGATATTTGTTTCATCTTTAATCAGTCGCTCTTTGAGGGAAATCAAAGTTTGTACAGTTTGTGCCTCATACATTTGGTAAATCTTTCTTCTTAATAAATCCATGTCATTTTCGTCAATGCTTCTAAATGTGCCAAAATCACTCCGATTTTTTCTAGGATTAACAGGTTTAAGTACTATGTCTCTTACCGAAGATAAATGAGTTTTTGTCAAAGTAGACGTCTCAGCTAAGGCATCCATCGAATTAAAATTTCTACTCAACAAAGATTGATATACATTTTTAATTATTAGTTTGGCATCGGTAGATAAATGTTTTCTTTTAAAAATGACACTTGAAGATGCCCCCTATCAGCACAATTCCAAGGACGCCACATTCTACCACTAATAAGCCCAAATAAAAATTACTCGCCGGAAAAACACTAAAGACTAAAATTATTAAAAATCAGTTTGTATTTATATATGCATCAGGCATAGGTATAAATTGAATTTGTACCTGGCCCGGCTCTACTCGAAAAGGTTTTAAAATTTGGGATTTCTTTATTTATTTAATGGTCAAAGGGATAATGAGGGTTTTATTGCAGTCTAAAGATCAACGATATAATTCTACAAATACTATAAATACTTTGATTAATGCACATTTCGTCCAGACAAGGTGCTTTGAAAATGTACAATAACTCGGGAACGTCTTATCGGGGCAAATTAAAAGAGATTGTTTAATGAGCTAAAGTACTTCCCAACATATTTCGTTTGGCATAATGACTGCAATAAAACCCCTAATAAACTCGGCTTTCGTTTTCGCAGAAACGTATTAACCCACATTTATTTTTAATGCCAGTTTATAATAACAATAGATAGGTATATTACTTGATTTGTTATCAAAATTAATAAACTGTCTAATTAAAGTTTTCTAGAAACAACTTAATCATTGGGATATTTCTCAAAACTTTTCAGTTACAGGTACCTGTTTATATAGCTTATATAAATAGTAAATCTAATATTCGAAATATATTAGTACCTATCTATTTTACTTTGTAACAGTGTGCAACAATTACTTTAAATAACTAAACCAAATTTCAACCGAATCGGATTAAGGATATTTATGACCGTTTTTTTTTTAAACTTCAATCCCAGAAACGAAACAACTCCGGACTTATGTTCATAGAAACTTTTTTTCTTAAAACGACCTTACGTATCACCCTCTGAAGTTTCGTACCGTAGTTAGGAAACACCCTGTACAGCTAGTATTTCTTAAAAAAAAATCAGGGACCAGAGCACCTCAAAATCTATAGTCAATATCTTGTCGAGACTTATCTTTTTTACTTTCGAAAATCCGTTTTTGTTCCATTTTCTTCAAATTTACCGACAAATTACTGGTAATTTGTTTTTTCAGACCCTGGTCCTTAATTTCCGCTCGGGGAGTATCCAGTTTTACACCCCTAAATTGCTCGAACCCTCAATTTTTTAGATAGGCATCACTAGCAAGATTAAGGAGTTCTTGTTTGGAATCCTTGCCGGGGTAAATTATTTGAATTTCCTGAAGATTTCGGGGGTTGCAATGAAAAAGAAAAATTCCTCGACGTTCTTAATCGGGCGTATTTAAAAGGGTAGAATGTTTAATTACTTCATGTCGATGTGCAGGGGCGTTGCTATATCCACTGTTTGGAAAACCCGTTTTCTCATGATCAAAGTAATAAACTACCTATACTACGATCCCAAAATAATTGGCAAAACTGTTCTTATCACCATTGACGGTGTGCGGAGAAAATAATTAACATCGATTCACCTGAAATAAAAGCATTCAAAATCGCTTGGGAAGATTGTGCATTAATAAGTCGTTACATGTTGCCAGGTTTTAAAATATTTCATTTAAATTCCCATAAAATGTACCAAAATCAGCATGTCATTAAGGGCCTTTACACCTTACGGTACTTGGTCTACTCAATTTGGCAACGCGGGTAAGAAAAACCCATGTCTAAAGGCGCTCGCATGCTTTCTTATCGCTTCTAACCACGTTCAGTGTCGTAGACAAGTTTCAACCAAGAGGATATTGGCAATTCAGTTTTGTTATTTTGGTGGTTATTCAAAACAGCAAATATTATAACGCAGGCTAGTTCTACAAGTGAGAGTAACCAACAAGTTACAAAACGACGTCATTTAAAACCTGGGGAGCGTACAATTGTAAAAAATGTGTATGAGGGAATTCTAAGTCCACACAGTGGAATATCATTCACTGATGCAGCATAACTTTGTGCCACATTGACTAAGACATCTTGCCGTACTGTTTATAGAACTATCAAGGACAATACGAATACTAAAGTGTTCGATCAGAAGGAAACAAGAGGACGGAAAAAGATTTTTGTTGATCAGCAAACAAAGTTAGCGATTCGTCGGAAAGTGCACGTAACGCCTTTATCAATGGACTGTCCACTGGATTAAAAGCTCCTTCAGGCAAAGTTTGTCGGTTGATTATAACCCACATCGGGAGTGATTCTGGTTTCCTTAAAGGTGGGTTAAACTTGTTTGAATCTCGTGAAACCGGTGATTATCATGAGGATATGAACTCGGGAGTGCTTGAAGATTGGTTTAAATCCATCTTACCGCGTATTGAACGTGGGTCGGTAATCGTCGTGTGGAAGCTTCGCCAACTTCTGCGTTGCGAGAAGGAAAGATTGTTGACTGGCGGAAAAATGTTAAAAGTGCAGTTGCTCGATCTTGCAAAACTTCACAAAGAAAAATATACGAAATATGTAGTGGATGAAATGGCTCGTGAACGGGGTGTTACAATATTACGTTTACCGCCTTATCAGTGTGAACTAAATCCAATCGAGTTTATATGGGCACAGATAAAAGGCGAAGTGGCGTGTGAAAATAAAACTTTTAAATTAAAAGATGTTAAAGAAACGGCAATAGCGAATGTACAAGCAGCAGATTGGCATAAGTGCGTATTATATGTCGAGGGCGTAGAAAAAATAATGTGGGACTTAGATGTACGCGTTGAAGTCATGGTAGAACCTATTATTATAAAGTTGAAATTTATTATTTTTTATTAATTATTATAAATCCTGCAGATGACAGCAGTAGTGACAGTAATGAAATGTTTTCATCGTCAGATAGGGAATAGTCGCTGTAATGGTAATAATGAATTTAAAACTGTAAAGTACTGTCATTATGACACTTTTTAATGTCGGCGTGGAATATAATTTATCAAGTTATTATCAATTAGTGTTCAGTAGGTAACAACAGTTAAGAAATTTATAAACATTTATAATTTAGGTTTAGAGTTTGCCCTTAATCCACTATTATATATTTCTATTGTTATGTAGTATAATAAAAACATTATGAAAATAACATATACCGTAGCTTTATTATTCTTTTTGGATTTTATACCTGCGTAATTTATATTAGTTTCTCTAATTACTTCATAAGATCACCAAATGTAAAAGCTTAATTTATTTTTCAGTTTAATTTATAATATTATATTTATTATAGTAAATGTAAATATATTATAATAATTAACAAAAAATTCATATATTTTTTGAATTATTATTGTTTAAAATGACACGCCTCTGGAATTGGCGTTCCCCTTACGTCTTGCACAACCCGGTAAAAATGAGTCACTGCCAATTATTTTGGTACCGGAGTATAGTGTTTTATCCCGCAGTGTTCTAATTGTTGTGGTGGACCTCCCAGACTAGAGCACTGTAGCGCCATAAACAAACCAAGGTCTTGTTAGACTTCAACGTAAGCAGATGCTCCACGTGTCTTAAACCAATAATAGCACGTGTCTTGATCTGACATGTGTGTCAGACAAATTGATTTTCTAATGCTAAAGTATTTGATATTTTGGGGACGCGGTAACAGAGGTTAATATGCTTTTAAAAGTAGAGTAAAATTAACATGAATTTCGCAGTTAAATAGACTACATTCTTTGTGTTAAGATGTGTACAAAGTTGTACCTCAGTGTTTTGCAGTTCTATACAGAACATGTCTTTCAAATAACCCACGTGATACTCATTTACGGCAATGAGGCTGAAATTAATTCAAGTTCTGATTCATTCTCTACGTTAAAAACCAATGCAATCCTAACGGTATCTTGGTGCAGTGCTTCAGGGTTGTTAAGATAATGTATTCGTGTTTAACAATGTAAATAGTGTAATATTGTAAGGATGGCCAATAGTAGAAGAATAAAAAGACATAGCAAAATAAGTTGGCTTTAATTGGTCTAGTAAAAATAAAACGAAACGACCTTATACTGTTGGTAATACAGTGTGTGTCTGTGGATGATGCAGCATTTCTATATTCTGTGAAAAGTGATGAACATTTGATTTCTGTAGTGCAACCTTATTCCGATTTCGATTCGAGTCTTAAAAGCTTGCGTGTATAAAACCGAATTTCGATTCATTTCAAGGAATCATAGGCACTTAAAAAGAAATACTTGGTGGCATCATTAGATTCTGCGTACAAATCTTCAAAAGAGATTCTTTTTAACTTTTCAACAAGCTAAAAGATAATAAAAATAGCTGGGTTTCGCTAAAGTTGAAACATTGCTATTTCATACAAACACCAAATTTCTTGCCTCATCATTATCTTTTTACTTTAATAGGAGTATTAAAAATGAAAATGGAGATGCTACCAACAGTTACCACCAGAAGGATCCATCTTGCCTACACAATTAAAAGTAAAACAAGATTTTACCAAAAACCAATTATTCAACTAGACACAATCAGAACTAGGTTAAACAAAACCAGTGCCTAAGGTATCAACAACTTTTGTTAAGCTTGCAAGGGTTTAAACAAAGCAATACAACATATTTGCCAAAAGGTATTTACCGACCATTTTAGCGGTTTACCGTTTTAATAGTAAATTACATCCCAGAATTAACGAGAATATGTGCGGATTTAAGGGAACTTATCTAGGCAGTATGAAAAATAGTCGAAGCAAAATCAGCCAGATTATATTTCAGTTATTTAAATTATACAGGGTCGCTGATATGTCTGGAAAAGTCGATTATTTGTTAAAGTAAGGCAACTAGCAAAAAATACTCAAATTTATATCATACTACATATCTAAACTTAACCGTTTTTAAGATATCGACTTATGAATTTTCTAATAAATCACTACAAAAATTTTTAAGTTCATTTAGTTTTCAAATAATTATGTAAGAAGAAGAAAAGTAAGAACATGTTTCAATACACAACTTTTTTCTTTTAAAATCCTATTTTATATGGTGCTCTCAAAGTATCCACCGTTTATCTTCTGTGGGTAATGTATTCATTGAACAAGATTTTCTAGTGTATCTAAAAGGGTGTTTGGAGAAATACTGGAATTTAATGCCTTATTCTTTCTTGCAACTCTAGGATATTCTGTGTCCTATTTTTGTAGACTATATTTTTTATACCACCACATAGAAAAAAGTCAAGCGGTATCATATCGGGAGACTTAGCTGGCCAATCCGTTACACCCTTGCGTAGGAATGGGCAACAAACATCGATGTTTTGAAAACATTGAAGTTTCATCTCCAACAACGATGTTTTTAATATCCTGCCTATTTTTAACATCGATATTTTATTTTGAGAGTAAAGAAAAATCCAAAATTCTTCACAACTATTTAATATTTTGCTCTACGCGTTTCGGTTTCTTAAACCATTTTTAAGGGCTGTCTAAAAAGTTCATTTATATAATAATCTCAATCCAAAATCAAAATTATTGGGTATTATTTACATAATATAATCATAAACTTTACACTAAGGACACAAACAAGTTTACCATGGCAAACACAGGTTAACTAACTATATAAAATTGATCAACGGAATAAACCCAAAAACACTTAAAAAAATAAAACAAAATATACCGAACCAGAGCGGCATCTAGGTTGCACAAAAAGAGGTACGATTATTTAAACAAACATTCACTACTTAAACTCATTCACAATTTTCGCTGCTTCTCTGTAGTGAGCGTTGACAGGATCGTTCAAACACTCAATCTGACTATAAGCATTTTATAATTGTCTTTAATATTAAAATTATGTAGATTCTCTCTTAAGTAGGCCAAAAGCTGATCTCTTGTTATTAGGCAATTTCTGAGAGTTTAAATGTTCTTTTATTCTAATAATAAAACTACGTCCTGTCTGTTCAGCATATTAAGCTGTGCAAGAGTTACAGGACAACAAATATACCCCACTTTTGTCAGGCACGTTAATTGAATCCTTTACTTTCGAGAATAAGCAACGTAAATTTTTTACTGATTTTTAAGCTATTTTAAAATTGTTGTTTAAGGACTTCAATACAATACCCACCCTCAGAGAAACAGCGCCCAAGAAAGTTAGTCTTGTACACCTAGGTGGTTGAAAAGATGTTATGGTGTTATTCAAGGGGTCAGTCAACATCTTCCTAAGCATGCCATTAAATTGTTTTTCTTATTAAATTGTTGATTAATGATATCTTGTATCCGTTGTTATAAACAATTTGAAAGATGATATTCTTTTCCCTCTCAAATTCCAAAAGTAAGGGTCCGATTGTGAACAAACGATGGACCAAAGAGTTAAACGCTGCCATTTTATAAGCTAAACAATGATTGGAGTCAGCTGGTATAACATTGTCTGTATGTGTGTTTTTCCGATAAATGGCATACTCAAAAAAGTTATTCACCCTCTTTATTGTTAAACCTAAAATTTAAAAAAATTAAAAAATTTCCAAATCATCCCCTGTTCCTGTCCAGACAATAACAGTATCATCAACATATCAACAAATCTAATCTAACTTAAAAAGGAATGAAGGATTTAAATACTTAACTGCAGTAAAAAGCATTTATGAAGGTAAACCATCCAACGAAGTTGTATCTTGGCCTTATACTTTACTACCTAAGTTGCAGTATTGTCCGATTACATCAGTAGATGTTGAAAAAAGCTTCTCTTTATATAAACATATTTTTACTGAAAGAAGACAATCCTTTTAAGTTGAAAATTTTGAAAAATATTTATTAATAAATGCCTTTTATACAATTTCAGGTTAAAAAATATTTTTTTTTTAATTTTTTTAAATAAACATCTTTTTTAGAACCCAGTGTGTTTCCTTGCTCTATTTTACTATATATAATAAATTAAGAAATATTTTAGGTATATATTTAGTGTATATGTTACGCCCCAAAATCGAAAACGCTCAGTGAGCGAAAAAAATTACCACAACGCGTTGTGGGCGAAGCTAAACGACCAAACACCGAAATCAAATTATTTTTCGCTTTATGGTCATTAATAATCAACCACAACGCGTCGTGTACTTTTAAGAAACGACCAGAACGCAATATGTCATTTGAAAAACGGCCATAATGTGTTATGTTTACTTATTACAAAATTGCAACACGCTTGGAAAATTTGAAATATCACAAAAACATTTTATATTTTTTGTAGTTACAAAAAGAAACGTAAAACTTAAAAACTGACAAAGATATATTACTTTAGATACAACCATGGCACCAAAATGTAACCTACAATATAAAGAACTAATACCTCTAATTTTTGAACCAATAAAATAAGAACTTTTCTTTTTATAAAAATAGGATATATACTTTAAAAAGTATAATAACAAATTGTTTGTTCTTGCAAGAGCTACTGTTGTGACACTTGGAGTTGCAGAGCGCTTGCTTATAGCGGCAAGTGCACTTTTTAGTGTTACAGTAGCGCTTGCAGTGACATGACATAAACCCTTGCTTGGATCCCGACGTTAAAGCTGAAGCTTTTCTTAAACTTAGTAAAGTGGTTGGGACTTACGAACGGTCCATGAAGTTTGAATCCGCAAAAGTAAATCAATTTCGACCATACATTCGTTCCAGTATACCTTCTTTAGTGCCCAGCTGATACATACCAGATTCATGTATACTTAAAACTATAGCCAAAACATTTCTTGGTACTAGCCTACCTCTGTCAACATCTGGGACTCTAACTAGAACATTTTGACCTAATTAAGCAGAAGGTAGCTTTTGCACAGAGGACGCTAACATCTTTTTTGCTTGTTTTTCCAATCCGGCTTTGACTATTTCGCGTTGATCTTTAATATATTTGGATCTGCTATAGCGGCTACATATAACTTGATGTTCTGTTTCAATACTATACTTCATATGAACGTTTAGATTACATTTTCCACAGATTTTAAGAATTCCAGTATCTTCACGCATGGCACATACGATTGTACTGTTCTCGTCAGCTTCTTCATCTACCTCCTATATCCCATTTAAGACTTGCTCCAAACTTTCTTCTGTTGTCAGGTTTTCATATATTTCCTTCTTCAGAGTAGAATATGCTAGTCCAATTCTTTGTTTGCTGCCAAACATGGCCTCATAGGGACTTTTTCTAATTCCCTCGTGTAAAGGCAGTTTATTGTCTCTTAAATGCTTTGCTTCTTGCACTTCCCGCAAAATTTGGTTGTAACGTTCAGTAGTAAGGTAACCACTCCTACCATTGCTATTTTCAAAAATAGATGTTAATTTTTCATTAAACATGTCTTTCATAACTTCATTTGTATTATTCTCAATAACGCTGGTAGACATAATAAATAAAATACAATGACTTTAGCTTAAAAGCACCGTGTTACTTGCTATAAGAATGCTCGAAGTCAAACTATATAAATCAAACTTAATACCAACAATACATCAAAGCAATGGAACAGACAGGTTAGAACTGAAAAAATGCGGTGTATGGGCTACTTAAAACATCCAGAATGCGTCCTGGTCGTTTTTTAAAAGCACACGACACGTTGTGGTTGATTATTGATGGCCATAAAGCGAAAAAGCATTTGATTTCGGTGTTTGGTCGTTTAGCTTCGCCCACAACGCGTTGTGGTCATTTTTTTCCCTCACTGAGCGTTTTTGATTTTGGGGCGTAACATATATATTCCGCCCTTTACATATCAGCGACCCTGTATATAATTAATGGTTTTTGATCCTGCCTAAAGTCGCCACAATACTAAAATCTAGTCATAAATAGATTTAATAGTATTATAATATTATACTTACGAAAGTTTATGAAAGTTAACAAACCTGTCAATATTTAATTGAAATCAACTTCTCGCTAAATCTAAACACTAATTGTTCCACTTTCTATTGCATTCGCTTTGCACTAAGATAAATTGTTAGATGCGCCAAAATTGCAAAAAAGCCGATTTCCAAAAGCTATAAATTAAGCCACTTAGACGTTGCCAAATAAGACATAAAGTTAGCTCTGTCTCTGTCTGGTCCAAATTGGATTTTAATCGGGATTTCAAGAAGAGCAAAAGCATGTCGAAGTTGGTAGTAAATAGGATAATGAAATTTGTTCACTGTGCAATCGAATAATTTTTCTCTGTTGCAAAGTTTAGAACTATTTATTTAATTTATCAAATTGGAGTTTCGATGAAAATTGTCAATATATAAATACTATGGTAGAGGAAAATAAAGTCTTACTTGTTATATTTCACAATTATAATTCAGTTGTCTGACACGTTACAAGACAATACTAAATTCTACGTGTAGTAACAAAGTTAATATCTAAGTAATAGTAATGGTAAACATGTCGACATGCCATTAAAATAAAATTAGGGAGATGAAGTGAATTGACAGACAGATTATGGGTTATTTTGGTCCTTAATTTTCAGGTATTGGCCAAAGGTATATGAATGAATAATGAATGACTGTGTTTATTGTATATTTATCCTAAGTGATTAGACTATTGAGTATTAGATTGGCACCTGAAGGTATTTCAATTTGATTATTACCGACATTACATCGATTTTTAAGGCTTTTTTGATTGCTAATGTTTCTAATAGGTTGAATTTTCTACCCTTGTGTTGAGTATATAACGGTTTTATTTTGTTGGACATTAAGTGGTTATTTGTTTTACAGTGGTCCGCTAGTCCTGTTATATTTTGTTTTTTTAAATGTATCTTTTATGTTCTTTAAGCCTAGTATTAAAGTTTCTTTTTTATTTATTTATTAGTTTATATAATTATTCGAGTAGAATTAGTAAATATGATTTACGCAATTGGAGAAAGTGATAAAAATTGTTTTACGGCATCACGTTTATGTGCTCAGAAGTTTCTAGAAGCTTGATGTCCGGACGAAAGATCAATAATTAAACTAAAAGATCGATTTGAGAGAACGGGGAGCGTAGAGTATGAAAAAACATCTAGGACCAAAACAGTGATTTCTGAAGATAACCAGCTAGGCATTGCATTGGCGGTGAAGGAGAATCCAGAAATAAGTGTCAGAAAAATTAGTTCTAATTTGAAGACAAAAAAATCTTGAGTGAATAATTGTTTATTGGCAAACAAATTTTATCCCTATAAGGTTCAATTACATCAAGAATTAAGCGACAATGATTTTAAAAGAAGAACATTATTTCGTCAATGGGCCCAAAATACCACTGCTAAAGATGAAAATTTTTTAAATATGTCATGGTCACTGGCGAATCGACATTTCATAGAAATGGGTTCGTCAATAGACATAATTTTTACTTTTATGATACTAAAAATCAACATGCCCTGCTAGTAAATAATTTTCAACATCAGTGGAGCTTAAACGTTTGGGGTGGTGTTATCCACGACAATGTAATTGAACCTTATTTCTTTGAAGAGCACTTAAATTGTTCGTTTGTTTTTGACAATCTCCCGGAGATCATAACGAACGGGATGTGGGTTCAGCTGGATGAGACACCCCCTCACTATAGCAGATATTATGTTCGGGAACATTTAAATGCACAGTTTACATAGCGGTGGATCGGTAGGAATGGTTGTTGAAAACCCAATAATATAAAATTTCTTTTTTACCTAATATTTTTATTATTTTAAGGTCCGATCAGTTGGCCACCAAGGTCACCTGGCCCAACGGCCATGGATTTCTTTTTGTGGGACACCGCAAAGGTCGATGTTTACAGCACACCAGTAACAACAAGGGAGAATAATATGATGGAACAAATCTGACAATCATTGAGTAGAATTACCCCATTAATGTTGAGAAATGTGAGGGACTCGTTTTTTAAACGAATTGACGCTTGCATTTTGCAAAATTGTAGACGATTTAAACACTTAATGCGTCATTATGTATTCGTTTTAAATTGGTGAAAGATATTTTCAAAATTGGAGATTTACATACTTTTCGATAGGTAATAATTTAGGTTTCTTCTGTAAAATTGTTTATAACTACTTAGATATGAATTACACACTAATTTATTAAGTTCTCAATTTTTTTGAAAGTAAATTTACAAATGAATAAGCAAACATCAAAATTGTTCATAATATTAAGGTTTTTTAAAACACAATTTTTTGAAATCGTGTTTCCTTCAAAAAATTTGTTTGCCAATAAGCAATAATTATTCATCAGATATTGGTGTCAAATTAAAGGGAATTAAAATATCTTTTCGAAAAAAATGTAAAATACAGGGTGTTTCATTTAAAAAAAAAACGAAAACTTGGTTTTAAATTCATTAAGTTTGGACCAAAATGTTGAACACTCTGTAGAACTTATACCAGTTCTAATAAGAGTTAGGTGATTCTACATGTTATAACTTTTCTTTCCTAAATTTTAGTAAAAGAAATTGTAAAGATAGAGTTAAAATTCAACGATTTTTATGTAAAATCGTTTTTAGCCAAAAATCCATTGAAAAATCCAGATTTTGACAACGTCGCATTTGATGATCAAAATTTTTTTAAAGTAGTATAGAGGACTACTAAAGGCTTCAATATAATAAAAGAAATGTAAGGTGTTCTATTTAAAAAAAGATATGTTTGGCCCACCCTGGATTTTTGAGCCAATCTGTATATTTAAAAATATTTTTTAAAGGTGCGCAGCATTAACCTGTACAACTCTTGTATAAAAGTGTTTGTCTTTAAGTTGACCGCTAACGAGATATCGTCCACCTGCACACTAAATGGACACCCTGTATTTATGAAATACTAAAGCAACAATCACTTTTGAGTTTCTTCCGTTTGTTGTTGTTGAAAAGAAAAACAAAAAATGAAAGAAAAACAATGAGGAACATTGACCCGTATTAGGGCAGTGCCAACATTGGCAACGTCAAAGTGTAATTGTTTAGAGTTAATAATTAAGTATCTCAATATTAATGCAAACTTGCAATGGGCTTATTTGGTTAAACCTCAAACTACACTCATAACCTAATTCCGATGAAGCATATAGAAGGTTAGTCAATCCGATAATGCACAATGATTTCGTTGACATTCGGTATACTCTATCTCTTTTTTGTAAAACAAAAATACGGACCATATCTTGCTCAAATTATTCATGACAGTCGAATTTGATTTGACCAATTCCGAATTGTGTTTGAACGCTCGCGTAAAATAAAACTGGAATCGTTGATTCAGATAGAAAAACATGCAAATTAAGCGTTGTGTACGATTCGGCAAATTGCAACAATTTGCCATTTGCTTTGTATAATTATTAAGCGTTTTAACAGTCGATCGGTGAAATAAATATTAAGGTAATAATCCCTGAATTTTTTAACAACTATCACACCGTTTTTTAATACCGCAATTCCAAATCCAAACTGTTTCATAATTATTAATCACAAGGTAGAAGAGCTTGGTAATAGAACTGTTAAAGCTCAACGCACCATTACTCCGTGGCAGCTCCTCAATTTTGGAACACATTCCTATGAACGTCTAGGCTGTTGCTTGGCTTAATTTGCAGGTCACCCTGAACAGTTTAATTTAATTTCATTGAAAACAAATACCGTTGCACAACAAAATAGCAAGTATGAATATTGTTCCTTTTGAAAATCATCATCAATGAACCCTTCCTTGTATCTACTGCTGGATACAGGTCTCCCTTAATCTCTTTGAAGTGTTCCGATCTTGCGTCGCCTGCATCTTTTGTCTGTCAGTCTGGCGACATGACCTGCCCAGTTCCACTTAAGAGTAGTTATTCTCTCTAACGCATCTACTATTTTGTTTTTGTCGTATCTCCTGGCTTGAGATTCTGTCTCTAAGAGAAAGGCCTAACATTGCGCGTGAGATTGCTCTTTGTGGCACACAGATTTTGTGTGTCGTTCTTCTAGTCAGTGTTAATGTCTCTGCTACGGAGGTCAATACAGGCAATATGCACTGGTTAAAAGTCCTTTTCTTAAGGCACATTGGAAGGTCTGATTTGAATATATGGTTTAATTTTCCGAAGGCTGCCCAGGTTAGTCTTTCGGGGCGGTGAAGTTCAGTAGTTTGGTTGTATCTTTCTATGCAAATCTCTTGTCCCAAATATTTGTATGACGTAGTTTGGCAGATTTCTTTTCCAGCGACCGTTATATTTAGGTCATATAGTATTTTGGTCATATTTATTCTTAGTCCGGCTTCCAAGGAAGGAAAGTTGAAGCCTTACTAATGGATTTTTAATTTAAAGAAATAGTGCATACTCAAAGTAGAGCTGAAATTATAGGGAAAGGAAAGAAAGTCAAAAAGTATTTCTCCACTAATTTAATAAAAGAACAATCAAAGGCTCAATTTTCTCGTATTAATAAGTCTATATGTTTCGAAGGTAGTGACCTTCATTCTCAGGAGACAAAAGAAATGTTTGGTGCTAGTATTAGCAGTAGAGAGAATATTATAAGTGGAAGGTTACGTTGATGGAGCTGTAAAATTTGTAAAATGTATTAAGAAGGGAATGAAACTTGATGAACGCAATCAAGCACACCGAAATATATAAAGAGGATTTGTGGGACATTCTAGTTCATATCATGATATTTGTTTAATAGAATGGAAGGTAGACCAGTCACTTCACACAGAACACGTTTCTGGTCTTCATTTTTAATTGTGTTTGTCTTCATATTTCTACATCTTTAAGGGTATACAGTGTGAGTCGGGAGGAATAGGCCTAACTCTAAGGGTGTAATCTATGCATCAAAATAGTAAAAATAAACTAAAATGTTGTTATCCAATATTAATATTATGTTTTAAGTGATAAGGCAAAAATAAAATATTGCATTAATTTAGCTTTCCTGTAATAAATGTTATTATTTTTATGGAAGTAGTCCATCTCACAGTGGAGTAATATTTTATTTATGGAATAAAACACAAAGTCTGCTTCACTAATTTAATAAAATAAATTCATATTATATACCCATACATGTTTCGAAGGCATAAACCTTCATCCTCAGTGGGTTATTATTAAGATGTAATTAAATTATGAAGAGACCAATGACATTGTTAAATTGTTAAACTTATGTTGCAGAAAAAGTTTTTAATTTTTGTAAGAAAACATATGTAACGTAAAATTAATTTACTAATACATTATAACTAATAATAATAAAAGGTTTTGTAGATAAATATTAGTTGTACATAATTTTATTTTATTTTGAACTTATTATAAAACCCAACTTTGACTGGGAAATTAAAAGCAAAATAGGGTACGACCATCATGGTGAAGTCGTACCAAATGTTATTATTGTTTGCTTTTGATTGTTGTGCTATCACTATCCTATTATTAGTGTCAGTATAAAATGTTACAATGATTTACCGTTAACTTTCGGATTTGTATAATTTTAATTTTATAAAATGCCACACATTTATTCACATCTGGAATACGCCAATATGGTCCTTATTTATGGTTTGTGTAATGGGAATGCTACAGCGGCTGCTGAAGAATATCGTGAACGATTTCCACATGAAAGAACACCACACAGAAAGGTCTTTATCAGAGTTTTCAACAAACTCTGCGAGACCGGAATGCTTCCAAGTGCTAATGTAACATCCGAACGAGCCACTTAACAGGATTTAGAAGAAATAGAAAATGTTCTAGCTTTAGTAGAAGAAGATGCGACGACAAGCTCACGAAGAATTGGATTTTAGTTGGGGATTCCCCAAAAAAGAGTGATCAATACGCTTAACGAGCAAGGCTTATACCCGTACCATGTACAGCGTGTACAGAATGTTCAACCTGGAGACTACGCCAAGCGTATGAAATTTTGTGAGTGAATTATTAATAATCATCATCTTTTACCGCACATACTTTTTACTGACGAAGCTACACTCATCCGTGACGGCATCAATAATAATCGAAACTCCCATGTATGGTCGGACAAAAATCCTCACGCAATAGTCGAAAGTAATTTTCAACACAGGTTTTCAGTAAACGTGTGGTGCGGCATGATCGATAAAAATTTAATTGACCCCTTTCTTTTGGAAAATCGCCTTACAGGGGATCACTACTTAAGTTTTTTACAAAATGAATTGCAAGGACTACTGGAGGAGATTCCTTTAAACATCAGAATTGAAATGTATTATAAACACGACGGAGCGCCTGCCCATTTCGATCGTCGTGTCGAGCAATATTTAGACCAAAGGTTTCCAGGGGTTTGGATTGGTCGCGGTGGTCCTATTAGTTGGCCTCCTAGATCGCCAGACCTCACGCCGTTGGACTACAATCAAGGGCGGTTTTACGGGGGGGTAATAGGGTAATTACCCCCCCCCCCCCCCATGAATTTAGAATTTTAAGCATCATCATTGAAAAAAGGGCGTGGCACCCAAAAATTTTTCGGCTGCGGCGCTATTTTTTTCCTAACCTCCCTCCCAAACTTATTTTCTGGTTACTGTTTTAAAAAAAAAATTCGAATTTCAAATTACCCCCCCCCCCCATGTTGAAAAGCTAAAACCGCCCTTGACTACAATTCATGGGCTTGGTTAAAAACTGAGGTTCACAAAGTAAAAGTAGATACTAGGGATGCATTAATTAGACGCATTAGAAATGCTGTACTCAATATTAAAGAAAGACACGAATCAATTAGAAAATCCACGCGTGCCCTTCGTAAACGAAGCAGGAAATGTTTGGAAGTCAATGGCGGTATTTTTCAAAATTTACTAAACCAATGATTTATTTAAAACAATGTTAATGTTGGATATTTTGGTTTAACAATATTATTACTTTATTTAACGCTATAACTTAAAAACAAATGAATATTGGATAACAACATTTGAGTTCTTTCTTAGTATTTTGATGCATAGATTACATCCTTAGAGTTAGGCCCATTCCTCCCGACTCACTTTGTATATTATTACGCTTTTATTTAAAGTATTTTTTCACATACACTTTGTGTACTTTTATCCAATATCCGTCAGGCAACATACTGTACATACAAGCATTTATTGCAGCTGGAACTATTCTCAACCCGCCCTGACAACTCGCATGCTCATGCAAATAGGCACATACTACCTGCTTTCCTTACAAATTGATTGCTTTAATATGGTAAATTGAGGTGAAAGATGTTAAAAACTAGGGCTTAAATTATCCCGGCTGTCTTCTTGATCGACACCGACACGGTACCTAATACAAAAACACGGAATAGTTAATAAGTTGGATGAAATAATTTTCACCTACGAGGTAAATAAGTTATTTTTAACTGTGCCTTAAAAATCGTTTTTCTACAAACGTGGTAAAAATGGAACTTTTAACACTGTCTACTAGCCTTAAAAATGTTACTTTAAGGCACTAGTGCCTTAAAATACCTACTAGTGTTAAAAGTAAAATGTCAATTTTTTCAAAAAAACGTCAAAAAACATTGCTATTTTATTTATTTACACTTATATTAATAGAACAATTACATTACTTGATTTGTTATCAAAATTAACGAACTGTCTGATTAAGGTTTTCTCGAAACTACTTAATTATTAGGATATTTCTCAAAACTTTTTAGTTACAGGTACCTGTTTATATAGTTTATATAAATAGTAAACATAATATTCGAAATATATTAGTATTCTTCATTCCACAATTATTCGTTGATTTCTCGACCGCAATAAAATTTAAATGACAACCCTCAGTCGTAATCCCAACCATAAATAACTGGCCTGACAAATATCTATTGTGTAGGCACGTACCTTTTGAAAGGATACAGGTCCTGATTACCTACTAATTTCAATAGTTTAGGTTAGCTATTTTCAACAAAACAACAAATATAAAATAATAGGTAAGTATCTTTATTTTAATCATGTAATTAAATAGCTATTAATATTTATAAAAAAGTACCAATTTACAATATTATAATAATACAATATTTAACTTAACTTACTCTATATTTAGCTCTGTTTCACTATTACATTAGTTTAGGCATAGATGATATTATAATATTGTAGATTAGTATTTTTGTATACATATTAATACCTATTTAATTACATGATTAAAATAAAGACACTTACCTATTATTATATATTTGTTGTTTTGTTGAAAATAGCTAATCTAAACTATTGAAATTAGTAGGTAATCAGGACCTGTACCCTTTCAAAAGGCACTTATTTATGGCTGGATTTAAATTTTATTGCGGTCGGGAAATCAACGAATTATTGTGGAATGGAGCATACCTATATATTTAGCTTTGAAACAGTGTGCAACAAGTTAATATTAAAAGTATGTGGAGACCTTGGGAATCTTCAGCTAATGCGATATCTAGCTACCCTAAACATTCCAGGAAGCATTTATCTTCTGACGCCAAAGTGATGGTGAAAAATGTATGTGAATCGTTATTAAAGAGCGGCCACAATGTAAATATATTATTGCACTTATTAGGTCAAACGAAGTATTGTTCGGATGGACTTTATCATTGTTTTCTCCTATTTTGTTTGTTTCAATACTAATCATATTGTTACACTTACTAATACGAGCAAAGCCTCCCTTAACTGTATCCTGCTCAGTGAGAAAAATTTTGTTTTACATTAATTTATTTATTCCTAATAAGTTATTAAATTTGTGTTATGAAATTGGAATTAAAAAGACTGATTTAATTTGACCCATTCATAGAAAATATTACCTTTCAATGTGCTATTCTCAGACTACTTTGATAGTTAAACCTGAGCTGAATCTTAAAAGGTAGGTAATAAGGCTGCAACTTTGTTCTTCTCTATACCTGCTAAGAATGAAATTTAAGAGGGATAAGGTCGTATAAAATAGATGCTAGGAAAGGATGTTTGGCTAATATCAAGATAAAACAAATTTTGTTAAAATACAAAGTATAGGGAGGATAAATAAGCTGTTTAATTACAGAGTATATTCAAAAGGAAACGTAATGACTAAATCTTACCGTTATAGTCAGTGATAGATTTATGCTTAGGGTGACCAAATGCCGTGGTTATTTAAGATATACGTGAACAATTCCCAAAGAAACTAATGAGAAACTGAATTTATCATAAGATAATTGTCAAAGATCAAAATCCAAATCCTTTATTCGTACTTGCATAAGCAGTCATCAGAGATGGATGTACACGCCATTGCATTATGTACTATCAGGAAAAATTGCTATCAACACTGTGGCTCAAATTAAAGGAGTGCACTTTTTAATTGTGAATATTTTTTTTCATTTTGCACTGAGTTAATTTATTTTTGAAGTGATGATGAACTGAAATCATCTCAGTAAAATGTGTAATTTTTATCAAAATATTTTGAACAGGGCCGGATTTTTTCAACAAACGTGCGCTTATGTTCGTTGCAAACAGAAACTGATTTATTTAAATTTCAGATGATACGTTTTTTGGTAGTTTAACTATCGAAAATTCTCCAGTATAGGTCTCATTGTGAAAGATTTTAAAATTCAAGAAATACAATTTATTTTGTTCATTGATGTACTAAAACATTGCGGTTATCATTTTGGAAATTTGAAGTCGTTTGAACCATGATCGCAGCTTCCATGACTGTTATTAAAAATAAGAGTATCCATGACTGTTATTAAAATAATAATAGTAAGTATATTATTAACCAAGCTTTAGACAGCCACCATTATTGCCCGAGCGGCAAGTTTAAATCACGAGGAGCGGAGTGACGAGGGATTTAAGACGCGAGGGATATAAGCTGTCTAAACCGTGGTTAATATAATATTTTTTCCACTACTATAAACTTTTATAAGACATTTATCTGTATAGTATTAATAATTATAAAAAATTATAGGTAGGTATAAGTATATTTTTTATTCAAGTTACCTGCGCTTTGGAATTGGCAAAATATTTTGTTGTTTTGTCAGGTGGCTTTGTTAATGTCAATTTTTGTTCATTTATATCATCAGATTTCACGAGTTTTCAGTTTTTTTAAAAAATGATCGAAGAAAATGGTAGTGATATTATTATGTGTACACCTCCAGAATTAAGGATGGAAGCAGAAAAAATGTTGATTATATCGATACTTTACAATATCAAGCATGTCTAATAATCGAATATGTATTGATAATTACCTGGTTGCCTAACCACAAGAAATCACCTTTCAGGTTATTCATGTTTATGAATTCATGTTTTAGAATCAAAAAATGAAGTTAGTTGCGTTCAAATAGATTCTTGAAGATCGGTTAATAATGGATTTCAAAGCCTTATTGACTATGGTCAATAATAACTTATAAGGTAGAGAAAAACGATTTCTAACGTTATTAATCGATCAATAATGGCGATGTTATAGGTTAGTAGTGGAAAAACAATGTTATTTTTTATGTTTTGCACGCTTCGTGACAGCTAATCCGTAAACAATGGCAGTCTTAAGTAAAGAGGATCTAATTATTATCAAGTATTTTCGACAATAACATAATTACGGTGCAAGAAAAATTGTAAAGGAGTTTCCTCAAAAAAGTTGGTATGTTGGAACAGTTGGAAAGTTTTTAAGAAATCTTAGAGAAAATAGCGGACGCATAAAAATAAACGTTGGAAGGGGATCGAAGGAAACTTCAAGAACTCAAGGAAATATTACCATGGTAAGAAATATTATAGAAAATGTACGACCTGAAGAATCTGTACGTACCAGAAAAATAGCGAAAAGAACAAGAATTCACCGTTGTACAGTTCAAAGAATTATAAAAAATGATTGGCAACTTAAAGTCTTTAAAGAAGTTTACTGTCAAAAACTTAATGCCAATGTGGAGGAGAAACTATTAGAAAGATGTAATCTATTACTCCGCTCTCGGGAAAATATCGCAAAGATATGGTTTTCAGATAAGAAGATGTTTTACTTGAGGCCGCTAAAGAATACACAAAATAATCGGGTATACGCAAATGTGCAAGTAAAGAGGGATATCCCTTTGGCAAATCTTTTAATCGAGAGAAGTCACTTTTCACCTGGCGTAATGGTCTCTGTGGCAGTTTTCAAATAAGGGAAGTCAAGTCTCCTTGCTGTAGATGCCGGAGTAAAACTTAACTCGGACGCATACCAACAACAAATTTTACATTACTTGCCTCCTAAAATTAAAGCAATCTGCGACGATTCCGTGTTCCAACAAGACGGTGCTCCTTCCCATACCTCTCGGAGTACAAGAATGTTTTTGTTTGGGCAATGCCCCGATTACATTGAACCGGAGATGTGGCCACCCAATAGTCCAGACTTAAACCCTGTTGACTATTCCCTATGGGGAATTTTGCAGGCAAATGTTCACAATGGTCAAAGGTTTAACACCATCGAAGAGCTAAAGGAAAGGTTACAGTTCTGTTGGAATAATTTTAACCAGGACATAATCAATGCAGCTATTGATCTATGGTGAAGGCGACTGCAATCGGTGATAGAAAATCATGGTGGTCATATTCATAATGTCATCCTGTAAATATTTAGACTACTTTCGATTTTAAGTGATAGTTAGTTTTGATATTAACAATTGTTAATATTATTAAATTTGTTAATTAAGATTGAACAAAATAAATTGTATTTCTTGAATTTTAAAATCCTTCACAATGAGACTTATACTGGAGAATTTTCAATAGTTAAGCTACCAAAAAAACGTATCATCTGAAATTTAAATAAATCAGTTTTCGTTTGCAACGAACATAAGCGCACGTTTGTTGAAAAAAATCTGTCAATCCGGCTCTGTTCAAAATATTTTGATAAAAATTACACATTTTACTGAGACCATTTCAGTTCATCATTACTTCAAAAATAAATTAAATTAGTGCAAAATGAAAAAAAATATTCACAATTTAAAAGTGTACTCCTTTAATTTGAGCCCCAGTGCAGATAAGACATTTCTATCAAAAAAAATATTTAGAAGTCTAATTTCTTTTGGTAATTTATTAATAAATCAAGCCAGCATAATCTGGTTATTTTTCGAATTTTGTTAGGTTATGTTTCATTATAGATAAATTTCTTGCATTTCTCGCTGGGTACTTATAGAAAAAGGAGTTGGGTATAAATCAATCAAAATAAAACGTTAAAAATTGCCCACTTTATTTAAAGTTTTGTTTAATTTGTAGGATATTTTAAATCTATATTAAACATGTATGAATAGCTTACCTTAACGAGCAAAAACTTCTTGTCCTCTACGTCTATTAGAAATTTTTCTTCTTTAGTAAACGTTCTACTCTTCTTGGCTTTATGGGTAAAAATACGATAACGGGCCACTTTAAGTCCCTGGTAGATTGCCACGTGTTCGACATGTTTTGTAATCTAATATTGTTGCTGATTGTTAACTAATATAGTGGTTGTTTATAATTCCACCTTAAAAGAATGTCATACATTGTTGTAAAAGGTATAAAAAAAATAATAAAGGCCAAATTGTAACGACGGTCCCCTGTCCCCAAGCTCATTTTTATAGCTTGCAACCGCGTCAATTCGTTCTGTATTAAATTGGTATTGATAAATGATATTTTTTTAATACTACAAAGGTTCCATCTTAGCTTAAAAGTTCAAAACTACCTCGAAACTTGTTCTCATTCTCGATTAGAAAATGATGAAACCTTGTCCCCGGGTTTCGAGCGTTAACTGCACGCTCTACTTTAAATGTGGATAACTAGATTTCAGCAACCCTGAATGCTTCTGCAGGGTTAGTCTCAAATAATCGGTTAGTTGTTAGTTACGTATTGGATGGTAAGTACCTATTATCTTTTATTTTAGAATTATTTATTGTCAAAAAGGTAATAAAATTTTAAACGTATATTTTTAAATGGTAATGTCGGTCCCCATATATAAATCAAGCACACTTTATATATATGGATCTAAATTATTCCTATATAAGAGGGAATGGTAAAAAGTACATAACCTACAATTTCGATAATTATTGGTTAAGTGGTTGATTTTTAAATACCTATTTTGTTTAAAATCGAAACGACGGTCCCCTGTAACGACGGTCCCATAAAGAAGGGACCGTTGTTACTTTTTGGGGGGCCCTCGATACATGCATTTATATTTCATTTTGTTTATTCTATAAAATTATTTTAGCACTAGAAGTTTTATTATAAACGAAAATGTGCAAATGTTCCGTTTATCCATCTTCGTCAAGAAACTACCTAGTGAAGGAACATTCATATATTCAAACACTTTATGAAGACATCAATAATGTTGATTAACCAGCGCTTTTAATACTGTTTTTAAAATAAAACATATTGTTTATTATTTTTTAAGAAAAAACAATAAATACCTATTCTTAATTGATAGTCCCTTATTATTTGTTACGACGGTCCCTTTTTATGTAATGACGGTCCCTTCATAATGTAACGACGGTCCTTTAAAAAATTTAAAATCCCTAAAATTAAAGATTATGTGCGCCCTCATGTCTCATTCAACTTAAGAACATCAAAGCAAAAGATTTTCATAACATTTTGAAGAAAATGAAGCAAAAAAAAAAGCAAAAAAGAAAACCCCAAAGTGGCCCGCTATCGTATTTTTACCCTTATATCCTTCAGACTTTCTTTTTAAAAGCGCTTGTAGTTTGGCAAACTTGCTTATATCCACGTTATTCTTCATTCAAAATTGTTGATTGAATTTACTTTCATTTTTTTTCATATACCTTAGTAATTCAAACAAATATATACATGGGAATGTCATAATTTTTTATCTAGAAAAAACGGCCTAGAGCTCTTTGTCATTCTCAATCCATAAATGAGACGAACCACCCGCTTTTGGATTAGAAGTGTATTCTCCTAGAGATAAACCGAGTTTCCCCAAAGTATAACGTCATAGCTTAGATGACTATACCAGAGAATAATACACCTGAAACAGCCCCTCCTCCCCTTAGTTGAAGAATGGCAAAATATGCAGTGCTGCATTTCTTTGCAACATGGTCCACATGGGATTCCCATGTTAGGAATTGATCCACGTGTAATCCCAAAAATTTGCAGCTTTCCGCACATCTTACGGAGTTTACAGTTATAGTTGGTGAATTAGTCCTGCATCTGAAATTAATCAACACTGTCTTTTAAACTTTTAATTTCTTTTAACTCATTCATCGAAGTCACTGGCGATACTCAATAAGAGGTTTTGGAGCTCACCAGGATCCCGTGTCGTGACCACCACTGGTGAATCATCAGCAAACATGATGACTTTACCGTCAGAAACAGGAGTGGTCCCAGCACAGATCCCTGGGGTACCCCTATGTCCCTCTCCGCCACGTCAGAGATCTGATTCTCAACTTGTACATAAAATTCTATATTTGTTATATAGGAGGATAAAAGATTTAACAGTCCTCTCCTAATTCCATTAGCTGGCAATTTTTGTAAAATAAAGCCTATATCCAAACTATCAAAGGCGCTAAACAAATCGAAAAAGAGTGATTTTCGTTTACTTATTAAAAATGTTGTTAACCAAAAAATAATTTCAGCCCTAATTGTAGGAGATATTTATCACTGCTTAAACACACTATATTTATTACTGCCTTGCTGACTATAGGATAAATAAATTACAACGTCTCTGACGTCTGATTATTTTTAAAAATAACTCTCAAGAAAATATCGTGATCATGTTCCCTCTAAAACGTATTTCTAAATAATCATAAAGCAAGCAGCTTATCTCCAGTTCAGCTGCAGGTTTAAAATAAGCAGCATCAACGAAGCTATGAGCTTATTACATTTTGAACTTATTTAAACTCATATGAAGGTGTGTTTACTGCAACGTCGCTTAAAGGTAATGTTCGGGTAATAGAAGCAATCTTGCTTGAATTCTGTTTATGGCAGAATGTAGCTTCTGTTGTTTTGAAAACGGAAAAATATTGCTGAATTTTCTACTTTGTCTGGTATCGAATCATTTTTCTGACAATGAATTTACAATTTTATACATATTAAAAATAAAATTTCATAAAGTCGATTGATGGAAATATCAGTATAGGTAAAGACTTATTTTATTAGTTCATCACTGTTTTCTTTCACCATAATATAAATATCTCACAACATCGGCTGCTTGGCGGTGGCGGTGATAGCGGTATCCCCAGTAAACAGGTATAATTATTGTATTTGAGCGGATTTAGGAATTTCGCTGGTGTACATATTGTACAGGGCCGGTGCATGAGAGGAACCCTGCGATATTCCGGCTCTGACGTGTCGCACAGTTGATATCGCATTCTCTGACGAGACCACGAAACTCCTACTCATCAAAAATGAGTAAATTATCTTTATTAGGTAGTTTGGCATTTATATATAATTCGGTTTACAACGTTCTCCGACGTCTTCCGATTTTCAGTCTCCATTGATTTCGGTTTTGCCAGAGGTCTTACTCCAGCTCTCTTAACTTGGCGTCCTTGCCTATCCCCTTTTTTCAACGTTTTCTTGTTCTCTCTCGTTTTCGTCTTCTATGTGGGGTTCCTGTTTTGGGAGTCGTTCCTGGTTCATCCGTTGTACATGTCCATATCACTTCAGTTGTTTGACCCTAATATCATCCATTATGTCGTGTATGACTCCCATTAATCTCTAATCCTCTCGTTTGTAACTCTATCCATCCTTGATCTGCCCGCTGCTCATCTCCAGTAGTCCGGTAGTTCTACTATATGTGACAACACGCTTTATGCTTCTATCAAATATTTTTTGTTTGTTTCGTTTTAATACCTGCTGGTCGCACAATATTTCATTCATAGCTGTAGCTGTCCTTCCCTGCATGTTCCTTTCCTTGGTTGCTCTGTCCAATGTACCATCGTTTGTTATTTCTGTTCCTAAGTACGAATAGTTTTGGCATCTTTTTATACACTGTCTATCTTCTAGCATAAGGTCTTGCTATTTGGTATACCTGGCCTTATTAACTTTAGAATAAGTCCACCATGCTAGACCTTATCACGCGCTTTGCTGACGTCAAAAAAAAACCGCTCCTGTGATGTAGCGGCCGTTAAACTCCTTGAGTACGTTGGAAGTAAGTCTTCTTGTTGGCGCACCGTGCAATGATCAGATCGAAAACCGAACTGCTCTGACGGTAAAATGTTGTTGTCATACGAAATCGTTAATACGATAAAGAATGAGTTTTTCAACAACCATTCCAAGACTAATGGGCCTGTAGCTGGTCACTAGTGATTGATCTTGCTTAGGTTTTGGAATTACAACCATTTTGGCTTCCTTCCAATTCTGGAGAAAACTTCCTTTCTTGATAATAGCCTGTGCAAGCACATTATCTGGCAAGTTTAACGCTTTCGCCTTTATGTCGTCTCTTTAGGTTTGATAACGTCTTTTACTTCGTCCAGTTTTAGTTTTTTGCCATTTATAACTTTTATTAGTAGTAGAGGAAATTAAAGTAGTACTTGTTATATTTCACAAGGTATTGGCCAAAGGTACAACTAAATTACAGGTATGATTATAGATATTTATATCTTAGTAATAAAATTAAGAAAATTATATTGTGTATAATAATTATGGGTTTTTTCGTTGGTAATTATTGACAGTGTCTATTGCATATTTATCTTAAGTTATTAGGCTATAAAGTATTAAGTGAGGAATGAAACACAAAGTCTGCTCCACTAATTTAATAAAAAAAGTTCAGATCAACATCCCAAACATGTTTCGAAGGTATAAACCTTCATCTTCAGTGGGTAATTATTAAGATGTTATTTATGAAGAGACCAATGACATTGTTAAATTTATTTAAACTGAAAAAGGAAGGAAAAAAACACAAAATTAGACAATGTAAAAACAGCCAAGGCTTCATCAAAAAATGTTATCAATGCTAAACATTCGTTTGATCTCCATAATAGTACTAAGGTGCTTCATGTTTGTGATAAGGGGACTACGATGAATCTGTTGGAGATCCTTGAAATCCAGAAAGCTCTTAACAATCCCTCTTTACACTGCATTAACGATCAGATTAACTTTACTTGTCTAACATTTTTCAATGCTCTAAAATTCTTAAATAATTAATACATAACCTTATTTTTTAACTATCATTTTATCTCATGGCACCACGGTTTTCATAAATACCCTGTTATATTGCTCCATCTTTGTTCCGTTAATGGCACCTCGTATTCCATACATCCTAGTTCCCTGTCACGATTTACCGTCATAAACATTTTTAGGTTACTATTATTTTAACATTTTACGCTCTCTTGGGACTGGCGTCCTAACTTTGCCTCACTCATCCATTATGATATTATAATGCTTTAAGAGATGTCGATGTTTTTAAGATTTTTTAGTTTTTATATTTTTATATTAGTTCACATCATACCTTTTCTAACATACAGTGTACATCTTCCTTCTTTATTTAGTTGTTACCCCATTTGTCTAAACAGATAACCTTTGACATTGTCGCAGTGCGTCGAATTTTAACCGTTTTTTTGAATTATATAAAAAATAAATAGAATTATCCATTCATACTTTAACTAAATCAAAATTTTTACCTACCATTTGGTACGACTCTACCATGATGGTCGTACCCTATTACATTTTCCCAGTAAAATTTGGGTTTTTTAATAAATTTAAAATAAAACCAAATTCATTTTAAATTCACTTTATTTTATAAAAAAAATTTTACTTTAATTTAAATATGTATTAGTTATCTAATTAAAGTTACATATGTCTTCTTAAAAAGAATTTTTCTGCAACATTAGGTAAGTCTCTTGACTTTATTTTACTGGGGTCGCGATTTTATATTTTACAAAATGTCTTTTCCTAATCACATTAACACTTTTTTGATGAAGCCTTGGCTGTTTTTACATTGTCTAATTTTGTGTTTTTTTCCTTCCTTTTTCAGTTTAAATAAATTTAACAATGTCATTGGTCTCTTTATAAATAACATCTTAATAATTACCCACTGAAGATGAAGGTTTATACCTTCGAAACATGTTTGGGATGTTGATCTGAACTTTTTTTATTAAATTAGTGGAGCAGACTTTGTGTTTCATTCCTCACTTAAAATATTACTCCACTGTGAGATGGACTACTTCCATAAAATATAAAGTATTAGATTGGCACCTGAAGGTATTTCAATTTGATTGTTAACAATTGTTTTATTATATTTAACTATTTTTATTAGTAGGTTTATATTATATGGATATTTTTACCCATTCACTTCTATACACTTCTGGTCGACCAAGATCTTTCGAATTTTTCATATCTTCTCTGGTTAGTAATCTAGGCAATCAAGCTAGAGATGTCAGGCTATATAGAGAAGACAATGTCAAGACACTAACTACTTAAGTAAATACTAGAAGGGTCACAATTTAGTTTAGGTTTTGATTTACTATGCTTCTATTAAGAAAAATATCCAGTCTCAATATAGAGTCAAGCTCTATACAAAGTTAAGCGTTAATGATATCAGATAAATAAATTGGAAAATTATGGTGCGGCAACTGTGGAGATAAACTAATTAGAAGAACATTTGAATTATATCGCATAGAAAACGATAACGGAAGAATGCTAAGAATTCGCTGAAAATTATGACGTTATCTTGAAAATTCTCAGGTGCTTAATTTTATCATAACGTTTGGAAAATACTTACTGTGATTTAATGGAATGTTAATTAAATAATACTAATAATAACAAAATACTTTATTAAGAATTTTAAAGCATAAATGATCGAAAAAACATAAATAGACAAATGAATAAGACGAAATCCCTCAAAGTTAAACTTATATTACATAACGGTCTTATATTATAGCGTCATTGAGTCTATTAGGAATGATCAAGGAAGCAATACCTGTATTTTTAATAAAATATTGCTTTTTATGGCATTGATAATCGATCATTAGCACCAGTGAGTGGTAAAGAAGAGCTACATACCGTTACAAAGACCAGAAGAACAATGAGGAGTGACTGTAACTTTCCTAATCATTTTCCTTTCCTTTATCTGTTCATTCAGTAAAACAGCTTTAATTTTCTTAGACAGAATGGATGCTGAGGGGCAGGTGCTACACAGCGTTATAGGTGAAGCATCCTTCAAAAAGACGCGTAGTATACTGGGGTATCATCTTAACAACCCTTAAGCATTGCAGCGAGATACCGTTAGGATTTCATTGGTTTTTACCGTAAAGAATAAATCAGAATTCGAATATAATATAATATTTCACGCATTTATGCGAACTGCAAAACACTGAGGTGCAACTTCGTGCACGTCTTAACCAAACACAAAGAATGTATAAATACTTTTACTGTACGTTTAAAAGAATGGTAACCTCTATTACCGGGCACACGCCCCCAAAATATCAATTACTTTAACAATAAAAAAATCACTTTGCCTGACACACAAGTCAGATCAAAACACATGATATTATTGTTTTAGCCACGTGTAGCACTTGCATACATTATAGTCTAATAGGACATTGGCTTGTTTATGGCGCTAACAGCGCTCTAGTCTAGGAGGTTCACCAATCACATGTGGTCACGGGGAATCTATTGACCAACCAACAAGGAGCGACCCTAGAAGCATTCAAGTGATATTTGCCCGTTGTCGGTCAAAATATCAGAGAATCTTATTTACATATTCTTAAAGCCGCAAACCTATTGCAAAGCTACCGATTAACGGTTTTCATAGACGTGTATTTAATATTATTTAGTTTAGAATATAGCGCGTTTTTATGTTTACAGAAGACTTGATGGTTTTCGAGAATTAGAATACTGCGGGTTAATTTATGTTTATTACTTTGATTATTAGAAAACGTGTTTCCCAAGCAACTTCATTCTTCATTCTTTAAAAAAGCTTCACGCTCAATTACACAATGTAAACTTCTCTCCATGTCATTATTAGATCAATTATATATAGAATACTTGTCACCTGTCACTTGTCACGTTGGTTTCAGTAGACTGTCTGAATGTTATAGTCACTAGTTGCTTTGTGTACTTCAGGTTATTTGAGGTTAGATGTGTCTTGCAAAGGTTGTAAGCTAGCGAGCTATTCCTACTATACTACGATCCCAAAATAATTGGCAAAACTGTTCTTATCACCATTGACGGTGTGCGGAGAAAATAATTAACATCGATTCACACAATTTTAACTGAAATAAAAGCATTCAAAACCGCTTGGGAAGATTGTGTATTAATAAGTCGTTACATGTTGCCAGGTTTTAAAATATTTCATTTAAATTCTTATAAAATGTACCAAAATGGGCATGTAATTTGCCTTTGCCATGGCCTTTTCACTCTACTCTACGGTACCTGTTTTACTTAATTTGGCAACGCAGGTAGGAAAACCCCATGTCTAAAGGCGCTCGCACACTTTCTTATCGCCTCTAACCAACGTTCAGTGTCGTAGACAAGTTTCAATCAAGAGGATATTAGCAATTCAGTTTTATTATTTCGGTGTTATTTTGGTGGTTATTCAGAACAGTAAATGTTATAATGCAGGAGAGTTCTTTAAGTGATAGTAACCAACAAATTGCAAAACGACGTCATTTAAAACCTGGGGAACGTACAATGGTAAAAAATGTGTATGAGGGAATTCTAAGTACGCACAGTGGAATACCATTCACTGATGCAGCAGAACTTTGTGCCACATTGACTAAGACATCTTGCCGTACTGTTTATAGAACTGTCAAGGATAATAAAAATACTTGTGTCCGATCAGAAGGAAACAAGAGGACGGAAAAAGATATTTATTGATCAATAAACAAAGTTAGTCGGAAAGTTCATGCATTTTTATTTCGAAATGAACTTTCGAATTTAAAAAAAATTTCTGCCAAAATTGAAAGGCATGAAAATATGCAAAAAATGTCACGAAGAGTTCTAATGCGTAAACCACGATAATTGAATTTTCGATTCTTAAAACGAAATCGCAAAAGTCTTTAGGTGGAAAAGAAAGAAATCGTATCGTGGCGTAGAAGGTATCTAAAAGAAATACAATATCGCTGTGCACGGAATGAAATGTTTTCATCGTCAGATAGTAAATAATATCGCTGTAATGGTAATAATGAATCTAAAAATTGTAACATATTGTCATTATAACACTTTTTAATGTCGGCGTGGAATATAATTTGTCAAATTATTATCAATTAGTGTTTATTAGGTAATAATAGTATAGGAAATTTATAAACATTTACAATTTATGTTTAGGTTTTGCTCTTAATCCACTATTATAATATGTTTCTATTATTATGTAGTATAATAAAAACATTATGAAAATAACAAATAACGTGCTTTATTATTCTTTTTGGATTTTGTACCTGCTTAAATTAGTTTCTCTAATGACTTCATTAGATAACCAAATGTAAAAGCTTAATTTATTTTTCAGTTTAATTTATAATATTATATTTATTATAGTAAATGTAAATATATTATAATAATAAAAAAAAATCATATATATTTTGAATTATTATTGTTTAAAATGACATGCCTCTGGAATTGGCGTTCCCCTTACGTCTTGCACACCCCGTTTAAAATGAGTCACTGCCAATTATTTTGATACGGGAGTATAGGCGAGCTGGTGGAGTTTGTGTTATTGTCGCTATTTCCCGAAAGAAATGTACTCGTTATAACATCTCCCTTCCCCTGCATAAGAACCAAGAACAGTGCCTGTTCTTATATCAGGTTAAGTAGGACAGAGCCGTCCAGTCAATAACATATACGTATAAAAAAGCATCAACTCAAGAATCACAATTATTATTATTCTTGACCTATTTGTCCAGTGCTCTCTGAACATTATTGTATCCCTGTGCTACAGTTATTTATGAAATCGCAAGCGTTCTACTAACTAAAGCTTATTAAGTCTTTAGAGAAAGCTTATATTTACTTGTATAAGAGTCTATATAGGGTATAGCGGTGATTAGAGCTATAACATTCAGGTATAAAGGCAACCAAGTTAAAGTGTTATTTACGGTTAGTAAGCTGCTTTTACGTTTTAAAGAATTAGAAAATATCTATTTTTATAAAAAGCTTAAATGCATAGGAATTTTTACCATCACATAGTATATTTACACTAACATTGAATATTATCATTGCCTTAGAAGTCGATAGTTCTTCTTCACAGCTACACTGATTTACTGAATCTTAAGGCAATAATCTTATTTAGAACAATGCCATCTTAACATATAATTTTCTATGTTTTGATCATTTCTGGTGTCCTTGAAATTCTAACATTTTGACAAAGATAAATTTCTTTCTGCCAAAATAATTGGTCCTTGTTTCAAGAGGTAGGTATTTACATACAATTCGGCATCTGCGTGGGGTTACAGTACTCCAGTGACCGCAAAACTTGAGGTTTCTATAAAGCATCTCGATTTATTACTATACCGAGTTTCTTTTATGGCGTAGTGATTTTTGGATTGCGGATGTTTACATTGGATGCGGGTTTATGCGATTTTTAGTGTTTCGACATCGTACATGATTAGGTAGCTTGTGATTTGTTGCTCAACTCAAAATGGACGACCATTTAGACGACATATATATTTTCTTGAAGATATTTGTCCATATTGGTTTCGCTGAAGACAGCAATTCCGCTATTCTATACTTGAGCGTAAGATGTCATTTAAACTTTGAACAATAATTATTGTTATTTTTTATTGTAATTAAAGAAAAAAACTGCAAAAGGCGAAGTTGAAGCAAAGCTTCCTCACTTAACCTAACATTCTAAACTATGACGTAAGAAATAATTACTAAGGGCACAATAGATTGATTGGACTTATAAGACATAAACTAACAAGAAATGTTCAATTAATGCGTAATTATTGAAATAATACAGTGTGTGTGTATAGCCAGGAAATGGCTTAATAACATCACCATTTATTGGCCGATATAAACCAAATTTGGTACAGTTGTGTAAGAGGATCTGACGTACCGAATGACGATATTGGCGTTGTTGCCAGCCTTTTTAGTTTGTCTGGAATTCGAACGGATTTTATATCTTTAAATGCAACACCCTGTATATTTTTTCATTTATAGTTTTACATTAAATTTGTTACACTTTTGGTATAACGTACTTTGTTCCTAATATCAGTAGTTTTCGAAATAACGACGTGTTTTAAAAATGTCAACAAATTGTGTTTTATTTAATAATAAATAAAACACCAGTTTAGTTTTGATGTAAAGTCATAAAAGCTGTCATTTTTACATGCAAAAATGTTTTTAACTGAAAGTGAAAGAATTACAATTCTTATGATGAGAGGATATTACGATAGGGTCAGGTGTTACGAAGAGGTTAAAAATCTATTTAATGACGCATTTCCAAACAGAAATCCGATTTCAAAAGCAACTGTTCTAAAAACTGTCCGGCGGTTCGAAGAAACTGGCAATTGTAGAGATAGGCGACGATCAGGACGACAAGCAGTAGTAGATGAATAGAAAAGTTTAGAAATTTTACAACATGTTGTTGAAACCCCTATTCCTTCATTAAGAAAAATTTCTCAAGTAGGTGACGTCTGCTTCAAATCCGTCCAAAATGTTTTAATAAAACATGAATATCACCCTTTCAAAATACATGTAGTTCAAGAGTTATCAGAAGATGATTATGAGCGAAGAATTAAATTTTGTGATATTATGATGTCAAGGCTTGACCAAAATAACCAGTTTTTCAAATTTATGGTATTTTTGGACGAAGCAACATTTATGTTAAATGATAAAGTCAATAGACACAACTGTAGGTTTTGGGCAAATGAAAATACCCACTGGATGAGAGAAGGTCATACACAACGCCCTGGAAAATTAAATGTGTGGGCTGGGCTTCTGGGTAACCACCAGATCGGTCCATTTTTTATTGATGTAAATTTGACATCACAACTTTACCTTGAGCTCTTGGGAACGCAAATAGTGCCTACTATACAATATGTGATGGGTCCAAATTATGCAAGTACATTCTTCCAACAGGACGGAGCTCCTCCCCATTTTGGTCGAAATAATAATAATAAATGTCTTTATTTCAAAATAGTATATTTTCTGTTACAAAAGTACAAAAAGATGGGATACATATTACATATATTATTCTAAAATATATAGGTTAAGTAGATCAGGGATATGATCTACTTAACCTATAGCTAATCCTAAATATCTTAACCTAACCTAGCGGTGTATTGGTAACTTTTTATTTAACGTGACAATCACGATGCAGTGGGTGAATGTTCATCATATATTCATAATATATATTTAATATAAAATATAATTCAGCCTAAAGGAAGAGATCGGAAGTATTTTTAAGTTATCTGGCAACGAGTTATAGAACTTAGCAATATTGCGTATAGCAATATACGTGCGCGAATTTTTGAACAACACTTTTGCGAATAGGTAAATTGGTAGAGGGAGTACAATCGAGTGGCCACCTAGGTCTCCTAATTTGTCGCCTAACGACTACCCTTGAAGAACTGAGTTTATACCACAAAACCTCAAGATTTGGCCGATTTGCAGCGTCGAATTTTGGACGAATTTGAATTAATAACGCCAGAAATGATTTACAACACAATTAATTGAAAAATTTTATTTTAAATTAGCACATGTCAAGCTGTACAGAGAAAACAGTTTGAACATTTAATATAAAAAATATATTTTTTCTAAATTTTATTAGTTATTTCGAAAACTACTGATATTAGTAACAAAGTATGTTATACCAAAAGTGAAACAAATTTAAAGTAAAAGCTATAAACGAAAAAATATACAGGGTATTATATTTAAAAATATAAAATTCGTTCGAATTCCAGACAAACTAAAAAGCTGGCAACTACGCCAATATCGTCATTTGGTGCGTCAAATCCTCTTACGTAACTGTACCAAATTTGGTTTAAATCGGCCAATAAATTGTGATGTTATTATGCCGTTTCCAGACCTAATACGCACACGGCATAAGTAAGTTAACTATAACTGGCAATGTGGAGGGCACTGAGGGGCAGCAACATATATGTGGACTTTTTATTGTGTATCGGAACATATTTGTCTGATAAGGACATAAAATGCATTTTTAAATAAATTCGTTGGAGCAGATCTTATGCCGAAGGTCCAAGCCAAGTTTAATTTTTGCTATAAATAATCCGGGCGTCTTTAAACGATTATTTTATTAAACATTATTAGGCTATAAAACATTCTTCTCTCTCTCATGTTAAGCCATCCTATTTCTCTCATTGCAGCACTCGCCCTCTATCATAATTTTTTATACTAAATAATCTTAATACGTCTGGTATTCCTCTGCAAGAGACACGGGCCCCGTACAATGCATCACAAAAAGTGAATATAGATAAGACCAGGCTATCACATACACGATTTTCTGAGATCAGGATTAAGAAGGTGCCTTTGGTAGTATATAAGTTTAAAAGTGGCAAATGCCTCTTTTATACAGTTATTGACTTGCTCGGTAAACCTCAGGTTTACGTCAAGTAGCAATCCAAGGTTTCTAGCAATGGTTGAACAGGATAAGGTTTGACCAGCAAGAATAACGCGAAACATGTTTCGACATTGGTCCCTTCTCTAGGCAGGACCAAACAGAAGTAACTGACACTTTCAGGATTTAGTTCGAGACAATGTTACATATTCCAAATTACCGATAAGTTGAGAGGTGTATAGTGAAAAATAAGTGGTCCAGTTTCGATCCCTGAGGAACACCACATGAGACCTCCACACGACCCGAGAGTTCCGAGTTGGTTTTACAGACTGTGTCCTTCTTGTGAGGTAACTTTGAATCAGTTGACATGCACTATCATCAGTGACCTTAAGAAGAGCTGTGGCGCAAGTATGATTTCTACGAAAGCCAGACTGGACATCCGGTAATAACATGTGTGCTTGAATATACTTACGAATTCCGTTAGAACTTTCAACGAAGAGAAACTAACCTGTACTTGACATAAATATATAAATACTTATACACAGTATATTCGGATTTAAATTTTAAAATAATATTTTAAGATGGATGTGCTTAGAATTATTAAAATCTATTGTCTTAGTTTAAGTAAAGTTTTCTTTTTGCTAAGCTCCAAGGACATAGCTGCCCTTTATCAAGAAAATATTTATTTGGGCTTGCTTCTTACTTTAAGACCGTTCCAATTTATTTTGATTTTTTTTTGGTTTATTTTTATACAAAACTCACAAAGCGAAATATAATCTTTAAAGTTAATGACTCCTCAAACAAGCTTAGTGAATTAGGACATGGAGATAAACAAATTAGGAAATCAGTTGAATTACATGGCATAGAAAGCGATAAGCAAGAAATGCTCGCAAAATTATGAAGTAAACTCGAAACTGCTTAAATGGTAAAGCTTAGCACAAAGTTCTTGATAATAATCGTGGTGATAATTAAGAAGTTTATTTAATATTTTGGTATGTGTTAAGGATAAGAGCATGTAGAATAGTGTGAATTTTGATTGGTGGTTAAATATATGTTAATAAACATTTGCGAAATGTATTTACATTTACGTGATAAAACATTTTGTTTATGATAAATTCAAATTGCATAGTTTTATAGCATTATATTTTACTTTGGTACTACTGCACCAAGACAGAGTTTGATCAGGTGAAAGTAATTCAGTAAATTATTCCTCACATTTCTACCTGCATGAATATTTTCTATCATTTCTGGTTTGGTTGCCATAGAGACCAACTTACTTTTTTTAAATAGAACACCCTCCGTATGATTGCACATTTGGATTCTTCTTGGAAAACTCTAAATTTCTTCTATTTCAAATTTTTATTTATTTAAAATTGTAACAACCTTTATAATAACAATATAAATAACCTAGAAAATTGAACAACTTAACATCGGAATAATAAACAAGTGAAACCTTTTCATCAGGTGTTTAAGATGACCACCATTTTCTGCTAAGCAGAGCGCCAGTCGATGCCTGAGCCCGTCTATACAACGTTTTAAAGGAAGTCCTCCGGAATGGCCCGAATTTTACCACTTATTCTGACTTTTAAAGATTTTAAGTAATTTGGACGGTTAACGTAGACTTTGTTCTTTAAGTATCCCCACAGAAAGATGTCGAGCGGGGTTAAGTCCGGGGATCGCGCTGGCCAGTCAATAGCACCGCTTCTGCCTATCCAACGTCCTGGAAATTGCTCGCTGATGTATTGTCTAATATTTGCCGCATAATGTGCAGGTGCTCCATCTGGCTGGAACCATACCTGATCGTTTACGCCATTATTAACACCCGGTAAAACCATTCTGCAAAAAGGAATTATGTGATTCCTGAGGAGGTCCAGATATTTTTCGCCGTTCAAATTACCATCTATAAAAAAAGGTCCCACAATATGTCTACTAACTATGCCCGCCCAAACATTAACTTTTTCGGGCCTCTGAGTATGACCTTCCTGGAACCAGTGAGTATTCTCAGCAGACCAATAACGATAATTGTGTCTATTAACAATGCCATTTAAATGGAAAGTAGCTTCATCCGCGAAAATGATATTTGTTGCAATGTTATTATCGTTATTGCATCTTTCCATCATCAGCTCACAAAATTCAGCTCTTCTATCAAAATCGTCCTCGTGCAACTTCTCCTGCTTAAGCAAATTTTTAACTGACCGATGAGACACATTAAAATCCATTGGCATTGGGCCTGAATAATTGTGTAGGATTTTCATATATTGAGAGCATTATATCAAATGCTTTGTCTCCCCCGATTGCTGTTTTAGGTCGACCTGATCTAGCGGCTTCCCTAACACTGCCTGGAGGCCTATTTGGATATAATTCATTAAAAAGTTGACAAACCTGTTCTTGCGATCTTGTTTCTCATTCAGATCAACCATAGTGTGAAAGTACAAAAATAACAGGTACTATAAGAGACTTACCTATATCGAGTGTAAATTGGGTTCTAAGTTGTCTCAAATTAATGAGTCCAACATTTAAGATAATCATAGCAAGTGATCTTATATGTTGGACTCATTAATTTGAGACAACTATTAGAACCCACTTTACACTCGATATAATAATAATAATAATAATAATAATTTAGACGTTTATTTAGCAAAAATCATGATATAAACAAGTATAATATACAGCAAATATACCTAAACGTCCTTGACAGCTGCCGAAATATGCACAAAGTGTACCTATTTGTATGGCAGGTTTTTTTTCCCGTCGATTCTTGCGTTCACTAATATCTGCTTTGCTTTTGATTCACAAAATTGTCAATATCTTCACGAGAGATCACTTTTAAAAGCCATTCTGATATTACTTTCTTAAATCTAACAAAACTGTCACAATATATTATTTCCAGTGGGACAATGTTAAACAGTCTCGGGGTCAGGTATAAGAAGCTTCTCTGTCCATATGCCTTCTGACACTTTGGAGTTGCAGCTCTATTTACTGATCTTAAGTTATAATTTACTGCAATAGAGCTTAGACATTCATGTGGTTTTTTAAAAGATCTCAAAATCATTCTATAACAGAAAAGCTGTCTCATATCCATCACACCACTTAAACGGTACAAGGAATCAGTTGGAAAGAGCCTGTTCTTGCCAAAGATTATCTTCAGAAACCACTTTTGCATAATCTCTAAACTTTTAATGTGTGCATTCAGCACACCGCCCCAACCTATAATACCATAGATAAAATGACTCTGAACCAACGCAAGGTACAAAATTTTTAACTGACCCACAGACAAGAATTTTTTCAAATATCCAAACCTTGGCAAGATGCCCCTCGCCTTCTGAACAATATATTTAACATGTAAATTAAAACGAAGATTACTATCTATTACTACACCTAAATATTTAATGGACCTCGTAGCCTGTATCAAACAAGTGTTCACCACTATACCCTGGACACCTTTTGTGGCCTGTTCATGACAAGAGAAAAGCATGCATTTGGTCTTTTCAAAATTTACAGTTAGGAGATTATAATCAAACCACTTTTTAATATTATCAAACTCTCTCTCGGCCTGAGATATAACACCGTCCCAAGTTTTGTCTTTAAATATCACAACAGTGTCATCCGCGAAGGATAGTATACGTCCAGTCGTGTCCATCCTCAATAATCCGTTGATGTAGAGGATGAAGAGAACCGGACCCAACACCGTTCCCTGAGGGACGCCATAGTTAACACGACCAGCGTCGCTAAGTACACCATCGATCCTTGTACACTGAATTCTATCACTCAGATAGCTTTTTATGATTTCAAATATTTTTCCTCTCAGGCCGTATCTCTCTATTTTTTTTAGTAATAACTGATGTGAAACTGTATCAAATGCTTTGGCCAAGTCGACGAAGATACACAGAGTAGGACTACTTTCATCAATATTTTTATACAGTTGTGATGTCAGCCCAGCAATTGCGTCCTCCGTCGACCTGCCCTCCATGAAACCAAATTGAGACTCGGAAATTAATTTATATTTTTTTAAAAATTTTAATATTCTATGTTTTAAAACCTTTTTAAAGATTTTTCCTATATTTGATATTAGAGAGACCGGCCTGTAGTTTATTATTTCTGACTTACTTCCACTTTTAAATAATGGAGAAATTACACCAATTTTAAATGCCTTTGGAAAATAATTTTTTTTCATACATTTATTTATTAAAAAACCTAAGTGAGGTGCCAGTGATCCAGCTACTGTTTTTAATATCTCGGCACGAATGCCATCCCAGCCCGGAGATTTTTTTGGTCTCAAACTTTTAATGATCCTTCTTATCTCTTGTTCGGATGTACGACCCAAATACATGCTGTTCATGAGTTCAGGTTCATTGTCAACAAAGTTTACCGGTTTTGTGATTTTATTAGCAAATTTTTTACCTAGAGAGCAATAATGTTGATTGAACTTATTTGCAATTTCTTTTTTATCTAATATTTCAACATTTTCACATTTAATTTTTTGTATTTTTTGATGTTTTTGATTTTTATTGCAAACACTGTTGACCGAATCCCATAGTTGTTTACTATCGTGTTGGTTGCTCATTAGTCTTTCAAAATAGTTTCTCTTCGAGTCGGCAATGGATTTAGCAAGGCTTCTTTTACATGTTTCATAATTTTGTTTTATCGTTACGTTATTTGGAGAAGCTTTAAGCTTTTGATATAGCTCATTCTTAAAATTTATGGTTTTTACAAGATTCTTGCTAATCCATCCTTTTCTCGAAACAGAGTTTTTGTTAATTTTAATTTTTTTTATATTTCCTTGAACAATATTATTTATATTATTTATCAAAACATTTGTCATATCATCTAAGTCCTCACAAGCATAAAAAGACTCCCAATTAATCATTTCAGAATGCTGCTTTAATTGTTTATAATCAATGTATTCTTTGTAATGCTTATTTGAATTATTAGTGTCTATTTTATGACTACCTATTTCCAATATTGTTGGAAAATGATCGGTAATTTTATAATTAAGTAGATATGCCTTTACATCATCACTACAATCAGATTTTACAAAGTAATGGCCTAGACAAGATTTCTGTAAATTTCTTTCCCATGTACAAATATCATTTATATAAGAAATATAAGAGTTTGCACTGAAAAGATTAAGGTAATCCTGTACATGATTTAAGTCCTGTTTTTCTTCCAGGATATTAACATTCATATCCCCACAAATAACATGAGTATCTACTCTAGGCAACAAAGATATATAATTCGACAGATCTATATTAAAAACATCCACATCTGTTGATGGTGGCCTGTATATAGCGGTTAATTTAAATGATTTATCTTGAATGCCTGTGATGTCAATATCAAGAATTTTTATATTATTTAACAAAACTTTAGTTTGGTACTGATAAGTAAATTTGCTATTAATATAAACAAGGACACCATTATGGTACCTGTTATTTTTGTACTTTTACACATTTCTTTTAGCTCCCCTGATGATGACTATGTATATAGTCGAAACATGTAGGGAAATCAATAAAAAAATTTCAAAAATATATATTATTTGTGGAGGAAGACAGAATTTAAATTATAATTACTTTAAATTATAAAGAATTCCTTACTATTTCTTGCTAAGAAGAGAGACTCTATAGAAGAACAACAGAATATTCATCCACTAGAAGGACCTTAAAATCTAATTTGAGAACAAAAAATTAACAACGTAAATTTTTGCGCCCTTTTTAGCCTTGTTTTCTTTCACCAGGGCCTAACACAAATCGCTCCATATCCATTAATTTCCAAGTTTTCCAATGGGATGACAATAAATGATTGTTTCGTCACAATAGACTTAAACCAATTGGGGCTTCTCTTTTTTATTTCCATTAATTAAACCTGAAACCACTATACTTTTGTTCAATTTTCTGGGAAATTGAATATACACATAATTTTCACTCATTAATGACAAATTGTTAAGCCGAGCTATTCTTGTGTAACCATTTAGAAATACATGAAAATCGTTTAATGTTATTAGATATAAAGTGTGGTGCCAACCATTCTGTTTTATTAGAATAAAGCTTATAAATACTTGTCGCGTGCAAGTTCATAAAGGCTTTAATTTTGTTTGACGAAGATTGTGAGTACCGTAAAACCCGACAACTTTGCCCATTGAAGACAACATTGCCACAGCTTCCTTTACTTCCAAGCTATGAAGGACAAAGTCTGGCAACGTTGCAGGTAGACCGATGATTCGCTATTTTTGTTTGTGCTCTTGTGCTTGTGATTTGTACTTGTGAAGTGCATCGACAAGACAAGTCTTGATGCATACGTTGTTTGTTATTTTCCCGAGTTTTAGTTATCAATGTTATCATTACAGGAAAATCTTAAGGTTAGTTCCAATGTTTGTTTAACTGGCAAAATGTTCTTATTTGCGTACGGCAAGGTTTAAAAAAGGGACGATTGAACTACCCCAATATATTTAAAAAATTATTTGAAGGTAAACTAGCTAAAGAAATTTGCGACTTGGCTTGATATATTTTATGGCATAACGATCCAGAGGGGGTGAGTTTAACCAATTTAACTAGGGACACCTATGATGCTATTAAACGTAGTAGGTACCAATACCACAGTTCTAATAGAAATTATAGAATACTCATTTATCCATTTTGAAATAAAATACATTTTAGCTGGTAAATTTCAAACAGATATCCTTGAAAAAAGATTTGGCCGATATAGGAACCTTTCTGGTTGTAACTGTCATGTATCATTTAACAGATCCTTGAATCAGAAAAAAAAAATTAGACTTCAAAGTATTGTAAAGTCAGGGTTAAAAAATTGTACAGAGTTAAAATCAAATACTCTGTTAAGCATGATATTGAAAGTACAGAAATATTAGAGTTTCCTTACATATTTTAATCGGATTATCTAAAGGATTACCAGTTGGATGAGTCTGTTTAAATGTATAGGTATGTGTATTATATAGCCCATTCTATCTACAAAAATAGGAAATTAAAATGCATGGATTGCAAAAACCTTATTATAAATAAAACAATGCAGTCTTCCTCCACAGTTTAATAATTATGGTATGGACTATTTTTTCAACTTTGAAAACCTTATTGTTCGAGTCATAGGTTTAAATGTGGGGGATGAATATTTTGACTCTTTGCAAAGGGGGGGTTTATGTCTTGCTACCAACGAAGTAAATATTATGTACTTTCATATATTTGCAGCTTTTCAGTTTATTATAGCTACTAAAGAACTTAAGCTTAAATTTTTGAATCGGCAAAATCACCAAGTTCTTTTAGCTAAACTAGGTTTGGCTAGTTTAGAAAGTGGTAGCTTTCTGATACCGCTTAATGAGACATGTCCCTGTGGAGAAAACTATCGAAAAATGTTTTATAAAGTAGCACTTACTCTTAGCAATACATAACTAAACAATTACACAAAAAAACAGAAATGATCTTCAACACTAAAATACATCATAAAAAAAAAAAGCTTTCCACTTTAAAATAGGTTTTAAAATCACTAATTTTCTTTAAGTTAATTTAAATTTCCTATTATTATATTTATATATATATTATATTATTATATTCTTGTTACTTATTAGACATATCTATACTGAAGTAAAATACAAAAAGTTCAATAAATAATTTGGAATAAACCGTAATTTTTATCGCCTAAACGGGTGAATCTGCACGTAAGTTGCGTTAATTACTTATTAAAAATCGGTCTACCTCTGACAGGATTTGCGACGTTGCCTTTCTTACGTCACGGCTTCGAAATGTAGGGGGCTATGACATTGTCCATAGAAGCCATTACATAAATAATTATTATTTTTTGAATCGGCAACACCGTAGTTTCGTGTGACGGTTGTAACGGTCAACCAAACAGGGTTGCCAGACATACCATTTTAATGGTATCTATACCATTTTTTCACCTGCGATACCCGCTATTTTTTTAGTATACCATATTCCATTTTTCTACCATTTTTTCACCGTAGATACCATTTTTTTACCATTTTTCTAATCTTTCAATATTTTTAATCTATTTTCTTCCACATACCCACCAAGATACCAATATCACTAAAACGAAAAGTAAGAACAACCCAAAGAAAAATTTAGAGCTCTATGCTTGGCGTGTCGTTGAGGGATCATAATATCCAAAACGAAGATCTGCGAAGGAGAACTGGTGTCACTGATGTCATATCACGGATCGCTGGGCTTAAGTGGAAGTGGGCTGGGCATGTTGACCGAATAGAGGACGGAAGATGGACGAGGAGATTGCTCGAATGGAGAAGACCGAGAGCCGATAGGAAAAGTAGAGGAAGACCGCCTATACGATGGACTGACGACATCAAGAGGGTCAAATGCAATTGGATACGTAACGCTCGCAGGACAGGAGACAGTGGAAAAGAATGGGGGAGGCCTGTATCCAGCAGTGGATGCAGAGGGCTGATTGATGATGATGATGACCCAGTTTTAATCATAATTAATAACACATCTCTAATTGTAAGAATTTATACATCTCTACGAGAACATACTACACTTCCGTACCCAGTACCCACCGTCCCGGCAGCGCATCGTTAATCAGAACCGAGATTGATTCACAACGAAGGTTAGGGTGTATTGTCAAAGAGTGTTAAGTTAAGTAATTTACTCTTTGCTTAAGCGCAAAAATGGTCCGTAATTTTTATTAGCCCTGATTCCGGGACCCATTCATACTCGTGGTGAAAAATGTACTTGTCAAAATTCAAGTTGTTCCGGGATACCATTTTTTTCCAAGAAAATACCATTGTTTTGAGGTGCCCGATACCATTATTTATTATTTGCATCTGGCAACACTGCAACCAAATCTGTTGCCATGCGCTCAGTACGTTTCAAGAGTTTTGTGGTTGTGTGTGTATAATAAAAAGGTAGGTTAAATTTGACATATTTTCGCGCTTTTTTTCAGTAAAATGCTAAGGTATGGTAAAGAACTCACAAATGACGTGTTAATAATATGCGGATTTTAGTGAACTATTATTAGTATTTGCTTAACAAAGTTATTAAATAATCTAAAAAATTCCTTTGTGCGGTTTTCTAAAATAATCGGAAAACAATGTGGGCAATGTTGCCACTCTATCGATTAAAACTTTAAAAAATTATTATTTCGTTTTTTTTTTGCCGAAATCATTGTTTTAAGTAATACTAAGATTGTATACTATATATACAATAATTTTCTAGGTACCATGGGACGTATACGGAGACAACTGGCTGCGAGAAAATATAAAAATTACCCCCCGGAGCAGGTTGAAGCTTCTTTAAAGGCAATTGCGGGAGGTATAAGCTCTAGAGATGCCGAAAAAGAATTTAAAATACCCAGAAGAACACTTCTAAATAGCAAAAATAAGGCTCACGACCAAAAAGTTGGACACTCTACACTACAGCGATAAGTGAAGTTGAAGAACGGCATCTCGTAGATGTTGTAATAGCGTGCGCTGAATACGGAGCTCCTTTAACTCAACTTTGAGCTGCGGCAAACCATAAGGGACTATTTTAATAAAAAAAGGAGTAAACCATCCGATTTTTCAAGATAATTTACCTGGTAAGTCTTGGGCTGAAAACTTCGTTTTACGATACAAAGATCGTTTAACGAAAAGACAATGTCAGAATTTAAAAAGAAGTCGAGCAGAAACTTCCGAAGAAGATATGAGAAGCTATTTTGCAAACTTAAAAATAAGTTTGGAAGGTGTAGGGCTGGAGTCAATAATTAACTATGACGAGACCAATTTAAGCGACAATCCAGGGACAACAAAATGTATTTTCTCTAGAGGCACCAAGTATTCGGAAAGGTACATGAACTCCACGAAATCAGCCATCTCAATTATGTTTGCTGCAACTGCTAGTGGTAAAACTTTACCACTTTATATTGTATATAAGAGTGGAAGACTATATGATAGGTGGGTAAGTGGTGGACCTCCTGGAACAGTATATAATAGAAGCGATTTAGGATGGTTTGATGCTGCAACATTTGAAGATTGGTTCATAAAAATAATAGTACCCTGGGCAAGACGTATTCCAGGGCCTAAAGTATTAGTGGGCGATAATTTATCATCACACATCAATATTGACGTTTTAAGAGAGTGCCAAAGACACAACATTAGATTTGTATTACTTTCGCCAAATACTACACAATTAACACAACCTTTAGATGTAAGCTATTCTCGACCACTAAAACAAGCTTGGCGATCTATTTTAACTAAACTTAAGTTGGTAAATCCCAGAATAAATTGTGTCGAAAAATGAATTTTTCCTCAGTTATTAAAAGATTTAGTAAGAAAACTAGAAGTAAATTCTATAAAGATTATAAAGAGCGGATTTAGAGCGACTGGTATTCATCCATACAATCCTTATGAGGTGTTGAAAGAAATGCCCGATGAAAGGTTTAAAACCAAAGTAACAGGTGAAATTGATAACGCACTGCTAAGCTTTCTAAAAGATCAAAGAACACCAAAAAAAATTGATTAAAAGAGGAAAAAAGAAGATGCTAAATATCCAAGCAGGATCGTCTATAAGTTTTGAAGGTATGCCATCATCGAAGACCTCATCACCTTCTACATCAAGCAAAGTAATTGCAACTGAATCTGACTTAGTTAGAATCTATTCTCGACACTGATGCTAAAAATATAACCGAAGAAAATGAAACAGAAGACGAAATCGTGGGTCCCAGATACTCTAAAACAAGGCATCTATGTGGTGGTTGAATTTTCCACTAAAAAAACCTGTAAATATTTTATTGGGGTTATAATTGAAAATGAAGACATTAACGAAAATATTACAATCAAATTCTTAAAAAAAATAAAAAATGACTTTTATTTTCCAGATATCGATGACATATCACTTGTCAATTTTTTTGACATAAAAAAAATACTGCCATTTCCTGCGACTGACAGAAGAGGGGTTTTTACCAGGGGGGTGTCACTAAAATACGAGAGTAGGGCAACAAGCAATTTATGGGCAGTTCATGTCAGGGGGGCGGGAGGGTTTGACATATCTGCTAGTAACTTTTGGTTTTCTTAATTCGAGGTAAGATTTCATTAATAATCTTCGCTAACCGAATATTTTTAATAAGTTTTAATGATTTAATTGGATATGTAATTAATTTAAGTTCATACTATCATCATTTTCGGTTAAAATCTTACAAAAACATTAAAAAGCTAGTGTGTTTTTTTTTTGTAACACTGATCTATTTTATGACTGACAGTTTACTTCTCGTCTGGTCTTCTGACGCGTTTGTGATTTTTTCCACGACTTTTTTCTTTATAAAATGGGTTTAATTTGATCTTGGAATGAATTAGTGGGGCTTTTTGGTAAGTTTATAGTGATATCTAAGTCCTTAGTTTATTTTTTCATGAGCAAGTAAGTTCTTTCTTGGGATATTTTTTAGCTGAAACTTCGCTGTCGACCATGCTTTGGGATTGATGATTTTTGGAAGTATATTTTTATTGTAAGTATTATACTAAAGTAAGTTGATAAGTATAGTTTTAGATTCACAACTTTCTAATAATGATCTTTTGAAGTGTGTCTGGGTAAAAATGATATTAATTAGTTCCTTCCTAATTTTTCAAAACTGGTGAGTCACTTCTGTTTACCTACCTTGCTTGCAGTTAAAGTAAATATTTTTACATACACCTACTACACTTTCTCTTATGTTTAACAGCTTGTAGTAATCCTTATTTTTCTGTAGCTTGTAGTTTCTAATAACTGTATAACTACTCTACTCTACTAACTGAAATAAATAAATACTCACTTAAGTACTTACTGCATTGCCTTCTATAAAATACAAGTTTAGAAAATGTTTTTGGTTTAAATACTATTAAATTAGTCTGTGTCTAGGTACAGGACAAACATTTTGTTTGTAGTTAAATATTGGATATATGTGTACCGTTATTGATATTCTTTAGTCTACTTATGTTTAGGTTAGTTCGGTTTATTTTCAAAAATACAGTTTAGCCTGAGATGAACTGGATAATGAAGTTAACTATAACCTATAAACCTCGGCATTAATGAGTTAATAAAAAAATGACATTTAATAAATTAAAATCCAATATAGGAAGAATAACATAGGTATTATATTTTTTCCATGGATTTGTTTGCAAATTTAGTGATAGGTATGAAGAGTATTTACTGGAATATGTTCCTTTAATTGGGTTTTACTTGTTTTCGTACAGTATAGGGTTATACAGTAGAATATACAGTGTCCTCGGATGTAGTCCTTGAGAGTGTAAGCTTTTACATGTGTCTCGGGGAGGGTACAGCTGATACCAGCATTACTACATTGCACCTGCTATGCAATTTAACTGGCCAATGTTTCTCTCCTCACTCTAATTGGGCAAAATATAAAAGTTTTCGTACCTATTGTGCCTTATATCCTAATTGAAAATTTTTTTTTTTTTCTGTTTCAGTCTAACCACACTCCTAGGCTTCCTTAGCTGTAATAATTATCAGTGAGAAAATCTAATTTCTTAAAAATATCATGACATTAGTGTTGTATATTGTATTCTTAAATCATATGTAGGTATCTTTTTAATTTAAATATTCTAAATAAATATATTTTCATCATATTTTCTTTTATTATGATAATTCACTAGACATTGTTTTATAATTAAAAAAACAGTAATAAAAACAATTCATGTGTAATAAATTTTAAGGTTTTGATTCAATTTGGTTGTAACATTACTATATAATTGTATTCCAGAAGATATATTTTTAAATTGGTTAGAAATTATCACAAGCTGCTAACATTTACTTATAAGGCGAGCAGCTTGTGTATTCCTGCCAAACATATATCTTTTGAAATCCAACTGTAATGTTACAGTCAAATCGAATCAAAACTAAAATTTATTTAAAAATTATAATATATTTTCAAATATTCCCGCGCATTTCTTCAGTCGGTATGTCAGATTTCTGTAATGCCATCATGGCATTATCGGTAAAATATAATTCTGTTTTGCCGGTGGGTTAGCCATGCAGTTGGTTCATAGATGGCCCATGTTTCGAAACTTTAACATTGTTGTAACATTTCTCTAACCTTTATGGTTCTGTGGTTTTTACTTTTCCTAAAAAGCTATCACTTTTTAATTTGTAATTTATTTTACCATTTTTACTGTTTATTATCTGATTTTAATCAAAAATGTATATTTGTTCCTATCCAAACACATATTCTATTTTTGTTTAAAATGTTTTAAAAATTAAGATTACTTTTGTTTAATGTTTGTTTCAAGAAACCTACCTTTTTGTGTAGTTTTGTATTGGTGTGTTCCGTAGTGTTGTTTATTTGTCCGCATAATATAAGATTTTGTTAATACAGTAATTACTACATTTATCAGAATTTTTTTTTTAATTCCCATCCACTTTAAAACCTTATTATTACCTTTTAAAAACTTGGGAACTGGGCAATGTTGTCTTAAAACCCCCTATTATATTTTTTTTCTCGGTCATCTTTAAAATTTTAAAGATGACCTGAATAATATTAGATAGCTGATGTTCTGTCATGTCTCATCCTATTTTTCATAATTCTGATTTATCGCTCTCCAAAGACATATTTTAAAAATATTGAAACAACGCGGGCAAAGTTGTCGGGTTTTACGGCACCAGGTATTTATTTCCTGTCTTTCTTATTCACGCAACAAGACAATAAATTCAATATAACACATTATATTTCTGTGGCAAAAAGTTAATTACTTTTATTCATTTTGGGTCCCACCTACTTCTTTCTGTGCAAATATGGAAGGAAGAATCACTTATTGTAGGCAAAAGCAAAAATTCTCGATGTTTTAAGGGTGCACATATCGATAAGTTAATTCTCCAATAAGACTCGAACAGAAAACCGTGGATGACAGCAGACATCATGACAACATGGCTTCACAGATTTGATACCAAGATGAAGAAGCAGAATAGAAAAGTGGTATTGTTTCGGGATAATGCAACGTCTCAAAAATTACACTGCATAATATCGAACTTATTTTTCTTCCACCCAATACTATTTCACATTGCCAACCTTTGGACCAAGACATTATTCAGAGTTTTAAAATGCTCTACAGAAGCTACCTTAATAAGAGGCTTTTAATATGTATAGACAGTGATTCAAGATATCGAAAATAATATTACCGTAACCAATACCTTGATGGGTTAACAAGAATAGAAGGGAATTAAACTCTCAATAGGATGAGCCTAGTAAATATAGGGTATCTGTATTTGAATAAAAAAGTATTTTTAAATTTTCTATATTCGGATGTCAACAAAACACACCCTGTACAAAAATTCGACCACTTCATTGTTTTAAATAGTTCTTCTGTCTCTATACTTTGAGTTTGCAAGACATTTTGTATTTTAGATTTTCTAATTAAGAAAATACAGATTATTTTATACCATTATGTTTTTCCTAAAATTTATTGAATTTTTGATTTTGTTTGGCAACGTTGTAAAAAATTTAAAAACCAAATATAGCCTCAAGCGGATAATTTCGTGGTGAATCTAAAAAAGCTAAAACATATACTCTGTATACTTCAAAATAATTTTGAAATTTATATTTGTTTACACCCTACAACTTTTGTAAAAACTTTTTTTTGATAGATTTAATAGAAGAGTTGATATATTACTTTGTCACCAAAATGGGCCACCCTGTATGTATTTCTTAAGCATTTTAACAATAAAATGTAGGATTTTCATTTGAAATTCTTCGAGCTTTCTGTGTTATTGAAATATACGCATAGGTTTTTCAGATACAACCCAGTTAGGGTAAAATTCGCTTTAGTATTACATGTTTCCCTCTAAGGAACATTCAAGAAAGATGTAGAAAATTTCAGAATTTTCCCAAAGGAAATTCAGTGGTTTAACGGAAATACGTAAGGGAGGATGTGTCATGTTTACTATAATCTTAAACGCAAATATAGAAGCAATTTTCTGCGTATATTACAAAATACCTTTTCCGTACTTTTCTTTTTAGTTTTCTCACTTGTGTACCTATGAGACATGAGTCTTTAGTTATTTTTCAAATATAATACAATTTATTGTCACTTATATTAAAATCTCTATGCAACAGTTCAGTAGAACAAAACTTAATTAAGATACAACAGCGTGAAAGCATGCTTAATATAAGCATTTTACTAGTTTAAAATTCATAACTTTACCACAAGAAATTTGGTTTTCAAAGCAAAGTCTGTACTGAATCTAACACATGTTCTTTTAATAATCTTGAGTTTAGGATTACGTTAAGTTAAACACATTTTAAAGACAAACACTGCGTTAAAGTTTGTTATAAATCTTAGAGCAAGCGACTTTATTTTAGAGAGTTAGATATTGTAGTTCTTATATTACTTTGCGTAGTATATCAGAGATTGGCATGTATAATATAACCTGGAATTACTAAAACTAGATGGCGTACTTAACGATACTTGGTTTTACTAGTTTTTACTCTGATGGAATTGGACAACAATTCAAAGGTTTCTATGGCAACAGAATCAGTCATCGACAGTTGATTTAAAAAACAGACAGTGGTTCCTGGTCATTTTGATGTTATGTTGTGTTCAAAATGTACCAAGAACAATATTCCAACGAAGAAATAACAGACCTTCATTTCATCTATGGACAGGCGCGATTTCCTTAAAGGGTAGTTTCACACGTCCAAACTTTTATTAATATTCACGCAAGACTTTGTGAAACTGGCAGACAACAGATATCCTAGGAAGGCCTGTGATGGTTCGAACAGTTGAGTTTGAAGAAGCTGTGTTAAATTAAATTGAAGAAGAGCCGCAAATTACACACACAATTTTGTGAAGCCCTGTGAAGCTTCCTTTTCTCGAAATGCCATCATTAAGTTTCACAATAACCATATCTGGGCTGAGGATAGTTCTAATGCTATCATAGAAAATCGTTTTCAAATTCAATTTTCTCTAAATATTTTCGTTGGAATTATCGGTGATCACCTTATTGGACCTTGCATTCTTCCACAAAGACTTACTGGCGAAGGGTACCGAAGGTTCTTCGAGCGCAAGCTTCCTGAATATTTAGAAGAAGTTGATTTAGAAACCAGCAACAGGATGTGGTTGAAGCACGATGGAGCGCCACCACACTTTAGTTTGATTGCGCGTCAATTTATGGACGAGAATTACCCTAACCGTTGAATAGGGAGAGCGGGACCGCAAGTCTGGCCTCCCAGATCACCAGATTTGAATCCTTTTGATGGGGATCACTTGAAGTCACTATACGTTACAATTACACACCAGGTATATTCGAAAGAGTTCGTCAATCAATGTTAAGGCAAATTTACAAAATTTCAACGCAGTTTTAACTTTAAACCTGTTTTTTCCAAAACCTTACTGTCATGATGTATCCTGTATATCTAAACATATTTTTAAAATGTGCCCCTGTATTTATTCTAGGACCCGTACATTTAATAATTGAACATGTACTTTTTTTTAGTTTAAAATTAACTTTCATACGCGAATTTATTTTTTAAGCGGATTAGCGGTAAAATTAAAAAGTGGTTTAAACTACTGAAAACCTAAATTTCACTGAAAGCCCTAAACTCCGAAATGTATGCGGATTATCTCATATCTAGATTTAAATAATAATATGAAAGGTAAATATGACATTTTTAACATGGAGATCGCGTTTGCTTTACGAGTCTAAATTTCTATGAAAAATATTCAAATTTTACCGTATTTAAAAGTGTTTTATAATATTAAAACCTAAAGGCTTATGAAAATGGTTTGGGTTGTGGGTTACGTACATGGCTTTAATTTTTCGAACAATAGAAAAAGCATTTCATTTAATAAATATAACATATAATATTAAATTTAAATGTGATATGGCAGTATTGAAATTAACTTGGCGCTTACACGTTTTGTAGAGAGTTTGGAAATTAACTTTAGTATTACGCATTTCCTTCAAGGGGTAATTTGAGAAAGACCTTGCAAATTTCAAATTCTTGACGGTAACGGTCGAGATGGTAAAACAATTATGAACAAAAGCAAACGTTTAGTTTTCATTACCAAACCCCGTAGGTATTATACGCGCATATAGGTACTGTGCACGCTAATACGCTGAAAAAGTAACTTTAAATTTTATAGGTGTTAATTAGATTTCACAAAATGACGGAGTTATAAAGCAATGTACATATATGTTAAATGCTCAATGATTTAAGTTTTAAAGTTCAAAAAACTTACCGTTCGATCACCAGGATGCTTCACTCGACAATTTAACAAGGCCGATTGACCCACTACTGCTGTAACATTTTTAGGGCCTATGTCGTCAAAAAATGGTCGTTGGGGTTTTCCAGGCAGGACATCTGTCAATTTTGATTTTGACTGGGGCGTCTCGCTTGAATCTTGACTTGGCGAGCTTACTAGGTTCGAGGAACCTGAAACAAAAGTGGTTTTCGTTAAAAACAATGAATCCACATACATAGGGAGAAAAGTAGAGTAGAAATAAATAAAATAAGCTAATATACTCAAAAAACATGTGTGCCATCATTCGTGTGGTGATTCCTTACCGAAAAATAAGACAAATCGTTCCAATCAACATAGTAGAAAGGAATTATTTTTGTCTTATTTTTTGGGAAGGAATCACCTCACTAGCGATGGCACATGTTTTTTGAAATACCCTATAAAGAGTGACAAAGAAGTCACTCATAATGCCTGTAACTTTTGAATTACTTCGTATACAAAAAAGTGACATTTATGAAAGTTGTTCAGTAAATTATTCCCCACATTTCTATCTGCATGAATTTTTTCTGTCATTTCTGGTTTGGTTGCCATAGAGACCAACTTACTTTTTTTAAATGAAACACCCTGCATATTATGATTGCACATTTGGATTCTACCGGGAAAACTCCGAATTTTTTGTATTTCAAATTTTTATTTATTTAAAATTGTAACAAACTTTATAACAACAGATTTAAATGGAAAGTAGCTTCATTCGAGAAAACGATACTTATTGCGAAGTTATTATTGTTATTGCAGCTCACAAAATTCAGCTCTTCTATCAAAATCGTCCTCATTTAACTCGTGCACCAACTTTATCTTGTAGGGATGCAACTTCTCCTGCTTAAGCAAATTTTTCACTGACTGATAAGACACATTAAAATCCATTGCCCTTGGCCTGGATGATTGTGTTGGATTTTCATGTATAAAAAGGATGATATTCAAAGCTTTGTCTCCCCCGGTTGCTGTTTTGGGTCGACTTGATCTAGCGGCTTCCCTAACACTGCCTGTTTCTCGAAATTTGTTTATCATTCGACACACCGTTAACTGATTTATTGGAGGCCAATTCGTTGTTTCTCATTCAGATGAACCATAGCGTAAACAAATTAGAAATCAGATAACAGAAAAATAAACAGGAACTCGAAATTGACACCTCTCAGGTCGCTGTCAAGAAAACACCTTACAGGTTAAGTGTAAGAACCACCTTTACGTCAGTAAATGGATGAATTTCGCCATTTCAGAAGATGCATAATATTGATTTTGTTTGTACCTTTAGCAACTTTGTACCTTCTGAATAAAGATCTTATTTATTTATTTATACATTTATTTATTTATATTTAACTGGTGGGTATTAGGTACGAAAAATTATAATTAGGAAGTTTTTCATTTATGAGCTGTTATTATCTGGGAAACGCTTGCAGATAGGTGAAAATTTGAAGATCAAAAAATTCAGAGTTTTCCCAGTAGAATTCAAATATATAATCATAATGATAGATTTGCATATTATGCAGGGTGTTTCCATTAAAAAAAAAACTAAGCTATGGCAACCAAACCAGAAATGACAGAAAAAATTCATGCAGGTAGAAATGTGGGGAATAATTTACTGAATAACTTTCATAAAGGTCACTTATTCGAATACGAGGTAATTCAAAAGTTACAAGAATTATGCGCGACTTTTTTGCCACTGCGTGTAGGATGTTCCATTTTCAATTTCAAAGTTGCTATCACTTTCTAGCAGAAGCTGGGTAGAGCATATAACACAAAAAAAAAACAGATTTTCACCATAAACGTCTCATACGCCATCTACGATGAATCACCCTGTATAATTCAGTTTTAGCGAGTTAGTTGAAATTATCTCCGAAGTTGACATTAATTTCAGTGGCCAGGGCGGCAATTCGGTACAGGCGTGGGAAAAACGTAAGGAAGGGTTATCAACAAACTGTGGCTTTGTCTACTATTCTAATGTCTGCATTGAACAGATTTATGATAAATTATTTTTAACTTCCATTTTTTTTTACGTCTATGCAAAAAGGTAGGATTGAGAAAATGTAAATCAAACTTTCTTTATTCATGACAATATTATGTAGTATCATATTTTTTAAGGGGGGGGGTGATGACACCCATAACCCCCCCCCCCTGGATCCGCGCCAGAGTCGGTATATTATTTATACATAAATTTTTTAGATAACACAACTACTAATAAAATAAATATAGAGTTATGTGATATTTTAATGGGCTTTAGGTTCTAAAATACGTTGAAACTTTAGACACGAAACGCCTCGTTTATTTGACACAGATCGTGGGTGATCATGACAATAATTTATAAATTTCTGGAACGGTGCTTTACAATAAGTTTTTATATGGTATACCTAAATAGAATAATACATTTTTCCCAATTTACAAAAATTAGCGGATTAGCCTTGCATTTCTAACTAGTTCTAACCGGTTCTCTATGTACTTATCATATAAAAATGATTTTGTTTACCAAATAAATTAAGTTGTTTTAAACTGTCGTAGGGTCGCACGACGGATTTTAATATTTTCCTTTTTGATTTGGAAATAAAATGCATGTTATGTCCAATTAACGACACAACCATTGTTTTTTTATTTTACTTTGTTCATCTGATGCCGGCTTTCAAAAACATTATATCTGAACATCAGCATGTATTTATGCTAAGCGCTCAACTCAAACCAATCTATGCCTTTACACAAACTACCTTGCGGCAGCAATGGACTCTGGGGCTCAGGTTGACTCTCTCTATTTCGATTTCTCTAAAGCTTTTGATGGGGTAGACCATCATGTTCTTATCGCTAAGCTGACCTCATATGGAATATCTGGTTCCCTTCTCAGATGGTTCTCAAGCTATCTGGCCGAAAGATCTCAATTTGTTAGTGTTAATGGCCAGCTGTCGGATAGAATAACAGTAACATCGGGTTTACCTCAGGGTTCACACTTAGGTCCTATCCTGTTCCTTATTTTTATAAATGATCTCAGTACCGTGTTTGATAAGGCTCACTTTCTGTTTTATGCTGATGACTTAAAAATATATAAGGTGATCGATAATGATAGCGACTGTCTTATACTATAAGGGACATCAACAAAATCGCTGACTGATGCACCTTAAATAACATGAAAATTAATCTATCCAAATGCAAGGTTATATCATTCACTCGCAAAAAAAAAGCCAATCTTGTTCAATTTACTCACTGTCCAATGAAAGTATTTGCCGAGTTGCTTTAATCAATGATTTAGAAGTCATCTTTGACACCGAACTCAAATTCAGGGAACACATAAACAACATAATCTCCAAATCATTTAGGATGGCAGGCTTCATTATAAGAACTTGCTTTAACTTTACCAACATTAATGTTTTGATGATATTATATTATTCATTAGTCCGTAGTCACCTTGAATATTGCTGCATAGTATGGTCCCCTTTCTATAAAAACCACTCTGCAAGAATTGAATGAGTGCAGTCCAAGTTCGCTAGCTTCTTGTTCAGGAAGCTTCGTATTGATCGAACAAGTCTGTCCTACTCCCAACGCCTTAGCATGCTTGGCTTGGATAGCTTGGAGATGCGACGGATCTTCTTAACTATATTGTTTGGTCATAAAATCATCAGCAACGAGATAGATTGTCCAGACCTATTGAGATCGATCAACTTCCGAGTACCATCACGTAACACCCGTCTAGCAATACCTTTCTCAACCCAGAGGTATAGAACTGACATCGGACATAACAGTCCTTCCAACCGAATCATGAGTCACTTAAATACCCATGTTCCCAATGAGTTTCATTATGAATGGTCTATATCCAAGTTCAAAACTAACTTAAAACAGCTCCTTCTGCATTAACTTACGGATCATATCATGTATATCCGCCGTACCATTAGCGCTACAGTTGGGATCGTTATTGTTGTTACTTCATTATTTCTATTTGTAAGTAAGTATTGTCATTTGTATAAATATGTTTGTAGAAAATGTATAAGCTCTCTGTAATTATTTCTTTGTTTTTTACCTAGTACTATTTGGAATAATCCTGTAAGTACTGTTAAATGAATAAATAAACAAATAAATAAATGAAACAGAAAACGAAAATACAATGAACAGGATTATTATTATCCCTTTTTACCTCAGTCTCAACTTGCTTCTCTATGTCATTGAGTCCTGTCTTTCAAAAATAATATCAAACAACTGATAATTAATGAGTATAACAACTAACAAATAATAACAATAGCTAACTGACTAGTAACTAACCTTACTTTCTTTAAAGGTTTGGTCCAACCCGCCATTTTATGTCCGGAGGATCATTTCCAGCCTGTCAATTAAACTTGGCGGTGGTAAATTAGTTGTGCGACCGTCCGGGGGACTGTACTGATACGGTTTTTGGTCGGGTTGAAACAAGCCTTGAATTTACCGGCCAATCTATTTTTGCCGCTTCTGACGATGTGTGAAGTTTTTAAATATATTATTATATATTTTATATGTATGTTTGGTTGCCGTGGGTTTGTAATGGGGCAGGGTAGGTTTGCCGACTCCAGCCTAGATTGCTTGAAAAGTAAAACAATTATTAAGGGTGATTTAAAAAGTGGAACGGTTATTCGCTGGTAGTTTGCGAGTCATTAAAAACACATATTACTGTAGATAAACAGTAATATTAACCTGTGGCTCTTGAAAGCATTGGCGTAACTACGCCGTTTTCGTGGGGGGGGGGGGGCCAGGCCCCAAAGTCAGACCAAAGAGTGGCCGCCGGAGGCGAAAATTTTTTGGGTGCCACGCCCCTTTTTTGGGCCTTTTAACGATATCCGATATCGATATTTTGTCATTTCTTTTGCATTTCAAATTGAAAAAAAGCGATGCCATGCATTATATTTTGTTGGGCAATATAATGTAGGTAAAAATAGCTAGCCGATATTAGATAGAAAAAGAAACAACTTTTATATATATTTTTTTTTTATATTTTAAATCAAAAAAACAATTAAAACAGTTTTTAATTTTACAGACTAAAGATTAACTAATTAATATTGGTATAGTGACAATAAATATTTATATTATTTATCAAAAGCCCAACCGCACAACCATAACGAGTAAAGGGTTTAAAAAGTTAAGTTAGGTATTGCAAATTAGCATCAAATGGATTCCGAGCTTGATGAGTAATAAATTAAATTAATTTTTGTAAAAGATAAATTAATTTTTTTTTAGAAAAATAAGTGATGGAAAGAAAAATCAAGTAAATATGGTTTTGGCTAGAGGGGGCCAGTGATCAAGCTGGGGGGGGCGGCCCCTCCCCTAGTTACGCCAATGCTTGAAAGCCGCCACTGATTAATCTTAACTTCAAACAAAGTAAAAAGCAGGTCTCAAAATAAACTCATTAATACATAAAGTTATCAAATTTACATTAAAGAGCGCCAATAAATCCAAATTCGATTTTAATAGCGCTAAGTAATAAAAAACGTAATTTAAGAGCTTATTTTTCTTTTATATTATGGATCGTTATCACCAAATTACGTATTTGGGGAAACAAAATAAACTTTTATATTTTATGTAGCTCTTTGGATATTAGGTATAATAATATGCGTAAAAATCCATTAAAATCCAGAAAATAACTTTTTTTTATCTAAATTGCCTCTAGCACGTAAAATGTTAATAAAATCCAGAAAACATAATGAAAGGAACTAGTCCATAACTCAGACAAATTTAATGTCATAAGTTACTTTTTACCTACAAAGAAATTAAGATTCTTTAACCAATTTTGTAATTCTAATAACTGAGCTAAATGCAATTTTCGGAATATAAAGTTTACTAATAATCATTTTGGTAAATGAATTATGAATTTGAGATGTGTATAGTTAATTTAATGAATATCTGTTATCATTTACAAATCATACTATTGGATTATCCGATAGTTAGAAAAATTTTTGAAAGACTTTATTACTGTTGCCTAAAGAAGCGGTCGTTTCTCTTGCTCTGACATCTACATGTTTTTCTCGGTCATTCGTATCTAAGTCAAACGAAATCAAAACAATCAAGCTCGATGAAAAGTATTAAAAATGTCCAGTGCTATCGCCCTAGACTCTACATATTCTGCGCTCTCTCCTTCAAATATCCCCAAAAAACAAATCCAATTGCGTCGACCTATTCAGCGATTTGGAAAGATTTCTTCCAGGAACATTTACGCCAAATTGCAGCTGTGCGCCATCTTGCTGAAACCATATTCTTTCATGGGGAATATCTGGATCATTCTTGTTAGGAGAAACAACTGCTAATGCAGGTATTAAATCAAATGAGGGGAAATCTAAGTGACTTCGAGCAGTAGGACTCTTGTAAAAAAAACATGATCCTATGATTCTGTTATTATTATTACAGCTCACACATTGACTTTTTGAAGATGTTATGTGTGCCCTTCACGTATCCATTTTGATTTTAATTAGACTGGAATCGTAATTATGTCTATTATTCATTTCATTTAAATAAAATGTGGCCTCATCAAAGAATCTAATCGAATGTTATTTTCTTATCATCTTGACATCAGTTCCTCACAAAATTATAATCTCCTATCGTAATCGTCCTGGAGAAGTTTCTCTACAACATGCACTTTTGCGGATTTTCACTTACTTATAGGAGAATATCTTCAGTTACCTACAGTTAAGGCAGATAGTCGACCATTCTTAGGTAAATCACGTACTGTCCCATGGTCTTCAAATTTATAAAATACCTTACTCACAGTTAGAATTGGATACTTTTCACTAAATAACATACAAACTTCATTCTAAGTCCGTATTTTGTCTCCAAAACCTAACAATATTAAAATTTCAATAAGCTTCTTTTCTAGGAGCATTATGACTCAAACACACAGAACGATAGGGAACTAAACTACCCAAATACTAACATTTGCTACCAATAAAAGTTGATGAGGAACAAAACGATGCAAAAATTTTTTTTTTTAATTTTATTTACTAGAGACAAAAAAAACATTACTTTACACAGTCTTACAATTTAAATAAGGCATCCCTCCAAAAAAATTAAGATTTTTTTTATAAAGTTGGGTTACCTAGATCTTAAAATGTTTAAGAGAGAGGGCTGGACATATTACAGGAAGATGGAGAGCAATTTAAGTAAATTTCCGTGTTTCAGCGCTTTTCGTCAAAATAACTAATAAATGATAGTAAATATTTTAATACTATAGACCATGAGACACTGCACACAGAACTTCAATACTTCGGTTTGGGTAATACTGCACTTGATTTTTTTCAAGATTACTTTAGTACACTGATAAAACTCTGCTCCCTTAATCAAATAATCTGATTTATTTGGTGAATAATTATTGGTAATAAATAAATATGATTTTAGTTAACTAAGTTTTATTTAACTGAAATAAATGAGAGTATTTCGTTTTATTTGCAAAATTATTTGACTGTTGGTGGATTTGTGTCAAATCATAGAATCCTTCAAACAAATATCTTACCAAAAAACCACTAAAATAACAAAATCTAAATAACTAATTATTTAATTGAACTAATTTTTATTTAGGAACTAAATCCCGTTAATCGCTAGTTAAATCACCCAATAGAGAACTATTTAAATTTCTAGGTCATTTAAACTAAATAATTATGTATTTACATTAAATCCTTAATATAAAACAACCGAATATTTACAAATAACTAATTATTTAATCGAAGTACATTTCAAGTTAAGAACTAAATACCTTTAACTTTAATTTAAATCATTCATTGCCGAGCTTTTCAAACAATTTGGTCATCCAAACAAATAATTAAGTATTTAAATGAACTCCTGTCGCCTACTTTGGGCTTTGAGTAATTTGATTGGTTATACAAAAGTGGCCTGATAAACATCATCGCGTTTTTTGGTTATTGGTGTTCGATTTTGTCTTGTATAAATTTATGAGTGAGAGTGAAATCTTCTTTGTTAGTGGCACAGAAGTTAGTGGTTTCATCAAAAATTAAAACGAAGATATGGGGAATAAACGTAATATGAATAATTATTTAGACGATTGGGGTATATAGAGGGGTATATCCCATCTGTTAGATACTTTTCAAGGTAGGAAACTATATTTAAATATTTTAGTTATGCATGAAACGAGTTAAAAAAGTAAGATTAGAGGCAAAGAAAAGATACTTGTAATACCTAATTTGAAATTTCGAACACAAAATCTTTTTAGAAAAATGTAGCCAGATATTTATAATAAAATATGGCTACCTAGGTTACGAATAAGACAGTTTTTCTTAATTTTCACCATAATTCAATACCTATCAAACCTCCTAATGTAAAAAATATATTATAATTAATATAATAATATTAATAATTGTTGTAGGTACCTATAATTTGCAAATTTGCCTTTATTTAATTTTTTATCAAAGTTATTAACTTCTCTATAATGTTTTATTGACGTATATTTTAAGGGGAACAACAACTAATGGTGGGTTTATACAGCAAGATAACATAACATAAAAATAAAATAAGAGTTGAATCTACAGATCTGCCATAAGACGTTTATAGAAACACATGTGAAAATAAGAAATAAAATAAGAGATGGTTATCTTTTAAATTTTATGTTATTTTTATGTAAAAATCGTTGTGCGCGTGCGCATAATTTATCATAACCTTTATTTTCGGCAAAAATGTGTTTTTATCTGTTGGTTTGCCTTATTATTTGAACACTATAAACAATTTGATAAGGTTTGTGATTATTATGGTATAGGTACTGATTAAACCATATTCAATAGCAACATTTCAATATTTCTTATTTTTATGTGACGTCTGTATAAACACGTACTTGGATAAAATAAGAACTGATTTGAATGAACATTCTGATCTATTGAAAATTAAAAAAAGGTATTTAAACCAAATAAATTTATACTTGGTCTAAATAAATATAAAAGACAAGTTAAACAATTATGTACTTGAATAAGAAAACAATTACTTTGATGGAAATCACCGGTTTATTTAAATCAAATCACTTAAATTGTTTAATTAAATAACGTTGTTGTTACGGCAAATACATGTAAAACAAAAGTAAAATAAATATGTACTTGATAAAATATATATAAATATCAATCAAATAAACATTTTGTTAACTTAACTTTTAACCTATTTACCTTAAGTCATTGAAACGGCTTATTTAAGTGAGGTTAGTGTTAAGGAAATAAATATTTGCTTGAATTTTGTATTTAGTGATTAATTCCAAATAAAAAGTAATTTGTATCAAATCAGATGATACTAATTGAGGCAAATAATTCCTTGGTATTTTTCAAATACATATTTGTTTGGCTAATAGGAAACAAATATTTATTTGAGTCAACGGCAAATTTTTTTAACTCAAATATATAATTTTATCAGTGTAATAGAGGACGAAGGGTAATATTGAACAACAGGAAGTCTAAGCTGTTCTGGGTGTCTAAGGGCGTTGCTCACGGCAGCATTCTGGGTCGTTTAATTTTTTCCCTGTATACTGCTGATTTTACAGGTTCTTAAAATTTTGTTAATCACATCAATGTGCAGATGACACTTAAATATATTTTTCCACTTTCCCTCTTTGAACCTGCTGCCTCTGTGCACAAAATAAACATTGATCTACAAATGATTGCTACCGTATCTAGAGTACATGGGCTTGTTTTGACTGGGGCTAAGACCCAGCTTATTATATTTGGTAAATCTAAAGATATAATAATGCAGGACCCATTGTTTAAAATTTCAGTTAATAATTTCGTCTTGGAACCTTCTCTGGCCTGCAAGAATCTTGGATTAATCACGGATTCCGACTTGAGATTTTATTGTGATATTTCGCTTTTATTAGAAAAGGCCTATGGAAAAATTAAATTACTCTACATGCAGAGGGACATTTTTGACTTAGCTACAAAACAAAGGCTATGCAACTCCCTTGTTCTATCCCATTTAGGCTACTGTGACGTGACTTTTCTTGTTTTACAACATGTATATTGAAAATTATTATTATGATGGCATCGCTAACATAATTTACTTGTAGGTTCTTTTGAGTTTTACTGCTGCTATAAATATTTTTCTGTTAATTTGTCCTCAACTAATGTAATTGTAACGTCTAGGTACAATTTACTGCTAGGCATACAATATATTTTTTTGTTATTAATTTATTTTTCAATGTAATTTAAATAAGGGTGGTTGTATGAGCAGGGTACGTTGGATATTGCCACCATTTTTCAAAATTAGTTGTTATTTCTGCTCCATTACTAAATAAAGACATTTATTATTGCTATTATTATTACTAAATATGAATTCGATACAAGACTTTTGAACAACCCTGTATAGTTTAAATTTTTTACTAAATATAGCAGTTCTTAATGTTAAAATAATAAAAAAGCATATTCGTGTATACACTTTAACAATGTATTTAACAAAGGATATCAAACTTTTATAACTTTTTAACTTCTTTACCTGGAGCTATGAAAATGAGAAATATCGAGAGATCGTCGATATCAATTTGCTTAATTAAGTTTGTAAAGCAAAACTTAGCTGATTAAATTCTCCAAAAGTTAGCTAAAATTTTATCGTTTCTCTTTTCTTAATGAAAGCCAATTTGTTTGAGAAATTTTCGTTTATTTAGTTCTCTGGAAAAAGGGTTCTCATTTTCAGTTTGTATTAATTCGTTTGTGGTATGACGACATCCTAATTGGCCCTTGATTTTTAATTAAAACATAACAGCGATCAACTTTAATAAGTAATGATTATAAGCGAACAATTAAAATTGTACCACTCACTAACGAAGTCCTAGCGAGTTATGACCTTCTCATTTACTGCCTTTTTGTATTAAACTTATAAGAAGTCGTTTTTGACATCAGAAAAAGTTTAAAATCCTGTAATTTTTGACACGATCTTTGTTTCTTTGGGCTCTTAAAAAAATATTGATATGTATATTACAATGTAAAACAAAATTCATCACCTGTATCAAAAAGGGACGAAACCCTATTATGTTCGACGACTCTGAGAGCCAGCCAAATAGGTTTTCGACTTACGCATTATAATACATTCTCGAATACAACGGCTTTTATTTAGTTTAATTTTCTTTCCTTGTAAACTGCCTGCTCCCGGGATATGGTTACCGAGCCAGAACAAACTTTGGCAGGATTTATAGCTAAAACACGAGTGGTTATAATTACATTTAAAATTAAATTTTCTTAATTCTGGTTTGGATGCACCATGATGTCGAACAAAGTTGATTTATTGCAAATGAAAGTTTTATTACTGGAGAACCCAGTAGCGGGCAGGAAAATATTTTTGAAATTCGACATAATGTTAATAATATTTCCTGTTTTGATATAATATGGGAGAATAAATTTCTGCTGTGCAACTAATAAAAATAACGATGACTGTGTATATTTTATTTTATTCATTTATTTTATTGTTTTAGCTTATTATAGGTACAGTGTATTCAGATTTACTTTAAACATTAAGCATTTTTAAATTGATTCTTGAGGTTTTGACTTAGCCTGATATGTTTAATAAAACCCTATCGTCTATCTTTAAATGGCGCGAAGTAATAAAGCTCATTATATGCAAACCGCATAGCGGGGTATAAAGTAGGGCTCGGAATTGTATTCGAATAATTCGAATATTCGAATATTCGACTATTGTAAATTCGAATTTTTTGTTAGTTAAAAAATTCGGCTATTCGAATATTCGACTATTCAAATAGTCGACTATTCGAAATTCGAATTATACGAATACAATTCTGAGCCCTAGATGTACCTATATCATTTTTGTTATGAATTTGTTGAACTTGTTCCAGTTTTTGTTGTTTCTGTTTTATGGTTAATACACCGGGTTTATTTTTATAATTTTATTTTCGTTGTGTTAAATGTTTGATTTTTTGTGTTCAGTAAATAATCATTTTGTTTAAGAATTTTTTATTTACTACAGAGATCTCAAGTTCTCATATCTTGAAATAATTTAACAGAATTATTTATTTGTCATCTTACTTTATTCGACAAAATGCACATTATTATTATTCGATAATTTAGATATTAAAAATGACTAATAGGTACTTAAAAATGTTCCTTTATTATGTTTAAGCAGTTAAACCACTTCTACCGTGATTAAACAACTGTATTTCGATATTTAAAGAGACGACTATTCGAATATTCGACTATTTGACTATTCAAAGATATTCGAATATTCGAATTACCTATTCGACTATTCGAATTATTCGACTATTCGACTATTACATTAAAGGATCCAAGTAATAAGCATTCTTTAGGTAGGTCCACTCTGAATTTATCGCAAGCTATTGTTATATTTGAGGATTTAGCATTGTTATTGGGAAAATCCCTTAGCCAGGAGCATGTATTGGGAAAGTCTTTAAATCAAAAATCTTAAGCATGCTTTTTCTCCTAAAATTGTATTATATTTTATTCGTAGGTATCCATAACATATGAAAACATTTACTATTTTACATTATATAATTACAATAACAAAATATAATACAGAATCTTATAAACCAGGCATTTTCAAAAATCGAATAATACTTTGTCGTTATGGCTTAATCATATTCCGATTCGGAAAATGAATTTTTTTATGATAAGCGGTTCAACCATTTCGTCGATTATTATATCTAGCTGCCACATTTTGGCTTCTGCTTCTATCACATAATCGTTACACTTTTTCCACTTTTCCGCACTTAAATCCACCATTTTATAAGTCGTGTTTTTTTCTGGCGACATCTGTCTTTATTTGCACTTGTCGGTAATTTTTCCGTCAGCCTAGAGTGATAACTTCGTTTATCCAATACAATTATTGCATCTTTTGGTATAAGATCCAACATTTGCTCCAACGATTCTTCAAAGACATCGGCATTCATATCTTAGTGATAGTTTCCTGTATTTTTAGATTGGAACATCAGTAAACCACCTTTAACGAAGCCTTTAGAACTTCCTGTGGACAATCGTTCCAAAAAAGCTTGCCTTGAACTCTTATTATTTTCATCCTGCCAACATTTAGTCACAGTGTGGCCTTCATTTAGCTATGCTTCGTCTAAGTAAAAGATTTTTTTCTTCTCTGACTTTTCGGATGCTTCTTAAGGAATTTCTTCTCCAACAGACGATATCGCTTCTGTGTATTAAATTCGATTGCCTATTATGTTTTTTCAACTGAAAACCTATGTTTTTTAGATATTTATAATAATAGTGAAATTCTCAATTTACATTGAAAACTTAGTAATGATGTAGGGAAGTTAGGAAAGGATTTGTCACCACATTCGCTCGGCCAAAATTTTGACAGGTGTCATTTTACGGAGCTGAAAACTAATTTTTTAAATACTCTGGTCATTTCTCTCTACATATGTGTCGGTTCAAAAGTTAGAAGGTAAGAGAGAAAAATTAAGCCGGTGGGTACTTCTTTCTGTATCTCCCATAAGGGACATTTTGGGTTTATGTTTTCTATGACAAACTACGGTTCCCTGTACGGTTCCGAAAGTATGCCATATACATAACGGATACCTTGTATACAGGATGTCCTATAAATAATAATATAGGACTTGCAATTTTACCTGTTGATAGTTCATAAACCAATATATTCACATGTGATTTTGTGATTGGAGATTTTTTTGGAGAGGAATATGAATTTGTTAATAGTTTCGATGTAGATTGTAGAGGGCGCTCTTTGCGAAACTCTAAGTACCTACCTAATTAAATAAAACTGGTTGCAATATTTTGAAATTTATTGAAATATTAAATACTTAGTAATAAGTAAATAGTTATTAATCTTCCTTAATGACCTAATTGATTTGTGATCAGAGGCAGAAAACAATAATTCATAACGTTGGAAACGGTCATACTGGGTGAATCAATAATAAAAAAATAAGTTAATGCATACGGTAACTAGCTTATAGATATTTATCGTCAATTGCCTGCTCTCGCTCATTTTCTCCGCGCATACACCGTAATGAACATTTAATTAGTATTTTGTAGCAATAACATGATCAGAATATGCCCGTGTTAATAAATAATAAGAAATGCAGAAAATATGCCTAGTTATTTCTGAAGTGAGCTTGAGAATATCAAAACCGTGCAGAAGAGTGGAAGGGAATGATTAAGAAAGTAAAGGAGAGTTCTAAAGAAAACTGAAAAAGAGATTTCCATTAAAATTAGCAATTTGCCTAATAGGTATTTGAATAAGGACTGAAGTAGATATTCGAGTAAAATTCTAATCGTTTATAAATTGAGCAGCTTATTTTTGCTAAAATATTTAAAGGATTCTAGTATAACTAAATAATAATTAAAGTTATGGCGAAACAATATTTCCCATACGCTAAGGTTTCCAAGTTATGGGTTAGCACCACCAGATAGATAGATAGATGTTTACTGACAATTTTGCTACATAAGAATGTAAATTCTTGCAAGTCATATTTAGTACAGCATTGTTCTGAAATAAATGCATTATAGAACAATCAACATTTAGCAAAGAAGACTATAGTCTGTCTTTAAATGATGCGAAGTAATGAATCAATCAAAACCGTCTCCATCATGGGGGTGCAAGATTTTTCGGCATGTATAGATTTAAATAGGCCTGAATTTTTAAATTTGTGCAAAATTAGTACAAGTATCGACATTAAATTCAAGTTTTGTCTTCAAGTTTATGTTTTAATATCTATTAAATTTCTAAAGCTTAAAATTATGTACAGTCGTACCATTCACCTGGAATTTTGGAAAGCAGTTTTCTCAAAACTAATTAGAGTCTAGGTACTTATTTCGTTTCTGCTCTAATCATTTCATTCCTTTTTGTTTTGTACCTAGTTCTGGTTACCTGTTTGCTAATTATGTGGTTATTATGCCTTTATGGGTGCCTCTATTGGAATAATACACCTATTTATTTATATCTATACCGGGTGTTGCATCGTCGAGTGGGACATAGGAAATCCCATGTAATTTTAAATGGGGTCAATTATTGGCTTCCCTAATTATTTTAGAGAAAAATTCTATTTGGGTTTATTAAAGAGCACTAAAACCCACATTCAAAAGAATAACTTTAGATATTTTTGATGAGCCCGTTTACGGGTTATCGCCGATTTCTTTTTAACTATTTCTCCTTTTTATGGCCCCGTATTTGCGGGCACCAGTCAAGGTAAAAGATGACTGTCAAATAAAGTTGTCATTTTGAGGTTAATTATGACATTTTACATGTTTCAATATTTTACTAATTAATAGGTAGGTACTATTAAATTGTTAGAACTTTAGGATTTAAGAAGATGTTCAAATATTCCTCCATTGACTGCTAGACAATAACCGAGGCGATCATAAAATTCTCTTCTTACATTCGCTAGTTGGTAAACTGAAGTTCTATTGCATTCGACAGAAATAGCATTTTTTAACTCGTCTAGATTTGGGTATTTTTTATCTTTGTATATCCTGTTTTTTAAATGGCCCCAGAGAAAGAAATCATTTGGCTATAAATCAGGAGACCTGGCTGGCCAATTTACTGTATGATTTAAGCCAATAACATTTCCATTAAAAGCACGGTTAAAATATTCCCGGACAGCCAGGGTACTATGTGCCGGGCAGCCATCCATTTGGTACCAAACTTCCTGATTTTCCCTGGCGGCATCATGTAAAGTAGGTAAAATATGATCTTCAAGTAGTTTCAAAAAATATTCTGCATTTAAATTTCGTGTAAGAAATAATGGCCCGATAATATTTTCTCCGAAAATCCCAGCCCATACATTAACTTTTTGTGGATATTGCGTCCTTGTTTCCACAAACCTGTGTTGGTTTTCTTTGCTCCAATATCGATAATTTTGAACATTGGGTTCATTGTTTAAGGTAAATGTGCATTCGTCAGTGAAACAAATGTTTTTTAAAAATTCCCTATCCATGTTTGCTCTTTCCATCATACCAAAACAAAACTCCTGTCGTCGTATTTCGTCCCTATCTCTTAGCTCTTGGTGCTTTTCATATTTGTATGAATAATATTTATGTCGTTTCAAAGCTCGTAACGCTGTGGTGTGATCTAATCCTATGTCATCCTCAAGTTTCCTTGTGCTGATCTTCCCATCATTTTCTTCCACGCACAATAAAACTTGCAAGTCCCTATCATTTCTTGCATCTCTTCTTTGTTTCTGCCTTTCTTCACATCTGCAGTTATTTATTACAGTGCCTTTTGTCTCAAATTTCTTGATAGTCCTTTCGACTGTAGATTTTGCAGGTATCGGTCTATTCGGATACAGAGCAGCAAACATGTCTGACACATTTTGATAACTATTTCCTTGATAATACCATTTAATCATCAATATTTTTTCTTCAGAAGTGTAATTCATGGCTAATATTTTCGATGTACGAGTTTTTATAACAATAAAGCACACATTTCAAAATGACAACTTTATTTGACAGTCATCTTTTACCTTGACTGGTGCCCGCAAATACGGGGCCATAAAAAGGAGAAATAGTTAAAAAGAAATCGGCGATAACCCGTAAACGGGCTCATCAAAAATATCTAAAGTTATTCTTTTGAATGTGGGTTTTAGTGCTCTTTAATAAACCTAAATAGAATTTTTCTCTAAAATAATTAGGGAAGCCAATAATTGACCCCATTTAAAATTACATGGGATTTCCTATGTCCCGCTCGACGATGCAACACCCGGTATATATACCTTGGGTGTTTGTTTCTCACTAAAACTAATTAAGGTGTGAAGTGTCAGTATTTTTTTAATTAAATATGGAGAGTTTTCAACAACTTCCTAAATGCCCTAGAGTCGGTCCATGTACAGGGTTTTTTTTTCGTTGATATTATAGGGTATAGGCTTAACGGTAAGAGATACAAAAAAACTAAGATGTGCCCGGTTCTCTTTTCTCGTGTTTAGTTTAATGGGGAAATCAGATCTACGCTAACTGGATTGGTTTAGAAGATACAGGGTAATTCTCAAAATTGGCGGTTTTTATTATCTCTTATGACTCGGTTATTTATGGAGATAAAAGAAACTACGTGCAGCATATTCACTAATATTGTTCACGAGCTGCTACTGATAGCACTAAAAAAAATAGAAAGCAAAAATTCTTTTGGAGATTCCTATCCATTTTTTTTTTAATAGGAATTAATTTGGCACTTTTAGACCTGAATGTACTTAATAAATATGATAATACTTATTTATATGGCAGAATAATTAATTTAATTGGAGATATTAAAACGGTGTATTAAAAAATAAGGCGCATTAAAAATTCGCTTTGTTTTCTCACGCTCCCTTTACAACGGAGGCTGTAAAACCAAAATTGCAACAAAACTTTTAACATCCATAAGAAATAATTAATTTCGGTTAATTACTTTGCTGCGGCTTCAACTTTATTGCACCCACTGGTTAGGTATGTATACATAAAAAGAATATTGCATATTTAATTATAATACAAAAATAGTTCTACGACTTTACTTTTAAATTGACGACAGTAAAGTAGCTAATTCTGAAAGTGTATAAAAGTTTACGTAAAGAGGAATAACCTTCACAAGAACATGCACACTAACACACTAACGTAAAATGAGTGCAATGCATACAAAAAGTAAAGGTTAGTTCAAGTTAGTTGTTGTAGGTATCGACCGTAAAATCCTATATACGGTGTTATTTAATAAGTGTCCGATATTTTACAGGACGATTCCTCAGTTATTTATAAGGTGAAAAGTTCATATGAGCCCTTGGTTATTGAGATACAGGGTATTACAATTTTTAATAGGAACAAAAAATATGTACGCCACTGCCGTTTTTTTTTTAATACCACTGTTATGTAGGCACTTTATTGGCTAATGCAAAGTAATTTTCATAATATTTTGATTTCGGATTTGTTTAGGAGACAAATGCTATCCTAGCGACTTCTACCAATTATGCCTTTTTCATGTAAAAATGATAAAGATATCCATCCACTTTTTTACCTAAAAGTCTAATACAAGTACGTATAAACAAGTTATGACTCCTCGACGAAGGAGTGAAAAGACACGTAGGTGGCGCTCTCTACAAGTGGAAGCCATACTAACATGAAATTAGAATTTCGCATTTTAAAAAACCCCTAGATACCAATCTTCGTCTAAATATAGACATTGTTTCAAAAACTATTTATGAAAAAAAAAATAAAAATAAATTTTTAACACCCTGTATCTCAAAAATGAAGTGCTTGCGGACCTATGTTTATATGAACTTTTCACCTTATATACAACTGAGGATTCGTCTTGTAAAATATCGGACACTTATTAAATAACACCCTGTATATCTATTGATCTGCCTTCAGTCGCAAAAAAACCACATCGTTTCCTAAAAACGCATGGTTATTTGCCGGTTTAGGAATACTACCTGTATTTATCGAAAAACCCCAGGAACAGTAGAGGCAAGGCTGCGGCCTGCATTCGCATGCACATAACGTCGACCGGTGATTCTTGCGACTACCACGCAAAGGGCGAAGCTAGAGAAAAACGAGTTCAAGATGTCATAATTAATAATGAATAATTAAATAGGAAACACTTGAAAACAGCGAAATATATTTATACATAAGTACTATCACAGAGGTTATAGTAAAAATCATGTTCAAAGCTGTAATAATATTAATTGTCTCTATATACAGGGTGTTCGGAAAAATGAAGAAAATCTCTCGGATTCAGATAGGACATGAAAAAATAAGATGATGAGTTCCTATACAATTCTTTCTTACAGGCCCTACCTACGGAGATATGTGCCCCTGAAGGTTTCTTGAATAACTTTCAAAGCACTTAATATAATTTAATGAAAATTTAATGCAATGTACACTAGTAAGGACCTCTTAAAATAGTGTCCTTGAAACATATTTAACTGTTTTAGTTTATCAGGGGCGGACTAAGGTTAAAACTTAATGCTTAAATTTTTAACACCCTGTCTGATAAAGACTTAAAAAAAAGAAATCTGGGTAGTTTGCAACTTAGACTAAAAAGAAGAACTCTTGCTTATTGTTGATAAAGTGAACCGTTTTTGAGAAAAGGAATAATGAAAGAATAGTTGTAGAAGATCTATGTTCACAAAAAATGTGCGTTTTATTTATTTATCGGCACCAGAAAAACGTATCATTGTTGCAAGCGTTACTATGGTAAATAAATAAACTATCCTGCATTTTAGAACTTGTCATCTTTCACATCGCTGACATATTGGTCCTTTACTTCGATATTAATTTACTGATTTTTGAATTTCGTGTATAATTTAATTGTGAATTAATTCGAACTATGCATCTGATGTATGGTCTTGCGTCTTGAAATGCTTTAGAAGCCAGAAGCTTATATGACGAAAGATTTCCTGATCATACTATGCCAAAGCAGAAGACATTTCGACGAGTTGACCAACGTCTAAGCGAGAATGGTGGGCGATTCCACTTAATACGGTAATACATATTATTGACTTTCTTTATAATTTTAGGAAAGTTTTCCTGAAAATTTTCCTCGTAGAATTCAGTTCGCAAATTGGCTATTACCAATAATGGTATAACCAATTTACACAATACATATGTATGGGCTGATAAAAATCCTCATGCCACTGTTGTTTCGCATCATCAACATCAATTCCAATCAATTAATATCTGGGCAGGAATCATTGGCCATTTTTTGATTGGACCATTCGTATTGCCGGAACGCTTAAATGAACAACTTTATTTGGAGATCCTCCAGAACGCTTGCACTAAAACAAAAGTACAAAAAAGCAACAATCACCTTTGAATTAACTTGTCATTTGACTTGTTATGCAAATTACTACATATAACACAGCACTAACACATTTCCTAAACGGTAGACAATACCGTGTTAATTTAAACCAAATAACCAAACTTGTAACATAAGTTAAGACAAAGTTATCAAAGTATCAAGCATGTGAAAGAGTTTCATATCCGCACAGACACTCAGCTATGCAAATGTTTAAATTGCTGAAATTTCGTTATTTGAAATCTTGTGAGACTAAAATTCCAGGTGGATGTAAATGTAACGTACCTGAGGTATAATTAAACAGATTTCTCAGCCACATTCAACTTGAATAATGGAAGCTACATCAGCGAACAATTGCTTTTTGTTTCTACGTTTATAAAATGATACTTTGCAATTTTAGCGAATTAGCCTGCAAAAATGGCATAATAGATGTTAATGAATTATTTAATTCCTATTTCCATTCTGCGTCTACTTACTTGCAACGGAAACTTTGGTGCATGTGCATACAATAAATATAATATTGTGTCAAGCATGCGTTCAAACCTGAAGATTCGCTCAGTCCTGGCCATTTTTTCACACTCCAACGATATTTTAGCCGTCTTTATTATCGCTAAGCAAAAAGGGGTCGAGCTTCCTTTTCAGCAGAATTACAACACCTAAATATTTATTAATACCAATTCAAAGGGCTCTGGATGAACGGTAAAAGGTACAATTTCGGAATAACAAAGAAAAATTATTTCCGCATTCCGAACGGCCAAATTATGTTCTAAACGCCAGGAGAAATTTGTTGTTCCAGGAAAGGGAGTAAATGTATCTCAGTTTTAATTTCCTTTCTTGTTATGTTTGTTGGGTTTTGCGATTCCCTGGAGGACTGGTCAGTAGCGCAGCACTGATTTTTAATATTTTTAGTCACCGACCGGTAGACCGCGGTCAACCTCTTGGCCACCCCTGGTCAGGTAGTTGATAATAATGCAAAACCCTCCAAACAGTTGATGCACTTGTTTGAAGCAGAGGAGGCGAGTTCACTCCCAAAATATAAATATTACCTGACTGCCAAAAAGGTGATGGTTGAATTCACTCCCAGACGATTTTATACCTTAATTAGAATAAGTATTTATGATACCTTAAAATCTAAACACTGTTGCCAAGTCATTCTTTTTGCCAAAGTTATTTTATTTCTTAAAATAAAACAGTAGCAAAGTAAAAAAACAAAATTAAAAAATAATAAAATTTTATTATGTATACAAACTTTATAAAAAAAATCAGAAAATTCCGGTTCCGTACAAAAATTCCGAAAAAAAAATATGATATACAGATTTTACTTATACAAATATATACAATTATACAAATACAAATAGTCGTCAAATTCTACATTTAAAAGAAATATTTTTTATAAATTGAAAATTGGTAAGGCGGCAGTTCTGTAGTTTCTTTAAATTATTTTCTATAAAGTTTTTTCTTAATACTATTTTCCGATCGTATACTTTCGCGACGGTATTAATACTTTGAAGCTTAATATAAGTATCTAGTTGGAAATCTACAAGAACATTTAAAAATTGATTAAAATTTGGATGTGCATTGTAAAATGATGCATTATAACGAGAATGAAAAGACTCGCATGCATTTGTTGTCCTTTTCAAAGACGACGAGTTTTCAGCCCAAATGTGAGGATATTTCTGTTAAAGCAAGAAAGTTACTTTTACATGAAAACATGATTACATGATTTTTTTCGTCATTTTTTAGAAGAAAACGTTCACCTCTATTTGTTTTTGTTTCTACAGAATTTAGTAAATTATGAAATTCAAAGATATCTTTAGGAAGTTTTGGTGCAGTTTGAGACCTAGCAACATACATATTTTTTCTAATTCTTTCAACGTCAGAAGTGGTAATAGTTTCACATTGGGATTCTCTTAGCTCCTTTCTGATTAAGCCCATTGGTTTTGCCGAAACATCTTCAACTGCTTTCATTTTCACTGAATTGCTTATAGTTTGCCTGTTCAGAATTTCTTCAGATATTTTGTCATGGTTGTGGAATAAACAAAATTCTATCACTTCAACACTGTCTGGTTTTGTTTTAACAAATGCCTTGCACGGCGGTTTCCGGGACGTACAAGCCCATCTTTTTAAAGTGCCTTTTGCTAACAACTTGTGAAAATAAAATTTGAAACCGTTGATAACTAACATGTCTTTGCCTTTTTCACTTTTAACTATTGAAGCCTCCATTGCAAACTTTTATTACACACACTATAAATCACTTCCTTTTAAACAAATTTGGTATGTTCAATTTGGTATGTGCAACTAATAAAGAATCACACTAAGGGTTTATTATTTCTATTATTTAACTCCTCCCCCAAATATGAATCAATTTGCTGATAATCTCTTGTTAATTATAGTTAATGTTAATTAAAATAATGAGTTCTCTAAATTTGAATCAATTTGCTGATAATCTCTTTTTAATTATAGTTAATGTTAATTAAAATAATGAGTTCTCTGAATTTTGCAATTAGTTATTCTGTGATTTATTATTATCTTTTACATAGTACGTTTTTTCTTTCCTAAGAAAAAATAAATGACTAACTCACCGTGCTTTCATGGATAAAAATACTATTTGGCAACAATGTATCAATTTCTGAAAAGTAATACCTTTTAATCCTCCTTTAATGCATATTCGCTTGGGAATGAACTCGACCTATGTTGGGAGTGAATTCGACCCATGGAAAAACCACCTGGTCAGGCCGGGAGTGAACTCGTCCCTGCCCGTTTGAAGTTGCACTGCTACCTTCCTGGCACTAGTTGAAGGATCATTTTCTATCTCTCGAAGTATAACCTCTTCTTATTTAGGCGCGGTTACTGTTGCAAGTTCGCCAGGAAGTTCCGTACTACGTTTAAAACTCCCAGTCCCAGTCAATCTTGCATGGATCTGTCTAAATGTTTTGGCACATGGTAGTAATCTGTTAAAAACAGGGCAACTCCGGACCCATGTTCATATAAACTTTTTCTGTTAGCATATCATAAGGAATCACCCCCTTATGTTACATACCGTACTTCTGAAATACCCTGTACAATTTCTTCATATCGTTCACCTTTGTCTCATACTAACATTTTTCTTAAAAGGCGTGTGGAGATTTTAATATTAATTTTAAAGATTTAAATAGCTGTGCCGTAAGTTTGAAGAATTTACTACTATCATTTAATCTTACCATGCATGTTAACTCTCCAACTAGATTTTCTTAATATTCATTTTCTATAATTGATTTTGGTTGTTCTAATACAATTAAAGTTAAATGTGAAGTGTTAAATACATGTTTATCTGACCATAAAGTGAAATTCTGTGAATTTAACTGTGAGATATGGAAGGCAAAACAAAATAAACATATAGGACGTATTTCCAGTAAAAATAATTTTAATACATTTTATGTTCTACTCGAATATTATTGTTTCGTATATACCATAGTTACCAGACACTTTAGATGGTATATAATACCCTAGGGCATTAAGAAAGTTTCTAATGCCCTCGGGCATTAAGAGAAATAAATAGGAAAAATCAAAGTAACAACTTTTTATTTCAGATGGGAGTTGGCAGTGCTTTTGCTATACCCGAAGCTAATATTGTGTATAAGTATAAGTGCGATGATAGAGCATCAATATTCACCGCCGAGGCCCAGGCTATTATAAAAGCCCTAGAATATGTAATTGATTCTACGATATGTCAAAGGGTAGTTATTTTGTCAGATTCGCAGTCAGTGCTCCAAGCAGTATATTGTAACAACGGTTGTAATCATCCTCTTATTGCAAGAATTCTAAACCTTATAACCACTCTCTATACCAAAAAATTCCAGGTAGAGTTGATTTGGGTCAAAGGGCATACGGGATTAAAAGGCAACGAAGTGGTTGATAGAGCTGCAAAGGAAGCAGTTGAAAATGGCGAAATTTTAACCAAAGTACCTACAAGTGATTTATTCACGTTACTAAGGGCAGATCTGCTGACATCATGGAAGGCAATGTATCAAAACTATGTACTAAATAATAAAAACCTCTACACCTCCATTCATTCAAAACTTCCAAGCAATCCACTAATAAAAAGAATGCAGATATCTAGACCTTGTTTCACAGCATATTTTCGTTACATCACTGGACATGGCAATTTTAATAAGCATCTATATAGACTAAAAATAAATGAAACACCTCACTGCCCTTGTGATAATCAATCTATCGATGATATAAACCACAAGATTTTTAACTGCAGCCTTAACACGACAGCGACAGAGTTCCTCTGTTCAGAACTCGCCAAGCGTAATTTATTGCCCCTCAATTTTATCTCTCTAATGTCGATGGCTAATGTAAATACAGATATTGAAAGTATATTTATTAATTACATTAAACTATCCAGATTTAAAGTGTAAACTATTTAATCTAAAAAATTCCCTACATAGTCCTTGTTTATCCTTATATGTTTTTTCCTTTTGAAGTGGTCTTTACTGTCCCGTGTAAACCAAAAGTCGCCCTGATAGGCCCCAGTGGCGTGAAGCGAGGGTCCCCGTGCATATTCCTATGTCATGTACCCTGCCTACCTTATTTCAATATAAGCTTTTGAGTAATCATATTTTAACTTTTATATAATAACAATAATATATTCTGCTGTGGCTAAATGAGCAATGCTCAAGGCCAAAAGAAGAAGAAGAAAAAAAAAACTTTTTATTAACGAGAGAACTTATTTATTATTTATATTAAATGAACAGTTATGAAAAGATTCAGTAAAAACGAATTTACCGGCTTTTGATAAGTCAATGTTTTCTACTAATTCGTGATTTTCACTAACAGAAATTGACGACAAATATTCCTCAACCACAGCTGAACTTCTCCAACCGACATGTCTTTTCAATGTGGTTATGTTTGCCCCCGCGTCCGCCAATAAAGTTGCAGAGCTTCTGCGCGAACAATGACCAGTATATTTGTCCGCATCGCTTAGACCCAGGTATTTTGCAATAATGGAAGGAATCTTGCCTATGGTGTTCTTCCCAACTGGTTGTGAAAAACAACGACTGTTATGGTAACACAAAAATAATCTATTGATGTCGCAGTTCGTCGGGCGTAAAGACCAATAATTTCTCAGTAACTTTAAACAACCCATCTCCTTCTCATCAATAATTGTGAAGACACGCTTTTTATCGGTCTTTGTATCGGGAATATTAACTATTACTACGGATCCTCTATCCTCTTTATGTTCAACCAAATACACCAAATAATAGAGCCACTTTGTACATAAAAAAGTTTCATTGAGAGCTTCAGGGATGAATTTCAGCACATCTTCTCGAGTCAAAATTTTGGAATTCTTCGCTTCATATCTTTTGGATGCTTGTTTTAGATACTGGCCTAACTTGCAATATTTTGCAATGTCTATATTTTTATAAACTATTAATGTCTTATTTAACATTGACTATTCCACTCATCATAATTTGAACCAATCAAAATGTAGCAATTTTAGATATTTACCTGTTTTTAATCGGAAAAACCACTACCTTCATAATTTTGCCGACCCCACTGACCAATCAGAATTTCAGAAAATAGCTAGCAACATAGTTTTGATTCGGCAAAATTTTGTTACCTTAGTTACATTCACTGTTAAAATTGGTAATTAATGACTGACAGTAGATTGTCACTGTTACTTTTGAAAGGTTGATTCACCCATATACCTAGTTTTAATATTATTCGTGAAATAGTCTTGGCGAATACCACTGACGAAAAAAATTTTTAGGTAAAATTTTCCTCTTTTATATTCAAGTTTGTTGCTTTTTGGCAATTTCGCTCGTGACATTTTTCAAAACCTTGTAACAAAAATGTCAATCGCGAAATTGCCAAGCAACAAACTTTCATAACAATCGGAAAATTTTGCCGGCAAAATTTTCTCTCTTGTGGTGTTATATACGAATATTTTATCCATAGGGAATTAGCAGTGAATGTTCCAGACTATAATTGATCTACATAATTAGTATTTTAATAAAATTTACAAAAACAATTTTAACAATCCTGGAAATATCCGAGTAGCACCGTCTCGTTGATAATTTTTACATCATTACTTTTCATCCAATCCCCAAACCTTTGATATTCCTTATCATAGGCGTCTTTAGACTTCTTTGGGACAAGATTAGCCAAAGCTTTGGCAGCATTCACAGCAATTCTATCCGAAATCAACAAAAAATCCATTATTTTATGTGAATTTCAGTTTTGACTTTGACACAGCACAACAATAAACACTTATTACGTTTGTTTATTTAGCAACTATATGGGTAAAGAACTTTCGTGATTTTAAATTTTCTTTTAATTTAACTTGGAATTATCTGAAGTAGGACATAAAATATTGTATGTATCAGGGGCATTACTTGATGTCTGTCTATACCCTCGGGCCAAAGGCCCTCGGCTTTGTAAGATTGTTGCCCTCGGAGGCATAAACATCTTCATAATGCCCTTAATAAATAAATAACTATCATATTGTTATAAAAAATAATTCATGGGTTAGTATTTTTCTTCATGAGGAAGCTTAAAGTACTTTTCACTAAACGATTTTAGACATATTTACTAAAGCTTTTCCAATAACAATTATTAAAAAACCAATACAAATGTTGAATATCAAAGGACATTAAAATAAGGGCTAAGAAAATACGCTTACTTCATTATATTATAAAAAATATCAATCAAACAGTTCTTTTATTTTATATTTCAATACTTACAAAAGATTTAAACAGAAAGTTAATTAAAAAAAGTCAAGAAAGATTATTTCGAACATTGTATTACTAAATCATTAAATCAAGGTAAAGGATGTTGGAAAATTATTATTGATTTAAGAGGAAAAAATAACACACTACCAGTTTTAATGTTCGATTACTTCAAATCTGTCTAAAAATATTCATACAACATTCATTCAACATTCATTCAACATTCGTACATAAAGGATGTAAAAATTAGGGGTATGTTTTTCTTTAGTCCACCCGATGGTCAGGACATTAAATTAGTCACTGTGGAAATAAAAATAAAATTTTTATTTTTAGATTTTACGTTACATTTGTTACACATTTAATATAACATATTTTGTTCCTATCATTAGTAATTTTCGAAATAAAGAATATAATTAAAAAAAAAATTATGGAAAATGTTTAAACTGTTTTCCTTGTACAGCTTGACAGTGAGCTAATTAAAAATATTTTTTTTGAATTGAAATTCGTCCAAAATTCGACTTTGCAAATCAGCCAAATTTTGAGGTTTTAAACTTTGTTAATCAAGTGTCCCCATAAAAAGTTGTCATTATCAGTCAGTAGTCAAATCAGGGGACCTAGGTGGCCACTCGATTGTACCCCCTTTACCGAACCACCTATCCGGAAAAAGGTTGTTCAATAATCCATCACATTTCGTATAGTAGTATACAGGCACTATTTGAATTTTCAAGAGCTCAAGGTGAAGTTGTGATGTCAAATTTTCGTCAGTAAAAAATGGACCGATCTTTTGGTTACCCACAAGCCCAACCCACACATTCAATTTCTCAGAGAGTTGCATAGGACCTCCTCTCATCCAGTGGGGATTTTCATTGACCCAGAATCTACAGTTGCGTCTATTGACTTTACCATTCAACATAAATATTGCGTCATCCGAAAATACTATAAAGTTGAAAAGCTGGTTATCTTGGTCTTATCATAATATCGCAAAATTCCATTATTCGTTAATAATCTTCTAATAAGTCTTGTATTTTAAAAGGGTGATATTGAAAATGTTGTTAAATTTCCAAACTTCTCTCATCATCTACTATTGCTGGTCATCCTGATCGTCGCCTTAGTTTCTTCGAACCGTCGGACAGCTTTTAGAACTGTGGCTTTTGAAATTGGATTTCGTTTTGGAAATGCCTCATTAATACATTTTTAACCTCGTAGGTCTGCCCTTATCGGCGTATACTCTCATTATAAAAATTATAATTCTTTCACTTTCAGTTAAAGACATTTCTGCATGTAAAAACGACAGCTTTTATGACTTTACATCAAACCTGAACTGATATTTTATTTATTAATACATAAAACACAATTTGTTGATAATTTTTAAAAGACGTCGTTATTTCGAAAACTACTGATATTAGGAACAAAGTATGATATATTAAAAGTGTAACAAGTATTACATAATATAAAAACTTGCAATTCGTTTGATTTCTAGACAAACTAAACAGCTGGCAACAGCGTCAATATCGTCACTCTGTGCCTAAGATTCTCTGAGATAACTGTACCAAATTGGGTTTAAATTGACCAATAAATTATGTGGTTATTAAGCTGTTTCCAGATTTTATGCACACATTGTATAAATTATTACTATCAAATTAGTCTAAAAATTGCCCAGTATAAAGAATTTAAAAGAACAGAATTTTATCCTAATGCATCAACCGTTTGCTTTGTCTCTATTGACCTCTATGACAAGCACGTATCCAAAAATCCCGAAATTTGAAATTTTTTTCCATTTCAGGTTTTTCATAGAAATTTTATTAGTACTGATTTAACTTTTGTTATTAACAGGTATTTTTTGTTGAACATTAAAAATGCTCAAACTTCTTTCAAACATAGTAGCTGTTTATTGTACACCTTGTACGGCATCTTTTTATTGCACTATTAATAATAATAGATTAAACGTCACCTAATGATTTAAGATTTAATGTGTGATTCGCTTTGCTCTGAATTAATTACAATAAGTCCACATTTTTGAATGATTTTCGTCCTTGAGCCCCACCCCCCTCCCCCCCGAAACGAATTTCTGGATACGGGCCTGCTCTATGAGAAACTTGATTGAAATAGAGTTCATCTTAAGCTAGCATACAAAGGTGTGTTACTTTGTAATAAGTAATTGTTGGTTCCATCGACCGATAAAAGATAAATAAAACCAACCAACATTAAAGTTTTTATTTTGATCGATGAGAAAACAATAAAAGTTTCAGATGGCAGAAGTTATGGCTCCGATCAGTAAATAGAGATTTATAACTCCCATTTCAAAGCGTTAACTGCTCTTTCCTGCAATAAACACACACTTTTATTTGAACTTTACACTCTGCTTAAGTTTAGTTATAAATAGTGTCGTTAGATATAAGCGGCAAATTGTTATTTCGATTTTATCGTTACATCTATGTACTGTGTCAGATATTAAAGAAATAAATAAATAGATAATGCCTTTATATTACAGGAAAAAAAAAAGAAATTACAATTTTATGTTACGTACAATAGAAGTAAATAGTATATATCTATTGAGGTAGCATAGCGCAGTCTAGCTTTAGTAGCTACTCTACTGAACCATGCAACAACAAACTTAATAAAGTAAGATATTTACATAATATGAAATATAAAGTTAATAAAGAAGTAAAACAATGATAATTTGGGAAATTTAAATTAGTTTTATTTTAATTAAAATAACTATTTTAATCGACAGCCTGCCGACAAGCATTGGACAAATTAAACCAGAAAATTCAACATATCTGATCGTCCCAAGGTAAAATGGAGTGAACAAAAAAAAATATTAAGCTTGTAAAGCTAAAAGATGCTTTTTATATTTTATTTTGAATAGTTGAACACTTAAACCAATCAAGTTATTAGGTAAGGGGTTATAAGCTTTTACAGCATTGTAAGTAAACGACCTCTGAAACAGGGCACTCTGATGGTGAGGTTGAGTTAATCTACCCCTATAGCGTATGTTGCCGGAATGAATGTTACAGCGGAGGACTAGGCGTTCGCGGACAGAGACAGAAGAATTCGGCTCAATCAAAATTTTATAAATAAAAGTGCAAAAATGTAGAAGCCTACGGGAATCCCTCCTTAACCAATTTAGTTCCAAAAATGTTTGCGAGATGTGATCATATTTTCTAAGACCAAAGATGAATCGAGCACAAGAATTTTGTACCTTTTGAATACGAGACTTACTTACGTTATCTAAACAGTAACCGTAAACGAACGTTGTAGAGGATTTTTAGGGCCATGTAAGACTTTTGGTTTATTTTTTTTAAATGATCACGAAATCTTAATTCGCTATCCAAAACTACTCCTAAGTTTTTTGCAGATTTCACTACCGACAGCTTTATACCATTCAATACTATATGTATATTATTCTTAAGATATTCAACTTTACCTTTATTAACAAACAATATAAGGTAGGATTTCGAGGGATTTAATTTTAAATTGTGAGCAGAAGCAAGCCGAGTTAAAGTCTCTAAGTCTTCATTAATAAGTGCTTCAGCATTAATATTGTCCTCAAAATCAAAACAGTAATATATCTGTGTGTCAACAGCATACGCCTGAACTTTACAATATTTCAATGATCTAAGAATATCGCAAGTGTAGATAAGAAAAAGTAAAGGGCCCAATATAGAGCCTTGCGGAATGCCGGATAATATCCTAACCTGTTCCGAGTACTTATTATCAGAAAATATTTTTTGGTAACGATTAGAAAGATATGATTCAATTGTTAAACAAGATTCTTTTTGGAAGTCATAAGATTTTAATTTTGATACTAGAAGTTGATGATTGATGGTATCGAATGCTTTCGAAAAGTCTAATAATATTAGTGCACTGTTTAGTTTTTTATCACTAGCAAGAACTACGTCATCAATTACATTAATTAGAGCTACAGAAGTACTGGAATTTTTTCTAAATCCACATTGGGTATCAGGGATTATTTTATTTTTTATGCAATACTCATACATTTGATGAAATAATAATTTTTCATAAATCTTAGAGAGGGCAGGTAAAATACTAATAATTCTAAGTTCACTAAAGCTTGCAGGATTGGAAATCTTTGGCAGCGGCTTACCAATCGATATCTTCCCCAGATCAGGAAAATAATTTACTTCCATGCAACAATTTATAATATGAGTAATATATTTATCAATAAATGGACCACAATATTTTAACATTAAAGGTGACACCTCATCAACCCCTGTTGCATTAGTCTGAATACTGTTTAAAATGTTATGTATATCTAATACTTCCGCTAAATTGAAACTAAATTTGTCAACATTGTCATTGTATAAGTTATCACTATAAAAATTAATCAGCTAAACTATTGGGAAAACAAAAGTTTTTATGAGAAGTAATATTAAAATTCCTTAACGCTCCCCAAGTTTTACGTGGGTTTTTCCCTCCAAATGTAATGAATCCAAATACACCCTCTTTGCTCTTCTAACCATTGTTAATGTTAAGTTCCTCAATTGTTTATAATTAATCCAGTCATTATTGCTTCTAGTCCTTTTAAATTTCTGCAGTGCAGTATCTCTTTGCCTCATAAATATTTTAAGATTGGCAGTTAACCAAGGTGCCCTAGGTTTGGTAATACGAGGTTGTTTGATAGGAGCATGTACATTAAACAAAAATAAAATTAGGTCATTAAATATTTTGATCTTATTATCTATATTATTTTCATATAAAATGTTGTTCCAAGGTAAATCATGCATGTCTCGAAGAAAATTATTCACATCAAAAAATTCGGTAACAGCGATAGTGGATAATCTTAGGTTCAACCGGAATTTTAGATAATTTTAAAGAACAATAAACCATTCTATGATCCGAAATATCGTCAGTAGTTATAGTACCACATTCACTTACCAACGAGCAGTCGCTAACAAAGATTGCATCCAGCAAGGTGCTTGTATTAGCGGTAATCCTTGTAGGTTCATTTATAATTTGCTGGCAGTTGTAATTGAAATTATTGACATTATTTACTGATGCGTTTATCATAAAGCTTTAAAACAGTAATATTTAATTTTGGTAATATGAAACTTCGCTTCCTATAAATAAATAACCCTTTAATCACGTCAAAATTCATCAAAAGTTAGTTCCCTAAATTATTTCCTATATAAATGAAAATAAATTATCGGTCTAAAATTAACAAAGGAGCCAATATTTTTTGATCACCTTAAATTTCACATGGGAATTCCTGAGTGGATCGATGAACTCTAAATATATTATTTGGCACCTATCATCAAGGGTTACGAAAATTGTTTAATAAGATTTTTGAAGTAGCATCAGTCTTACCGCGTTAGCATTCTCTCTTTGGTTAGTTAATACAGTAAGACAAGCATAACATACAATGGTTCCATTGGAATTACTATTTTGATTCCACAAATTTCAATAACACAGGAATTGACGTCAAAACGATTATCACTTTCGTAACGTAAATAATATGCCTATAACAATTATTACGCATCATGTTTTCTAAATAAAAGACTGGTATTATTAACGCTCTTACGCGTCCACAATTTTGCAAGGCTACAAGAAATATATAAATAGAATAATCCTGATTCAGGTTAGTAAATTCCAGGAAAATATTTACCGATGTGTTTTTATATAAGATCAAATATTGGCTATCAGGAACAAGGTAAACTTTCATTGTCAACAAGATGTCTCTTTGTAGGCGAACAGAGGGTTACGTATAGAGGAAATGGACCATTTTCTTATGTACATTTTCGTTTATTTCAGTTATTACTGTCTTTCGGTATTTCTTATATAGTGTGTCCCGCTTTTCATGAATATACACCATTATTGGCGTGCAGTGTTAGTGGGGTAAAAAGTTTTTTTTTGGAAAAGGATATTAGGGCTTATTTTAGATAACTGTTTCTATCAGATTTAGAATCAGCATCCCCATTAATTCATATTTTCAAAATCTCAAGAGCTGATTTTAGCAGAAAAAAAGTCTTGATTTAATAAATTCTTTATTTGTAACTGTGCTAACAAAATTACGTTATTTTAAATTCTTGTGTTTTTACCATAACTATCTTCTAGAATAATACACTTTACAACAATTTTTCTTAAACGTACATTCACTTTTCTTAAAGTTTGGTGAGTAATTTCCTGACACGCTTCCAACAAGTTCCTAACTATCATAGAATAATGTGCGGCGGCACCATCTAACTGAAAGGTTAAGTTTTGTCTCTGTGCTAAAGGTAATTCTATGAGAAAATCATAAAAATCATTTAGTAAGAAATGAGGAAAAATTTTGTCCGGTCAAGTTTTCCAGGAAAAAAGGCCAACAATTCGTTCGTTAAATATGCCACACCACACGTTCACTTTTTCACTGTACTGGTTTTTACAATTAATTACCCAATTCGGATTTTCGGCTGCCCAAAACCTACAATTTTGACTAGATACCACACCGTTTGTCGTAAATGTTCTTTAGAAAAAGTCTGTCGTTACGATAATTACCTTGCAACCATAAGCGAAATTCAAACCGCCGTTCAAAATCACCATTTAACAGAGTATGTAGAAATTTTGGTTTAAATGCCCTAATCCTATTGCGTTTTAAACACCTTCATTGTTTTTCGTTAAATTCAGTATCCTCGCAACTACCCTTATACTACCATTTGGGTTGTTTCGAAATTCTGCTAAGATACGTTCGTCGTCTGGATAATGACTTTGATTTAAATTGTACCTCCTTGGTCTTGTCTTGAAAACCGCTCCAGTCCTTGCGAACAATCTGTTGATTTTGGCAACGGTATCGTGAGTAATTGGTGCTCGATCCTGATGCCTTTCATTGAATATTCCAGCAACCTGACGCGTAGATCTTTCATTATTACCAAATAAGCGGATAATTTCTCCTTTTTTTTCAATTGTAAGAACTACTCTTCAGTTTTGTGCCATCTTATTAAGACTTAAGTAACACTGCTTCACTTATTGACAATTCGTAGGAATTACTTAATGTCAAACAAAAACTTTTTGTTTCCGCACTCTTTGCTTAATTTGTTTAAAAACAAAACAGGTCAGCATGCCAACAGGGCGCGCGTATCTTAGCAAAATTTTGGAAAAACCTAAATCGTAATTAGGGTAATTGAGATTTTGAAAATATGAATTAAGGTATTTTTGGGGATGCTGATTCTAAATCTAATAGAAACAGTTATCTAAAATAAGCCTTAATATCCGTTTCCAAAAAAAAAACCTTTTAACCCCACCAACACCGCACGCCAATGGTAAATAAAAATGTTCACTATGCCAATAAATACTTCATTTTTCCAACATACAATTACCACCAAAATTTCAAGAAAATCTCATTATTAATAACTGAGATATTAGAGTGTATTCATGAAAAGCGGGACACACTTGTATGTAGTACAAATAAGTTAACCCTGCGGGTCATGATGGTATTTGGGGTAGCGTCGGTTTTCAGCAACCCGCCGTTTTCCAGAGAATTTTATAAGCGCGGTTACTAATGTTAAATTAAGGCGCTGTGGATATCTAACGTGATATATGTAATACTCCATAAGCTTTAAGAGTCCATCACCGTAACCCCTGACCTGCACGCAACCGGTCATACAGCAATGTAAATTAAATGGGGTTTCATGCGCTTAGCTATGAACGAACATGTTCCTAAGTACGAATAGTTTTGGCATATTTTTATACAGTATCCATCTTCTAGCGTAAGGTTTTGCTGCACGCCCCCAATACATATGTACTCAGTTTTATTTATATTTACTTCTAAACCCCACTTTTTATATTCATCCATTAACTTTCTTGTCATATACTCTATAGATCTTCGTACTCTTGAGCCACCACTATCTGGTCGTCTGCGAAGCATAGGGTATACAGTGTGGTCTCGTTTAGTGGGATGCCCATTGTACTACATTTTCTTTTCCAGGGTTTAGGTGCTTGTTCCAGGAATATTTTAAATAATGTGTTTAATTCTGTTTTAAGACCTTTCGAAGTTTGTAAGGTTGTCAAGGTTTTTACGGCTTTTATAAGGGTTGCGGCCAGTGGCGTGTCCAGACTTTAATACAATGGGATGCTGTAACCAGGGCCGCCGAAAGTGTTGCAATTCCTTGCGCCGAAGGCGCTTTTTCTTGCGGCGCAGGCGAAAATTTTTGGGGTGCCACGCCCTTTTTTGGGTAAATCTTGACAAATTATTACGCATATGAAGTGCATCAATTTAAAATATATTTTTAAATATTTTAATAACAAATTTGAACTTTTTTCCCCATCGGAGATGATATTTCGAATTTTTTCTACTTCCTGGTTATGTTTTTCAGAAGCAATTTTTAGTTGGTTGTCTAATGCGTGTTCTATTCTTATATTACCAAAAGTTTTTTCTTTAATAATTGCCTGTAAATGCGACTTACTAGACCCGTGTCTTTTAAATAATTTATGTAGATTATTTAAATCCGAAAATCCATTTTTATTCCACAAATTCTTTTCACTAGAAAATAAGAGGCATGGCCAGCAAAACAGAAGAGACTTATTTTCACAACCAGTTAGCCATTCACAAGTTTTATATGATTCTTTTTGAAAATGTTTAATATAAAGTTTAGTTTTTTTTTTGTTAAATTAGGAATAGACGGAGTGGGCCTATCATTGGAAATAATTTGTTTTTTTTTCCTTAAAAATATATCTGGAAAATCCTTTTACCACTATCTGACACACAATACACTCACACAAAAGTCTATTTTCACTTTCAGCCGAACTTGAACTAGCAACATGATCCATAATTAAAATAATAATCTGTTTGAAAACAGCGTACTTTTCCCAATATTTTTGCACGGTTTTAAATTTTGCCTAAACACGCGCCACTCTAATTTGTTCGATGCAGTAAAACAATATACGGCAATACGCTGCTTTCCAATTGCTTCCCGCAATCCGGCGGCGCGGCGCGAATGGCGCGTCGGTATGTCTCGAAATCAATCGGACATCACCGTGAAGTAGAACTAGATAGCATATGGAGTTCTCTGATCAAGGGTGCTTTATGAAAATGCGGTCGGATTCGCCCGATTTACAAATAAAATTTAGGACAATTTTAAAAATTAATTATAAGTTCTAGTAGGATTGTATTGGATTATTTCTTTTTTTAAGTAAATCGTTTAGGGGAAGCTGTGCTTCCCTAGCTTCCATGGTAAACACGCCACTGGGTTGCGCTAATATTTGTTTGTTCGAGGGCCTTCCATAACTGGTCTTGCCACTGGCTTTTTTAAGGTCCACATACAAAAGGTGCACTTCCTGGTTGAATGCGAGCTTTTTTTCTATCAGTTGGGTGACGCAAAATAGGTGATCTGTGGTGGATCTTCCCACTCGGAATCCTGCCTGTTCTTCGGCTTCCATGTCCCGATATTCCAGTTCAATCTTTTCCTTTATGATCTTCCCATAAACTCGACTTAGGGTACTAGTGACGGCAATGCCTCTGTAGTTACCGCAGTCATCCCGCTTTCCCTTCTTGTGGATGGTTGATAGTAATGATGTTTTCCATTCTTTGGGTACCGTCATTCTATTTATATTTCTTCGGAATAGATTTGTGAGATGCTGGTAAAGCTTATTATCAGATTTTACTACTGTGTCAAAATCGAAAGTATATATATACAGGGTGTACCAAATTAAGTGCGCACATTTGCTAACTTTCTTATTATTGGAGATACAAAGTCGGTTAAATTGGCAAAGTAGTAGCATTTTTTCTGTCAATTAAAATGGTGAAAGCAGAAAAACAATTGAACATAACGTTTCTGAATAAGTGAGGAAAATGTATTTTTTTTAAATGACATACCCTGTATATTTTTTACCGAAACGTTTGCAAATCGTATACGGAATAAAAAAGTTCATATGCAATATTGGCCTAAGATTAAAAAAAAATGAACACAGCCATGGAAATAAAAAATGGTTTGCCTTTGACGTTTTCATCGAGACTACCATGAAAACAAAAACGAATTAACTAAAGTGTCCTTGTTTTGAGTAGCCATTATTGTTAACGAAGCCAAAATTTTCGTAGTTTTGCGTTAAGTTATCTAGTTTTTGCTTTTAAATAATACAAAATGGCGTTCACGCATTTAGAACATTGCGATATGTTAGAAGCGTATCTTGGTTGCAGAAAAATAGTGTACTAGCACTCGAGCAATACGGTCAAATGTATCCTGACCGTGAGCAACCAAACAAAAGGTATTTTCTAAGGCTGTATAGAAAATTTAGAAGTAACGAAAGAGTTTTTATAAAGACAAGGACTAAATAACAGTTTATAATAAGTGAACAAGTAGAAGTAAATGTATTGCCATAAAAAAGTATGCAACTAGAGATTTGGTAAGAGATAGTGGTTTCAGTTTATTAACAATTTGGAGGATTTTAAAAAAATATAAGTTTGTACCCTATAAGTACCGACCAGTGCAAACATTATTACCTGGTGACACTGAAAGAAGGCTTATTTTTTGCCAATGGTTACAAGATATGTGTAGGCAAAATCCTAACTTTTTAAAGAAGATTTTATGGAGCGATGAAGCGAATATTTAGATGATGTGAACTCGGAGGATCGTAACCAAATTTATTTTCAACAAGATGAAGCTCCTCCTCATCGGTTTCACGAAGTGAGAATATTGTTAGAAATGCTTTTCAGAGGTAGGTGGATGGCAACAAATGGTCCGATAAGTTGGCCCCCAAGGTCTCCTGACGTAACTCCATTAGACTTTTACTTCTGGGGGTATGTCGATGGCAGAACAGTTTTAAAAGCTACAAAACGTGTGTTAAAGAATGCCCGCAAATGAATTGAACAAAACGGTGATGTGTTTGAACATTTAATATAGTTTTTTTTTATTTCTTCCGCTGAAAATAAAACCAAGTTTTAATTTCTGAAATAAATAAATAAATTTGTTTTTGTGTTCATGGTAGTCTCGATGAAAACGTCAAAGGCAAACCATTTTTTAATTCCATGGCTGTGTTGATGTTTTTTTCAATTTTAGGCCAATATTACATATGAACTTTTTTATTCCGTATACGATTTGCGAACGTTTCCGTAAAAAAATATACATGTGCCATTTGAAAAAAATACATTTTCCTCACTTATTCAGAAACGTTATGTTCAATTGTTTTTCTGCTTTCACCATTTTAATTACCAGAAAAAATGCAACTACTTTGCTAATTTAACCGACTTTGCATCTCCAATAATAAGAAAGTTAGCAATGGTGCGCACTTAATTTGGTACACCCTGTATATGTATATGTATACCACGATAATTTAAAGTTTTGGTAAACAATAATCCGCGAGGGTAGGCATCTTAGTTTAAACTATAGCTTTAAGTGTTCTAATTTTGTTTATTTAAAAATTCGTAACTAAGCAACCAAGCAAAATTTGAATAAAATATTTTTAGCCGTTCACTTTTAAATGAAATTGAATTAAATTGTCTATGTCAGGAACTTAAACAAGTTCGTAATTATTGATCACCCGCCGCTTTTATCGCAACATATTCCGTAGACAACCTTAGATCGATGTTTCTTATAAATTTCATCCTTCATGTGTTCAACTAAATAATTGCTAAATTACTTGTCAAAACACAAAAAGTTTCTTTACCGAGAGAAAGGTAACTTTTTTAACTACAGTATTTTATTCGCCATCGGTTAACGAACCTATAAAATCACTCAGTTCCAAACCAATAGCATGGCCGACAAAATGGCTTCCCGAAGCCATCTAAATTCTTCCTGCTTTATGATTTTCATTAACAATAATATAATACATTTTTTATTTGAAACGCTGTTTTATGGCTGAAATACTTATATCTTACTCAAAAATAAACTTATAGAATATATGCCTTGTAAACGCCAAATTTTAAGGCGCATCTATAATGAATCGTCGAAAGGATTTAGTGTATAACGGCACTATGTCTTCATAAATAGTTAATCCGCGCCTCAGCATATGTGGTTGCATAATTAAAAGGCTTACAAGAAAGCTTATGGGCGGTTTTGCGTCTGGAACGTGAGAAGGCCTGGAATGACATTTTAGTGCTTCTTAGTTGTTAAGCTACTATACACACATACATTTAGGTGCAGGCGGTGCAGGTGCAACACAAATGTTTTATGTAAATTTTGCGGAAGAGAATTTATGGCCGATGGCTACAATGTTACTACTATGTCTAAAGCTGCAGTCACGCGTTACTAATGCTATCAGCGTCAATCAAACTGGGGTTCCACGCCCAAATTTTAGCAAGTTTGGTAACGCATTCACCCAACTTGACCTAACTAATCTATGTTGATCTCTACTAACAAATTTCGCAAATTTATTTTTGTTTCTTCACCTCTATACTATATTATCATCATCGTTATAATGTCAGTTTCCTAAGTTAGTCAGATTTGGCTTTTACTCTTAATCATTATTCGTGCCTTCCTTTTCGGTGACTATTGAAGCTGAGTTTGGATTTCTTTTAATTGATCTTTCATACGTCTCATCGTGTCATTTTTGAATTTATTCTATTTCATTTAGTTGAGCTAGGGTGGGAGTCAATCTTTAGGGAAACAGTGTGAGTGTAGAGGATTTGAATGTATGTGTGGGTTGGTCGATACGTCTGTTCATCTACGGTAGTTTGTAATTAGTTTAGTTAGTCATGTGTTCCATTGTCTCTAAGTTTGCATAGTTATGAAGTACTGTCACTGGTACATGTCTCTGTGAGTTACTTATTATTCGTAACGTCTCATTTTGTATTATTTGTAGTTCTTTTAGTCTCGTGTTGTTTACTGTGCACCATGTTGATGATCCATATGTTAGGATAGGTCGTATTATTGTCTTGTACATTGCGAGTTTTGTCGAGTTATTAACTTTACTACTTCTAGATATTAAAGGATACACTGCCCCTATTTGCTTTTGAGCTTTTTCAGTCTACCATCAATGTCATCATTCCAGGACATTTTCTTGTTAAAGACAAGGCCTAGATACTTAACTTTGTTGCTCCAATTAATTGGTAGATTATTGGTTTTAACCCTGGTCTCGGGTAATCCTAGCCTTGCCTTCGAAAAGTAAATTGCTTGTATTGTATCCTCATTAAGTTTGAGCTTCCATGTTTTAACTCACTTCTGCAGAATATGGTGGTGCCGACATGAAACCATTCTAACACTCATGGCAGTATCGTCGGAAAATAGATACAGTTGCGTGAGTGGATCACGCGGTACATCGGCTATGATTATTCCTATTGTTGATTCTGTGGTTTCTGACGATGCCGCGACTAACCTATCCTCAAGACATGGCACCAACAGCCTGATAAGGTAATTAAGCATGCCTGCCCTTATTAATTTTATTACAAGTCCTTTGTGCCAGACCTTGTCAAATGCGTTAGAAAAATCGAAAGAGACTGCTTCTGTCGACATGCAGCGGTTAGATCCTCTTAGGATATTGGTTGCCAGTCGTGTTATCTGGCGCACCGTGTAATGAGCAGCTGGAAAACCAAACTGCTCTGGTGGTAAAATGTCGTTGTTTGATACAAAATGGGTTACCCGATTTAGCATCAATTTTTCAACTACTTTGCCTAGATACGATAACAGACTTATTGGTCTGTAGCTGGCAGCCAATGTCAGATCTTTCCCAGTTTTCGAAATTAACACCACATTGGCCCTTTTCTAAACGTCTGGAAAACAGCCCTTGTCGAGTATTGATTGGGCTATGTTTACTAAGTCCACTGCATTTCGGACAAGTTCTTGAGCGCTTGTGCCGTCAAAGCCGGGGACCTTTTTTGGGTCCCTCTGCGTACTTATGTATATATTGACAGTCCTGGCGACTCGCGCGTCTCCTACAGGGTCTGTAGAAGGATTTTCACTGAACCTTTCGCTGAGACTGTCAGCGAGCAGTTCAGCTGTCTCTCCGGGGTCAGATAGTGTTTGACCTGTTTCAGGATTTCTGATGTATGACATAGCTTTCCTTCATATTATTATGTATGAACAGAAAAACGTGTATCATACAAACAAAGATTAAAACTCTAAGCGAAGTCTTGTAATAAATAATCTAAAAAACATCTCGACATCTAAAGGTTTAAAACTTTTTATCTAGCCCTGTTATCGAAAGAGAACCCTGTTAAATTTGTTGCGCTAGAAGGAAAAATAAAGCAGCTTTCCAACTTTCCTAGTAAAATTAAATGCTTTATTTGAAAACTAAAATCCACCTCAACTAAACTAAGCAACTAATGTTGTTTTGGTTAATAAAATTAGCGGTAAACTTATATTTACTTATAGTAGGTTGAGTTTAGTTAAGTTTAAGTTTTTTAACACTCCAAACTTTTTCCCTCTCTACCAGCTAAGTAAATAAGTTTTTGGGGTTAAAGAAAAAGTAAACTACAATAAAAAGTCCTGTCTCTCTCTCTCTCTCTGGAAAATTTGAACTTTTTATGACAGAAGTGGCAGATAATCTAATAGTATCCACTTCTGTATATTTTTATAAATCTGGCAATTCCTTTAGGATCAACAAAAAACATTTTTTGCGAGCAGGTCTTAATCGGGGATGATTCCGTGAAAAATGTACCTTTAGCCCAAGAGCGCTAAATGATACATTAAGCATTCTCCAGACGATCCATTACGGTGCCAACCGTTAGACTTTCTCCGGATTTTACTCCCGCCTGGGGAAAAATAATGTATCATTCACACTTTACTTCCGTCTACGTTTATTTGTCGCCATTATCTTATAGTACCGTTTTCCGAAATACAATTTTAGCCTAGTTGTGATCCCATAATAATATTTCATCTGAACCGTTTTTCTTTTGAAAATGGAAAATTGAATTTAGACGGCAAATTTGGTGTGTTTGTCCTAATGGACAACGGCTGATTATTAAGATAACAGTGTGTAGAGGTATTATAGTACACAGGGTTGTGATAAAGAAACGCCTTAGTCTTATAAATGGAATACTGTTTATTTGATTATTATTAATCGCTCTGGATTTTCACATTTTTAAATTGTACAGGGTGAGTCAACCATAGAGTAAAGTTCATTATCTCATTTGTTTCGGCAATTACCAGAGAACGTTAAATAAAAGGGTTTACAAAATGTTAAAATGAATAGTTTAAAATTATTTCTGAGTATACAGGGTGGTTCAAAAAAGCGTGGCGAATATAACAAACATTTTTTTAAATAGAACACCCTCTTTTTTAATTTGTTTTTAGATTTTGCATAAAATTCTATAACTTTTTTTTGTTAATAATGTTCTACACCTAAACCTAGTAGTTGTTCTAATATTTTAATTTTTCTAGAGAAATATTAGTCTATATTGTAATAAAAAATTGACAGTTCCGCCTTTGCTTCTAAAGGTGGAATACTCATATTTAGTACAAACGTTCTACTGGGATGACAAAAAAAACATGTAACGAAATTTGAGTTTAAATAAGTTTATACATTTCAAATAATTTAAATTAAAAAATTCAACTTTTCTAAATGGCACACCTTGTAAATTATTATTTTTTCTGATAGATTTTATAAAACTCTTCAACTTTCATTAAGTTAACATACTTTCTTTTAAATAGTTTGCGATTTTGATTTTTCTCATTTTTACCATTGTTTTTATTACACTAACGGGACTAACGCTATAAAATAATTAACAATAATTTTTATGTCATCTAACTTACTTAAATTTAAATTATTATGACGTAATAAATGTTTTTTACTATATTTCCCTGCACGTTCCTTAGCATGAATGGTGGTATTGCCCTGCAGGCATCCCGTATCCTATTTTCCATATCTTCTGGTGTCCCACAAAAAGAAATCTAAAGGTATTAAGTCACATGATCGAGGGGGTCACCCAATAAATTCATCCCTACCGATCCATTTTTGTGGGTAATGATTGTTTAAAAATTCCCGAACTTCCCGATGGTAATGAGCAGCCTTGTTGAATCCACATTTGTTCCCTTTGAATGTCACCAACGTCTTCAAGGAGCTGTGATAACTCATTTTGCAAAAAGTTTAAATATCTATGCCCGTTTAGTGGTTCGCGGAAAAAATATGGACCAATATCTTGACGACTTTTGATTCCACACCATACATTAAGCGACCAATGGTTTTGATTTTGAATTTTCCGGACCCAGGATGGATTAACTGTCAAAAATAGTAGTGCATAATATGGTAGTTAACTGCTTCACTACTGCAAAAGGTAGCTTTGCATAAATTTATTTTGAATACCCTGTAGCATCTAACTCAAATTTCGTTACGTGTTTTTTTTTGTCATTCTAATAGAACGTTTGTACCTAATATGAGTATTCCACCTTCGGAAACAATGGCGAAACACTCAATTCTCTATAAGAGTAAAACCTAATATTTTTCTAGAAAAATTAAAATATTTGAACAACTACTAGGTTTAGGTATATAACAACATTTACAAAAAAGTTGTAGAATATAGTGCAGAATCTCAAAATAAATTAAAAAATAGAGTGTTCCATTTAAAAAAAAAAACATGTTATATTCGCCACGCTTTTTTGAACCACCCTGTATACTCAAAAACAGTTTTAAACTGTGTACCTTGACATTCTCTAAAACTTTTGTATTTAACGTTTTTTGGTAATTCCCGACACCAATGAGATATGTAATGAACTTTACTCTATGGTTGACTCACGTTGTACAGGGTGGACAGCTAAGCGAGGTAAGCGGTTGCATCTCGGAAACCATTTACCGTGAAGCGAAATTATTTTCTAATTGGTTAAATGGCCGCTAGGGGGCGTATTCTTAAATTTAAGTTGAAAAAAGGGGGTTTCTTTACAATTTGCAGTTGGTTGATTTTAATGGTAGTTGTACATTTTTTACGTTTTAACAAAGCACTTTCGTTCCTTTGGTGTTTTTGCGGATTTTCATTTTATTGCGTTTAATATTGTGCGTGTGGTTATTTATTAAATCCTCGAAGAGTATGATTTTTCAACATTTTTATAGAATAATGCAAGTTCAAATCAAATCAAAATATGCTTTATTGTCATAAAGTATTATTTTTATAGACAAAGCCTTTTTTTAAAATTAAATTACCAATAAAATATAGTAATTTAGTAAAACTTAAAATATCCTAATAAAAAAAAATGCAAATAATTATGACAGAGTATCACCAAAATATTCATCCAGAGTATAATAAGCTTTTTCCAATAATAAAATTTTAACATTTTTTTTAAACATTTTAAGATTTGATATTTTCTTAATACAATCTGGAAGATAATTAAAAATTTTTTTAGAATCATAAATTATGGATTTTTTTACAAGACTTGAAGAAGGAATAGGTAATAGTTATTTACGATATAAGTGTTGTAAATACTCGATGTTTTATTAAACTCGGCTAACGCCTCGTTTAACAACTTTAACATCTCGTGTTGTAATATGAATTTACAACAAGAATATTGTACAAAATTTTATCTACTTTCATCTATGAATAAAAATATTTGGCAAAAGGCCTTTTAAAAAATAAAAATGCACCTGTAAAAATGCACCTGCTATTAAAAATCGTTTTGTAAGGGCATCTATTACAGCACTAGTGCTGTAATGGCATCTATTACAGCACTAGTGCTGTAATAGATGCCCTTACAAAACGATTTACAGAACTGTAAAATTCATATTACTAAATGAAAGTAGATAAACATATATTAAAGGTTTGTCTTGTATTATAAATATGTGAATTAATGCTATTTCTATGCTTTTTATGAATCAAACAAACTGTTTCCAATATAAAAATGGAAGTTAGTGTTAAAATTTTTTGTGAGATAAATAGAGTTTTACAAGAATCTCTAGATCTAGCTTTACACAAATATCTGATAGCTCTTTTTTGTAAAATAAAAATTGAATTTAGAAGATAATGGCTTAAATTTCCCCAGAAACAAATTCCATATCTCAAAAGAGATTCTATTAAAGCAAAATAAACATTTCGAAGAACCGCCATATTCATTTCATGAGAAAGTACTCTCAGGGCATAACATCCTGAAGCTAATTTTCTGCAGAACTTTTTGATATGTTCATTAAAAGAAAGATTTTGAGTAATATAGATTCCTAAAAATTTTATAAATTCGGGGTTATTAATTATGAGATTGTCAAAAATTATATTATTAAGTGAACATTTAAAAGTTAGTATATTTGTTTTAGTGATATTAAATGAGAGTAGATTAGAGTCACACCACTTTTCAACATTTATTAAATCTTCATTAATTATTTTAATTAATTCATTACAATGTTTACTATGCCAAAGTATTGTTGTATCATCAGCAAATATGGTAAATTTACCATTTATAAAAATTGACGCAAGGTCATTTGTAGTACACAATGATATATGGATGGTGGTACACAATCACACGTGAGTCACGGTGTATCATTACATGCTATTGTGTAAAGGAAAGCAGCAACGCACGAATATCTCGACTTAGGTGGCAGTGAAGAAGATGTGGCGCCGTCCTTAGATCAAGCAATTAATGATTCTGCAGAACATCCGTTACAAGCAAGTACCGACTTCGTAGATACAGAGCAAGAGTTTAGCGCGGTAGATGGTTCCAAAAGAGTTTCATTTATTCTCCACAAGATTTTGTGAAATTGTTAAAGGCTGCTCCAAGAAAAAATACCAGGAAAGGTAGAAAGTCTAAAAAAAAAATATAATTCTTACAAGCACCCCTGCATTGAAAGAGCTGGCATATAAAACAGAAGAGAAAAAAAAGCCTAAGATAAAGATCTCACAGAAACTAGAACAAAACTTATTCGAATTATCAATTGCGAAGAACAGAAAACAAAGGAAAAAAAAAGAAAACAGAAAAGATTAAAGACTACATCAACGAGACGGATTGGGAATCATTCGAAATGGATTTTCAAGATTTTTCAAATGACGACAGTTATCTAGCTAAGCTGCAATATTATAATCCTGAAGAAGAGAAAAAACGGAAGACCGAATAGTATTGAACGAATTCACTAGTATCGAAAAAGATTCATAGTAGCTTATACAGGCCTAACTTACCGCGATGCAGGAAGCTACGTAACGCAGCCGCTGACAAGGCTGTTAGGTCTAATTAAGAGGATAAAGCTGGAGCACGTCCTCTAAATGTAACAGGGAACCACAATAGATCTGAAAAGGTCGCAGTGGACGAGGCCACCCTATCATACATATCTATCTATCTATACAGTGTGTGTATAAAGTCTTGAAATAGCTTAATATCATCACAATTTATTGGCCGATTTAAACCAAACTTAGTACAGGTGTGTATGAGGATCTGACGCACCGAATGACGATATTGGCGTTGTTGCCAGCTTTTTAATTTGTCTGAAATTTGAACGAATTTTATACTTTTAAATGTAACACCCTGTATATTTTTTCAATTATAGTTTTTACTTTAAATTTGTTACACTTTTGGTATAACATACTTTGTTCCTAATATCAGTAATTTTCGAAATAACGACGTGTATTGAAAATATCAACAAATTGTGTTTTATTTATTAATAAATAAAACACTAGTTCAGTTTTAATGCAAAGTCATAAAAGCTGTCATTTTTTCATGCAAAAATGCATTTAACTGAAAGTAAAAGAATTACAATTCTTACGATGAGAGGATATGGCGATAGGGTCAGGTCTTACGAAGAGGTTAAAAATCTATTTAATGACGCATTTCCAAACCAAAATCCAATTTTAAAAGCAACTGTTCTAAAAACTGTCCGACGGTTCGAAGAAACTGGAAATTGTAGAGATAGGCGACGATCAGGACGACCAGCAGTAGATAAAGAGAAAAGTTTAGAAATCTTACAACATGTTGTTGAAACCCCTGTTTCTTCAGGTCATACACAACACCCTGGAAAATTGAATGTGTGGGCTGGGCTTCTCGGTAACCACAAGATCGGTCCATTTTTTATTGATGGAAATTTGACCACACAACTTTACCTTGAGCTCTTGGAAACGCAAATAGTGCCTACTATACGAAATGTGATGGGTCCAAATATGCAAGTACATTCTTCCAACAGCTCCTCCTCCTCATTTTGGTCGAAACGTGCGCGAGTTTTTGACTAACACTTTTCCGAATAGGTGGATCGGTAGAGGGGGTACAATCGAGTGGCCACCTAGGTCTCCTGATTTGTCGCCTAATGACTACTTTTTAAGGGGACACTTGAAGAACAGAGTTTATTCCACAAAACCTCAAGATTTGGCCGATTTGCAGCGTCGAATTCGAACATCCTGTATACTTTATGGTGAATTGGTTCTTTGATTATATGTTCTGAAGATAAGCAAGAAGTGATTTTCACTCAGCAAGCCAAAAATAAGAAAATCTACGCCATCCACAAGCGCACAATCTAAAATTTCATCAATAAAACTTAAATTCACGAAAAATTATTGTCAATACTTGAAAGACATAATAATTGGTAATTAAATAACATTAAAAATTCGAAAACAATGTTTTATTTATAGATTTATTATTTTAATTAAAATTCCTCTTCTGGGAGATGTAAAAGAGATTAAAAGACGAAATTTTTGTTTTGAATTTTGCTCTCGACGGAAATACCTTTATTAACTCGCTAATGAAATAACAAAAAATTTAATTTTGAAGTTCCAGTTCCTAAGGTAAAAGGTCATTTTTTATATTATACATTTTGTAGAAATATAATAAAATATTTTAAATGGGGTTTTTAGAAAAATCAATGACCAGATAATTGAGTTCAAGCAGTGGCGTATTTAGGATTGTGACACGGGGGGGGGGGGGGTCCACTTATCTTTCTTAAAAAAATGAGCCGCAGGCAAAACTTTTTTAGGTGCCACACCCTTTTTTGGACTGTCTAAACTTACCAATTTTACGTTTTGATAGCCCGGCTCAAAAAAAAACGTAGAAATAGGTAAAGCAATTTTTAAATATAAACGCCAATATTTGCATTTGAAATATTAGTTTTTTGAAGGTATGTATGACGGTATACTATTTTACTCACCTGAATTAGAAAACACGGAACGAAAAATAAAATTCAACAATTATTAAACTAAAAGACTGTGGAAATCCCCAAACATCTGGAAAATTTGAAATAATGTTTCATGTTATTTATTGCAAATAAATGAATGTGAATTTCAGTTTTCTTTACTACTGAGTCCACGGGGGGGGGGGGTCCAGACCCCCGGACCCCCCCCCCTAAATACGCCACTGAGTTCAAGTTAGTAAGTCATGTGTTAGGTTTAATATGGCTCTTAAAATAGTGATCTAGGTATACTACTCAATCCCATTTTCATAGATATTGTGGCACTGTTAAATGTTAACAATTAAAAATACTATAATAACACCTACAAGTATTTTGGTATTTTAAAGCATGCTATATTTCTCATGTCTATAAAAATATGTTGCATTTTCTACTGCACAGAACACAACTTTCTTGCCGTCCTTTGATCATTTTCTGAACATGCTTTGAACAAGACATTTTCTTAGAGAGCTAATAAATCGGAAGCAAAGGCAAGCGAACAAAATTGGGTTGGATTTTCTTTCTAGAGCATTTTATTTTCTTAAGTTAGAAAGAAAATTATTGAAATATATTTAAAACGCCTTAAATAATTAGTCTAATGCTCTATATTAAGGCGGGCTTTAGGCTGTGATAATTTGGGTTGGATTTTTAGAGGAGAAATTAAACAACCATTTTTGATGGAAACTAACCTGCAATCTCTGCAAAATTTTTGATGTAGGTACTTCCCATAATAGTTTGCAGAAGCGACAAATATTTTTACATCGTTAGTATTTTTAGGAATAGGGTACTCTTTAACTCATCTAATTCTTTCAGGATCAGGTGACACCTTTAACAAAGACAAAATGACATAAACATAAAAGTTATTGTTTAAAAAATTCGCACTTATTTGGATTTAGTATTACATCAACCGTTTCCAATCGCTGTAAGACTATAATTATTAAATTTGTGATATCTCTTTCAAAAACTACCAAATCATCTAAATTGACAAAACAGCTTTAATAATTAAGACCTAACATAGCAATAGTCACAACTCTAGAAAGATAACTAGGACTTATTTTAAGATCCATAAGAAAGCGAGTCACTTGAAACTGACCTTTCCCACTAACTGTGAAAGCTGTGGTGTATGGTCTACTAGATTTCTCTAATTCGATTTGATGATAACCTTGTGACAAATCCAAATGCGAAAAACAAGTGGCACCAGAATATCACCTATGCTAAGTTTTTAAACAAAGAATACATCCTCTGTAGCCAAATTCAACCCTGAAGGTCTTATTACCCTTATTATCGACCCTTTTCGGTACTAGTAAAAGTGGAGCGGACCATTCTGACATAATCTAAAGGTGTTTACGCTTCCATCATTGTTTATCTTCCACCAATTACCTGAAATTCATAAGAACATAAATCGTTTTCAACAGCGCTCAGATATTCACAATTATAGTGCAATATCGGCTTATCTAATACGAACAAAAAGGTACAGGCTTGATAAATCTCTAAATGATTCACTTAGAAGTGTACTCCCTACAAGTATACGAAATCTTTATGAAAAAAAAAATCAAACTTGTAGTGAACAAATTTCTTGAAACGCAGGCATTTTATTCAGTTACTAAATACCTGGATTTTATTAATCCTGGTTGTGCAATTTTTAATCTATGATTTCAATACTTCTTTGATTTATTTTTTTTAGAGTGCGAAATAACTATTTATTAACTAATTGTTATAATTGCATCTATGGCAAAAATATGACTTGCAACAATTTGTATTATTTTATACAAAAACGTGATCAAATAAACGATTATTTATTTATGTATTTGATCAATTAAAAGAATTTAGAAACGAAATTTTTCATATGAAAACCGCACAGCATTGTTACCAAAAATTATAGGTTTTTTAACAACATTTCCTTGCATATTGAATTATAATAACGACGTTTTCAGTATACCTGTTTGAAAAATAAAATAGTCAAAGCACGAAGCTTTGAACTCAGGGACAGTAGGTATCTGATTTTACCCAAGAGAAAACAGAGGCGTCACGAATGTTAAACATTTTAATGCTCGCCAAGTCTATAGTTGATTTGCTAGGAAGATAAGTGATGACAAACGTATAGGTAACCACCACCTACTGTATCATTTTATAATATGCTATGAAATATGTTGTGCGGCAATATATACCTAGCCAAATTTTTTAAATATAACTTTATTTTGAGCGTCTAGTATCACTTTTCGCAATATTTCAGCTGGAATTTGCGCAACTTCTTTACGCCTTTTAGGCTGTTAAGCGATAATATGGACCTCACTTTTAAAGTATCTCCACAAGAGAAACTCTGGTGGCGTCAAATCAGGGGAATGAGGCGGCCACTCAATATCTCCTTTCTTCAGAGCATCCTGGTAGGACAAATATCTCAAAGGCCGCGTTAATATTGGAGCTGCGATAAACGATAAGGGCGGCGATACAAAGCGTCAATGCATGTAATAAAAAGAGTGATGAGACCAGCCACTTTACTCTTTTCATTACATACCTTGAGGCTAATATCACCTTTCTTATCGTTTATCGCAGCTCCAACATAAAGGCAGCCTAAGAAAAGCGACTGTTTCACGCGCTGTATGAGATGTATCCTGTTGGAACCAGAAGTTTTGTATCTCAAGTGCGACTGCAGAAATTCACGAATCATTGTTCGATACCATTCTCCGTCAACAGTCACAGCCCCTGGCATAAAAGAAGGGACCAATGATTCGTTCGGAGTATATTGCGCACCATACAACGACTTTTCGATCAGACCACTCGTTCTCTTAAATAAGACGAGGGTTTGCTGTTCCTCAAAAACGATTATTTTACTCGTAGACCTGATCAGAAATTCAAAAATTTGCTTTGTCGCTCATTAGCAAATTTGGCCGAAAATTGGGTTCTGCTTCCCCTAGGTTGGTAACGATTTATGCGTATTGACACCCTCTTCGAATGTCAATTAGCCGTAGTTAAAACGCAGTTTAAAATTTGTATGGATACAGTATGCAAGTCTAAGTGCAAAATTCTTCTTAAAGTTCGCTCAGTCGAACTTAATTGTGCCCCACGTCTTCTTGTAGACGATTTTGGTCCTTCCTGAACATCAGCTCGAACAAGCTTAATATTTTCATTTGAACGACCAGAATAAGGTGGTTCCAGTATGCTTTACATCTCTTACTGTGTCATTTTTTAAAACTCTGTTTGCTGAATGTCAAATTGCTTCTCCATGTCGAGCTCCTTGACCGTGATATGCTCTCCTAAAAGCCCGTTGAGTTGAAATTATTGAAGAAGAGTTTTGGAAATACAATTGAATAATTGCTGCAAGTTCTTGGGGGTGAATAACGCTCGATATTAAAATACATTTTAAACACATTTGGAATTACCACAATCCTTCATTTTGTAACCATTTTATGAGTTAGCTGAACTCAGTTTTTGGATTGGGAAAACTTACTAACTGATTTTAGAGTGCCGCATTGACCCAGATGTTCATTAGTTCAACTCATTACCATGTGTAAATTATTTTGAGTTAAAATAAGTCATAAAAAGTGCTTTAGAAACCCATGTCGAGGGTAAATCACCGATCGAAAGGTCACGGAAAGTTCCGAATTCGCCCTCGTGCCGATTTGTCGCGGTAACGCGGTAACTTCATCCCATTGTTGTTAGTACCTCATGCACGTCACGCCGTTATGGACCACATAACTGGACTTGCTATCCGCGCAATCGTTGATTGTAGGGATCTTTTTTTTATTTTTGTTCAGAATATGTTCTCATACAGGTGCGTGAAAATGAGGATACCCCAACTTTAGAAGAGATTAAATCTATAGTCGTTAAGTAAGCTAGAACAACTGAAAGGTCCAGTTTTGATAGCTCGAATCATGAGTTAATCTAGCCCGAGTAGTAACGCATCACAATTCCCATATTGGTCTCTGGCAGCTTAAACAATGAATTGCTGCAGCCCACGTCGCATGTGTTCGTCACACCCAGTTATGATTAGCTAAGCTAGCTAGCTAAAACAACCCATCTTCAGGGCTATTATAACTCATAAACAGTGATTTCATGCAATTTTTTCGATTTAGTAGCCGTAACTCAGAGGTCTGAGCTGTCGCTCATTAGCAAATTTGGCCGAAAATTGGGTTCTGCTTCCCCTAGGTTGGTAACGATTTATGCGTATTGACACCCTCTTCGAATGTCAATTAGCCGTAGTTAAAACGCAGTTTAAAATTTGTATGGATACAGTATGCAAGTCTAAGTGCAAAATTCTTCTTAAAGTCCGCTCAGTCGAACTTAATTGTGCCCCACGTCTTCTTGTAGACGATTTTGGTCCTTCCTGAACATCAGCTCGAACAAGCTCAATATTTTCATTTGAACGACCAGAATAAGGTGGTTCCAGTATGCTTTACATCTCTTACTGTGTCATTTTTTAAAACTCTGTTTGCTGAATGTCAAATTGCTTCTCCATGTCGAGCTCCTTGACCGTGATATGCTCTCCTAAAAGCCCGTTGAGTTGAAATTATTGAAGAAGAGTTTTGGAAATACAATTGAATAATTGCTGCAAGTTCTTGGGGGTGAATAACGCTCGATATTAAAATACATTTTAAACACATTTGGAATTACCACAATCCTTCATTTTGTAACCATTTTATGAGTTAGCTGAACTCAGTTTTTGGATTGGGAAAACTTACTAACTGATTTTAGAGTGCCGCATTGACCCAGATGTTCATTACTTCAACTCATTACCATGTGTAAATTATTTTGAGTTAAAATAAGTCATAAAAAGTGCTTTAGAAACCCATGTCGAGGGTAAATCACCGATCGAAAGGTCACGGAAAGTTCCGAATTCGCCCTCGTGCCGATTTGTCGCGGTAACGCGGTAACTTCATCCCATTGTTGTTAGTACCTCATGCACGTCACGCCGTTATGGACCACATAACTGGACTTGCTATCCGCGCAATCGTTGATTGTAGGGATCTTTTTTTTATTTTTGTTCAGAGTATGTTCTCATACAGGTGCGTGAAAATGAGGATACCCCAACTTTAGAAGAGATTAAATCTATAGTCGTTAAGTAAGCTAGAACAACTGAAAGGTCCAGTTTTGATAGCTCGAATCATGAGTTAATCTAGCCCGAGTAGTAACGCATCACAATTCCCATATTGGTCTCTGGCAGCTTAAACAATGAATTGCTGCAGCCCACGTCGCATGCGTTCGTCAAACCCAGTTATGATTAGCTAAGCTAGCTAGCTAAAACAACCCATCTTCAGGGCTATTATAACTCATAAACAGTGATTTCATGCAATTTTTTCTAGCTAAAACAACCCATCTTCAGGGCTATTATAACTCATAAACAGTGATTTCATGCAATTTTTTCGATTTAGTAGCCGTAATTCAGAGGTCTGAGCTGTCGCTCATTAGCAAATTTGGCCGAAAATTGGGTTCTGCTTCCCCTAGGTTGGTAACGATTTATGCGTATTGACACCCTCTTCGAATGTCAATTAGCCGTAGTTAAAACGCAGTTTAAAATTTGTATGGATACAGTATGCAAGTCTAAGTGCAAAATTCTTCTTAAAGTCCGCTCAGTCGAACTTAATTGTGCCCCACGTCTTTTTGTAGACGATTTTGGTCCTTCCTGAACATCAGCTCGAACAAGCTTAATATTTTCATTTGAACGACCAGAATAAGGTGGTTCCAGTATGCTTTACATCTCTTACTGTGTCATTTTTTAAAACTCTGTTTGCTTAATGTCAAATTGCTTCTCCATGTCGAGCTCCTTGACCGTGATATGCTCTCCTAAAAGCCCGTTGAGTTGAAATTATTGAAGAAGAGTTTTGGAAATACAATTGAATAATTGCTGCAAGTTCTTGGGGGTGAATAACGCTCGATATTAAAATACTGTATTTTTCTACTTTGATATATAACCTCACTATTACCAGTTGTCAAGGAAATAACAAAATTATTACAATATTCCATGACTGGAGGGTCTATTTCGCCGCAGCCGATATTGAATTGATATCGAAAATTGAAAACCCAACGAAAAAATGTCCTGACTACAGATGGGCTCACATAAGGAAATACAAGCGAAACCTACTCTATGGAGAACAAAATTGCCTTTGTATAAATATAGAAAGCTTAGTGATCGTCTGTACTCCAAAATTTTTAGTTTATGATTACGACGCGACTTCACAACTTCTGATAACAGACGCTGATGAATACTCTTTCGCAACATAACCATAACGCTGTGTGAAGCTCGACGCAACGCTCCCTTTCTGAACGAGCCTTTATTAGTCTTAACTCTTGAACCCATTTAATTCTGTGAAAAATGATGAAACCTGTCTCCTGCTGCCTCAGTCGTGTTCATGTTGTGTTGTTTGTGGTGAAACCTCTATTAACGATTGAAATTTAAAACAGTTCTTGTTTAAACTGAAGTAAGCTTAAATCAAGTGTTTTTGAAACTAGTGATTTTAAAACTACATAATGTAGGAAATAAGCATAAATCAACTTTTCAAATTTAACTTGGTTGGTCTTGTCATATTATTATATTCTATATTGCTTAAAGTATAGGATATTAACAACATTTTAGGTAATGACGCTAAAAGTTACTAATACTAAACTAATCAAACATTATCTCTCCGTGCTCCCCGCTACTGAAACGTGAAAATATCTAGCTTGATATTTTATTCAGACAGGAACATCTTCGCTCAGGGAATTCGCCATCTGGGTAGTGGACAACTCTGTTTGAATTTATTCGGTAAATTTTTATTTTTTATTTAGGAACTTGAGGTCGCATTTACGTGCTTCTGTTACTTTATCGAAATTGTGTTCGTTATCGCCAAAATAAATACACAAAACACATGCTCTAATAAAAATTCGTTGGATTATCAAATTTAAATTTAAAACGGATTCAAAATCAAAAAACTATTTTGAAGACAAATTCTGTGGTTGTTTTGCTATACCGGGTGTTGCATCGTCGAGCGGGACATAGGAAATCCCATGTAATTTTAAATGGGGTCAATTATTGGCTTCCCTAATTATTTTAGAGAAAAATTCTATTTAGGTTTATTAAAGAGCACTAAAACCCACATTCAAAAGAATAACTTTAGATATTTTTGATGAGCTCGTTTACGGGTTATCGCCGATTTCTTTTTAACTATTTCTCCTTTTTATGGCCCCGTATTTGCGGGCACCAGTCAAGGTAAAAGATGACTGTCAAATAAAGTTGTCATTTTGAAATGTGTGCTTTATTGTTATAAAAACTCGTACATCGAAAATATTAAAGGTGTATTTATGAGTACAAATTAATCTGAATAAAACTAAAATAAAGTATCCAATTACAAGGTTAATTATGACATTTTACATGTTTCAATATTTTACTAATTAATAGGTAGGTACTATTAAATTGTTAGAACTTTAGGATTTAAGAAGACGTTCAAATATTCCTCCATTGACTGCTAGACAATAACCGAGGCGATCATAAAATTCTCTTCTTACATTCGCTAGTTGGTAAACTGAAATTCTATTGCATACGGCAAAAATAGCATTTTTTAACTCGTCTACATTTGGGTATTTTTTATCTTTGTATATCCTGTTTTTTAAATGGCCCAAGAGAAAGAAATCATTTGGCGATAAATCAGGAGACCTGGCTGGCCAATTTACTGTATGATTTAGGCCAATAACATTTCCATTAAAAGCACGGTTTAAATATTCCCGGACAGCCAGGGTACTATGTGCCGGGCAGCCATCCATTTGGTACCAAACTTCCTGATTTTCCCTGGCGGCATCATGTAAAGTAGGTAAAATATGATCTTCAAGTAGTTTCAAAAAATATTCTGCATTTAAATTTCGTGTAAGAAATAATGGCCCGATAATATTTTCTCCGAAAATCCAAGCCCATTCATTAACTTTTTGTGAACATTGCGTCCTTGTTTCCACAAACCTGTGTTGGTTTTCTTTGCTCCAATATCGATAATTTTGAACATTGGGTTCATTGTTTAAGGTAAATGTGCATTCGTCAGTGAAACAAATGTTTTTTAAAAATTCCCTATCCATGTTTGCTCTTTCCATCATACCAAAACAAAACTCCTGTCGTCGTATTTCGTCCCTATCTCTTAGCTCTTGGTGCTTTTCATATTTGTATGAATAATATTTATGTCGTTTCAAAGCTCGTAACGCTGTGGTGTGATCTAATCCTATGTCATCCTCAAGTTTCCTTGTGCTGATCTTCCCATCATTTTCTTCCACGCACAATAAAACTTGCAAGTCCCTATCATTTCTTGCATCTCTTCTTTGTTCCTGCCTTTCTTCACATCTGCAGTTATTTATTACAGTGCCTTTTGTCTCAAATTTCTTGATAGTCCTTTCGACTGTAGATTTTGCAGGTATCGGTCTATTCGGATACAGAGCAGCAAACATGTCTGACACATTTTGATAACTATTTCCTTGATAATACCATTTAATCATCAATATTTTTTCTTCAGAAGTGTAATTCATGGCTAATATTTTCGATGTACGAGTTTTTATAACAATAAAGTACCATTTCAAAATGACAACTTTATTTGACAGTCATCTTTTACCTTGACTGGTGCCCGCAAATACGGGGCCATAAAAAGGAGAAATAGTTAAAAAGAAATCGGGGATAACCCGTAAACGGGCTCATCAAAAATATCTAAAGTTATTCTCTTGAATGTGGGTTTTAGTGCTCTTTAATAAACCTAAATAGAATTTTTCTCTAAAATAATTAGGGAAGCCAATAATTGACCCCATTTAAAATTACATGGGATTTCCTATGTCCCGCTCGACGATGCAACACCCGGTATATGCATATAAGATATGTTTTTAAGGTTTATATTATGTTTCTCCTAATAAACATCCTTATAGTAATATCATCTTTGTCGATTATGAAAAAGCATTCGACAGGATAAATCAACAACAAATGCTACACGCGCTGGCAGAATGACGTATAGACTCCAGGTATATAAATGTAATTAATTAAACACGTCTATAAAATTGCCAAAGCTTGTATAAAACTGCACGACTATACGAAGGATTTCCCCATCGATCGAGGTGTAAGACAGGGCGATGTTATATCTCCAAAACTTTTTACGACGCTCCGTGAATACATGTTTAAAAAGATAGATTTTGAAGGAATGGGACTGAACATTATTGGTGAGAGACTAAACAACCTGAAATTTGCAGACGACATCGTTCTAATAACCGACAAAACCGATAAGGCGAGAGAGGTGCTTAAGAGACTGGACGAAGCTTCGAGAACGGCAGGTTTAAAAATTAACCACAGTAAAACCCAATATATGACCAAACTAGTGATAAGCGAACAAATTTCCCTTGGTGCTAACCATATAGGGCAAGTAGACGCATATAGATATCTAGGTTATGAGATTCGTATAAGCAGAGACAACCAAACCCGAGAAATAGCACGAAGAATCAGCTTAAGCTGGGCAGCCTTTGGTAACACTCTAAAATCGGATATTCCAACTTGTTTAAAGAGAAAGGTCTTTAACCAGTGTATACTTCCGGTGTTAACTTACGGAGCAGAAACATTAACACTGACAAAGAAGGTAGTAAATAGAATTCGCGTTGCACAGATAGCCATGCAGAGGGCAATGCTAGGTATAACGCTAAGGGACAGAGTCTCTAATGTTAGACTTTACCAAAGGACTGGAGTAACAGATGCGATTGAACGCATAACCACGATAAAGTAGAACTGGGCTGGACATGTGGCAAGAATGTCAGACGAAAGATGGACAAAATTAATTCTGAAGTAGAGACCCCGACAAGAAGCCTTTCGGAACAGAGGTCGCCCACCAACAAGGTAAACCGACGACATTAGGAGAGTGGAGCCAAGTTGGATGAGAGCAGCACAGGATAGGGGACGTTGGGTTAAACTACGGAAGGCCTATGTTCAGGAGTGGACGCAACCAGGCTGATTGATGATGATGACGATGATAGTAATATGCCTAAATAAGCTCACAAATTAAGGTGGTTTAACGATTTTTAAGTATTTTAGACGTTTCTTTATAATACCGATGTCTATTTCTTTAGGCAAGTTACAATTACAATTATTAAAATGTGTTTTTAATTGAACTTTTCAAATTATTCCTAACTGTATTTGACTATATATTATAAAAACGTAATATACGTAGGTTCGAAAGTAAAGCCCAAAGCCCAACAGACAGAAGTCCAGTACTATACACTGACAAAAATGGATTAATCGATGTCGTGGGTTGCAGAATTAGAGCTACTTTAACGCACGTTTCTATGTTATTCAAACTGATCCTCCGAATTATTACAAATTATTTAAAAACGCTACAATAACTCAGCTTTTTTTGGTTCGTCTCAACACAGAAAGAGATTTTTTATCAACATTTTAAACACATTTGGAATTACCACAATCCTTCATTTTGTAACCACTTTATGAGTTATCTGATCTCAGTTTTTGGATTGGGAAAACTTACTAACTGATTTTAAAGTGCCGTTTTGACCCAGACGTGCATTATTTTAACTCATTACCATGTGTAAATTATTTTGAGTTGAAATAAGTCATAAAGAGTGCTCTAAAAACCCATGTCGAGGGTAAATCACCGATCGAAAGGTCACGGAAAGTTCCGAATTCGCGCTCGTGCCGATTTGTCGCGGTAACTTCATCCCATTGTTGTTAGTACCTCATGCACGTCACGCCGTTATGGACCACATAACTATCCGCGCAATCGTTGATTGTAGGGATCTTCTTTTTATTTTTGTTCAGAGTTTGTTCTCATACAGGTGCGTGAAAATGAGGATACTCCAACTTTAGAAGAGATTAAATCTATAGTCGTTAAGTAACCTAGAACAACTGAAAGGTCCAGTTTTGATAGCTCGAATCATGAGTTAATCTAGCCTGAGTAGTAATGCATTACAATTCCCATATTGGTCTCTGAAAAGTTAAACAATGAATTGCTGCAGCCCGCATGTGTTCGTCAAACCCAGTTATGATTAGCTAAGCTAGCTGGCTAAAACAACCCATCTTCAGGGCTATTATAACTCATAAACAGTGATTTCATGCAATTTTTTCGATTTAGTAGCCGTAATTCAGAGGTCTGAGCTGTCCCCTATTAGCAACACACGTCGGTCTAGGATAACTCATATTTGAAAAAGTCGAATGAAAAAGAGGAGCAAGAAAGGCAAATTGACGCAGTAACCTGCAATCATTAGGAAATCCAAACCACGTGATATTTGTCCACCATGGTCATATGGGAATCACAACTTGCTTCCAATATGGCCGTCGACGGCAAACATCAGAAAAACTAATCTTTGTTCTTGTATGAACGTGGACTAATTATTTAAAAAAAGTCTTGTTCTAGGTAACACATTCCCAGAGAGCTAATTTAAAACCCTTAGATGTGTGGACAATGAAATTATTTCAAGGGATGGAAGTATATGTACGGCTCACTGTTAATGCAACGCAGTATGCCGACAAAATTAGGGAGGTTACAACTTATATAGACATAAGTCTGTCTGGCCAAGATCATTCCCGGTGAATGTTTCTATTGTTCCAGAAGTAAAAGAAATTCCAGCAATGTCTAGTATAGAAATAGACAGAGTATGTTAAGGAGAGTTGAAGGCCTTGGTTACAGCTCTGCACTAATGAGAATTGTGGAGCCTTCAATTTAAAGCGCACAGTACTCTACTGTAAACTAAGCATTGAATCCGTGTATATTTTCCACATATTTGACTTCCATGGCGAAATTGAATTGCTCGCTGAATGTTTTTGGGTTCTGTGAAATGAATATGAAATTTGACACATCGTTGCCTAAAAGCTTTCAGATCCGTCAATTCATTAAGAAGTAATTCAATCAATTCACATAAAATATCTGGTTAAGCGACTTTTACAATCGCGATTATATTCTTTAAGTGCAATCAAGGTCCAGCTATATACATAACTTAATTTGTAGGCGTAAAGTTTCTGCGAGATTTCAAGAGTACATGAAATAGTGCGATAAACATATAAATTCCGAAATCACGGTATCTAATTCGGCATTTGCGAACCATGTCCGTACAGCTAAACATGACTGCCAGAACATTTGAAAATATAGAAATTATACATGATTGTCATATACAGGGTGTCCCAAAAGTAATGGGACACAGAGCAACAGCAGACTCCTTAAGGCGAAATAATGCGATTTATTCAAACTTGCCTTATCTCAAAATTGATAACAACCAATGCCCCACTCATTTTAGCTGGCATAACTTTCTTTAGGCTTCTTACACCGATCCGACTAATAAAAAAATAAGTTACTTTACTTCTTTTACATCAAAAACATATAACTTATTGAAGTCGCTAGGAGCAATCATTTTCGAGATAATGCCATTTCAAATGTTCAATTAAACTAAGTACGTGGTCCAAAAGCAACGGAAAATCAAGCAACGGTGAATTTCTGACTTAAAATTACTGTAAATCAGCTACATTTGCTAAGTGTCAAAGTTAATGTAGATACTTAAGGTTGACTATTTTTTTTTAATAAACACCCTTTTTCATATACGGAATTTTATTCTAATCAAAAATTTTATTTAATACTAAGTTTAATAACATTTAAAAGTAACAAAATAGTTAGAAATAAAAATGGTAACGCCGTGATAGCAATTGTTCAAAATGGCCACCATTGACCTCAATACATTTCGCTATACGTTTTACAAAAGACTGTCGGACTTTAAACAAGAGATCTTCATCAGTTTTGAGCAGAAAGAAATGAGAAAACTGAAGTCTGGCTGGAAGATCAGGCGGCAGTAAACACTGTACGGGTGTAAAGTGATTTGATTTAAATAAACCGGTGATTTCCATCTAAGTGATTGTTTTTTTATTCAAGTACATAATTGTTTAACTTGTCTTTTATATTTATTTAGATTAAATATAAATTTATTTGGTTTAAATACCTTTTTTTAATTTTCAATAGATCAGAATGTTCATTCAAATCAGTTCTTATTTGATCCAAGTACGTGTTTATACAGACGTCACATAAAAATAAGAAATATTGAAATGTTGCTATTGAATATGGTTTAATCAGTACCTATACCATAATAATCACAAACCTTATCAAATTGTTTATAGTGTTCAAATAATAAGGCAAACCAACAGAAAAAAACACATTTTTGCCGAAAATAAAGGTTATGACAAATTACGCGCACGCGCACAACTATTTTTACATAAAAATAACATAAAATTTAAAAGATAACCATCTCTTATTTTATTTCTTATTTCTATGTTATGTTATGTGTTTCTATAAACGTCTTATGGCAAATCTGTAGATTCAACTCTTATTTTATTTTTATGTTATGTTTTCTTGCTGTATATAAACCGACCATTAGTTGTTGTTCCCCTTAAAATATACGTCAATAAAACATTATAAAGAAGTTAATAACTTTGATAAAAAATTAAATAAAGTCAAATTTGCAAATATTAGGTACAATAATAATTATTAATATTATATTAATTATATTATATTTTTTACGTTAGGAGGTTTGATAGGTATTGAATTATGGTGAAAATTGAGAAAAACTGTATTATTTGTAACCTAGGTAGCCATGATTTATAAATACCTGGCTACATTTTTCTAAAAAGATTTTGTGTTCGAAATTTCAAATTAGGTATTACAAGTATCTTTTCTTTGCCTCTTATCTTACTTTTTTAACTCGTTTCATGCGTAACTAAAATATTCAAATATAGTTTCCTACCTTGAAAAGTATCTAACATATGGGATATACCCCTCGATATACCCCAATCTTCTAAATAATTATTCATATTACGTTTATTCCCCATATCTTCGTTTTAATTTTTGATGGAACCACTAACTTCTGTGCCATGCACTAACGAAGAAGATTTCACTCTCACTCATAAATTTCTACAAGACAAAATCGAACACCAATGACCAAAACGCGATGATCAGGACACTTCTGTATTACCAATCAAATTACTCAAAGCCCAAAGTAGGCGACAGGAGTTAATTTAAATACTTACTTAATTATTAGTTTGGATGACCAAATTATTTGAAAAGTTCGGCAATGAATGATTTAAATTAAAGTTAAAGGTATTTAGTTCTTAACTTAAAATGTACTTCGATTAAATAATTATTTATTTGTAAATATTCGGTTGTTTTATATTAACGATTTAATGTAAATACATAATTATTTAGTTTAAATGACCTACACATTTAAATAGTTCTCTATTGGGTGATTTAACTAGCGATTAACGGGATTTAGTTCCTAAATAAAAATTAGTTCGATTAAATAATTAGTTATTTAGATTTTGTTATTTTAGTGGTTTTTTGGTAAGATATTTGTTTGAAGGGTTCTATGATTTGACACAAATCAACCAACAGTCAAATAACTTTGCAAATAAAACGAAATACTCTCATTTATTTCAGTTAAATCAAATTTAGTTAATTAAAATCACATTTATTTATTACCAATAATTATTCACCAAATAAATCAAATTATTTGATTAAGGGAGCACAGTTTTATCAGTGTAGAGATAGAACTTATTTGTATTTAAGGCTGTCCAAACTAGCTCACTGCTTGCGCAAACTTATTTGTAGATTGATTTGGGGTTTTAACATTTTCCAAAAAAATATTTTCTTGTACCGCGATATTTTTACTTCTTTGTCGAATCCTTGGACACCAGTAACTTTTAACTTGACCAAATTTTGTCTTAAAAATTCTGGACCAGAACGAGGTTTGTCGGGAGCCTAATATTGAATTCAGTGCATGCTTTTCGTAAACTTAAGCCATTAACATGCAAAGAAATTAATTCAATTTTCTCTTTACGGTACTTGTATGAGGACCAAAATTAAATTTTAAACAATAATAGCTCGTAACCCGCCACTAAAATCCAAAAACTTTTTTAATATTCTAATTTCTAATACCATGACTAATTGATCGAGTACTATTAAAACTGAGAGTAATTACAAACGGCAATATCAGATTTTAACTTGACATCATAATAATATAAAGTTTTAAAGTCTATTTTTGACATTTTCAAACATTTAAAACTAAGACTGCTGTTAGTTGAACTTAGCAAAGTTTTTTATTGACTTCTCGAACTTTTTTCCAAAAGATCAACGCTTAAGATCCCGCTTAAGAAAATTTTAACGAAGTTAGAAACATGGGAAATTTTACGTGCTCCCAATATTAATTACCTTGATTAAATATTGGCATAAGTTTTTTTTTTGGAAGTAAGAGTTTCCAAGAGTTATAATTACCGAAACTTCGTGATAGGTTTTTAGAGTTTCAGAGGCATAATTATGGAGATAAAACTTTAGAGGATATTTTTACTTTTTAGTTTTGCAGTATTGAGGAATTTTCATACAAAAAAACAAAGAGAAAGTATTACACATTAATAGTCATTTGAGATGGAAGACGGGTATTTTAACGTGCTTACAGGCTTCATTAAACAAACGGTTCAATGGCGGTATAAATTATTATAGAGTAAAATATTTCGTCACTTAAATCGCCCTACTCAATGCTTTCAAAATGGTCATTAAAGGAGTCTTAGGATCGGTATTATAAAACTTAATTGACAGATGAACGAAGGTTAACTTGTGAATTAACCCCACAGATTGAAGTTAAGTTGGCAATCTCAATTCTAACCTAATTGGATGAATTACGTATCGATGTACAGAAATATCAGATTTTGGTCGATGTTGAAGACGTTTGTTGCCATGACCCAACGTATAATTTTATTTTTGAGTTTGAATCGAATTCTTTGTTGTGCGTGTTTTTAATTCAGGTTTATAGCTGCAGCTATGATGGCAGATAAAAAATACCTCGCAGTAAACTTCTAAATTTTTTTGCGTGTCGTTCTATATCCCAAACTTTTGACAAAAGTACTCTTATCGAATAATTTTTCCAATTTGACTCAATATGAAATATAATCTTGTTAATATACGACAGTGCTGGAATTCTGAGCTTAATATACTCATATAAAACGCCATCGTATATATCACGCTAAATGAGGTTCGAGAATCCGAATTTGAAAATAATCTTTAAAAATTGAGTCGTCAGGCGACAGTGATCGAGAAAGGGCTTATGTAAATGATATCTTAAAGTATATATTCTGTGATTTTATAGTTTACCTTAGAGAGAAAAAATGTTTTCTTGGTAGAGGGAACATTGAAAATTATTAGTATTAGATGTTTGATTTGTTTATGTTTAGATATTATATTCTTAGCCCGGATGGAATTCAGAAGAGATGAACTATCAATATTAAAAATGAGTAATTTTTCTCCTTTAAAGTGTTTTTTCTACAAACGTGTTAAAAATGGAACTTTTAACACTGTCTACTAGCCTTAAAAATGTTACTTTAAGGCACTAGTGCCTTAAAACACCTAGTTTAAGGCAATAGTGTTAAAAGTAAAATGTCAATTTTTTCAAAAAACGTCAAAAAACATTTCTATTTTATTTATTTACACTTATATTAATAGTACAATTTGAAAAATGAATTCCTTCCTTAGTTCTGCTGTTCTTCTCGGTTGAGGAGGATTGAACAGAAACAGCAGCATGTCCAGTTGATGTTGAATCATCATCGGCTGATGTCGTTTGTACTGTAAGCAATTTTCGAGCAATAGAATTTTTATTTTCCAAGGTATCCACGATGTGCCCTTCCGCAACGGTTGAAGATTTTCATCCCCCATGCCGCTTAATTGTCGTCAAATTTGCTCCAGCATCGGCAAGTAAGCTCGCAGAGAAACGGCGAAAGCAATGCATCGTATAAAGTGTTGAATTTGGAAGCTGCAGAAATCTTGCTATAGCCCCAGGAAATTTTCCGAACGTATGAATTCCGACCGGATTTCTGGTACATTTACCTTTTAGATATTTTAAGAAGAGCCGCCGATGTACGACATCTGCTGGACGAAGATCAGTATATTTTTGATAAAAATACAAATAAAATTTCTCAACGATAGTAAAATTTCGTGGTACCCTAGTTTTGGTATTTGATATTTTAATAACTAATGAAGTCTTCATATCTTCCACGTTGTCAAAAGTCAACTGACCAAGCTCCTTTCTGCGGCAGACACCAAATACTCCTACAATCGTAGCTACTTTCATCAGAAGGTACTCATCATCCGGTGCGCACTTCAGAAAGTGTTCAATTTGGTCTCTAGAAAAAATTTTTGATTTTTTGGCCTGGTAACCTTCTCCTTGACGCTTCAAGTAGGCAATCAATTTAAAATGTTTGCTGATATCTACGTCGTTATTTACACGATCATTAAATAATCGGACCAAAGAGAAGATGACTTCCATACTTTTGCCTTTTCCTCAAAATAGGTCAGGAATATGTTTTCGGCATACCTTCCAGAAACGCCTTTGTTTTCACACCATTTTATAAATTTATTATGAGCAATCTCATATTGAATTCTTGATTTTCGTGGCAGTAAATCCAAGGTAGCTCTGTTAGCAGCGTCTTCTATGTCTTTAAGTGGATCGATTTCTTGCATTTCTTGCATTTTTGGCAAATCACAACAGCCAGCGCTAGCCTTTTAATAAACTGACAGGACCTTTCAAAATTTTCAATTTTTCTGTAAACAAATCAGCCAACAAAGATGGTTGCTAGGTTCTATTAACAAATGTGAACTAATTTAATATACATATACCATGCTATTAGAAACTACCTGGATGTAAAATGATTCTAAACATTTAAATTTCAATTATTGTATGCTTTTAATTGCCGTTTGTAGAAAAATATTGTATGATTTTGTGTTAAAGGTACTTTTAAGGCACTCTTGTGCTTGGCAGAACGAGCGAAGCGAGCCTTAAAAATGTACTTTTAACACTTATATCATAAATAACTATTTTATGTAAAAATATGATTTGTCACAAAAATTACAAAACTTTATATTGCCTATGAGCAAATTACGCCTATTTTAATTTTCTAAAATATTGTCAATGGAAAAAGTTAATCAGCTACAAAATTAACAAATTAAATGAAACAAAAAAAAGAGAAAAATTACATTTTCTCTTATTAATGTGACTAAGTAAGATAATACTAAATACATGGTGCATGAAAATAGAATCCAAACAGATTAAAATACTAACATTATTAGTTATTAGTTTTTTATATTTTCTATACAATATTATCTGAGTAACACATAGATAATATGGGTGTCAAAGGTGGATTTATAGGGGGGGGGATACCTCCCCAAGGAACCAAAAGAACCATAAAAAAAATTTGGGCATACTCCTTACACATAAGATTAATACAGTAAAACCTCTCCATAGCGGACATTAAAAAAATCTCAATCAGTGTCCGATATACCGGGTGATGCGTGGCTTAGTTTAACATAGGAAATCCCATGTAAATTTTGAGGCGGCTTAAAATTGGCTCCCTGTACATTTTAGAGAAAAATTGTATTATAATTTTTTGAAGAGGCCGATATAATAAACCCATGTAAAAAGTTTGAATAAATTTTAATAAGCCAATCCTAACTTATTCAATTAAATGTGATGGCAAAATTACGAAATTTTCATAGTCTAGGTCAGGGGTTCCCAAACTTTAAAGATAACGGAACACCCAGCAAGTGCTTTTTAGTTTGTGGAACCCCATATCTTTCTCTCTTTCTTTCCTTCTTCTGTCATTGGTGAGGAAATGCGGCGCAGGCGAAAAATTTTTGGGTGCCACGCCCTTTTTTGGACTATCATAACTCTGAAATTCTACGTTTCGATAGCTCAACCAAAAAATGTAGAAATTAAGAAATTGTAAAATATGAACGCCAACATATTTTTTTTAAACATTAATTTTTTTAAGGTGTATACGTATAATATAATATTTTTCAGTATTTTATACACCTGAATTAAAAAAACACGGCGCAAACAATAAAATATAGTATTTTTTAATGTGAGGAATGAAATTGTTTCACTGTTTTATTATTAATTGCTTTATAGTTCGGTACTATGTCCGACAGTTGTATACGCATATCTGGGGTAGCATCCAATCTCGACCTGAATTTGTTTTTTTTGGAAGTGTAAGCTAAAAAACCTGTTTCACAACGGTACGTTGTGATAAATGGGAGCAAAGTTATTATAGCCTTTTTGGCTAGTTCAGGGTATTCACTCATAGCACCAATTCAAAACTCATTTAGAGATACAGATACAAATACTTAACTATAGTATTAATTAATAGCCAAAAATAAATAATTCCGCGGAACCCTGCTGTCTTTTTTACGGAACCCACTTTAGGAATCGCTGGTCTAGGTAATACAGCCAAAACCAGCAAATTATTATTTGGCATTGACAAAACGAAAAGTAGCGTCAGTGACAACATTTTCATTGAAGGCGCTTTAATTATAGCTGAATATAAGCTATTCCATTAAGGAAAAAGCAATTATGATTAAGTGGTATTATGCAGGAAATAGTTAAAGAGCAGTGTCTGAAATGTTTTCAGTTCAATTCCCTGATAAGCCGTGGAAAAACATCAAACCACAGTGTTGCGCACTTAAAAAAAACATAAATATTTTCGTTACAAGTATGAAAAACATCAAGAGCTATGGCAAGGTGATGAAGAACGGAGATTGGTATTCTGTTTTGAGGCAATGGAAAGAACAAGTAGTAATAGGGATTTTTTGAGACATATTTGTTTTACCGATGAATGTACATTCACCCTCAACAAAGAACCAAATGTTAAAAATTGCCTTTATTGGAGCAAAGAAAATGAACATCGTCTTGTTCATATTCAGATGTTATATACACAAAAAATAAATGTTTGGGTAGTAGTTGTAGGACATTACATTATTGGACCATTTTTTACGGATGGCAACCTTACAGCAGTAACCTATTTGGACTTACTACAACATCGAATTGAACTTGCACTAGAAGAAGTTGTACGCAAAAATCAGCAGATCTGGTATGAAATGGATGATTGTCCTGCCCATAATTCTCTCATGGTATGGAAAAGTATTTTTAACGGAAATAACATTGGCCCGCGGCGTTTAATCCTTTGGCCAGCTAGGTCTCCTGCTATAAGGAGGTGTCCGCTAAGAGAGGTTTCACTTAATTGCGATACATTTAAAGGTAAAATATAAATTCATTTTAAATCTCCCTGTGGATTAATAACATTACTTTTTCAAAATATTAATTATATTTAATTTATTTATTTATAACTGAACTGTTAAAATAAATATGTTTTACCGAAAAAAAGGGGACTAAACTATAAACTCCGTTTTTATAACTTCAGCAGAAACTGACAATTATGATTTACCTTGCTGTCGAAAAAGAAGTTGATATTAAACTTCTTTAACTAATTAAAATCGTTACAGAGATTATAATTCTAATCAAAAATGGCATTTTAATTAGTTTTCTTTCTTTTGACTTTATGTTTCGCAGCATGTTTCAATAAAATACGTTCTGATCTCGCAAGAAGCGAAGTAGCTTACGGAGTATAAAAATTAATTAATCTTTACGCCTGATATATTCGAAGTGGATTAGGTTTCGAAAAGTAATGAATGCTCTTATAAAATTTAGTTTTACTCCAGTTAATAAAGACATAATAAAATATGAACTTGAAATTTATTTATAACCTTTTAAAATAAAATAAACTGAGAAACGTAATAGGGTAGTAAAATTTTTATTAACGAAGCACTTTATTTTAACTTTTGTTCTAGAGTTACGTAATAATATACGGAGTGGCCTACTCTCGATGCAGGATTTAATATAATCTAAACTACTGAACTTTTTAATATTTTTTACATTTAAACAGCTACTTTAAAAGTAAAATGCTTTAGTTGCTACTAACCAATTATATTCCATTACTCTACTCTTTCAAAACACCAAGTGCCGTTAAAAACTTAAAACTACAACGTAGAAGTTAGGTTTGTTTACTTTCAGGAATTGGTATGTAACCCTTTTGCTCATTGGTAATAACAATTATTAATTATTTTTACTTTATTTTAGTCGGAAAATTTACCCCACATAGCCTTTGGACAAGATATTCCCAGATGAAGTCTGAACTTATAGTAAAGGAAAACAATGATATTTCAAGATATTGTCAATTAATGGCATTTTCAAATCAAAGGGATATCTACCGAAAAAGTCAAAAGTTTTGAAAGGCGAACAAGTTTCAACATTTAGCAAAAATAATAAAATAAAAAATAAATAAATACAAATTTTGTTCAATATTTTCTTTAATAATAATTATTATTATAATTATGAACTTTATCGCCCGCTAATATATCCTATGATATTATAATGATGTTTATAGGAACGGTTTCTAAGGTATAGTAATAAGTAAATAATTGATAGATGAAAAATAAATATCTTTATTTGTAAAAATTAAATTATTTTATTAGGTGTTCAAAATATGCGCCGTTATTGGCAAGATATTAATAAAGTCTATTTTGAAACTCCTCTCGAACATTAAGGTTTCCAATAATTTCAAGCGGCGTTCTATAAACTTAAGTTTTGAAGTGGCCCCAAAGAAAAAAATCAAGAGGAGTCGAATCAGGAGATATTGCTGGTCACTCCATTACATCTCGTCTGCCAATCCATTTGCCAGGGAACTTTTGGTAAAGCCACTCTCATTTCTCTATTCACTTGATTTTCTAAAGATTGTACAATAAAAGTATCTAGCACATTTTCCAAAAGATTAAATTATAACAACTGTTCAGTTAAATTTTCGTCTAGAAATTGATCAGCAATGGTGTTAAGTTTCTGGACCCCATATTATCGAACCTTTAAATAAATATATTATGATATGCGCATGGATGGCATTGTCACACAGGTACAATTCTCTGTAATATCCTTTTAAAATTTAGGTATATACCGGCCTAAAATTTAATTTAAAAATTCTGCAAATTCATTGCTTTCATCCTCCAATAAACCAGTGTTTATTTTCTGTGAAACGTTGTTGTTTTTTTAAATCACTAAGTTGAATAAAAATATGTATGGTATTTTTAGGAACAAATGAATATAATTAAAACATAACAAGGGGATCACCTGATAATAAAATATATTAAGAATGTAAATCAAAAACATACCTTGTAATTTTTTATCAGAGATTTGCATACAGAGTCCAGTTATAAAATGTTGTAAATCCATTATTGTTCATGAATTATATTTTAAAGGCTCTGGGTTGCTTTATGCGGTGGGAGTATGTAACTCTAGAACAAAATATTGTTGGCAAAGTTTGGATTCTCTTCTCTCTGCCTATGAACAAGCCGACAAACACCAGGCGCATTTCAGGATCATTAGATAAAAGATCTTGAACTGGCATCTTATGGTATGGATATAGCAACTGTTCTTGAAGTACTTCATGAACAATATCTTTGGACACTCCTATTTCCCTACCTAGCCTCCTGGTGCTTATATCTGGATCTTCTACAACACGTTCTAAATATAATAATGAGAGTCCGACAATCTGCCTCAAAAGCAAGGAATGTATATATAGATTCAGATGTAGTACCACCAAGTTCCTTGCACAATTCATGGAAATCCTCCAAGTATACTACAAAATATTACGGATAATTTCAATGTTCGTCTCATCAAGATCTTGTTAGAGTTAGAAATTGTAGAAGAGTTCTATCGGCAACAAAAGCCTATAATAACGGTAACAAAGCTTAACTGTAACTTATAACTTTATCTAAGACACGTTAGTGACTGAAACCTTATTTAACAGATTATTTCATGGCAAATACCCTCTCGTAAATTTAAGGAAACTTCTGAGTTACCTATGTTTTTCTAATATAGCAAAATCAATGGTCACATGGGCATAAACAATATTTAGTATTTTGATTTGAGTATTTTAAACGTGGTGTTTATAAGTTTCCTGTTCTTTATTACGTTTTAGTTTATTGTTTATTAGCGTTACAGCTTTAAAACTAACATACCCCAACAATGGTTAACTATACAAAGAACAAAATGGCCACCAATAACGGATTTTCCAAGAAACATTTCCAAACCGACAAATTCCAAATGTTCGCACATTCGTAAGAATTCACTAACGCTTAGTAAAAACGGGTTAATTTCCAAGGGCAAGAGATATTCCAGGGCCTGTGCCAACAAGTACTCTTGCTCCTGCAATTTTGAATGAAAGTGAACGTCATTCAGAACAAGCACTAGAAAATTTGCAAACCAGCTTGGTCTGAGTCATAAATTAATATAGAACATTCCTAGAGAAAGCCAGTTGTATTTATATGATGTCCAGCCTATAGAATTCTGCCGATGGATATGCATCTCATAACAACCACATTTAGAGCGATGAAATTGTCATGGGATAGTTCAAACTCGTTGTAGATATCAATTAATTGGTCCCTTCTTTCTCCCAATGAGACTTGATGCACACAGACGATATCTTTAAGAATGTTTACCCCCTTTACTAGAAGACGTCTGGCTTAGGCCAAGAAACAAAATGAGGTTTACCCACGATGGTGCTACGGCACATTTTAGCATAACTGCTTGAGAATCTTTAAACCAACAATTTGCCAACCTATGGATTAGCCGAGGTACTGGCGTATCAAGTTAGTCGTGGCCTGCAAGATTTCCTGATTTAAATCCATTGGATTTTTTTTTCATTCATCATTATGCGTTTCGTAGATTCTCTAAGAAAAAGGAATATTTTTTAAACTTTAACACCTGTATATTAGAAACGAATCATTTTAGAAAACATCTTTATATGAATTTTTTTTCATAAAATTGGCTCAAGAATATGTTCTTCAATTTTGTGTACTTAGTTAGGAAACACCCTGTATAATACAGTCCGCGTACACAAATGTAATCGAGAATCACATTACTGTATCATTATAAAACAATACAAAAATCCAATTTTCCTTTAAATTATACTCGCCAAAGCAAATGATATACCAAAAAGTCAATTGCATGTATGTGGCTTTAAATCCCTCTGAATTATATTTTTAGTTCGTTTTTTGTTCAGATCGAACTTCTACTTCATTAGTCAAACAATCAAATCTGTCAATTGGAAAAATGTGTTCGATTTAAAAAAATAAACTCGCCATTCTTTTATTAATGATGACAAAAGATCGATCAGTTTCATTATATTTTGATGGTATATAATTTTTAGTTGGGGCCACCTTTCGACTATTTTATGCCAATAAAGTAGCCTAATACCCTAAAACTAATGCTTTTTGAGAACAATCAAAATTAAAAATGCTAGTAATTTTTTGAACTAATTTAGTAATTTTAGGGCATTGTCTTAGAAGTACCTTTTTTGCATAAAGGCCAACATATAATAATCTGCTAGAAGAAAAAAATAGACTCACATAACTTAAGGGCGAAATATATGCATATTTGGTCAATTTTATAATAAAATGCATATTTTTCCGAAATTATTATTTTATGAGCATATTTTTGTTTTCGGCGTTATCAAAAATTAAAAACGCTCGGTCATGAAATTCGCAGACTCATAAGTTTAATGCCCAGTCCGGTACTTGTTTCAGGGATTTTCTAATCTGAAGATAATTATATAATAATTAATATTCACATTTTGGCTATACACAAGGTATTTATTGGGGGTTTCCGAGGTTTGCAGGTAACTAACCTGCTTAACAAACTGTATTTATATCGGGTTATAATACGTACTTCTGTTTTAGTCTGTCGAAAGATTTCAGTATTTTCAGTGTGAGACTAGTGATTTCAAATTTGTGTTCAAAATGTCTAAAGTGGCGAAAACGTCCTCGTGGATTAAACATTATTGTTTGTGAAAAGAGGCTCCAAATCGATCAACATTTCAAACCACCGCTGTTTTAAGTTACAAAAAATGAAATCTAAGCCAGTTCAGCTGAGTGTAAAAAATGCATTTCAAAACGTTGGAGAAAAATCGAAATCTGAAAGGGAAATTTTTCAAGACGATTTATGCAAGGCCTTGGTCGCACCAAACATACCCTTAAAAAAATTGCAAAATCCGTAATTTAAAGAATTTTTGCAAAAATATTGTCAACAAGCCATTCCTGACGAATCTACTCTTAGAAAGAAGAATGTCCATTCAGTATACGAAACTGTTTTAGAAGAAATTAAAGCTTCACTGGGCGATAAAATTTTTTACATTATTGTTGATGAAAACACAGATGCTTGTGGCTGATATATCGCACATCTTATAATTGGAGCACTTCAAGAAGATAAAGCAACAAACCCATATTTAGTAGCTTTTAAGCAGCTAGACAAAACTAATAATGTGACCGTAACCCGATTTATTCAGCAGTCCCTATCGAGCTTATTTTTACCAAATCTAGTCCCAGATGAGAAGTTTTTAGTGCTTTTGTCTGATGCATCACCGTATATGGTAAAAGTAGGCCAAAACTTAAGAATCTTTTACCCTATACGTACATGTGACTTGTCTTTTACATGGAATAAACCGAGACGCAGAAACCGTCAGAACTGAATATCCTTTAGTAAGTAAATTAATTTCAAATGTAAAAAAGTGTTTCTAAAAGCACCTATAAGAGTGCAGCTGTATAAGGAGAGATTACCAGGAGTTAGTTAGTTTACCTCCAGAGCCTGTAATTACCTGGTGGGGAACATGAATTGAGGCCGCAATATTCTACGCAGAACATTTCGAAGCCATTAAAGAACTAATTTTGGATTTAGATGACGATTCGCAGTGTGTTGTGCAAAATAAAGAATTGTTAAAAAGTGGAAGTGTAGTTAAAGATCTTGTTTTTATTAGGGTTATTTCAGTTCTATACCGGACACAATAACCTCGCTAGAGAGTAGAAATTTAAATTTAAGAGAGTAAATTAGTATTGTTGAAACTTTTTTCGCTAAATGTAACAATATTCCCGGTAAAGTAGGAAGTCAAGTAAGGAACAAATTGGATGTAACTGTACGATGAATGAAGGATTTAAGTACTTAACTGCAGTAAAAAGCATTTATGAAGGTAAACCATCCAAAGAAGTTGTATCTTGGCCTTATACTTTACTACCTAAGTTGCAGTATTGTCCGATTACATCAGTAGATGTTGAAAGAAGCTTCTCTTTGTATAAGCATATTTTTTCTGATCCAACACACAACAATCCTTTTTAGTTGAGAATTTTGAAAAATATTTAGTAATAAATGCCTTTTATACAATTTCAGGTTAAATAATTGTTTACTTTTATTTTTTTGATGATTCTGTTTAGATCAGCTTGGACAATGAAAGTATCTATATAATATAATATACTATATAAAATCTACAATTTCCAAAAAGGGAGGTATAGTAAATATCCCCAAAGAAAACAAAGAATTAAAATCTGGTGCTGAAACAGGCCCGAAGTTAGAAGTAAAAGCTATCTCTATTATTAATTCTGTGACTTTGGCAAAAAGGCTGATATCTAAAGAGAGTTGAGAATGTCCTAAAAAAACTAAAATAATTTTAAACAACATGAGTTGTCGTCCCACCTTTCCACAAGGTAATAAATAAAAAAGTAACGATGGATGGGGTTGTGCTATATTTGCCTCTTCAATATCATATCATCCACAGAAGGAATTCAGTGTCAAACGTGTATAAGATTATATTACGACAATTGTACCCAATAATGCCTCCATCAAAAGCTTAGATATTTTTTTGTGATTGTTATTGTAAAAACTTTTCGTTCTTTGAATTAGTTGTTACAGTAGGCAAACGTTATATTTTTCATCACTTAGATAAAATAATTACAAGAATTCCAACATTTAATTTGCATTTCTTGTTCCACCCGCATTTTTTGAAATTTCTGATATAATAATAACTATTTATTTAAAAAATGTATTGTTATTTTTAATCGCAAGTATACCTAGGTATGTGAAGGTACCTAATTTTGTAGAATTAAATTCAGCTTCAGAGTACAGTCAATAACTGTATATTGCGAGTACAATTAGTAATGCGCCATGACCAATGACTATCCCGTCGACACTATATTTTAATAACAAATTTAAAGATATTTCAACACTTCTTACAGTAAAAATAACATCGGCATCAGTTTCATAAAAAAAAATAATTGCGGATTTAAAAAAAAAAGAATTTTACATAATGCATTTCTTTTGGCGAGTGGGAATAAAATAAACAAAAGCCTTTTTAAGAGACCAATAACTGTAGCATAAGAGAGATAACATTAGATACTGGCTTTACATAAAAGAAAAGCAAACATATTTCACAAACGACGGAAACATTGGTATTGTCTTATTTTTCCTAAATTTTAATCAGATTATTTTTGGCTAAATTATAGTTTTTAATTTTTGATATAAGAACAAAATAAATTGAAAGTAAAATTATATAACGCCGGCAAAAATATAAAAGCACAATTCTTCCGGAATTTTCAAATTATCTTTTCAATTTAAGAGCCATTTATATAGCTTGCATCTCTATCGCTTGCAAGCAATAAAAAACAACTTTCCTCTTTCAACAATCACATAAAGCCAGCAAATTGGTAATTTATTATCCAGTTCTAAACCTAATTTTCTTGACTATCTGTCACTGAGAAGTAATTAAAACTTTTAATGAAATTTGTAGGTAGTTGGAGGAACTAGCGGTTTCCTATTATTATACCAGGCGTGAAAGAAAACTGAAAACAAGGTAGACGGAGATTGCTTTTTCTCTAATATTTGCAAAAAGAGGTAAAATAAATTAGTTTATAGTAAAAGCATACAAGAAACGAAAGCAACTATATATATAATGCTGCACGACCCCCCCCCAAGTGCATTTTTTATGACTGTTCAGCATCCTTAGGTTAGGACCTTTTGTACTGTACTGATACAGCTGAAATTTTTAACGGATGAAGCATTCTTAAATTATTAACAAATTTAGGAATTTACGCTCCAATACTACATTCTTACTTGATTCTTTAATTAGGTCATTAATAGTTTTAACTAAAATATATTCTAATATTATTGCTACTATTGATAAATGAATGGCAAACCGATGATGGAACGTTGATAAGCATCCCATTATTTGCAAAAGTAATATTTCCACCACCAATGCCAGTAGACGATATTGTACATTGTTTTGATATGCTGTCAGCTCTGGTCAACTTATGTTTTTACATTTACCCGTGTTATTATCATGTAGGTATTTTAGGCTGGTTATATCGTCACCCGTGTCAATGGACAATACAGCCTAAGATCTTTGATAACATCCTATATTTAGTAATTTAAAATACCACGCAATCTGTCTTTCTTTGATTGTAATTCATTCATTGTGGTTCATTTAGATATTTGATGGGATGCACAATGATCCATGTATTTTTTCACAATATACAAAATTAATCTCAAATTCTAAATCCCCTTACAACTTTACTTTTAGGCAAATTTATAAATATGACATATAAATACTTAACCTGTGCTCGCCATTGTGAGCTTGTTTGTGTCCTTATTGTAAAGTTTGTGATTATATTGTACAGCTCTTGAAAATGGTTTAAGAAACCGAAACGTGAATTATTTTGGATTTTTCTTTCCTCTTTAATATAAATACTGTTGGGGAAACTTGTATCATTACGTCAAAGAGAATAGGTTGGTAAATAATGTCTGTATGCGATTTCAATCTCTGCTATTTTTGTTTGTTAATTAACGCAGTTATTGGCATTCAGTCACGTAGCTAGTCAAAGACGCGTCGCAGCGATACTTTTAAAACGTCATTGGGACGCGAGCTCCCTATTGGGCGAAAAATAGGTCGTGTCGCGTTGCGCGCGGCTATTGATAGAGACAAAAAGCACGGCGCAAGGGTGTAGTCAGCAGTCTTTCAAGATGGCTCGGTGAGGCAAGTGCTGTTATGTGCGCTACGCGATTTTAAGACTGTTTTGGACAATTGAAGCAGTCTTGCATGAGGGCTCCGTGACGCAAGGTGCTTTTACGCAAGCGGCACGATTTTAAGGCTTTTTGGGTAGTTAATGGTTTCTTTTTAAGTTAGGCTAAGCAGATAGCAATTTTGCGTTATCTTACGTACGAAGTTGAAGTCCCTACTATTCGGAACAAGTTCAAGGAATAGTTAGGGAACCAATGTAAAAGGCAGTTAGTAATGTGAACGTTAGTATCGACCAGTGTATTTGTAGTGAATCCTTGTAACATGCCACCATAACCTGCATTAAGGAATAACAACACAAGTGTTTAAGGAAACAATTGTTTTATTCAAAGGTAGCAGGAAATTAAGCACTCTTATTGGCCACGCAGTATAAATTAATGTAACCACTAGGGAACTAACCTTGTGTATATTAGTGAGAAACCTTGTTCTCTAGCCACTTGTTGAGACCTTATACAATAAGGATTTGGCTTATTTTGACTAACACACACTACTAAAATACAAACTCAAATTGCAGACACTACCGGAAAGAAAGCAGTGAATCTCCATTTCCAATGATAGAATGCTATACTGCTGCAACCTGTAGACCGATTTTGAACTCCTTGGTATATAGGTAGCGCCATCTACTAGCAGTTTCTAGTAATCTGAAGTAGGAAAAATATCTTTCGGGGTATATTTCTAGTTCTTGGCATAATCTGTGATATTCAATAAACTGCAGTCTCATCGAATTAACTTGGTCTATCCAATATTCCGATCTACATCTACTTCTCCTTAGGACAAGTAACGCTTAAGCCTGTTTCGAATCTCGCGCTGTTAACCTCAAGCAATTTACTGACGCGTACTTTAGCTGCAGCTTGTGGGATGTATAAACACGTTATTTAACTCTGCAGCATTATTTGGCGTGCGGTATCTTACTCGGTAGTAGTAACTTGAGTGACAGGCAGCAGGAATCATTCATAACCGATTAAAAATCGTAAAAATGAATAATAGAGTAAGTAAAGCCTCTCCAGAGATATAAGAAAGTTACACTTTGCCTTTGAATGGGATTATTCAAGAGTAACATCAACTGTATGGAAAATTGTGAATGATCCCATTTTAGCGTGGACAAAAAGAACCGATATTGGCATTTTGTCGAAGGTAGATGGAAGTGATCAAGATATAATACGGCGTAAAATTTACAAGTTATACGAGGAACAAAGTGTGCCTACATTAGATAATTTAATTAATAGGCTTGAAAAAGATGAAACCGGCGTTAAATGTGGCAGAACAACGTTATGGAAGTGTATTCAACACATGGGCTCTAGATTTAAAAAAATTAACAAAAGACAAGTTTTAATGGAATCCAGTAGAACTCGGGAATGGCGATCCGAATATCCACAAAAAATTAGGGTTTACAGAGATCAGCAAAGACCGATTATTTACTTGGATGAAACCTGGTTCGACACATATGATACCCCGGAAAAGGCCTGGGTTGGCTCAAGCGGCAAGTGTAAAACAAGCGCGCCATCAAAAAGAGGCAATTGACCAGGAGTCAAATGACACAAAAGCAACAATCCAAAACTACATGTATGATAATGACATTTATTTTCAGGGAGATTACACCAAACGCAATTAATTAGGGTTTTAAAAATTTTAAAACTACAAAAGGAATAGTTCTGTGATAATTATGCAAAATATCTAGGGCATATTCAGTTTTAAGGCTTCCACCATACCATTGTATATTTAATCCCATCGAACATGTTTGGCACCAACTGGAATCTGTCATTCCATAGGGATCAGTTAGTCACTTTCTTATATCTCTGAACAGACTTTACCTACCATAAAATTGAAACGCTCTGTACAACGCAACAGTATTAATCAATATTATTGCAGCCAGATTATCCGTATAACAAATCAAGCTGCATTCTAAACAATATATATTCAATTTCGCCCGAAGCAGCAAAATGAAGTTCATATCAGGCGGCATTGTTTGATAATGGCCAAACTTTTGGCTATTATTACTTTTTAATAGATTCTCAAATAAATTATCAGACCTTTTGTAACGGCAGCGAGAATAAATGTCATGACATGCATTTCATTAGCAACATTAAGCGTAAATTATTGTGAAAGTTTTAAAGTAACTTAAAGAGAGCTTTTTTTTCTATTGTCTGCACCAGCAAAAGTAGTAATTAAGTATTTTGTTACTCGTCTTAATTTTCTTATTTTTTGTACCAATTTAAATAAAACATATCCCTGAATAACACCGTTATTCTAACCTTGTTGCCATTTGAAATAAATAGTGTTTTTATTCCTCCTTACCTACTTATTTTGTTTGATTACATTCAGGCTAAGTGAAAAACTCTAGTCGAGGTTAACTTACCCATTTTATTTTATACAGGGTGGCCCATCGAAAACGTACCGCAAAGCATTACAGACTGAGAAAGGGCTTTTCGACAAAAGCCGGAACCACGTCAAGTTTGTTTGTCAGGGGGACAACTTTTGACGCAAATACCATAGCAAAACCCTCAACCCCCTAAGTGGGGTGTCACCCTGCAAATTTTTCAAATGAGAATGAGGTTTAAGTGATACCTCACTAAAAAGGACTCTTAATTTCCTATACATCGCTGTTTACTTTTTGAAAATCGATGGACTCGTTTAGGAAATATGGACCTTTGAAGTATCAGCAATAGGTTTGACGTAAAATGCAAAAATCGATTTAATTTTACTTAAAAACTTACCGTATTAGTCAAGTAAATGCTTAACTGTTGTCCGCCAACGTGCATACAGCGATACAGGTTATCTTCAAACCGTTGCCGTTCATTCTGTGGTGTCACTTCGCGACATACGTCAATGATTCGCCCTCGCAGATATTCCAATGTGTCAGGTGAAGTGCTGTAAACTTTGCTTTTTATGTGCCCCCACAAGAAAAAATCTAAAGGACTTAAGTCGGGTGACCGAGAGGGCCAATCAATTGCACCCCTTCGGCCTATCAAGCGTCCTGGAAACGTGTCATTTGAATAATTGCGCACATGTAGCGAGTAATGCGGAGGAGCTCCGTCTTGTTAGAAAATCAGTTCCTGTTCATTGTGTGCAGGGTCGTTCTCTATGATATTGGTTAAAGCTGGGTCTATGGCATTTTCTCGTAAATCCAGGTACATATCCACTGTTAATTTGCCAGAAAGGAAAAAAGGGCCTACAATGGAATTTCCAAAAATTCCAGCCCATTACATTCAACTTCTGGGGGTTGTTGTGTGTGTGTCTTGTGGATAATCCTTGGATTGGCATCGGCCCAGTAACGACAATTGCGGCGATTCACTAAATCATTTAAGAAGAAGGAACATTCGTCCGAAAAAGACACATCATATAGGAAATTGTCATTATTAATCGCTCGTTCAGTCATAATTTCGCAAAATTGAGAGCGACAATCAAAATCGTCTTCATTTAGTTCTTGCACTACGAATTTTATAAGGATGGAACTTGTATTTTTTTCAATACTCGTTGGACACTTGTACGACTCACGCCCATCGCAACGGCCAATTGTCTTGTACTTAGCGTACTATGAATTGCAACTTGCCCCAATACTGCTATCTCCGTAGGTTCCTTGAGTGCCAGATTTTTAAGTTGCCCCTTTTTGTTATGAACGGAACCTGTTTCGCGAAATTTGGCCACCAAGTCCCGAAAAATTTTTCCAGAAATATGTTTGTCATGTTGGTTAAACAGCTCCGCGACCCCATTTCCGCATTCATTGTTTTCGAAAAAAAATAATTTCTACTCTTTCTGCAATTGAGTACACCATAATTGATAAATTTAAAAGGTTCAATAATTTGGAAACACTTCAACCACAAGTCACAAGACCTAGCAGTATCTAGCAACTACCTGGCCCAATGCGATGCAAAAACCCGATAACTGTTATCTCACTAACACGAGCCTATAGAATCTGCAAATGACCAAAAAACAGCGAATTCTTTTTGAATTTTCAATAATACGGTAAGTTTTAAATCAATTTTTGCATTTTGCGTCAAACGTATTATTGGTATTTCAAAGCCATATTTTCTAAACGAGTCGATCGATTTTCAAAATGTAAGCAGCGATGTATAGGGAATTAAGAGCCCTTTTCTCACTTGAAAAAATTTGGGGGATGACACCCCCTCTTGTTAATAAGTCCTTTCCCAGCCTGTAATGCCTTGCGGTACGTTTTCGATGGGCCACCCTGTATAAAAAAAAAGATATATGAGAACTTACGTTAGGTGGATTAAATTGCCATACTTCAGACTGATAAATGAGCACCATTAACACATGGAGATAATGTAATGTAATGTACCGAGCTTTGGTAAAATCGAAAATCTTTTCCTTGCTTTATGGTCTAATTAGTATAAGTTAATTATTTGAGATAATCACTTTTATCTACACTATCACTATTATCGTTTGGTCAGTAGCCCAGATAGATCTTAAATCTATATATACTCACAGGCAAAATAATCGATCAAGCAAATTTTCGATGAATTTAAATCGCAAATAATTTTTTTAATTGATGTTGGATTTAAACAAATTTCAAAGAATATTGTAGACAAATTAAGGGAGAATCGCTCACATTTTAAAAATTTACTAAAAAATAGACGTATACAGAATAAACCAAAAGATATTATTACCATAAGTTTAAGACACTTTATGGAGTGGCGAAACAGTATATTATTCTAAAATAATTTCAATAATCAAGTCACATCTGTTCTTAACATTTTTGTTTTTGGTTCATCTCGATATCTTTATTTTTGTGGTAAATACGGATTTTTAAAAAAAAACATTGCAATTTTCAATAATTTTTCTGTACGAAAAACTAAGGTTGCTATTAAGGATGACAGTGACAGTTTTGTTGAATCATCCCATACTTGGACATGTCACTTACGGCTCTCAGAAGCTATCAAATTATTTTTTGTAATTTGTGTTACTTCTGAGGTGTCTATGTCGCCGACTGATGTTGTCAAAACCAATGATTTAATCCAGGATGAACGGTCACAGTATTACGTGGCAAGAGTTCTAAGCGTTACAAGAAGTAAAGTACAAAGGGCTGTAAATCGGTTTAATCAGCATTTCGACTACAGTAGAAGGAGTCAATTTGGCAGGAAGAAGTGAATCGAATGAACGAGATGATCGATTTATTGCACTAAATGTTCTACGTGACCGAAGAGTAACTTCTGTGGAGATAGAAAACAAATTGGAGGACGTACGGCAGAACGAGAGAACGATAAGAAGGAGGTTATCTGGCATTGGATTACACGCAAGGAGACCTGCAGCCGCTCCCGAGTTGCTAAGAACCCACAGGGTTGGATGCCTTAGATACGTTAGGTAGTATCAAAATTGGCACATTGATGAGTGGGAAAATATCCTATTTACCGACGAACCCAGGAACAGGGGAACATTTTAAGCAAAACCGTTTTTCCCATAGGGTAAGCTATGGCGGAGGCTCCGTTATGGTGTCGAGTGGCGTGCAGCTCAACAGCAGCAAGATAATTTAATAAAATTTTTAATTCGAATGTTGTTTACCCCTGTATTTCCGTAACGGCCGGGAATAGGACATGTTTATAGGAACTTTTATGTTTATTTTGGGTCCCCGAATACGTACCTAAAATATCGACATTTGCTCCTGAATAATCCTGTATAATATCCTGCATCAGAACTCCAAATAACATATGGGAAAACACGAACAAAAATAATGCAGAACTCATCAAATATAATGAAATAGTATTTTCGCGACTGCACCACGATAGAAGATATAATCGTACCCACAGAGGAGACGATTAAGCACAGTTTATACGGGACCAGTGGAAACACATGGCGACCGCAATATTGTACATTCATTCGGACGTACGACACAGTTATACAAGATTATGCCGTCAACCATCCAAAGGCAACCAACGACCAGAAGCCAATCTTAAAGACGCTGATATGATGGTGCGAAAGTCCCCATACCCATTTACCCTAACAAACCGCCTGCAATAAAAGCACATAGAGATGCCTTATTGTACAACAGATCTAATAGGTCGCAGTAATAGTTCCAATAAGGCCGCGACTATCTAACCCATTTAGCATGCCCTAAAAGGCCCTTTTACGAAAACATATTTTAACCATACCTATTCAGTAAAAATCTCATTTTAAAAGGACGCTATTTATAACGCAACACATGTATCCTTTCTTTAAAATTATGTTTTCTTCTCCGTTATTCCAGCGTCGCCTTGCATCGACAATAAAACCATCCCGAATATCCCTTTATATGAAACCCCTCTGGCGGGATTTGTATCACTTTACAATGCAGCATATATTGAATGCTGTTGGGACGGTGGCCGACGATCGTCTTTGTGTCCTGCTGAAAGATAATCCAGTCACGTTCGCCTAGATCGAAGGACCCGGAACGGTGATTGAGCGCGCCAGGACCTTCGAACCAATGGCGTACAAGATTTTTATTACGCCAGTCCCTTTGTGTTTTTAAAATGCATTTTTCTTATGCTTTCTTTAATATTAAATTCAAAATTTATTAAGAAAACGTCTTATAGAGCCAGTGGTTTTAAAGTCGGGCTAGCTCACAGCATTAATGGAGACTAGGGAGGGTTGAAACCATGAAAGTTTTGATACGTTTTCAAATTTGCCGCCCAAAACGTTGATTGTTTAAAAGATTTGATAATAACAGAATTTTTCCGCGTGGGCTGCAAATTTGATAATTGTTTTTCAACGATTCAAGTGATGTTAGACATTTTATCGCTGAAAACTTGATTGATTGGTGTACAATTGTATATTTAGCCAGGGTAAGTGTAAACGTTTTATTAAATATGGGTTAACGATTATCCTCTTTACTGAACTTACATGCTGTAGCGATGAGTTTTAACTACTATTCGATATAGAAATGATTGTATATTGTATAGATGTTAGTTTCTAAAGGTTCAAACGTTTATAAAATACACTGCGTCCATTAATTATGGAATAGGTAAAAAAGTACTCAAATTTTAAACATCCATATCTCCATCAAAATTATATCAATCCACTCAATTTTTGATTTATTAGGTAGGCCGTCCCTTGGACTACTTAGCACAAAGTATTTCACCTTACTTTATGTCTTTTTTATACAGGATGATGGCTAAGATACCAAGCCATGTAAAATGTGCTGATTTTAAAATTAATGTTTGGAAAATACGAAGCAATGGAAATTGAATTTTATTAGTGTACTGGTTACAGCTTTATATTAGGTACTTACTGTACAAATTACAGCGCAGTGCCGTTCGTGTCAATTAAAAAAAAATAAAAAAATAAAAATTGGAATAGGTAAAAAAGTACTCGAATTTTAAAATCAATATCTTCATCAATCCATTCAATTTTCAGTTTATTAGGTAGGCTGTCCCTTGAACTACTTAGAACAATGTGTTTGCCCTCACTTTATGTCTTTTTTATACAGGATCATGGATAAGATACCAAGCCGTGTAAAATGTGCTGATTTTAAAATTAATGTTTGGAAAATACGAAGCAATGAAAATGGAATTTTATTAGTGTACTGGTTATAACTTTATGTTAGGTACTTACTGTACAAATTACAGTGCAATGCCGTTCGTGTAAATTAAAAAATCTGTATATTGCAAATTATATTGACTGAAAACGTTTTACTTCTATTTGGATTTACGTTGCTAGTCAACCAATTGCCCTTGTCAATTTATCAAGAGTATAAATTTGTTGGCAGTTCTTGACAAGGTCTTTTGTTTAGTTTCTTTTTTTAAATGAATGCCAATATCCGATTTATATCTCCAGAAGAATGTTCCTATGCAAGAGGACTGTTTGAGCAGGGCCGGTCTCAGTCTGATATTGCCAGAATCATGAATAAAACGCAAGGGGCTATATCAAAAATTTTAAAACGGTATCGAGAATATGGATCGAATCAGAGAAGAGCAGGACAAGGCCGACCAAGGAAAACAACTGCTAATCAGGATCGGTTTTTAACGATGCAATGTGTTCGGGAGCGATTTACAACAAGTACCAAGCTACAAGCACGGTTGTCAAACGTTCACAATGTTCGACTATGTAAGCAAACAATACTTAATCGCTTAAAAGAGGTCCAACTGAAACCGTACGAAGCAGCGATAGGACCAAAGCTGGAACCGCACCATAGACGTGAACGATTGCAGTTTGCTCAAGAGCATTTGCCATGGGGTGAAGATGAATGGGCTAATGTTTTATTTAGTGACGAATCCCGTTTTTGTCTATACAGCAATGATAGACGTTTAAAAGTGTTTCGAAGACCTCGTGATCGCTATGCTCAGTGTAATTTGAAAGAGCGGGTTAGTTATGGCGGTGGATCAATTATGGTTTGGGGAAGTATATCTCTAGAGGCAAAAACGGAATTGGTATTTGTAGAGCGATTAACTAGTGACAGGTACATTACGGAAATTCTTCAGGAGCATGTTGTGCCTTTTGCTCCCTTTATTGGAGAAAACTTCATTTTTATGCAAGATAACGCACGTCCACATACGGCAAGAATAGTAACGGAATATCTAGCAGAAACGGGAATTACCGTAATGAATTGGAAAGCTCGAAGCCCAGATCTTAACCCTATAGAGCATTTATGGGATCGAATGGGTAGAGAGGTTCGTGCAGAAGCTAACCCACCAGAAACTTTGGCTCAGCTGAGATTGACGCTACAAAGAATATGAGAAAATATGGATCAGGTTTTTATAAGAAATCTGATTCTCAGTATGCCAAATCGTTGTCAAGCTGTCATTAATGCCCGTGGAGGAAGTACGCGTTATTAATTTTTATTCCTATAATTTAGTTGTTTCTTTAAATTGTTATTACTATTGTTAAGTTAGTGTTATATCACGATTTTTTAATTTTTTTTAATTAACACGAACGGCACTGCGCTGTAATTTGTACAGTAAGTACCTAACATAAAGCTGTAACCAGTACACTAATAAAATTCCATTTTCATTGCTTCGTATTTTCCAAACATTAATTTTAAAATCAGCACATTTTACATGGCTTGGTATCTTAGCCATCATCCTGTATAAAAAAGACATAAAGTAAGGTGAAATACTTTGTGCTAAGTAGTTCAAGGGACAGCCTACCTAATAAACTGAAAATTGAATGGATTGATGAAGATATTGATTTTAAAATTCGAGTACTTTTTTACCTATTCCATTTTTTATTTTTTTATTTTTGTTAATTGACACGAACGGCACTGCGCTGTAATTTGTACAGTAAGTACCTAATATAAAGCTGTAACCAGTACACTAATAAAATTCAATTTCCATTGCTTCGTATTTTCCAAACATTAATTTTAAAATCAGCACATTTTACATGGCTTGGTATCTTAGCCATCATCCTGTATAAAAAAGACATAAAGTAAGGTGAAATACTTTGTGCTAAGTAGTCCAAGGGACGGCCTACCTAATAAATCAAAAATTGAGTGGATTGATATAATTTTGATGGAGATATGGATGTTTAAAATTTGAGTACATTTTTACATATTCCATAATTAATGGACGCAGTGTATGTTATACTGGGGAGGAATGATACACCTTAATTTGGGAGAATTGACACATGTGTTAAACCTATGAAATTGTTATTTATCGTGTTTCATTAAAGCATTTATTTTGTTCCTCATAATTTTCGGATGACCTTCAAATGGAGTAAAAAACGAACTATTTTCTTGAAAGATATTGCAAGGCTTATTGGCATCGAAGAAGGACGCACACCCTAATATATTCCTAGGCCTTCTTACTCCTACATGACCCCTGAAGAAACAAAAGCACTTCCCAGCCTCTCCCTCCTCCAAGAAAACAGCAAAAAAAAAACAGAAATGAAACCTGAAAAGACAAAGATTCTAACGGACATACAAGAAACCATTTAAGAAAAACCTAATGGGTCAAAAATCAACCGGAACAATCAATATGAACAAGATTGTAAATAAGACAACCAATTGAGGAGGAATCTGAATCTGATGAAGTAACTGATGAAGAAGACTTAATAGAAAAGGAAAAAGAAGAAGAATATAGGTTGATAAATGTAAATGGTTTGGTGCTAGTACGATTTATGACAAAAAACAAATGTAGAACACTACGTCAGAAAAGTTTTAGAAACAATATCTGAAGGAGAATATCTGATTAATTTTATACGACGGAAGAAACCTGGTTACTATTTTGTTTATCCTGACGCAGAAGATCATTCTCTGGTGTCTGAAGAAGACATTGTGAAGTTACCACCTCCACATTTGGTGCCACATAGACAAGAAAATTGGCCTTTGCTATAAGATTTGAAAAATTTGACAATGTTAAGTAGTTAGTAACTCCGTCATATTTTGTAAATATGGTGGTAATAAATATTTAAAACGTACTTCGTAGTTTATCGCCTTCTTTGTCAAAGCTCCGATATACTGTATTAAACCTCCATTACTATGGGAGGTTTGATACACTTTACAGTTTTTAAGAAAATCTTAAATATCCTCTACCATACCATGTCGGATTTTATCTATGCATAATTAATTACAATAATTTGAGTATATGGTGTATTAACCCTCACTAGTCTTCCCTATATGTTAATGATTATAAGTTTCGTCACTTCGCGTCGCGTCGGTACATTCATACAGGTCGTTGGTATGTATGGAAACGGTCGATTATTTCTTAAAGTAAAACAGTCAGTAAAAAATATTTTAGACAAAAGTTTTAGGGTTTTTTAAGGTGTATTAGGATTTTAAAAAAATAAGTATACAGGTTAAGTCAGAAAACCGTAGAGGAACAAAATTACTTTTTTTTAAATGAAACACCCTATATCTTAGAATATTTTTGGATTTTACATAAAATAACAATTATTTTTTAATACAAGCATTATAAGTCTAAACTAGATAGATAGACGTTTAAAAGTGTTTCGAAGACCTCGTGATCGCTATGCTCAGTGTAATTTGAAAGAGCGGGTTAGTTATGGCGGTGGATCAATTATGGTTTGGGGAAGTATATCTCTAGAGGCAAAAACGGAATTGGTATTTGTAGAGCGATTAACTAGTGACAGGTACATTACGGAAATTCTTCAGGAGCATGTTGTGCCTTTTGCTCCCTTTATTGGAGAAAACTTCATTTTTATGCAAGATAACGCACGTCCACATACGGCAAGAATAGTAACGGAATATCTAGCAGAAACGGGAATTACCGTAATGAATTGGAAAGCTCGAAGCCCAGATCTTAACCCTATAGAGCATTTATGGGATCGAATGGGTAGAGAGGTTCGTGCAGAAGCTAACCCACCAGAAACTTTGGCTCAGCTGAGATTGACGCTACAAAGAATATGAGAAAATATGGATCAGGTTTTTATAAGAAATCTGATTCTCAGTATGCCAAATCGTTGTCAAGCTGTCATTAATGCCCGTGGAGGAAGTACGCGTTATTAATTTTTATTCCTATAATTTAGTTGTTTCTTTAAATTGTTATTACTATTGTTAAGTTAGTGTTATATCACGATTTTTTAATTTTTTTTAATTAACACGAACGGCACTGCGCTGTAATTTGTACAGTAAGTACCTAACATAAAGCTGTAACCAGTACACTAATAAAATTCCATTTTCATTGCTTCGTATTTTCCAAACATTAATTTTAAAATCAGCACATTTTACATGGCTTGGTATCTTAGCCATCATCCTGTATAAAAAAGACATAAAGTAAGGTGAAATACTTTGTGCTAAGTAGTTCAAGGGACAGCCTACCTAATAAACTGAAAATTGAATGGATTGATGAAGATATTGATTTTAAAATTCGAGTACTTTTTTACCTATTCCATTTTTTATTTTTTTATTTTTGTTAATTGACACGAACGGCACTGCGCTGTAATTTGTACAGTAAGTACCTAATATAAAGCTGTAACCAGTACACTAATAAAATTCAATTTCCATTGCTTCGTATTTTCCAAACATTAATTTTAAAATCAGCACATTTTACATGGCTTGGTATCTTAGCCATCATCCTGTATAAAAAAGACATAAAGTAAGGTGAAATACTTTGTGCTAAGTAGTCCAAGGGACGGCCTACCTAATAAATCAAAAATTGAGTGGATTGATATAATTTTGATGGAGATATGGATGTTTAAAATTTGAGTACATTTTTACATATTCCATAATTAATGGACGCAGTGTATGTTATACTGGGGAGGAATGATACACCTTAATTTGGGAGAATTGACACATGTGTTAAACCTATGAAATTGTTATTTATCGTGTTTCATTAAAGCATTTATTTTGTTCCTCATAATTTTCGGATGACCTTCAAATGGAGTAAAAAACGAACTATTTTCTTGAAAGATATTGCAAGGCTTATTGGCATCGAAGAAGGACGCACACCCTAATATATTCCTAGGCCTTCTTACTCCTACATGACCCCTGAAGAAACAAAAGCACTTCCCAGCCTCTCCCTCCTCCAAGAAAACAGCAAAAAAAAAACAGAAATGAAACCTGAAAAGACAAAGATTCTAACGGACATACAAGAAACCATTTAAGAAAAACCTAATGGGTCAAAAATCAACCGGAACAATCAATATGAACAAGATTGTAAATAAGACAACCAATTGAGGAGGAATCTGAATCTGATGAAGTAACTGATGAAGAAGACTTAATAGAAAAGGAAAAAGAAGAAGAATATAGGTTGATAAATGTAAATGGTTTGGTGCTAGTACGATTTATGACAAAAAACAAATGTAGAACACTACGTCAGAAAAGTTTTAGAAACAATATCTGAAGGAGAATATCTGATTAATTTTATACGACGGAAGAAACCTGGTTACTATTTTGTTTATCCTGACGCAGAAGATCATTCTCTGGTGTCTGAAGAAGACATTGTGAAGTTACCACCTCCACATTTGGTGCCACATAGACAAGAAAATTGGCCTTTGCTATAAGATTTGAAAAATTTGACAATGTTAAGTAGTTAGTAACTCCGTCATATTTTGTAAATATGGTGGTAATAAATATTTAAAACGTACTTCGTAGTTTATCGCCTTCTTTGTCAAAGCTCCGATATACTGTATTAAACCTCCATTACTATGGGAGGTTTGATACACTTTACAGTTTTTAAGAAAATCTTAAATATCCTCTACCATACCATGTCGGATTTTATCTATGCATAATTAATTACAATAATTTGAGTATATGGTGTATTAACCCTCACTAGTCTTCCCTATATGTTAATGATTATAAGTTTCGTCACTTCGCGTCGCGTCGGTACATTCATACAGGTCGTTGGTATGTATGGAAACGGTCGATTATTTCTTAAAGTAAAACAGTCAGTAAAAAATATTTTAGACAAAAGTTTTAGGGTTTTTTAAGGTGTATTAGGATTTTAAAAAAATAAGTATACAGGTTAAGTCAGAAAACCGTAGAGGAACAAAATTACTTTTTTTTAAATGAAACACCCTATATCTTAGAATATTTTTGGATTTTACATAAAATAACAATTATTTTTTAATACAAGCATTATAAGTCTAAACTTAATAGATTCCGAGATAACGACTTTTGAAAAATGAAATTTTTGAACTTTTACAGTTTCTAGCTTTCTAACGGTACGTCTTAGAGTAAAACGGTTTACATGTCCCTAGCTTAGTTTCTTATTATCTTCCTAAAAGTCTCAACTTCCGGTCGAACCGGATATAACTCAAAAGCCGGAAATACAGTCGGTTTAACCGGAAGTTAATGTTTTTGGGAAGATAATAAAAAAGTAAAATAGGGACATGTAAGCCGTTTTACTCTAAAATGTATCGTTAGAAAGCTGGTTTCAAAGTTCAATAATTTAATTTTTCAAAAGTCAATATCTCGGAAACTATTAGGTTTAGACTTATAATGCACTTATTAAAAAATTATTGCTATTTTATGTTAAATCCAAAAATATTCGAAGATATAGGGTGTTCTATTTAAAAAAAGGTAACTTTGCTTCCCTACGGTTTTCTGACTCATCCTGTATACTTATTTTTTTAAAATTATAACACAACTTAAAAAACCCTTATACTTTTATTTAAAATATTTTTTGCTAACTGTTATACTTTAAGAAATAATCGACCGTTTCCATATATACCAACGACCCTGTATATTGAGATCACAAGCGTACCGCCGTCAACTGCTTAGAGTCGTTTATCCACTTCACTACGGGGGTCTTACAAACGTAGTTTAATTCCGCACGGAGAATATCTATGTTGTCTACCTGAGGTTGTCAAAAAGTTCGATGTAAATACAAACAAAAATTATTTAACTGGTATTGCAAATATGAAATTAAAGGGGTTTACATATTATAGTTATTATTGCACAGCATAAGAATTATTTTATGGCACCCATTTAGAGATTAAGAGTACCTAATTAATTCAAAAACGGCGGCAAACTGAACATCTATAACACAAAAGGATAATGTAGGAATAATATATGAGAGACATACAGAATTGAATAAAATTGCCAAATAAAAACGTATTTTACATGGTGCGAGCAAAAATTATTATTAGCTGGAAGACCCTTTGTAAGAACAGAAGAATTTGTTGCAAACGTTCGTGAAATAATGCAAAATACGCCAACAAAATGAGTAAGACGCCTGTTTCAAGAAGTGGGAAGATTTTGTGGAACATGTGGGACTATTTTTTGAAATTAGTTAAATTTGTTTCTTAAAAAAGTGCAAATATTTCAAGAAATACTGCAGCTGCAGATTTTGAAAGACGCAGGAATTACTGCCAGTGGTTTACTCAAAATTTATTGGAGAGAAATGGTTTATTAGATCTGACATTTTTTTTCTGATGAAGCCTGGTTTCAACTCACTGGTTAGATGTATCGTCCACTTACAATGGAAATCTAAACCAACCACGGTATATTATAGTAAAGTATTGTTGTCCATAAACACCTTACTAGGTATTAACAATAAATCCGTATTATTTATTGTATATTAGTAGGTATTTATTTTATCTGAAACCATATAAATTTCCTCTAAACAACTTTCAGGAACGTAACTGTAAGTGAATGCACATCCGATTTATATCTTAGTAGTTTTTTCTTGTACTTTGAAAACTTCGCCCTTTTTTCAAAACTTTAATAAATTAATAATACGGGCTCATTTAAATTAAATGTTTTGTTCCGTGTGCATATTAGTTTATTATTCAAAATTATTTTTTAGGATAGTACAGGTTAAGTTAAGACCGTTAATCCAGCTGATCAAGTTTCCCTAACAAATTAGATTATCTTTTTTACTTTTATATATCCCTTTTACTATTTTATACAGTCATAGGCTTATTTTATAAAGAATAACTACTATGTCGAAAAAGCTGCAACAAAAATGCCTTTTCTGGTTCAAACATGGATCCTGGACGTACGGTATGTTGATGGATGTGCCCTAAAACAGCTGCAAAAGAAACGAGCGACTTTTAGAACAAAATTGAGCACTAAAACTTCAAACCAAATGAAAATAAATTGCTTTTACTGAAACGGCATCCTTATTAGAAGGGATAGAGTCTCCATTTATGGCTTTGTTTTTTTTTACTCTATTTGGGTTTTAAATAGTTAGGGTAGTTTTATGTATGTTGATCTAAGAGAAGTCTATATTAAATGAACACGTTTGTTAGTTTAGTTAAAGCGTTATCACTATTTAATATCATAGCAGATATGTGTTAAATAATATGAGTATATTATATGCGAAGCTCTGTATTTACAGGATAAATGAAAAAGCCGAAAAATGAAGACCTTGCAGGACTATTATTAAAAGCAGTTAAATTTGTTTTTTTATAAAGTGCTAGTCCAGGAAAACTGTACTTTTTACAATGCTGTTCTGGGAACTAAAGCAATTTTGCATGGGTGTAGGGTATACCACTAGAAAAGCTTAACTTTGAATTTGCACGGTTCTTACCACCTTAACTTCGGCGCCATATTGAATAAAAGGTTTAAATCGATTTCTCGCTTGTGACTTCTATTATTTTTATACCAGAAAAAAAGTTATAAAAGCATTTTGTGGGGGAAAACAATACCTACAAAACCACGCCTCTAAGAAATTCATTAACTCATTTGTTCATACTGAAAATTCCATTATTTAAACGAAATAAGCATAATGATATAAGTTTTGTCGCTATTTTTAATTTCCTGTTACTCTGATTACAAAATTTCCTAAACAAACGTTGTAAAGCAGCAAACTCTCTACATTTTTCTTGTTGTACACCGCGCTAAATGTTCAACAAACTCCAGTGATGTCGCTGTGCGCACAATTTGAAAATTAGTGGAGGTTTTTATATTCAACGTAATACGTATATTTTTATTTCCGTAGGTGAAATTGTTGCATTGATATATCCATTCAACTTATTGTGTGTATCTATTATATCATTTTTATAAACAAATTCATCAACAATTAGTTCTCTATCAATCAAATGTGGAACCCAACAATTATTTTTTGATATCGTCAAAAATTTTTTTTTTTTTTTGTTACGGTCGTCGGCGTATCAGAGGCCATCTTGAACCGGTCATCGACCGTACGGTTTTTAATCGTGCGGTCTACCGACTGGGGAGTGTGAAACGGCACCTTCATCCTACGAGATATCCGATCTCATCCGGCCTGTCCGGCGTGAATAGGATGGTTTGGATGTCGATTCATTTTACACTCTTCCCTAAGACAAGAGCACGCGGTGTTTCCCAAGCGGTCACCCATCCAATTACTAACCGCGCTCGACACCGCTTAACTTCGGTGATCTGACGGGAACCGGTGCTTCAAGTGTCGCTAGGCCCTTGCCGAATATTGTATATATATAAGAAAAACATGACAACTCATTGTACAAAAAGTCATTTAATAACGAAACTTCATCGATTTTATACTTATATTTATATTCCTGGTCAATTTTCATCTCTCTTCTTCTCAGTGAAATCTTTAGTATTCTTCTATTTGAATACTCAGTTAAGTATCTTTTTTTAGTAGAATCGAGTTTTCTTCTTCGGAGAACCCGCGAAATCACTGAATGTTTCAGAAGTTTCTCCTTCTTTAGAAGAACCCATTCCATCGATGTAGATGGAGATTGTTTCGTTGGTGTAAAGAGAAGTTCTCGTTTCCTGGTCACGGAAATGTATTTCTTCGAAGTAGAGGTTCGGTAACAGCTCGTATGTTTTTGTCATTGTCAACGAATGTAAAATTCATAGTTCAAATAAGAATTTCAGAAATTCTCCATCTCTTGGTTTTGTTATGTTATTGAAAAAAAATTATTTGCATTTATCACTTCTTAAAAATCCATTATTTTAAAATTGACAAATTAAAAAGTCCGAAAATATACGTCTCGGAATTTCTAAATTCAAAAATCTCATATACAAAACTTTATATGTAGAACAAATTTGAAAAATCTGAGGAAATCCACAAAAATTCACATAAATGCTGGCAACATTTATATACATTTATCAGACATATTTTCAAGGCTTTCTCAAATAAAGAAAGTTTCCATACATTTTATAAACGCTGAAAAAGTCCAGAAAATCGTCCACAACTTCTAAATATTTCGAAAAAAAGTATTCGAATATGCAAAACAGAAAATATTTCAAATATTTTATGAAAATAAAAAAAACTCGCGAAAACACTTTCTACTTTCTTGGTTTTTGTCAAGATCACCCATTCTGCTGGCAAGAGCATACCGAGTAGCACCAAGTCCTCGGAAAAGCTGCGATCTGAGTACATTTTCTTTCCAAAAAATATCGTGTCATCTGTATCACGTGACTGCAGGCTACATTCCACACACCATTAACGCTTAAAATGCGGCTTATGTAAACAAACGAAGAAAAACGACCATTAAAAGGTAGAGACAACATAATGAATCCTCGTTCTCCAGCGATTTTCAAATCGTGAGCAGAGCAACTGCAGGATCATTGGAGATTGTTGAACATTTTGCGCAGTGTACAACAAAAAGAACTGGTTTAACAAATAAAATGTTTGGACATAAAATGTAGAGAATTCGCTGCTCTACAATGCTTGTTCAGGAAACTTTCTAATCATAGTAACAAAAAATTAGAAATAGCGAGAAAACTAATATCTTTATAATTTAAAGAAACAGTCCCATTCTCGAAGTGGAGTTGAAATATAGGGGAAAGGTTAAAGAAAGTCAAAAAGTCTTTCTCCACTAATTTAATAGTGAGCTATTAAAGGCTCAATTTTAAAATTGAAACGTCTCTACATGTTTCGAAGGTAGTAACCTTCATCTTCAGGAGACAAAAGTAGTGCTGCAGTTATTATTAGCAGTCACTTTCCACCAACAGTTTTCTCTCTACTGCTAATAATAACTGCAGCATTACTTTTGTCTCCTGAAGATGAAGCTTACTACCTTCGAAACATGTAGAGACGTTTTAATTTTAAAATTGAGCCTTTGATAGCTCACTATTAAATTAGTGGAGAAAGACTTTTTGACTTTCTTTCTCCTTTCCCCTAATATCATTATGTTTATTTTGTTTAAATAATGAAATTTTCTGTATGAACAAATGAGTTAATGAATTTTTCAGAGGCATGGTTTTGTAGGTATTATTTTCCCCTACAAAATGCTGTTTTAATTTCTTCTCTGGTACAGAAATAATAGAAGAAGCCGATTTAACCCTTGGATTCAAGATGGCGCCGAAGTTAAGAGGTAAAAACCGTGCAAATTCAGAGTTAAGCTTTCCTAGTGGTACCCTATACCCATGCAAAACTACAGCGTGCTCGCTTTTAACTCCCAGAAAAATTACAGTTTGCCTGGAGAATGTTGTAACATTTCTCCAAAGATGCTGGTCAGCACTTTCAAAAATATGAAAAGATGTGTGAATTTCTGCTTGGGGGATGGCGGTGATTCCTATAATTTTTATTTTTCTTTCTCTATATTATTACTTTTCTAATTTTGTAAACAACAATACTAAATTTGTATTTGTTTCCTTACTTTAATATTCACCAGTTTGGTATATCATATTATAATATGAATTTGATACAATTTTAGCATAAATCATCAAGTTCTGGAGCTTCTACCGTTTAAGGGTAGTAATTCAAGACAGGCATGGCTTATTTTATGATATATTATATCTAATTGCACCTTGGTTTTGGTTTAGGCTCGCTAAATTTTTGACTGTGCACATTGTACATACTTGTCCATAGCTCTTCTATATCTTTAAAAAATAATAGTTAATATCTTTTTAAATTCAATACAGAGCGAAATACTGAAACTTACCTAATTAATATCATAAATTAATTTTACCTAGAGACAACTTTCCAACTTTTAGTCAAAGAATATTAAACAAAGTTAGCAGCTGTCGCAAAAAAAAAGATATAATTGCAACAAAAATTTAAGTTTATCACTCTAGAGTAATTAAAATTTTTAATTAAGCTATAAAGGTATTAAAGTTCAGAAAACTTTAAATTAACACAACAAAACAAGCGTTGAGCGGAGGGAGGGTAGGTAATTTTGCTGTATTAATTTGATAATTTTACATACAAGGAATTTTTAAAAAAGTTAATGATGGAATTCATAGGCATATTTAATTTCCAAATTAATTTGCGTACGAGTAAAAGAAACATGTCAAATGATATCGAGACCGATCATATTGGCCTAACAGCAAGTTTTTTGTAGGGAATTAATAAATTTTAATTGTAAAGAAAAAGTTTATCGCCGTGAAGTAATTAAAAATTTTTAATTAGGCTATAAAAATGTTTAAGTTATAAAAACTTTAAATTAACATAGCAGGCCTTATAGCCCCATCAACTTTAAGGTTTTTTAAGGTAAATTTTTGTTCACCAAATAAAACCAAATATTTTTAATAACATATATTTGCATGTTTAGTAAAACAAAAATTATCTAGCCACTTTTTCTGTCTAAAATATTTTAGTTTATTATTATTAGAGTCATCAGTCTAAGCTGACAGAATGATAAATTGACATTTCCATTAAATTGTAATTTAACCTGTGAAAGTTCCAGAGTTAAAATTACTTACGTATAAACAGCGAATGCGAGGTCAGTTTGATCATCTGTTTGCCGTTGGGTAATGTAGAATAAATCTTGCTCAGTTTAATATTTAGTGATATTTTCAGTTGATAGAGCTATGAGAGTTCTGGGTCTAAATCCCATAGAAAATAATATGGGTAAAAATTCTGCATTTTTAATACCATTTTAGGGCGTGGCACTTTTCGCAGACAGGCATACTGCTATTGTTGTGTTGATGTTTTTAAATAGGGTTATTTTAAACAGACGTACAAACACCACGGCACCAGAACTTCAACACAACAATAGCCTGTCTGAAAAAAGTTTCACGCCCTACAATGGCACTAAAAATACAGAATTTCGAATGTCCGAAAATTGGTTGTCGAGTTTCATTGCCCAAAATCAACGGTCTCTAAAATCCTTAGAGACACACAGTTGCATCCGTACCATCGTCAATTCTAAAGACTTTCCGCGGAGGATGGAGTTTTCTTACTTGGTTTTAGATCAGCACAGAAACGATGCAAATGTCATTGATTCAGTTCTCTATACGAACGATGCTGAATTTTCTAAAAACGCCCTCATAAACTACCATAATTTAAATTTATGGGCAGAGAAATCCCCATGCTTCTTATCTAACGCATCATCAGCATTAACTTGAACCCGTTAACTTGTGGGCCGGAATCATCGGGCAACATTTAATTCAACCATTTGTATTGTCAAGAAGGGTAACTGGAGAACTTTATTTAGAATTGCATCAAAATAATTTGCTAGAACTTTTAGAAGATCTACCTCTGCCAATATGACGTGATATGTGGTTCATGCATGATGAGGCTCCGCCACATTTTAAGGAGACTTACCTAGTAACCAGAAAGGTGCTTTTCATAAACCTCATCCATCAATCATTTGCAATTCTCTAAGAACGAGGGAAGCGCCGTCGGCGGTGGTTATAAAATGGGTCGGATCTGCACTCAAGGAGTGGCAGGTGAGCGCCACCATTGAGGACGTTTGGCTACGGTGGCTTGTTATGGACGGCCTGATGATAAGGCTTGCTGAAGATGGCTTCTGCGCACAGGCATACGCGGATGATGGATAGGATGCAAACAGCTTGCAGGATACTGGAGGAATGGTGTGAGGAGATGGAACTACCAGCCAAAAAGGAGGAACACAAATAAGTTTAGGGTGCCTCAATTGTATTGGAAATCTCTTACACTGACCCCGAAAGTCAAATACTTAGGAGTCACTTTTGACCAAAAGGTGACGTGGAGAGCGCATGTCGAAAATGTGGCAAACAAGTCGATAGCGACTTTCTGGCAGCTCCGGCATGCGGTGGGTGCCAGCCGGGGTATAAACTCCCGTATCATGCGCTGGCTCTACACGGCGGTCATCAGATCATGAGTCACCTATGGCTCTGTGGTTTGGGGGCCTGGAGTGGAAATCGTCACCGTGCGTGCCAGACTGGCTATCTAGATTCAGAAGTAGGCAATGGCGGAATACCTAAGAATGCGAGCCACTGGATGCCGAAAAGGCGTGGGCGACTAAGGTCACACTGGGATAGCTCCGAGGGTGGAAAGGGAAATCCAATATTTTCCTTCAGAGTAATGCCAGTTGAAGGGGTACTGAGGCTGAACAGGAAGTTCACTCTCACAATCCCTAGTAGGGAGCAGTGGAAGGAAGCTGGTAAAGTTTCCTGACGATGCTCTGGTATGCTACACTAATGGGTCGCGCATGGCTGAAACTGAATTATCAGGGGCAGGAGTATACTTGGAAAACATCAATATAAGAAGAAGCTACTCACTGGGAAGGTTCGCTACGGTTTTCTAAGCAGATATATATGCCATCTTCTCGATGGCAAGTATAAAGCAGGTCATGAACCGTCAAGAGCGGACTTTATATGTCTGCTCTGATAGCCATGCCATCCTTAAGGCAGTCTGCCAGCCCAGGAGCAGTTCGACCCTCGTGCAGGAGTGTGCGCACGCACTTGGGAGGCTTGCAGAACGAAAACAGATATTCTTGGTTTGGGTCCCTGCACATTGCGAAGTGCATGGCAACGGCCGACGAGCTCACCAGACTTGAAGACGGAGTTCCTTATCAAGAACCCGAACCAGCAATAGGCATATCAAAACAGCAGGCAGGGACAGCCCTGAGGGAATGAGTAGCCAACCTTTGCAAGGAGGATTGGCGGCAGACAGGTCAAAGATTCATAACTTGGGCTGATAAGGCTAAGTTGGAATGGATTCTTAACAGGAGTAGGCGTGCCCTGAATCCTCTGGAGGAACTTCTAACAGGACATTGCAAGTTAAGGAAGCACCTGCATATAATGGGTGTGGTGAAGGACCCGATATGTATGGAATGCTTGGAGGACAAGGAGACACCACTGCACTTTCTGTGCGCTTGCGAAACCCTGCGAAAACTCAGACGGCAAGTCTCTGGGACAGTGGTGATCCCACAGGAGGAAGTTAGAATTCTTGCTTGGAGTAACGTCCTGACCTTCATGAGAAGATCAGGTAGGTTTGGCGAGGGCCTGGGTGGTTAAGGTTAAGTGGATGGGGAAAGACCAAGGGGTAGGTAAAAAGATCGCATTTGGTCTACTTGCCAGGTCCGTTTGCCTCCCCTCACCTACTACTACTACTACTACTACTACTACTACTACTACCACCTAGTAACCATCATATTAAAAATTTATTAAATTACACCTACTACTTTAAAAGTTATTTAAAAACAAACGATTTCCACGGGCGCGGCGTCCTTTATGAGCCCGCATTTCCGTGTGGAGCGGGCGGTAGGAAAGAAATGTATAGGAACTCAAATTATTCTTATCTGTTATATCTGAAGAGGTTATCAACATATTTCAGAATATCCTCTGCACAACAAAAATAAGATAAGTCCCAACGCAGAAGGTACCTCAATCAAACACGACACCCGACAAACCAGAGCATCTTCTATCAATAAACACAACCGGCGACCTACCGTAAAGGTACGATGAGAACCACCCATACGAATGCCATAGTGCTAAAGCTTCTGCAGCAGTACTCCGTGATTAACAAAGTCATTTTTGTTGTTATCCTTTTTTTAAATTTTGTAGTATGCAATTACAATGACGTAAACTCAAGACATGCGTGATTAACTCCATGACATGCGGCTTTCGACAATCTTAGATCAAACGTTAAATCAATACGAGGCGTCGAGAACCCTAAAACACATTGATAAAAATTGTTCCGAAACTTCAGACACTAATTATAACTTAACGATATAAACTAGCTTTCCAGAAAGAAAGAAATTATCTCGGCTATCTGGCTCGAAAGCCAGACAATTCAGCACTTTTTCCCGTTATCCGTCGACATTAATTTCCCACGCCAATTTTCCCTAAAAATATACGGTTATTTGCATACCCTGGGAAGTATTTATGGACGCAATTCGGTGGCGCAATTACAAAAATAAGAAATTACTCTTTTCCCGAACGCTCTTCCTGGTCCAATAAAACTTCTCAAATGAGAAAAATAAAACTGATTGCCTTATTGCTTTTCGGTCTAAATCTTGAAAATTTATTTACCAAAGTTTCTTAAAATTCTGAAAGTTCATTAAAATATTACTTACTTTCGGATGCAATAATCTATTAAAAATAATAAAATGTGGAAGGATATTTGATCTCTGCTGAGGAACCGACAATAATAATTATTCTTTTGTACCTTCTTGTTAATACATTGCCGAAAATAGTAGGTACTTATAAGGATGCATACTGTGAAAATTTACCAATCATGATTGGTAAGAGTGGGTGAAACTAACTAACAACAACAAACCCTTAATAGATAAAATATTACTCTCGAAGGTGGTACAGTTAACAAACAAAATACAAGACTTGTATACGTCGCCGTTATATGCTTGTGCCAAACATAAATTGTTTACTGTATTTCTCATAGGTTGCGTGGTTTAAAATATGTCAGTTGAAATAAAAGGCTTTTTCTCACAAACAAATATATGTATTTACTAATGGTATTTCACTTACTCATCTTCACATCCGTATTGCATACCAGCAAATGCTTTTTACTTTTACAACTTAGTACGGTAACTACTTACTGCATTAAATACCTATACATTTGTTCATCACTAACATTACATCACTAAACAAACAATAATATCGGGATACAATACTATAGTCTTAAACTATCGATACTTTATCGCATCTACGAACTTGAGACTGCTTTTTACAACAGTTATACAGGACTTATGTCGTGGTATAAGAGCTACGTTCGTATACCTTCGGGTATTTACACCGCGAATTGACTAAATTATATCAACAGATAAACGAAACTAGAGTTGGGATGTAGTAATCACATTAATACACCTTCGGAATAGAACTTCGCAAATTTTCCAACTATTTCATGGCTTAAATACCATAAAATCAACTAAAACGGCGCAAAATGCCGCGAGAAGCCCGTGTGCTTTTCACGAACACTGATACAGATCTCTACTGACCTCTCGAAAAACTCAAACAGGTCTTATTTGCGATATATCACCCTCTTTCTCGCACCCAGTAACATTTTGTCATGCTGTTTCAACCCCTACGCTCAGCCACGTAAACTTAACACGTCGTTGCCTGGGCGACCGCTCGTCTTGTAGATGACAGATCTTTTCTACGAGATTAGTCTAGACAGCAACGTTGCCGTACTTTCTATGCTTTGAATTTATACTTGTTTGTGTTATTAAATTAAGCAACTAGACAACTAAACCTTTCTCCGACAAGACTATTGTTTGGGAGACACGTTTTCTAATAATCCAAGTAATAAACATACATTAATCTGTAGGTCGGAACGACGTCTGCGAATCGGCAACGCTGCTATAAAGGAAAAACGCCGCCTGTGTTCAGAGGTTCTTCAGCCTACTAGCGTAGCCACAAGATCTTTCTATTCTATTTTACTGGCAAAACCGCCAAATGTCTAGCCTATTGTTAAAAATCAGCTTCTCGTTGGTTGGTCAATAGGGTCTACGTGACCACATATGATTGGTGGACCTCCCAGACTAGAGCGCGATAGCACCCTAAATATTTGAGCGTCCTGTTAGACTTTAACGTAAGCGGGTGGTCCACGTGACTAAAACAATAATAGCATGTGTTTCGATCTGACATTGTGTGTCAGGCAAAGTGAATTTTTAATGTTAAAGTAAGTGATATTTTGGGGACGTGCGCCCGGTAGCAGAGGTTGCCATTCTTTTAAACGTACAGTAAAAGTACCGTGAATTTCGCAGTTAAATTGGCTACATTCTTTGTGTTCGGTTAAGACGTGCACGAAGTCAGTGTTTTGCACTTCGCGTAAATACGTGAAATATTCCGATATATACAGAACATGTCTCTCAAATAACTCTCGTGATATTCAGATGACAACGAGGCTGTACCTAATTCAATTTCTGATTCATTCTCTACGGTAAAAACCAATGAAATCCTAACCGTATCTCGGTGTAGTGCTTTAGGATTGTTAAGATAATGACTGTATTCGTGTTTAACATTGTCAATATTGTATTATTGTACGGGTGGTGAAAAGTGGAAGAATAAAAAGATGAAAGCAAAATAAGTTGTGTTTAAATGATCTAGCAATTATAAAACGAACCAACCTTATTCTTTGCGTGATACAGTATCTATGTGAGGCCAGAACACCCTGTCTAAAGCAAATATTGACACCAGAAATAGGGCGGTAAATACTAGCGTCACCCCCCTCTCACCACCCTTAAATACTGCCGATCACATAATCTAATTTCCAGATATTTGGAAACTTAATTAAATTTAAAGAAAACTTATGAAGGGAAATGCTTATGTTGGACTGCAATTTGCTACGAATATTGGTGGGATTAAGTCTGGTCCCGCTTTCTTTTTCGATAAGCTCATTAAATATCATGGGGCTATTAACATCGATGTTACAGATTTTGTATACACTGATTGAAAAAAAGTCAGCAAAAAGATCGACTATGAGATTTGGGTCACTGTACTCCAAACTATTAAATTTAATAAGCATGAGGTATCCAGTTGTTTTACATTGGGATTCAACATACGACCAGAAAGCTTTGGGGGAGCAATAATCACTGCCTGTTTATTGTATAATGTTGCCCATCTACCCCATGAGTTGAAAAAATTAAAATTCAGTTCCTCACATACATTAATCGAACACTACTAAATTTATCATGCAAGCATTCTTAACAAATCATTCATTTTTCTTTATTCTTTACGATAATCCTAAATTTTATCATCCCATTATCTGTCTTATCTTCATCATTGTATACAGCTATAAAACTGACATAAAATGGATTTCAAATTTTATGTTATCCACGGTGCTCAATGATATTATGTTACTGCATCTTGCTCTCGACGATAAAATCGAGATATTAGTCTTTAATATTTAGATGACGAGACTGTTTTATATTTGTTCTTTTTATTAAATGCATTGTTTTATTACACATTCATAAATTTATATCCTTTAAAATACACTTAATCTAACCAATAAATTTCAGGCTGAAGTTTTATTGGTTTAATGTATTTATTACTTTTACATATTATTACATACATCAAACCTGAAAATAAACTGATTTAATAGGCAAGGAATTCGGTCGATTAGAAGAATAAAGTGCTTAAGATTAAACCAAGTAAGGGGTTACACCTGCGGTTGTATAATAATACACTCCAGGCACACACTAAATTTGTTATTATCAAAACATTACTATGTAGTGTTATCCTTTTCACCAATAGGCGCCAGTGTAATGTTTTCCAATATCCGCTGGTGCTATATTATCACCATAATTCTTGGGTGCCAGTATTCACCTTAGGGTAACCTATAATATACTGCAACAAGGCAACCTATTCACCCTTACTCTGGCAACCCTACGCCCTGGAGAATGTACTTCAGACAACAGCCTCTAATAATGACCTATGTTGTACTGCCTGAAAACTCACCCCTTAGCTAGCTCAACTCAAGCTAGGTCCGCTATTTTGTTTCTAGATTGAGGGGTTTAGCACTCTTATATAAGTAAGTTAAAGTCAAATCCTGAAGGCGCCACCTTAGTTTTATTTTACTTAAAAGCCTTTAAATTTTCTAGTGTTTGGCCTCAGACAAAAACAAACTAGAAAAAAAAACAGTTGTGTCACAATCGGTTTACAATAGCTTCTTACGAGCTCTCATTCACTCAAGTCCCTCAAAGTCGCCGTCTTTCAAATAAAAGCCAAATTTTAGCAGAGGCCAATACAAATATTTATTTCTTATGTCGTGCTTAGCCCTTGGCTAATTGGATTTTTAAATGCAAGCGCTCCTTTTACGTTGGGGGACAATAGGTACTTTAAAGTTAAATAATAAATAAGTGAAATGTATCAACAAAGTGGTAGTATACGGTTTTACACAAAAGATTTGAAGGTTTAAATTTCCAAGTGAAACTCAAACCCAGTTTGACAGGGTCTTATACAGGACAGCAACTGTCACGTCCCGCGTCCGGGCGACTCCAATAAGAAAAGTAGTACTCCAGTTTGAGCTTTTAGCCCCTACCCAAAAAAACCCCTAAAATCGAATTTTAGATGTACAACATGAAAGAGAAAACTTTCAAGACCCATCGAGGGTAATTAGATAGAAAGTTTAAACCTACCTCAAATAACTTACAAGGGTTCCATTCCACAAAATGGCATCTAAGACCGCTTGCTGAAGTTTCATCGGCACTACATGGCCTTCCCTACCCAAGAAAACTAAAGTTCGAGAGCTACTTCCATAAACGTACTTTCACTTCAAGTGTCTATTGTCGAAAGGGGCGGATATTGTTCTCTATCCAACATACATAGATACCAAAACAATCGTCGACAAATAAGTCATACCTATCCATGAAAATTATAACCCCTTTTAATAACAAAACCTTGACAACCCGCGCCAACCAGCGCAACCGCAAAAATACGCCACAATTAACCAGACGTGATCGTAAAAATCCACAGAACTGTCAGTCTGACACTGAATCACAGCAGTCAAAACATTTGACCTACATGTTATATGCAAGGTTAAAAAGTTATTTCTATTGATAACTTAAAAAGCTGACTAATTACTAATAAATTAAAACAAAGATTTGAAATAAGACCTATATACAAGTAGTATGAAACAAAAGAACAGAAATCCATCCATTACTACAAGATACAAAACATTCATGGAATATAAACATCAACAAAGGTTTCAAACTGAACATAGTGAAACTATTGACTATCAACAGGTAATTAAAGTATTAATTAATGTCTAAGGTGAGAGTCTCCATAGGTACTTTAACAATTTAAAACCGAAAACTTAACATAGATAACCAAACTTATGAAATGCAATTTTCGAACTGTAACAGTAGGTATAATATAGTCTTATAGGACCCAAAAACTGTATGCAGGATTTGTCAGCAAAAAAAAAGAAACAACCAATCACATATCCACCTGTTTTCTAGGAAGCTTAAAGAGTACGCCTCGGAGTAATACCAAGAACAAAATTAGAGTGGCTTAACTATCATTGATAACTATTTATCTGTGTTTTGGATCGATAGAGTTAATCAATTTCTGATGATATGCTAGAAATATCAGTTGCCACATTTAAAAAACTAATAACCTCGATACTGCACTCTGTCTGACACTTTCCCCTAGTTTTACGACTTAGTTACCAGCCTCAAAATGTGCGAATAACCTCTTTAATGGTATACTGACGTAAAAAGGGAATGAAAGGGATCACACCACATGTATTATGTAACATTTGCTGATATGAGGTGTGTTTAGCTTTCGCCAATAAAAAAATCAAGGTCCTATACTTGATATATCGCCACTAAAATGTCAATAAAACTTTTATTAAGTTACGCCGGGTTTATCTGTATGTTTTATTTATAAACTTCATGAATGTGTTGAAGTTTTTTGAGCCAGGTTTCATTCAATAAGATAACTGAACATTTTGGACTGACTGCATTGCGTAACTTTGCTAAATATGTACCTTTTTATAATTAAATTAAAGTTAGAAATTAAACTAAAATAAAGCCTAAGATTTTAAATATTCTGATTTATTTGTAAATTGGTGAAAGAACTTTTATATACAGGGTGTTTCAGAAGTACGGTACGTAATTTAAGGGGGTGATTCCTTATGATATTCTAAGAGAAACATTCTTAAGGCTCATCCCCTTCTTAAATGGAATGCCCGAAGAAGTTTCAAACCAATAAAGTGGAACGTTGACAAGCATTATTCGTTAGCCCTTCTATTGTCCTCTTTCGACTATATACCTGTTTCAACAAAGAGAGTGTGGTGTGGACAATGGTGCTGCTTGGGGATTTTTAAACCAACAATTTGCCAACTGATGGATTTGCCTAGGTGCCGGCTTATCAAGTCAATCGTGGCCTGCAAGATTCTCTGATTTATATTCATTGGATTTCTTTCTATTGGGCCACTTAAGAATAATAATTTATTTAAATCCTGTAGAAAGTCTGGACGATTTTAGAAACAGGAAATTCAAGGATGTGATAGAATACGAAATACTTCACGTATTTTTGCCGATTTAGCGTCAACATATCGCGCGACAATACATCGAACGACAATTCACCGCCGACAATTCATCGCAGAGACAATTCATCGCTACGACAATTTATGGTGCGACAATTTATCGCCGTATTGTTATATATATATTGTAACAATTAAAGCAGAAGATATATAGACTTATATTGGTTAAACAGCGCTAACACGGCATCTAATCCACCTTTTTAGTTCCAATTCGCCTTTTTCAAGTTCACCGGGGAATATTAATTCAGAAAACCTGAACTAACCCCTTAAGAGGATTAGGTAATTATAGTATTAAGTAATTATAGTACTCAACATGACCCAATATGAAAAATTTAGAAATTATATCTGTAAAATCATTAACAGAAGAATTTGCGATGAAGTGTCGTAGCGATGAATTGTCGCGCGCTCAATTGTCGGCGATGAAAAGTCGCGCGGTGAAATGTCGTACGATGAATTGACGGGACACCATTTTTGCCTGTGTTCGAGAAAATATGAGGAAGGCAGCTCGTATCAAGGCTGAAGGTGCTCATTACCAGCAATTTATTTTAACGGGTTACATAAAACTATTAGGTAGTTCTTGTAGAAAAAGACATGATACCTGGATAAAAAATTAAATTCTGGAAATACTTGAATGGAAATCTGATGATCGAGAATCAGACATTTCAATTTCACAACATAATTCAACCCTAATTCTTTACCACTTTCATTCTACTATACTGTAACAAAATTTAAACTTCGCTAACTTCTCTTTAGCATAATATACTTCTATTTTGCATCAATATAATAAAAAAAACATTCGACAATGTTCATCTTTTCTTAAAGCTGCTCCTTATTAAGCATGAATTTACATTATTGACTTCCTAAAAGTTCGAATCACTGGTCACAATTCACCATAAACTTCTACATAATAACTTTAATTAGCAAAACTACTCTGGTCAATCACTAGTAAGTCCACTTTATTTTTTCCAACTTTGGCTTTCTATTGTATGATTGAATTTCTTCTAGTATCCCCTGATGAAGAACATATATATGTTCGAAACATGTTAAGAACAATGAAGTGATTACTTTAAATATATATTGTGCAGGTAGACCGCTTGGGTTTTTTGTATCGACTCCACTGCAAGCATGAACAACTTTTTTAAGATTACTTAATCAAAAATTAATTATCTGGGGCATTCAAGTTACAAGGTCGCAATTATCTGAAGTTTTAATAAATCTTACAACATTTCATAATTTAGAAAAGTATGATATCACATTTTTACTAAAGATTTTTCTTTAAAATATAAAAATTTTATTATTATTGTATTTTAAATACAGGCTCTCTCTATTTTTGCTCATGATGAAATTGAAATGAGAATAATAATCATAGTAATAGGCTGATTCACCATTATTCACCTTTGAAGAGTCATTGCTTGTAAGGCCTGATATTTTTGATTACTTACTGAGTGAATGTGTACGTCTAACCTGAACTAACCTGTACCTCGTAAGGTACACGGGAAGTTTTAATATAATAATGATGTTAAATTTTTCATAATTTAGAAAATTACGATATCACATTTTCACAAAGATTCTTCGTTAAAATTTATATATTATAGTATTTTAAATACTATTCTTATCATAAAACTAAAAACAATTTCACACTAAAGTCAAATTTATTTAATTTGATAAGTCGTTTGCGTGCTATAAAGGCTTCTCTTCGGGCAAAAAAGTTCCAAGGATCGTAGCATAGTAAATAAAACATAAGAGTTAAAGAAGTGGTGGGATGTGCGGTAAATTTTTTACAATGTGGCAGTTTAGAACAAAAAGAAATTGCCGATATATACTTTTTAAGCAGCCAATAAAAAGTGGGAAAGAAACTTTTTTATTTGGTTTCCTTTAAATTTGCGGAGATTTGTCCTTTCCACAAATAACAGCAATTCACAACTTTATTTAAACCATAAGCTTACCAGGTTATACCGTACTGATACATCATCCATTTGAACGCATAATAATAATAATGATAAATACAAGACCTTAATGATATAATAATAAAATAGGTTTTAAGATTGAAGAAACAGTTCATACTTTCAGCATAGTCAAAATAATGGAAATGAAGCAATACAGTCTTCCTCGACAGTTTAGCGAAACTGTTAATGTAAGTTGTCTTAAAATAATGAGTACAACTTTGCAGCATGAGGAATGTAAAATTGATAACCTAGTGTACTAATTAGTATTATCATCATATTAATTGTATTACGATTCGAATGTAAGTGAAGTTTTAAATATAAATGTAAAATTTTAATTAGCGAAGAAACATTATGAATAAAAGATAATAAATTTAGTAATAACATTATTGTAGGAGAAAGATTTTTTCTTTGTTTATATACGTTTTTTAAATTTTTATATGAAGACTAAGAATAATATGTAATTAACTTGCGTTGGGCTACATTCTTGGTGAAACCGTATATTATCCATTATGGGTAAAAATAAAATTGCTTGTTATGTTTCACTATTTAATCAGTTACCTGACACGCGTGTTTCGACCCTTTCAGGTCATTTTCAAAGAAGTACAAAGATAAAAATTATTGCTAAGGTATTTATATAAATTCTAATGTATGGTATCAATAGGTAATAAAATAATTAAAATAATTAAAATTACGGATTATAATGGATGGGTAGATTGTGGGTTTTTTCTTATTCTTATACAGGTGGTTGTCAAAATGTTTTAATTTATTTTAATTTAATATGCTGTTGATAATTGGGTTAGCACTTGAAGGTATTTCTGTTTGATTATTAACAACATTACTTTTATTTTTTATTGCTTTTTTAATTGTAAGTGACTCTAAAAGGTTTAATTTTCTGCTCTTGTTCTGGATATGTGTAGGTTTTATTTTATTTGAAATTGAATGATTTTCTATTATGCAGTGGTCTGCTATACCTGTTTCATTTTGTTCTTCTATCTTAAAAAAAACAAAATAAAACAGGTATAGCAGACCACTGCATAATAGAAAATCATTCAATTTCAAATAAAATAAAACCTATACATATCCAGAACAAGAGCAGAAAATTAAACCTTTTAGAGTCACTTACAATAAAAAAAGCAATAAAAAATAAAAGTAATGTTGTTAATAATCAAACAGAAATACCTTCAAGTGCTAACCCAATTATCAACAGCATATTAAATTAAAATAAATTAAAACATTTTGACAACCACCTGTATAAGAATAAGAAAAAACCCACAATCTACCCATCCATTGTAATCCGTAATTTTAATTATTTTAATTATTTTATTACCTATTGATACCATACATTAGAGTTTATATAAATACCTTAGCAATAATTTTTATCTTTGTACTTCTTTGAAAATGACCTGAAAGGGTCGAAACACGCGTATCAGGTAACTGATTAAATCGTGAAACATAACAAGCAATTCTAAGAATAATAGTATTTAATTGTTGAATTTTTATTATTTATTAGTGTTGTTACCTAACATGTAAGAACCTTTTGTCTATCATGTACATAAATAAAACTGCTTACTATATGATTAAGTAATTATTTTATTCATGGTTATTATAAAATTAGTCTGTAGAAAGACCTTTACAGCTATATGTATAACCTTCGGAAATATTTGTCCAATTACCAAGTTTTTGCAGTTGTGGTAAATTATCTCGAATTAATTTGTTTTTGTATGTGTGTATGAAATAAAGGGTATTAGTTTAGCAATTATTCTGACCTATATTGGTTATACATAAAACTTATTAATTATAACAATATACAGGGTGCCCGATAATTAATGGTACATAGAGAGACCACACTTCTTACGTAAAAGTATTAAGATTTAATCATACTTACCTATATCCGAAAGTTTTAACTGAGATACAGGGTGTTAAAGTTAAAACTTCATTTTTGTTTTTCTCTAATAACTTTGAGAAAAACTAACGTCTGTTTACAAAATTTCGTTGTTTTTTTTTAGGACAAGAAATTGATTCCTTTGTGAAATTTTAATGTAAAATGTAGGGGGCGCTGTCTGCCGTATCTTTCGCACATTTATTAGGTCATAACTTTTTTGTGCCTCAGTGTATTTAAGTTTTTAATAAAAATAATACTTTTTTCATATTTATTTTATAAAAAAGGTATACTAAGTTCAGGTCGCCCAGAGTTACCGTTTCGGAGACATTTGCAGTTAACTTATTCAGTGCACCTTGCCCAATTATTTTAATTTGCAAACAAAATTTTTTTCTTAAAGTAAGCTATGAGAAAATAAATGAAATGATGCAGTTGCTATGGAACCTCCATGCTGTTATTTGTTTGTTGATTAGTGTAAGAGTTTAAGTTAAGTGAACTTTGTCAGAAAATTTTTAATTTTTGAAGGGAAATGAAAGTCTGTCTTTACCACCAAAATTTTTTTAATATATTAACTACACTACACCCTAGATTTGGGTATCGAGGGCATATATATGGGAGGGATTCACCATATGAGTTAGATGTTCAATATACATTCAAGTTTGAAAATTGAGTTGGACTAGTTTCGACCTTAGAAAAGATCATCATCAGCAACTCTATATAATTATAATGTAAACAAGGTAAAACACAGTAGTGGATAGTTTAATGAATGTGTGTGCCTGCCTATGGACCTGACTGGGAACGTCCCTTTGACTACACAAATAGGTTAAGAATAAGTCCCAGTCAGGTCCATAGGCAGGCACACACATTCATTGTACTATCCACTACTGTGTTTTACCTTGTTTACATTATAATTATATAGAGTTGCTGATGATGATCTTTTCTAAGGTCGAAACTAGTCCGACTCAATTTTCAAACTTGAATGTATATTGAACATCTAACTCATATGGTGAATCCCTCCCATATACAGGGTGTTGGGAAAATGTGTTTGGATACTTGGACAGGTGATTCTACATGATAAAATAATGTTAGTAAGTCATGTAACAAAATATCGAAATCTCAATATTTTCTAAGTTATGGTCTGTCAAAGTTCAATTTTTTTTTTCTTATTTTTGATGTAGGGCATTTACTTTTTCACCAATTAATTTGATTTTTGGCACAGAGACTTATCTTCACGATTTCTATAACTCTGTTACCAAAATGTTGCCCTACTCTGCCACCAGAGGGCACTTTACCTGGAAACCATATTTTTTTTTTCGCATATCTTTTTGGATTTGACAGATATTACAAAACCAAATATGCCTTGTGAAAGACAATAACATACTTATTAAAAAAGTTACTCTTCATTCGAGTCGATAAACCTCACCGTTTAGTCACAAATTAGCAGTAAACATTTTATTACCATTAAATCAGTACGTCCAATAGGCGCAAATAAATCAAGTTACCATGCTTCAAATTTAAATAAATCTGTCAATAAAATACCTAATAAGTTATCGGACTAAATACTAAATTATATCAACGTAAACAATTTATTTTTATTTATTTATTTTCAGTTTTATTCACCTAATAATAATTTATGTATTGGTAATTATTATACGAATAGATAGGTCATTAAATCTATTTTTAACACTGAATGAACAAGTAATTAAGAAGGAAACTAATCATAATATATTCTCAAAATGTCCTCCATTCATCTCTATACATTTCCTAATGCTTTTCAAGAAACGTTGCCTAACTTTAAAGAAAATACCAGCCGTATTTTGAATAACCTCAAATCCATTAATTACTCTTTGACGTAGATCTTCAACATCGTTTACCGGAGTTTTATAGACCAAAGTCTTTAAATGTCCCCAAAAAAAAAGCCCATAGGATTAATGTCAGGCGAACGCGGTGCCCAAGGTAATGATCCATTTCGTCCTATCCACCTGTTAGGAAATGTATCATTGAGATATGTCCGTACGTTTAGACTAAAATGGGGTGGAGCGCCATCTTGAAGAAGCCACATGCTTAATCTTGTTTGAATTGGCACATTTTCCATTAATTGTGGAAGGACATTCCGAAGGAAATGTAAATAAACTTCGCCATTTAACGGTCCTTCAAAAAAGTGAGGTCCTATGAGATGGTCTCCTATAATTCCGCCCCATACATTTAATGAGAATCGTCGCTGATGCTGCCGTTCCATAATCGCATGTGGGTTTTCGTATGCCCATTGGTGGGTGTTATGAAAATTGGCAATTCCATCCCGTGTTAAAGTAGATTCGTCCGTGAATAATATGAAATTAAGGAATCGATTGTTTTGTCGAAATTTCTCTAATAATTGTTGGCACATGTTAACTCGTAACTGTGCGTCACCCTCATAAAGTGCCTGTACCTTTTGTACATGAAATGGGTAAAGAAGATCCTCATGAAGGACTTCCCAAGCCGTAGAATTGTCAATTCCCTCTTCTAAAGCTATATTTCGAGTACTTATACCTGAATTCGCTTCTGCTCTTTCAAGTATTCTTTCTTCCATTTCAACAGTTCTAACGTATCTTGGTCTACCTTTATCAGCAATAGTATTTATAAATGAGCCTATCTCGCCAAGCCTTCGATGAACTTTGATGAAAGTTGGGGCACTTGGAACATTTCTATTAGGATATGTTTCCATGTAAAACCGCCGTGCTTGCTCTGCATTCCCATTGGCTCTCCCATAACAAAAATGCATGTCACGATACTCAGTATTTGAATATACGTGAGCCATTTTATTACTAGGTAAACAGCAACTTAATTTTCACTAATTTTAATAATGTACTACGTTTATGAATACTTTTAAGGCTTTACTAATGTCTAATTTTTTTACTTATTATTTACTTTTCACCCGTCTTATCATTTATTTAAATTTGAAGCATGGTAACTTGATTTATTTGCGCCTATTGGACGTACTGATTTAATGGTAATAAAATGGTTACTGCTAATTTGTGACTAAACGGTGAGGTTTATCGACTCGAATGAAGAGTAACTTTTTTAATAAGTATTTTATTGTCTTTCACAAGGCATATTTGGTTTTGTAATATCTGTCAAATCCAAAAAGATATGCGAAAAAAAAAATATAGTTTTCAGGTAAAGTGCCCTCTGGTGGCAGAGTAGGGCAACATTTTGGTAACAGAGTTATAGAAATCGTGAAGATAAGTCTCTGTGCCAAAAATCAAATTAATTGGTGAAAAAGTAAATGCCCTACATCAAAAATAAGAAAAAAAAAATTGAACTTTGACAGACCATAACTTAGAAAATATTGAGATTTCGATATTTTGTTACATGACTTACTAACATTATTTTATCATGTAGATTCACCTGTCCAAGTATTTAAACACATTTTCCCAACACCCTGTATATGCCCTCGATACCCAAATCTAGGGTGTAGTGTAGTTAATATATTAAAAAAATTTTGGTGGTAAAGACAGACTTTCATTCCCTTTAAAATACATAACCACAGACCATGGACTACTTCTTAAATCTTTAATTTTTGAGTTTATCGTAAGTTAAGTAACAATGCCGAGACACAATTTGGTTTCAAACGCAGAAATGCGGGATATGTTGTGTGTATACGCGCAGGAAAATTTTAATGGACGAGGAGCTCAGAGACGATATTCGGAACTCTCTCCAAATCGAAGACAACCGGGTTTTAAGATCTTTAAAAATATTTACGACCGATTAGGAGAAACTGGTACCTTTCGTCCTAAACGGATTCCACAGGGCGCCCGAAGACTTTAACTCCGGAACAAGAAGATGAAATTCTGGTCCGCGAAGCTGAAAATTCCGAAATAAGCACAAGACACTCTGCTGCGGCAACTGGAGTAGGCAAGTTATCTGTCCGCAAAATTTTTCACGAAGAGGGTCTTTATCCGTATCACTTTACCCCTGTGCAAAATGTATCAGAAGATCTTGCAGCCAGGCTAGAATTTGCCTGTTTCTGCTGTATCCGATTAACAGGTTGAGTGCCACTGTCCAGTATACTGGACAAACAGGTTCTTTATCAGAGCCCGCGTCCAGTAAACTGGACGTTACTATCATGGTGTTTAAATGCAGTTTAAAAAATGCGGTCTCTAGGAATAACTTGTTGTTTATAACGTGGGCCACCTTCAAATTCCTGAGCAACTTAAAATCTTATTATAACGTGGTCTGTAAATGAATGTTTGTGCGAAAACTAAAAAAATATTTCGTCGCACGTGGTGTGTAGTTGTCGTAATCTCGCGCTGTTATTTACTTTGTTTTGAGATTTCGGTGTGTTCGTTAAGCAATTTTGAGTTGTTGAGATATTCCTCGTGACGCCGAGCCTATATATTATTTCTCTTTATTTTTTGATGAAAGTCTTTTTGAAATCATTAGTAGTGAGACAAACAGGAGAGCAAACGAGTTTTTACAAACACGAACAAGGAGGTCTAAAAGAGAACAAAAATGGAAAGATGTTACTGTAGACGAAATAAAGAAGTTTATAGGGATTTCTTGTTTAGGTGGTACTGTAGTTTTTCCATTGCTTGCCAAGCAATGGAGTACGCACCCTTTATACCACCACCCGATATTCAGCCAGACAATGCCAAGAAATAGATTCCAAATGATACTCCGAATGTTGAGGTGTGTAGATCACAATGTGGCTGATCAAGAAGATACAATTTTTAAAGTGCGGCCAATCTTACAAAAGGTTTTAGAGAATATAAAAACAACATTTTACCCTAGTAAAATCTTATCTTTTGATGAGGCTATGGTTGGTTGGCAAGGACGATTATCGTTCAAACAGTATATCAGCAATAAAAAAAATAAATATGGCATAAAACTATATTAGTTAACCACACATGATGGCTTTGTGTTAAATGTTTTGATATATACAGGAAAAGGTACACCGCAAGAAGACAACAAGCCTCATATATATGCGGTTGTAGAAGCACTACTTACTGACTATTTGGACAAAGGTCATACAGTGTATTTAGATAATTTTTATAATAGCGTCGGTTTAGCCGAAGCACTACTTGCAAAAGGCACTTTATGTGTTGGCACACTTCGTGAAAATAGAAGAGGAAATCCAAAGGAAATAGTGAAAAAGAAACTAAAAAAAGGACAAGTAATTTGGAAAAGAAAAGGTCGAGTATTGGTCACAAACTGGAGAGATAAGCGAAGTGTACGAATGATTAGTACAAAACATAAGCACGGGATGATCGAAGTAAGAGCCAAAAGAGGCAATAAAATAAAACCTATCTGTGTAGAAGATTATAACAAAAACATGTCGGGTATTGACAGATCAGATCAAATGATCTCATATTATGCAACCCCAAGAAAAACGGTACGCTGGTATCGAAAAATATTTTTCCACCTGATTGACCTTTCGATTTGGAACGGGTTTTATATTTATCAAAAAGTGAATAGCTCAAAGAAACAAAAATTGCTAGAATTTAGAGAAAAAGTTATTATGTCCCTCTTAGGGGTAAAAAGATCCAAAATAGAAGGAAAAAACCTCAATTTGGACAATTTTCACTCTTTGGAACCCAATCCACCAACTGAAAAAGATAAAAGTGCAATGCTAAGATGCAGGCAGTGTAAAAAGAGGAAAACTAGATATTTTTGTCCTGTTTGTGAAAATAAACCAGGTCTTTGTGTGTACCCATGTTTTAAAGACTACCACACCATAAATCAAAAAGATTTAAAGGCTAACTAATATTTCATTATTTTTATTTTTCATAAAAAATGTGTTTTTTGTTGTTTAGAAACTTTTTTTTTATCCTAGAAAATGTGTTTTTGCTTTTTTATATTTCTAGAGACACTCAAGGTCTACTACATGTTTTGTACAGTGTTTATTTCAAATATATGTTTATTTTTTATATTTTGATATGCTTTGTTTTCATTACTAATATTAATTTTACAAATATGATCAGTAAACTGGACGTCCAGTCAACTGGACGAATGGGATACTCGAGTTACGATTATTAAAATATCCCGACGTCCAGTAAACTGGACAGCTACCAACAACTGTCAAATTGACAGATAACATTTATGGACTGTCTAAACTGTGCATGTGTATCAAAAAAAAAATTGAAATAATAATATTTGCTCTTGGGCTCCCGGTAAGGCTTACTTATTTAAGCGTGGCACTCAACCTGTTGATTAAATGCCGACACAATATTTTTAAATAAAATACTATTTACTGATGAGGCATCTTTAATTTTAGAAACAGACATGCATGGTAATTTGAAAATCAACATTTAGTACACGAACGTCATTTTCAACATGAATTTAAAATGAACGGTTGGTGTGGTATATTGATAACAAGTTATTGGGCCCTTTCGAACTACCACCCAATTTAAACGGCGAACTCTACCTTGATTTTCTAGAAAGACAATTACTGGCTTTTTTCGATGACCTTCCTCTGGGCATAAGGCAAAATATGTGGTTAATGCGGGATAGAGCGCCGGCACAGTACTATAGACTTGCCTGAGACTACCTAAATACCCATTTTCCTGATCGCTGGATAGGTCGTGGGAGCCAGAGGCCATGGCCGGCGCGCAGTCCTGATTTTAACCTGCTGGATTTTTGTGTATGGGGTTACATGAAGTCGCTGGTTTACAAAGAAATAGTGAATACCAGAGAGGAACTATGGCAGAGAATTGTAGATGCTGAACAAAACCTACGAAATGAACACTTATTTTTTAAAATTAGGTGGTCTTTTAGTAAAAGAACACTTAAGTGTATTGAAGTGAATGGAACATATTTTGAGCAATTTTGTCAAAAGTAGATTTCTTTTTTTATTAAATCTCTTAATGATTTTAAAATGAAATATTACAAGTTACTAATTACATAGTTAAGTTTGTATTCATTGTGTCAAAGTTATTTTAAATAAAGCAAGTTAAAGCTGGGCGACCTGAACTAACCTAAACTGAGTACATCTGAAGAAGCTACCGTGTAGCGAAACATGTTATATGATAATTGTGTTAATAAACAACTGGAAAAAAGTGTGTAAAAGTCTTTACATTTCCAAAAAACATATTAATCATACATGTCGGTTCAAAGGTTAGAATCTGTGGCTTGGTATTCGTTTGGGGTTCTGTATCTCCGATAAGAGTTTTCTATGACAAATTAGACGCTCCAGAGAGTGTACCATATATTTATCGGACACTCTGTATATCATAACAAAATACCTAGTATAAATTGGCTTGACTTAATGAAATATTCAGTACAAATGCCATTAAAAACTTTGTAATTTTACCATTGTTTGTGTTGATTTAAACGTTAATGCTTCATAGACCATGTTTTCTATAATGCTGTTATCGTTATGAAATTTGTGATAATTTATTCATTATTTTAAGTGATGTTACGCTTTAAATTTAATTAACTAAATATTGGAACTGGCCCATTGTATGAGTAATTGTTATGAATAATCAATATTATAATTTGAATTTCATCTCTAATATAAGCATACGATTTCTGCATATAAGTTCATGTGAATAGATAGCCTAAGCCGATTAAAAACTATTGATCATTGCATTTGTTTATGCATAATATGTGTTATTCTTATATTAAGACCATAATCTAAATTTTTATATAACTGTTTCAGGCAAAATTTGAAAACTCCTTGGTATTTGTAATAATAAAGCCGTACTTACTGGCCACATTATGATTAAATGTTAGTCCAGAATAATATAATACTTCCAGATCTTTCATCTCACAAATTTGTTCTTACAGTATTGTCGGGGAAAGGTTCAGTTATCTAGTTGCATAATCTAATAACAAAAACAAGTATCAATTCAAAGTAAAGAAAGTCTGGCAACGTCGCCGTCTACAATCTTTTAATTTATCTTCGGTGCATTGAAACGACAAAGTCATATGGAAACAAGTAAAAAAGTCAGTTAAATTCTAAAACGTAGTTTCAACCACCAAGAATAATTTCCTAGAATATTCGCCAAAATAAAGCAAGCAAAAAAGCGAAAAACCAAGATGGCATCGAGCTTCGCGGTAGACGGCATCTTATGTGCATCAACAAATGAGCGGCCGCCCATTTGACGAAGTGTTAGAGCGTACTGGACGGAAAGAAGGGTTTATTGTTAGGCAACTAAATATACTTACGTGTTAATTGAAACAGCATGACAGGATGCTACTGTGTGTACGAGAAATAGGAATAATATATCACAAATAAAACTCAACATGTCTTGACACTTCAGATTCGATCAGCCTTTTGTAATAAGCAGTCGGTAATTCGTGGAATTTATGCGATAAATTCTCGAAGGTTTAAGAATGTAGTATTGTATCACGATATTATTGTTTGTTATTAGTGATGTAAAATGTGTAGCTAATTTAATGAAGTAAGTAATAGTAAAACCGTATTTGCTGCTATGAAGACCAAATGTGATGGTGAGTAACCGATATAATAGAAGTAAATAAATATATTTTGTGGTGGAAAGGCCTTCTATTTGAACTGACATATTTTAAACCATGCAACCTATGGAAATACAGTGAACAATTTGCAAATAAAGGCGGCGGCCAACAAGTATGTTTGCTATTTCATATTTGTATAGTGTAGGGTTCTGCTTTCTAGTAAAGGACAGAATTTTACATTTTCCTACATTAAATAACTTGTTCACTAAAGAACAGTTCACAATATCGTCTATATCGGCTTGTAGGGCAAGACAACCATTAATTGCTTTCATTTGAAGACATAGTTTAAGGTCGTCAGCAAAAAGAAGAAGCAATGCATTCCGGATTACACCAGTAATGTCATTGGTAAAGAGTAAAAACAAGAGAGGCCCTAAGTTGGAACCCTGTGATATTCCAGAGCTGGGGCAACAGACCTAGACTTGTAACCCTTGATGTTTACTATATGTTCTCGATTGTACAGATATGATTTTAAAAATTCCACCAAGTGGCGATGGAAGCCGAATACGTATTCCAGCTTGTCTAACAATATTGTAAATTATACTGTATCGAATGTTTTTTTGAAATATGTATATATACCGTCCATTTGCCCTCTTTGATTTAATACATCTGAAATATTTTGTGTCATTGAAAAAATCTAACAGTAGACTTGTTTTTAAGAAAACAATAGATATTCCATGGCTCACTGAAATAACTCCCTAAAGCATTATATATTTCCCCGCCAGTATTGTATTTTGCATTATTTAAAAACATATACTGCTGAAATTTATATGGTTTTTACGGGCAAATTTGATATCAATTTTTAAAATTTTTTTAATAAGCTTATTAGTTTTAATTACTTGCAACAGTACCTACTAAGACGACAGGAGTTTTATTGTGGAGTAAGGTAACTAAACTGCAAACATACTAAGGCCCAATTGTATAGATATGAATTAATCTTAGAGTTAAACCTAAGTTTTACCTTTGAGTTAATCCATGAGTTAACTCAAGGTAAAACATATTGCCAGTTGTATAGGTTTGGATTAAAAAATAGTTTTTTAGCTAGCTGCTAACTTAGTATGACATATGTTATCCAAATTTATTTCTAAGGTGTAAATTATTCCAACGTCCAAGCTTCATTTATTAGGTGTTGAAGTCATATATTTTTTTTTAGATTTGTTAAAAAAATGTAAAAAATTGATAATTACAACTTTGTTAATTTTTATATTTACTTTTCCTTAATGAGATTACTATAGTGAGAGCTCTATCAGTTCTAAAATATAGTTATAAATTTCAGTTTTGAAGATAGGATCGGTTCAGACGCAAATTTTTTCAAAATTACGATTTCCCGATCTGAATGAATAAGTTTCGTCAGCACTCCAATATTATTTGAGAAAACTATACTCCTAAAAAATATATTAAAAATACAAATAGTTGCATTATTAAGGAAACCTATTTAATTTAATTAAACATTTTCTTAACAAAAATGTATGCTAAATTTTCAAAATAGTTAATTAAATTATGTCTTATTTAAATTCCAGTCCCTTGAGGGAGTGATTATTATCCCCAATGTGATTATCATTTACAATAGGATAATAATCTACTGGTTGGGAATCATCTATTGCAAGGTTATGCAAGATAGCAGTTGCTACAATTATAGCTAAAGAGTCTCTTGTTGCACCCTCATTTCTCTCCTTAGATTCTAGAACCTTCTTTTCAAAATTCCGTATTGTCCTTTCACGACATTACCGGTTTTTATTTGGGATTTAAAATTGTATAAATTTTCAGCCCTTGTAACTGGATTTGCTACTGGGATCATAACATGTTCATCTAGGGTATATCCAGAGTCGCCTAAAATAAAGCTGTTTTTGATTCGCCATTATTGAATTGAGCTTTTAATCTGCTGTTGTTATATATTAGCCTATCATTTGTGGTACCTGGCCACCGAGCCACTATATTCCTTTTACGAAGCTTTGCATCAGATAATGTTTGATGTAGAGTTTTAAAATGCCCATTGTAAAAATGTAATAAAAACTCACTGTGTTTCTTTGCAGGTTTAGGCCAATCGTTTGAACTATTAATTCAACTAAAGCCTTCGACATTCTTAATCTTGAAATAAATTTAGGATCTATCCAGAAATCCATATTTTCAATACGAGGCCTGAATATTCGGGGCCTCTGTGCGTTTTCTACTATATCAATAATATCTAAATCCTCTTCATCATCCAAAAGAAAATCGTAAACAATATCAAAAGCATCCACAATTACCTATTATAAAACACTTAAGTAAACCTGCTGCAACCTATTATTTTATAAACCAAATCAGAATATACGTTAGGTTGGATGATAATGACAATGACAATGAAATAAGAAAAATGTCAAAATACGACATTTTTATCCCAAGATTGCGAGTTAACTCATACCCAATCCAGGAGTTGAGGGTTAATCCTAGGACTGGAGGTAACCTCTGGTTATACAACGCATTTTACTACTTACTCCTGGATTAACCTCCACTTTTGAGTCAATCCCAACCTATACAATTGGGCCGAAGTAAGTTTAAATTCGCAAATAGCAAGGATTCTCGCTGCAAATTCGCTAACAAAACTATTTTTACTTTTTAATTGGTTGTTTGATATTTGCCTATTTGGATTTCAGATAAGTTGCAAAGAAAGTTTTATTTGGGCAGTACATAATGGATTTTTATTTGGCAAAGAATCGGAATCAGAATATCTTAGGGAATATGAGCCATGATTTTATTTTGGGGGATTCCTTTGCTTTTTCTTTGATCGATGAGGATTCTTCTTTAACTAGCCTAATGGTTTCCTGTAGTAGTTGTTTTACATGCCTGCCAAGACGTGGACTATCTTCAACCGACTCTCTCCCTGAGCAAAACTGCTTAGATCATTCGAATAATATACAGTATGTCCACGGATGGGGTTTACAAGAGGACAAATGGACTAAAAATTGAAAGATCCGAAAAAAAGTCACTCTTAATAAACGTTTTTACTTGAATAATAAATAGGTGATACTTGTTTTCAATGTCTTTATTTAATGAAGTAATTATAATAATATTAATAATACAAACATTTTTATTAATATGAAAAGAATACGATAACGATTTCATTATTCAAAAGCTCCACCCCCATACTAGACGCATTTTTCTAATTGCTTTCTCAAATAAGTAAAAGAATTTCTGATTTCTTCCTGAGATATCGATTGGACAGCCTGGATAATTCTGCCCGTCAGCACTTGAATATCATTTGGTACTGCGGTAGCAAAAACAATTTGTTTTAAACGGCCCCATAAAAACATATCCGCCAATGTTAAGTCGGGGCTTCTTGGGGGCCACAAAACTGGGCCATTCCTGCCAATCCACCTTGGACCAAATCTGCGGTCAAGCCATTCTCTAACCTCACGAGCGAAATAGGCTGGACAACCATCTAGCTGAAAATACATATTTTGTCGAAAATTTAATGGTAGATTTTCGAGTTCATCATTGAAAAATGTGTCCAGCATTTCTAAATATGATAATCTATTGCACGTGTTATCAAAAAAATATGGCCCTATGATGCCATGGATGGATATCGCGCACCACACGCTCACTTTTCTGAAATATTGTCTTCTCGTCATAATTCTGAATTCGGGATTTTCTAAAGACCAGTACCTAACGTGCTGGGTTGCAACGGTTCCATTGGTAGAAAATGTACTTTCATCAGAAAACATGATACATTTACAAAAATCAACATTTCCACTTAAAATTTTGTCTCGTATCCACAAGCAAAAATCAAGTCGTTTCGCGCCATCTCCCTCTTCCAATCATTGATTAAAGTGCGGTTTATACGGATACAATTTATTTGCTTTAAGGATCTTCTGAATTTGACTTTTTTTCACAACTTTCAACTGAGTAACACGATTTCTAAGAGACGTCATAGGATTTTCTTCAGCAGATTGAAGAACTAAGACTGTAGCAGCATCATCATGGTCGTATTTCTTCTTTTTTTTTTTTGAGATCCAAAACCGAACCAGTTCTCTGAAACTTTTTTATTAACTTGCAGATTGTCATCCTAGTTATTGGGAGTCCTACAAATTTCTCGGTAAATTGTTCCATCACCTAGCGGTATGAAACTTGACCATCCCCATAACATTGTATTATAAAAACTCATAGTTCAGTAGATAGCAATTCTACTTAAATAATAACCACAAATCACCGAAATAAATTTAGATACGCAACTGGACTCTTAGAACTGTCAAAAACTAATTGGCGCTGATGTCCTAGTATTTGCGATCCGAAACACGCGAGAAAAAAAGAAATCTGTTTGGCAACTATGGGTAAAAATAAAGAAAACTGTTTTACCAACTTTTGATGAAATCTGTTTTATCGGTAGATATTGGTGCCGCTTTAAAGTTTAAAATATTCCTTGGTTTAAATATTCATTTTTTTCTGCTTTTATTTTTAGTTCAGAAATACACGTTATTTGAAACTCTTGTTTTTCAGTTTGGAGTAAATACCTTGTTGGTTAAGTAACAAATAACGTATATCTAAGAGCTCAAGTAGAAAGCAGCAAAAAAGGAAGTATTTAAACCAAGCAATACCTATTTAAAAAAATACAGCTGACTAAAATAAAGTGAAATAGGTAATAAAACATTGTTTTTATGATCAAAAACTAACGGATCTCTTTTTGGCAAGCGGTATCGCATGCCATGTTTATTTAAACAGTTTGGAACACAACATTTTTTAAGTTTTAACGGAGGTGCGTAGTCTTCCATAACGGAAATAAATACGCGAACTTTAACTAAACAAACCGAAAACACACTAAAACTAAACAAAAAGTCAAAAGAACTATCAAAAAACACGCTAATAGTACACACAGAGACCGAACGATCACAATCGGCATGAAAATTCAACACAACTTAAAAGAAAATCGAGAATAGAAAATTGACAATACACTTCAAATTTTTGACAACAACGAAATCTGGGCGGGTGCCTCTCCTCGATCGCAAATCGCAAATGAACGTGGTTCCCTCTATACGAACTTAACTAAACCAAATTGGGAGATGCCACTACCGGCGCCATCTACGAAATGCGATCCAAACAAAATAATAATGTTTGGCGGGAACGCCCGGCTTACGTATCTAAATTTATTTCGATGATTTGTGATAATAACTTCATTAAATAAAGACATTGACAACAAGTACCTATCACCTTAAGTGTCATTATTATTTTAACTAGGTTCACCAGTCAGAGGTGTGCCAGCGAATACGTTTTGGGAAATAATTTTTACATAGGTAAACCTTTTAATGAATTGTTCTACTTCGGTTTGTTGTGTAGAAAACACATTCATTAAGAGTGGATTTTTTTCGTATCTTTCAAAATAAAGTATGTTTACTTTTAAGCAAAATAACATTTGTGCAGTTTTTACCCGCCCTGTATAAAAAATTCAGGTTTCTTATGATGAATCGTATTCTCTAGACAAGCAAAAACGTTTATTAAGAGTGACTTTTTTTCGTATCTTTCAATTTTTAGTCCATTTGTCCTCTTGTAAACCCTATCCGTGGACATACTGTATACAGGTTTCAGAAGTACGGTACGCAACTTATGAGGTTGATTCCTTATGATATTCTAAGAGAAAAAGTTTATATGAACATGTGTCCAGAGTCTCCCTGTTTTTATTGTACGCCACTGACTTTTTTCTAATTTTGATATTTTGTCCAGATTTACCAACTAATGTTAAAACTTTTATGTTCCTTGAATTGTTTTCGTATCTTGCCTCGTTTCCGTAAGAAAACATAAAAACCACTTTAATGCACATACAAAAAAAATACCCATGTATGTCAAAATTAATTAAAACGTTTAAGTTAAAAATAAAATTATTTTTTTTAATAATGATATGATATAGCAAATGTTGAAAATGGCAACTTCTGATAAAACGCACGATTGCAAAAACGGGTCAACTCCGGACATATTTTCATATGAACTTTTCCCTTAGAATATCATAAGAAATCACTCCCTTAAGTTACGTACCGTACTTCTGAAACACCCTGTATATACAACAACAAGACATTTTCATCTTTGCTGGGACTTTTTTTTACTCACAAATAGAATGAGAGTTCGATATCCCAGCTTAAAGATATGTAAAGGGGACTTGTTATTTCAGATAATGGTTTGTTTGTGCCATTAAAGTTATTGCAATTAATATCTACTCTGATTTCTCCAGAATCATAAATCCAAAATTTAATTCGGTAAAGTTCCCCACTTTTTTAAATGTTTAACTTACAGCACACAAAAATTAACTCTACATAAATTAAGCAACTTAACTTTTGTAGGACAATAACCTCTTAATTCTTTAAACCTCATTCCTCAGTTTCGGCTCCTAAGGGGGTTTCGTAACGAAGCAACTAAAACGCGATTATTTTAATCAAGTTTTCATTACAGGTCTTGAAAATTCGTTCTATGAATTCTAAAGATCAAATTAGTCCTGGATTTCAATAAAAGGTTTCTCCGAGTCACTAGGTTTGTACTTAGATATATCCTTAAATAACCTTGCTTTGCGTTTGATTTGGCACGTGTAAGTTACAAAAATACTGATATTATATAAATGTGATTTACAAAACATTATTAAAAATGTTGATTATTTACTTCTTGGTCCCGTAATCGCGAAATTTTAGATAATTATAAGTCTTTGAGTTTGGGAAAGGAAACACAAGTAATGTTTACTTCTTTCTATATATTCTGCGACGTTTGACAAACTTCTTGATCTTTCGGTCATAATGTTTTTTGTCACCAATTATTTACGTCTGGAGCGCTTTTGAAAAATAGGTATTGGGAGGGTTTTCTATACTAGTGGAAGAATGAAATTGAATAAACAAATACCGAGATACCAAAAATTAACTTGGTCAAAGGTGGTCACTGCACAACTGATGTCTTAACCTTTTGAAATAGGCCTATCAAGTTTAGGGTAGTGTCCGAGTCAATCATTCTTTGATTGTCAAAATTTGTCAAGCACTTTTGATTTTTTTGCTATTGTAACCTTAGGCTGCTCTAAACTTTGGATCAAATTTCACAACTATTTACATGATTCAAGCCTTTGTTTGAGCTGATGCTCTAGCTAATGAAATTTAAGAACACAATCGATTTTAGAGTTACTTAGCAGATCCGGCAGTGCCATGTTAAACGAATCTTGAGGAACCTTGACACCAAAATAGCTTCTGGTCCTGACGAAATTCCAGTCATCGTAATTAAGACATGCGCTGATAAAAAAAAAACCTAATAACGTAATAGAACATCATGGGGAGTCCCGGGCGGTAGCATTGGACATTTCCAAGGCCTCTGACCGAGAATTGCATAAGGGGCTCCTAACTAAAGTGAGAGCATACGGAATACCGGTTCAATTTTGTTCATTACTGTCAAGCTTTCTTAAAGACCGTTCTCTGCGAGTGGCGATGGACGGATTTCTTTTAGACACATCTAACATCAACGCCGGGGTCCCTCAAGGTTTAACATTGTCGCCCACCCTCTTTTTACTATACATAAACGATCTTTTGGAAAAAAACTAAAAATCATATATTATATACCCTCGCTTATGACAGCACACTTGTTTCATCTATTACTTTGGATGCTTGAACATCGACTTTCAATGCACATCTTTATAAGCAGCAGTCTTGGGGCGATACTCTTTTATCGAATATTTCAAATGAGTGTAAAGAAGAACTTGGATATGCATCCATATAAGATGCCATCATTAATTTGCCGGCATACCACCCCAGACGTCTTTTCTTTAATAATTAAATGAATGGCGAACAGTTAAATACAACGTCATTCCATATTTCGGGGTGCATCAATTAAGTACAGAAACAATATTTTGGGTAAATCATGTGGATTGTTGATGAATATGAAACCATAACGCCACAAAGGTCGCAAAATATTTTTAAACTAAGCTGACTAGGTAACAAATGACTAAATTGGCCAAAGTTTTCAAAGAAAAACATGATACATTGAAAAATGCACGCACACTTGGACAAACAAGAATGTGCAATGGCTTGAATATGCCCCTACAAGGCTTTCGTGCTTTCATCCCAAATAAAACTCTGACCTTTTGTTGGTTAATACAAACACCCAAAACCTTCATAACCTTTGAAAGTTCAATATTCTTAAGGGCTTCCGGATGCTGATCCTGAGACAGATGTCCTAAAATAAACGATTTATTGCTACAAAACCATTTTTCCGCCCATTTCAGTGCATCCCTTACAATGCCAAAAATATCTCCCAGTTCCCCAGTCTAGAAAATACCATTTGCATCATAGGCAAAGTTCACAAGACTTGATGATTGATTTGTAAAATAGGAAAGGTCCCAAGAGACTTCTTTGGGGCATGCCGAGGCCGATGTTGATTTCCTTTGAGAATTACTTGCACCATTCCATCCCTAGGCAGACCTTCTTCCAAGAGATATGACCTAATCCATTTAATTGCTAGACTCTGAACTCCATAGAGTCCCATTTTCTCAAGAGCAACTCATGGTCAAGGCTGTGAAATGCTTTGAACAATTCTAAAAAAGCCCCCAGAGTCTTATATCTATTTTCTAGGTTTTTGATAATTTTGGAAACAAAGTCATATGTGACTGTCTTAACAGATCGGCCCCTGAGCAATCCATGCTGACAGTTATTCAATTAATTTCTTGAGATAAAAAATGTTTGTTGTCTGTTGGACATTGGTTATGGGTACCTTTCATAAAATTTTTCAATACCGTATCTGTATGAAAAATCTCCACTACCATAAGATTGGATTAAATGTATTCTTTACTGCGTTGTTAGCATTGTAAACTAATAAAATCTTTAAATATATTTGCGTGTTATTGATGATGTCAGTATCTAATCAAAATCAACTTAAATTGACAGAGTTATATCACAAAGATGATATAGGCATGAACTAATCCAGACCACTTTTGACCAAGATGATTTTTGGCCTTTACTTAATCCTCTGGATTCCCTTGACTCTCACTCTCTTGGCAGATTTACTTGTCGTCTAAAGCACTTTGACTGTAAAAATAAACCCTACTTCTCACGAATAGTTCAAAGAAGACACATTTAATAAAGAATAATTTGCATTGGCGTATCTGGAAACTAAAATTTTGTTTATTCCTCCAGCTACACGCTCTTGAGACTAAATCCCGATTGTGGCGTCTATGACGTAAATGTGTACATGTGGTTTGCATGCACCGAAAATAGTTTAGTAGGTGTTAATATGCAACGTTGCCGTATTTTCTCTAATTTGCATTTATACTTGCTTTTGTTTATTTAATTATGCAATCAGACAACCAAACCTTTCTCCAACAATATTTTATGTATGTAATTCGTCGTTATACTTCTAGGGAAATCTGGAAATTACTTAAAGAACTCGCGATTTATGGAGATTGGTGGTCCCTAATACTCTGGGGACGGTTGACGAGATTAACGATTATTCCGTCAACATTCCTCAGATTGATCCGGACCCCCATACATTAAATTTTTACTTAAGTGGCCAACGTGATAATGCTACCGGCTTTGACTTTAGAATTTCGACTATAAGGAAAGCAATATTTTCAGTTTAGGTTAAGTGAGGAAGCTTTGCTTCAACTTCGTCTTTTGTAATTTTCTATCTCTTAAATTACAATAAAGAGATAATTATTATTATTATTATTATTAATTACGTCAAAGGCTTTGGGCAATGATGGCATTGGTGTAAAAATGTTGTTGTACTGTTGTCCGATGTCTTATCGGTTGTGACGCACCTGGTAAACTCCTGTATTGAAACCACATTTCCAGATGCAGTCTCATTGCCTTAATATAAATTCTCCAAATCACAAGTTTTAATTTTCGGTAGCTTACAAATGCCCAATTTACACTGTTACATTACACTAATCAAGTATCTGTATCAACAGAGCCTTAGCTAATTTAAAACTGATTTATCGTCATAAGAATATTTTACATGAAAGTATGAAAAGACTTCTATGTGACTCGATTCTTCAGTCACACTTTAATATCGCGGACGCGGTCTATGGACCATGTCTGGTGGGTGTAGATGTGTACCGAATCAAGCTTATCCAGAACTGTTGCGTCCGTCTGATTGGAGGTATATATTATTTTCCTAAAAATATCAATTTCAGGGTAAACCGGAAGTACTGTATATCCGGATTTCGAGTTACTTCCGGTTTACACTTTTGGGAAGATAATGAAAAAGTAAGATAAGTTCATGTAAGCCGTCTTGCTCTAAGACGTACTGTTCGAAAGTTGGAAGCTGTCAAATTTCAAAGATGTCATTTTTCAAAAGTCGATATCTCGAAAACTATTAAGTTTAGACTGATAATATGCTTATTAAAAAATGATCGCTATTTTATGTAGAAATCAAAAGTATTGTAAGATATAGGGCGCTCTATTTAAAAAATGAAAGTTGGTATTAACTCTAGGCAAATGACTTACCCTGTATACATAAATATATAATAAAATTAAAATCTCTTTACAATAAATTAATTTTTCTATTGAATTTTACTAAATAACTCAGTTTCCGAGGAAAGGTACTGTGTCATCTTACGTGGACCACCCTGTACTTGAACAAAAAAAGAAGATGTACGAAAACACCTCACCCTTCTCACAAAATAAAACCACGTTTATCACCATAAAAAGTTATGGATCACTTTTAGATTCTGTAAATTGGGACTCTTAAAGCGAACGTTTTCTTTAAATTTATTTCGTTTAACCGATTAATTGATATTTAGTTTGCTTAAGATTTTATCGTTAACAACACCCGATCACGATTTATCCAATTTTAGGATGGCTCTCGATTAATTTAAAGCAAAAGATTTGTTATAGGCGTTCTCCTGAACTTAAACGCAAAGTTAATATTGACTCGACTCTTAAATCGCCTGCGGGAATCGAGTTGTGTTATTTCTCAAGTAAAATTACTTTTGCAAGGTTCGTTTTGTGTACCCTTCTAATTACCTAAGCAAAGACTTTTTGCACGGAATCGGTTTCTTTTAAGAGGGTTAATCTTATTTATTGTTATACTATAGTTTTTTCAACGAATTTTGTTAATATGCTTTTATTTTACTTGTATAGTGTGGCCAATCATGAAATACGCATGACAAGGGGCTAAGAAACAGTTTCTTACATAGATCTTCAGAAAAAAAAAAGAATCGTTGATAAATACAACCAATCATCATCAGGGATACTAAAAGAAATCAGAAACAATAACAAAGTGAAATGACGTCATATTGGCTGTTGACGCCGCCGTTATATTCTTGCGCCAAACATAAATTGTTTACTGTATGTTCATAGGTTGCTTGGTTTAAAATATGTCAGTTGAAATAAAAGGCTCTTTTCTCACACAAAATATATCTATTTACTTCTGGTATTTCATTTAATCATCTTCACGCCCGTTTTGCGTACCAGCAAATGCTTTTTACTTTTACAACTTAATATAGTAACTACTTACTGCATTAAAACAGCTATACATTTTACATCACTAACATTACATCACTAAACAAACACTATCGGGATACACTACTGTATTCTTAAAAACTTAAAACTTCGAGGATTTATCGTATATACGAACTTGAGATTGCCTTTTACAACAGATAAACAGAACTAGAGTTGGGGTGCAATAATCACATTAGATACACCCTCGGGATACAATACTGCGAATTCTCCAACTTATTTCATGGTTTGAATACCATCAAATCAACTAAAACCGCGCAAAATGCCGCGAGAAGCCCGTGTACTTTTCACGCGAGCTGCTACCGATTTCTACTGATCGCCCGAAAAACTCAAACACGCCAAGCCATACTTGCGATATGTCACCCTCTTTCTCGCACCCAGTAACATTTTGTCATGCTGTTTCAATCCCTTCGCTCAGCCACGTAAGCTTAACACGTCGTCGCCTGGGCGACCGCTCGTCTTGTAGATAGCTGATCTTTTCTACGAAATTAGTCTAGACAGCAACGTTGCTGTACTTTCTATGCTTTGGACAGAAGTAAAGAATTGAAGAAAAATAAACTTGCTATAGCATGAGTGGTGTCATCGTATAGGAAAAAACGTTTTTTTTTTAAGTTAAATTAGGCAGAGACCAATATAGTTTAAGAAATAATACACCTAGTTTAAGTTTTAAATTATGAAGTTGTTTATATTTTATTAAATTTTTTTATTAAAACATAGGTATAAAGGGTATTCACGATATTCGAAACGACATATTATAACTAAATTATTAGTTTTGATTAAGAAAAAGTTTTCGGGGTGGATAGGGGCCAGTTAATATATATATAGTATATTTTAAAATTATTTTCATACGAAACGCATCAAAGTTTTATTTTTTTAAATAGAATGTCCTGTATATTATTTTATTTTCGGTTTCTACGATTAAAATAAAAATGTGTTTCATCGGGTTTTATTGAAGTTAAACCCGACGGTTATTAAAATATTTCGTATTTTGTGAAAATGTAGTAATTACACTCACAGGCAAAATAATCGATCCACCCAAATTTTCGATGAATTTTAATCGCAATAAGTTTTTTATTTGATGTCGGATTTAAACGAATTTCAAAGAATATTGTAGAATTAATGGAAAATCGCTAACATTTTAAAATTAAAATAGACGTACGTTTATAACATACAGGTTTAAACCAAAAGATGTTTTTTATCATAAAACATGAAGTCACAAATATACTTTGTGTCTGTCAGTTGTTTCTAAAAGTGTTTCGTTGCAAATCCTCATTTATTATGATAGTGGTAGTTTCTGGTTTCTTCTTTTTCTGTATTTCAAAATGATAATTTAACCAAAAAAGAACGAATTGATATGATTTTCATTCTTGGAGAATGTCTGCAAAACTACTTGCTGACTTCACAAGTTTACGCTGAAAGATTTCCTAACAGAAATCATCCAAATAAAGTCGTTTTCGAAAGACTATTGACTCAATTTAGACAAACTGGGAGTGTTCAGTATAACAACCCCACTAAAAGGAAACCTCTGACAGAAAACGAAAAAACTGAAGTTGCTGTAATTGGATCTGTAATCAAAACTCCCCATATAGGTCAAAACTAAAGTGCGCAAAATAGAAACATTAGCCAATCAAGCGTCTTAAGGATTCTTCAGAAACATAGTTATCATCGCTATAACATTCAGCGTCCTAAGAACTTCCTAAAAATGATTTTGAAAAACGAGTGGAATTTTGTACTTACTATTCTGATTTCAATCCGTATTAATTTAGAATACTTTATAACCAACACAGATGGTCAGTGAATGTTTGGAGCGGAATAAAGGGTTCATATTTAATCGGTCCTTACTTTTGCAAATACCATTTAAATGGAGTTATGTTTTTAGATCTTTTGATAATTCAATTGCCAGTATTATTACAAGATATTCCCATAGCCATACGAGGCACGATGTGGCTTTAAATGGATGGAGCATTTGCACACTTCTATCATAGGGTCCGTGAATTATTAAGCGTCCTATTTCAAAACCGATGGATTGGAAGAAATGGGCCTCATAATTGGCCCCCAAGATCACCCGACCTGACTTCACCCGATTTGTTTTTATGGGGATATGTAAAAGGAATCGTTTATAACACAGCTCTAACAACACGAGATTATATGAAGGGGCGCATTAGAGAAGCTTTCCGAAACATAAGCCCAGCAATGTTGTAATAATGAAAAAATAAAATAAAATAAAATAAATTTAAATTGATTTATTATTAGCTGTAATTTGATTGATGTTGTTGTTGTTGGGTTATGTGGAATTTACTTTTTCATTACTCAACCAGGTAACCACGGCTTCTCAGTTATAGTCTAGTCGGTTCTGGAGCAGATGGGTCGCAGATAAGGAAAGAGAATATATTAGGTAACAGTTAATCAGTTTTCCAGATAAAAGTGGGCGACAGGGGCCTTAAGGAGGCCACCAAAATTAAAGAGGAAGAAGGCCTTAAGGGCAGAATAGATGAATATACAGAGTCAAATGTTAGAAAAGAATACTTATTGGTCAGAGCCTAAAGGCCGCTTGCTGTAGAAAACTTTAAAAATTTAAACGTACAAACACTACTTCCAAACATTAACTTTTGTATACATAAATAAACTCTAAATATACAAATATACATGGGCGATTTTACAGGAAAGATTCATTAATATACGGGATGTACCATAACAAAGATTTACAAAAAGTCAACGGGGTGTATCAACTATCAAATTTGCTGATAGCCAGAACTGACTAAGGAAATATCAGGGCACTGATCAAGCCAAAATTCATTAAAAATTTAATTAACAAATGTACGGGGTGTGTCAGAATTGACTGCAGGAAACTCGTTCTTTCGAACCTTGGTCTCTCTGCTTATATAGGGTTTAGATTAAAACGGATTGGTCTATGGACCTGAAAAAGGTTGGATGCTATTAAGCGGAACAAACACAACTGGGCAAGGGTTAAACAAAAAATATCTCGCTGCACATTTCGTACTAAGACAAATCTCTTTAGTGTCGTTTCATCGACTGGATTATGTAGTATACATTTATTAGTCTCGTGGCCATAAAAACAAAATTTAAAATATACCAGTAGAGTAGGTATTATTATTTAATAAAATGTACGGGGGCACCAAAGTTAACTGGCATTAAAGGAAAATCAAAACTTGATCAGAATTCACAGGGCTGGGTCTCGAATTCACTTAATTTAAATGACATCAGAAACACTTTGTCATCACAGACAGCTCCGACTCAAAATTTACACTAAAATTCACCAGAACACCAACTCCAGAGACACAAGGTCGTCAAACGGACAGCTCTGAGTTAATATTTACTAAAAATCACTAGAAAACCAACTCCAGAGACACAAAGTCGTCAAACGGACAGCTCTGAGTTAATATTCACTAAAACTCACTAATATCTACTTTGAAAATCATTTCAGAGGCACTAGGTCATCGAACAGACAACTCTGAAGCGATTACACTAAAAATTACCTGAACACCAACTCCAGAGACACAAGGTCGTCAAACGGACAGCTCTGAGCTAATATTCACTAAAAATCACTAATATTTACTTTAGAATCGTGAATTCGAGTCGCAACCCTATCTACCAAATATGACTGCATAAAAACAAATAACTAATTGAAAGCAACACTTAACTTTTGTCCGTCGATCCACTTGGTTCCGCTCGATCAGTGGTTTATCCAATGAACTGCTCCTGAACGCTGCTAACCTAAAGGGCACAGTTATCAGCTGAGTCTCGCACGGTCGGTTCCCATAAATCGGCCAATGCCAGGTAACACCAATCGTAGGAATCCTCAACCAAGATGATCACCAGCCAAGGTCTCCACTGCTCCGGTAACGGTTCTCCAAGCGAGCAGACAACACACCAGCAAGGTTACAATGAAACGGGGTACAGGGTATCAAATGGAATTACTAACAAAAGATATTGAGGTTAAAATAATTTTGCTCGTTGTCCCAAGCGGGGGCTGGCTAAAGTTTCTTTAAGGCCATTGATCAAATCAAACGAACGTGAAGCATTGAAACCTGAATGAGGGGCATGGCAACCTCACTCAAATGTAGAAAAAATAATAGGTTAGAATGACATAAAGGGCTTTGAATGGAAAATTGCTGCCATAATAATTGAAAAGTGTCGAAAATATTGGTCCGGGTTTAAGCGTTCATCATTCCAGAAGAGATTTTATTGATTATAACGAGTGATTATTAATTATTTTGCTCAAGGGCGGCTGTGACCCAGTATACATAGTGTAGCAGTAGCGCGTAGATTAAATCATAGGGCGAATTTGCAAGAAAGCAGCGTTGTCACGTTGAAAACCTAAAATAATGTTTTTTGACGGTATGTAATAAAAAATCCTGAGCTATCTTACTTTGAAAGCCTACTTTATATGGCCGCCTCCTACTTCTAGACACCTTCTGATGTTTCTTCTTACCCTTAGAGACACATTAACCAATACGTTTGGAGAGTTATTAATTTCGGCAATTTTTTCTGAAATCCTTCGTTTAAGATCATTTATATCCTCAATTGGTGTTCGATAAATGGAGTTTTTTATAAAAGGCCACAAGAAGAAATCGCAGGGTGGTAAATCGCAGGGGCCATATTTGTTGCGTATTTCGGCTTATAACTCTGTTTTCAAAAAATTCACTTAAAAAATTTAAATTTTCTCTGGTTACATGAGATGTAGCGCCATCTTGTTGGAAGTAACCTTCGCGCAATTTATCATCGTGAAGCTCATTAATAAATGTTGTCAGAATTTCGATCCGATATCTCTCAGCTGTAATTGTGCCATCAAAGTAAATTGGGCCTACTATTCTTCTAGAACTAATTGCTGCCCACACACCAACTTTTTGAGGATGACGAGGTCTTTCTACAAAAACATGCGGATTTTGCGTATTCCACATTCGCATATTTTGTGAATTAACATAGCCTGATAAATAAAAATAAGCCTCATCGGTAAAAAATGTTTTTTCAAAAGCACCACTATTTTCTTCTTGAAAATTGTTTAAAAACCATTCACAAAAATTAAGTCTTTGGGGAACGTCATTGGGAAGGAGTTCATGAATAGCCGTAACACGATAAGGGTATAGATGCAGATCCTTTTTCAAAAGTGTTTGACATGTACTGTAGCATAAATCCGTTTGCTGAATTTGTTGAGATAAATGCCTAATAGAAGTTGAAGGATTATTTTCCATAATTTGTCGCGCTTCTTCAATAACCTCATTCGATCGTTTCGTTGGTCTTCCAGCCTCTTTTTTATGTTGAACAGAACCAGTCTGACGAAATTTATCAATTAGGTATTGTGACCCAGTACGAAAATTATGAAAGGTCACCGCAACATCAGGAAACTCGGTTCGAAATTCATCAAAGCAGTCATGCATAGAGTAATTCCACACACCGCCTATTTTGTTTCCATTTCTAAAAAAACTTTCAACAATAAAAATTTTTTGTGCTTCACTAAACATTTTTACTGTAGAACTTTCAAACCGGCAACAAAGCTTCACCAAAACTTGATACGCTGAAAAATAAAAAAAAAATAAAAAATTAAATCATATCCTGCAAATAGCACTTTATAATAGTCAAAAGACGACTCCCCGGAGAAATATTAGTTAAAGCAATAGTAACCTACCTTCAAATAACTGCAAAAATTACAAAATTTCTCCAATTTTTAAACTTTACAAATACACAAATTCAAATAAGACGTAAATGTCATAAAACAATCATGTCATCTTATCTACGCAGTACGGCCATGATGCTTTTAAAATGCATGGCCTCCCTTGAGCAAAATAAATAAAAATCACTCGTTATCTGATGAAACGTTCGTCAGACGTCCGATTGTTGAGGATTAGAAAAATTTTAACCCGGTGCGGCACACCCGCCGACAGTTCGGAATCTTAGGTTAAATCGTTTGTTTTAGCCAGATTACGGATTAAGATGTGCCAGATGTGATGAAATGGATCAACTAAGCTGTAAAACAGATAACTTAAAATGGGACATGAACAGAAAAGCTAAAATTTAGGGCGAGGCATGAAAGATAGAAATCTTAGGTGAAAAATAAACTCGAAAAGTGAAAAATATAAATCCAATGTGAAACATAGAAATTTAAGGTGAAACCTAGAAGGAACAAAATGGCCGCCGTTAATACCACGGAATACTACACCAAAAAACTTAATTGTTTACCTGTTGGTTGGGTTTCTCTTTCGTCAGGTCACAAATATCCCCTAATGGGCTGGAAGCATTTCTTAGGAATTCATTTGTACATCCGGGAAAACCCGCGACACTTTAGTGCCCCAAAAATTCACTTAAACACTTGAAAACAGTGACCTGACACAGGATTTTTACTGTCTCGTTCTAAAAAGGAATCCACGGCCCTTGCACGTTTATATATAGACTCATCGGCTTTCGTCACCGACGCGAGTTCAATGTGCGGAGATTTGCGGATCGATAATTTGGCCTAGGTCGGGATCTTGCATTACCAGGGTCGTGCAATAGGTAATTAATTACTTCATGCAACCGAGAAATTCAAAGATAGATTACGAAGTGATGGACCGTTTTCTAGTTACTTGTAACGACCGGGAAAAAAGGTCGTTACTATGCTATCAAATGTTGCCGAAGATTATAAAAAGAGGATCCGTTTGTGTTTAGAGTCGGTTGGTCGCCATTTTGAACACTTGGTATAAGCAAGTGTTAATCGCATGTCCATCGTTCCTCTCTTTCGTTACCTTTACCTTACTTTAGCTAGTAGGGAGTGCATTTACTGCAAACCTTCTCTTTTATACAACCAATTCTTAAATTGGTTAAAATCAGTCGGTTATATGAATATTCGCATTTTTCATGAAAACGTGAGAAAGTAGCTATGGGAAAGCTTAATGCTATTCGATAGACAATTAATTTTACATCTACTGTTGACACAAAATACAGGGTGTTACATTTAAATTAAACAAGCTATTATCATTTCATACTTGTAATTATTTTGTCGTGCTTTTTGAACACCTTACATAAGTTAGTGAATCTTTCATAAGTGCAACATAAAACCTAATCAGTTAGTAGACTCCAGTGTGAGCTACTGTCAATCAATTAGTTGTACTATTGCATTTTTCCGAAGCCAATTCATAAATAAGTAAATTCCTACAAGAAATAGCAAGTAAATCCCATTTATCTTATTTACTTCCAAAAGAACATATAAAGGACCTTTGTAATCCCGTTCTTATAGCTTAAAACAAGTCATGCGTAAAAATTTAGGAGACATAAATATTCTCGAACTCCCATTTCGGACGTGTCACTAATAGCAGGATGCCACTTGCGGCCTTTTGAACGTCCTTCTGCAATATCCTACAGGATAATGGGGGATTACGAGCGTTGTCGACTACTGAAATTTGAAATTAAACCTAAGTTCTGTTTTTATTACATTATTATAATATCATATTTTTGTATGAGTAGTCTTGTCATTTAGTATAAATTTTTTTTTAGATATTTTTGTTAAATTATTATAACCTTTAAACAATTCTAACATAGTAGAGGGAATTAAAGTAGTACACTGCGCGTCATAAAAAACTGGTACACTTTGATTTTATCAATGTAAATCGGGTTTTATAATATTCGCTATCAATCATGCTTTGCATAAGAATGACAACCCAAGCTATCTACTTTTCAAGAGCCAGAAGCAAATTTCCACAAACCAGACTGAAAGTCAAAAACACCAGTCTAAACTGGGGTGAGAAAGTTAAATATCTGGGTCTGAGCTTTGATAAGCGGCTGGCATGGACAGACAACGCTGACCAACGCTTGAAAAAAGCAAATGGTCAACTCAGTGCCATCTACTCTCTCATCAACAGTAGAAGTAGACTATACTTACGGACAAAGACATTACTTTACAGGACAATTATTCGGCCAGTTCTGATTTATGGTGTCGCCTCCTGGTGCACCTTGAATAAGTCAGCTTTCCGCAAATTTCAAACCTTTCAGAACAAAGTCCTTAGAATCATGACGGGTGCTCCACGCTTTACGATGGTGCATACTCTACACAATGACCTACAAATGCCGACAATCACTGAACACATAGACAAACTCATTATCGATTACTACAAACGGACGGACGTTTCCCTGAATCCTCTCATTACACGATCACACATCCACTCCAATCCCAACAAACCATACAGGCTGCCGAGAGACTGGCTCACTCCTGTTGTGCCACCTCGTCGCCCCCTTCCACTACAATAAATAAATATAACACCGGACCAAAAATAACTTAAAAGTAACTACTTCCCCGCTGCCCCCCCCCTTTAAATTAACTATGAAGCAATCTTCTGAAATTAACCCCCAAATTATGTCCCGCTGAACAGCAACCTATTAAGAAATAGAAGTAATAGTCGCAGACTAACTTAAGAGACAATCATGATCCTATAAGAATGACACCTAATACACCTGTCACTATGACAAATAATAGGATATTATGTCAAAATTTTCCATTTTACGTTATAGCGATGCCAAGGCAGTTGAGTAATTTCGAAAAGTTGCAAATAATTTCTAAAATAGAGGCTGGTTGGTCTGTAAGAATACTCGCCGAAGAATATAATAGAAGCAAAACTACTATCCAGAATTTAAAAGAAAGATGGGATAATGAACAAACTGTTGAAAGAAGAAGAGGGACAGGAAGATCGTGTATAACTAACGAACAGCAAGATGCAAATTTAGTTAATTTTGTAAGAGACCATCTTTTTGATTGTGCAAGAAAAGCTAAAGTTGAAACAAATTTCCCCGCTTCTGTCACAACTGCGTTAAGAAGGATTCGAAAAACGGAATTAAAAAATTGTGCAGCATATTCGAGTATATAGACCGCCTCGGTCCAGATACGAAGAAAAGTATATTTCTCCAAGCGATAAATCGAGAAGATTTTCAGTGAACGTTTGGGCTTGGATGTACAGAGGGGGATTAGGAGTATGTTGGGACATTGACGGAAGATTGAGTGAGAGGAAATATATAGATATTTTAGATAATGTAATGTTGCCTTCAGTCAGGGAGGTTTTTCCGAACAACAATTTTATTTTTCAACAAGATAATAATTGTTCAGTTCACACTGCTAACTGTGTGAGGAATTATTTTGATGAACACAATATTCAAGTTCTTCCTTGGCAATCAAAGAGTCCGGATCTTAATCCTATAGAAATTATTTGGGGAATTATGGTAAAAAAAATTCGAAAATTAAATATCGTTCCGCAAAATAGGCAACAGCTGTGGACTCTTATTGAGGATGTTTGGGAAAACCTGTCCGAAGATCCAAATTTAGCATTAAATTTAATGAATTCTGTGCCAATAAGGTTACAAAAAGTGTTAGATAATAATGGAGCTATGACTAGTTATTAACTTAAAATAATGTATAATTTTACTTAGCAGATGAATTTTTTTAAAATTAAACCGATTTAATTATCTTTTCTATAGTGAAATTTATTTATTTACTCAGAAGGTTAAAGGAATTTTCGAATAGCTGACGGTACTGTTTCTTAAAGCCATAACCAACAAAATTCATTGTTATACAAACGTCATAAACGACCAATTTACAAAGCTTAAAGGTGGATTTATAAACTCGAAAAGTTGGTGAGGTTGAAGTTATAATCAAGTTTGTGAGGTTAGATATTCCGAACTCCGAGCATAAAAATTGGTTATCTTGAACTACCCATGAAGTTTTCGAACCTTCCATGAGCTTTACATGAACAACATGAATGAGTGTATAAATGGAACTTAGTGTTCCCTTTAATTTAAATTGAACTCCTATTTCCAACACCAACTGAACCTCAACCTCGCCAACTTTTCGAGTTTATAAATCCAGCTTAAAAAAGCTAATTTTTAGCCTACAACAGTTGTACCAGTTTTATATGATGCGCAGTGTACTTGTTATATTTTCAGTTTCCTGACACGTGTTTCAACCCTTGCGGGTCATTATCAAAGGCATTATGAGACAATAATAAATTCTACATGTCATTAAAATAAAAATTGACAGATGATAGGTTCTTTTGGTCCTTAATTTACAGTTATTACCCAAAGGTACAACTAAATTACAGGTGTGATTATAGAGGTATTTACATCTAAGTAATAAAATTAAGAAAATGATAATGTGTATAATAATTATGGATTTTTTCGTTGGTAATTATTGACAGTGTTTATTGCATATTTATCTTAAGTTATTAGGCTATTAAGTATTAGATTGGCACCTGAAGGTATTTTAATTTGATTGTTAACAACATTACATCGATTTTTCAACATTGTAAAATTTTAGGTGTTTGGGTACTTGTAACAGAATTCCATCATGGTTTAAGTCATTTTAGAGCGACTTCGTCAGCTAATAGGTTGTTTCATAATTAAATTGATTCGGCTTTTACGTAATGGAAATCCATTATCACTTACCTTAGAATCAATGGTAAAAATAATTTTACACTTTCTACAAATTTCCTCAATGAGAATTATGACATTTGGGTTGATCGTGGAGGGACGATTGCATGGCCTCCCAATAGTCCCGACTTAACACCATTGGACACATTTCATTGAGGCTACCACAAAGACAACATATCTGCATCCACACCAAATAGTGTTGCCGATTTGCGGGAACAAATCCAAATTGAAATTGACTTTGTTAGCTTCGGTAGGCCAGATATGATTGCTAATGCAATTGAAAAACTAAAAGAGGGTTACCAATCCTGCATTTAAATGAATGGTGGCTATTTTGTGCAATTATAAAAATAATATATTTGTTTGTAATAATGCTGTATAATTGATTCTAAGACAGTTTTTTTAAATATAATTCATTGATGTGATTACTTTTTCTCTTGGAGTATTACTTATACTAATGAAATTAAATACATTTAAACTTGTACCTTCCTCCAAAATTACTTCTCTAGTTTTCTACTTAAATCTATTACTGTGCACATTAACCTAGGTGGGCAGATAATAATGAATAACTAGGATATGTTTTTTTTCTCATTTTCTTGTTTTTGAATGAAAGAAAATCAATCTAAGGATAATTTCATCTACTAAGCAATATTATAAAGCATTTGTGTTTATTCCAAGTGTACTTCTGTTTCCACTACACAGGAATATAAGGAAAAGTAATTGGCAGAAAATGCAAAAGGTGAAATGCAATCCACGTTCTAGCCTTAAGTGGCTTTAGTGGATTATTCATATTCCTATATTGAACAGTAGATATCATTCTCAATTCTCAATCAAAACTCTTTTGCTATATTTGTAATATTTGGAAATATAATATTATCATTCTTTCTGACACCAGGAACGTTAAGAACTTAATTAAAACGCTAAGCAGATTGGAAACGCTATCCTGTGAACCACTTATTAATATTTCCTCCCTACTTAGTACCAGTGCACCGAAGACAAGGTATCCAGAAGTTCGCAGGCTGCTTGAAAGTGCAGCGGCGGCTCTTTTTCCTTCTGATAACCTGGATATGTTGCATCTGTCCAAGATTTAAGCACATTTTTGACAACATTTCGCTTAAATATGAGCCGTTAAACTTAAGCTAAAATTCGTTTGCTCCTTCTAAATTTTTGTCGAGTTTATATATTTTTTATATCCCCTTCGTTTAGATCTAGTTATAAAGGCAGCAAACTGGTTTCTGTAAAAGCTACGAAAAAATATGAAAACACACAAATTGAAGCAAAAAGTGCCATACATGAATTTGACGAAATATCTTCGAAAAATATGGGATGCAAATTGGTAAAAAGCCTGGGGCGACAGCCAGGAATATTGAAACGATAACAAAAAATGTCTGCTTTGGTGTATCGTATTTTGTTCAGCCGATAAAAGTACAAAATCGACGGCTCGCATTGCATAGGGTGAATAATTAACTATTTTTACAGTACTTAAATAAAATAACGTTATGAGACTCTTCAGAAAAACAAACAGAAAAGTAAACAACGATTTTTGTGTTTATTGTTAATAGTAACTATCAGCTATTATATATTATTGAAAATCTTAAACCTAGTCCAATCAAATAACAGGTGTCCCATTTAAAATATCACAATTTTGTTGGAGAAAGGTTGTTGTCTAATTGCTTAATTTAACCACAAAACAAGTATAAATTGAAAGTAAAGAAAGTACGGCAACGCCGCTGTCTGCAATCTATTGATTTGTCTACGGTGCATTGAGGCGATAAATCTGCATGGAATCAAGACAAGACAGTTGAGTTCTAAAACGTATAACCAATAACAATTTCCTATAGAATACGCCGTCCACAACGCCTAGACTAAATTCCAAGAATCCGCCGAAGTAAAGCAAGCATCTTGCGTCGCTGAAGGCGGAATAAGCCTACATGACTGAGCGCAGGGTTTGAAACAGCATGACAAAATGTTACTGTGTACGAGAAAGACGGATGATATATCGCAAGTAAGACTTGACGTGTTTAGCTTTTCAGGCGGAGAGCAGATACGTACAAGCCTTTGTAGAAAGCACACGGTCTCCTCGCGGCATTTTGCGCGGGTTTAACTTTTTTATGGCATTCTCAAGCCAAGTAATTAAGTCGGTCAGTTCGCGGTGTTATCCTGAAGATATATGAATGCGATTAGTATATCCAGACTTTAGGAAAGTTCCGTATCACGCCTTGCAAAAGGCACAGGGTCTCCTCGCGGCATTTTGCGCGGTTTTAGTTAATTTTATGGTATTTAAGCCTAATAGTTTGGAAAATTCGCGGTATTGTATCCCGAGGGTGTAACTAATGTGATTATTACACCCCAACTCAAGTTCCGTTTATCTGTTGAAATAACGTGGTCAATTCGCGGTGAATGCCCGAAGGTGGAATAACGTAGTTATTATACCACGACACAAGTCCTGTTTATCTATTGTAAAAAGCAGTCTCAAGTTCGTAGATACGATAAATTCTCGAAGGTTTAAGAGTACAGTAGTGGATCCCGATATTATTGTTTGTTTAGTGATGTAATGTTGGTGATGTAAAATTGTATAGCTGATTTAGTGCAGTAAGCAGCTACTATACTAAGTTGTAAAAGTAAAAATCAGTTGCTGCTACGCAGAACGGATGCGAAGGTGAGTAAATGAAATACCAGAAGTAAATAGATATATTTCGTGTGAGAAAAAAGCCTTTTATTTCAACTGACATATTTATAACCAAGCAACCTATGGAGAGATACAGTAAACAATTTATGTTTGGCGCAAGCAAAATAATTTTCGAAAATACCCCTGTAGCTTTAAAACTAAAAAAGCTATAACAAGCGAGGCAAAGAGACAATATTCGACGGGCTTTAATGGAAACACATATTTTATTACATTTGTTAAGTCCAGCTCTATACCTAATCGGCTGCCTGCCATTGCATAGCTGTCAATATTATTCCTATCAAGAATTAAGCAGATAAAAATGACTTTTGCCAGATGACATGTCGACCATTTTGCAGGTTTAATCGCTGAAAATACTTTAGCAACTAACTTTGTATTGTTGCGTCTTATATTTACATTGATTGGAACCTTTATTCTAGTTCTTATCCTATATTAACCCTGCTAACGAAAATATTTCTAGAATGAACCATAAATTTCTCCAGAATTACCTTATATTATTTCACACTTCCGCACTCAGGTGACGTTATACAAGCTATAAATTAAATTTTTTATCGAAAAACTTCGCCGAGAGGGCTTATACGCCTTTTGAAATATGGACTTAGTGCCCTTTCACAAACTTTACTGCTTCAAGCTATCGAACGAAATCCTATGGGGGTGTTCGGGCTCTCGGCCCTTATACATATGAGGGTAAAAATAGCAAATTAAATTTGGTCTTGTATCTCTTTATGCTACCAGTTTTTTTTTTATATTTTCGGGTTACGTTCGGGGTGAAATATATTTGTCAACGCAGGATATTCGGTCGCATTTATATATGTTTTTTGAGATACAAATATTTTGGTTGGTAATGGGATTCTATTTCTGTAACAGGGAAATAGCGTAGGTTCCATATTTTAGCACAAAGTAAAAACCCAATTATTTTCTATACCAAATAGCTTTTATTAATTAATAGTATATTACGTACCGAGGTGGAAAGTGTTGCAACTTTAGATATTTTGAACACAAATTTGACGTGACTAGTTTCACACTGATAATACTGAAATCTCGTGATAAACTAAAACAGAAGTACGTATTACAACCCGATACAAATACAGTTTTTTAAGCAGGTAATAATAAGGCATTATTAAATGACAATAAGTAACCCCTAACAATATACCTGCAAACTCCGGAAACCCCCAATAAATACCTTGTGTATACCTAAAATGTAAATATTAATTATTATATAATTATCTTCAGATTGAAAAATCCCTGAAACAAGTGCCGGACTGGACATTAAACCTATGAGTCTTCGAGTTTTAATGTGCGGGCAAAAACATAAAAATCTGCTCATAAAATAATAATTTGGGAAAAATATGCATTTTATTATAAAACTCACAAAATATACAAAGTAATAAGGCGCTTACTTAGCCATAACTGGATTGAAATTATTAGGTCCACTGGCGTCTCAGTGGGCACCACAGCCAATTATTATCGAGAAGAAAAATTACGCTACTGCCTTTTTTTTAGTTTTCTTATTTGTTCACATTAAGCAACTACAAGTACAACTTTTTGGTCTTTTGTGTTTTTTTCATATCTGGCTTCGTTTGCGCAAAAAAAAAATCACTAACTCATTCTAAAAGCTATCCATGGACAACATAAAATAATAACCAAAAAATAAAAAATAACAAATTCAACCTTACAGTAAATGAGCAAAATGACCACCTGCTGATAAAATGCACGACTGGTTTTAATTGGTTTACTTCTATTATCACATTTTTGGCTTACCACATCTGCTATTTATAACAAATTATTGCCAAGGCCAAATGAAGTACCTACCTACCTGCTTTGGAGAGCAGCTGACAGTATTGTCATATTATCAGTAAAATTCAAAGTTGTCAGTTAGCAATGATTCCATCATGAGCAATTTTACTAACGCTGAATTGGCTGGCATGCACTTTATTTATGGATTAGCAAATGAAAATGCGGAGGAAGCACGGATAATTTACCAGGACAGATATCCTAACAGAGTAATCCCATGTGCTAAAACATTTCGAATGCTACATGCAAGATTATGTGAAACTGGGAGTTTTAATAAAAATACGGGTGGTGGAAGACCAGAAACTGTAACAACGCCTAAACTAGAAGAAGCTATACTTGATGCGATAGAAGAAGATCCTTCAAATAGTACCAGAAAGATTGTACTGCAGCTTAAAGTCAGCCCGAAACGGTTTGGAAAGTTCTAAAAAGAAACCTCCTGTACCCATATCACATACAGCGGGTCCAAGCTCTACAACCTCGGGATTATTACCCAAGATTAATGTTTTGCAGGTGGTTGATTCATATGATGGCACACAATAATAATTTTTTTTCCACTACTAACCCATAACATCGCCATTATTGACCGATTATTAACGTTAGAAATCGTTTTTCTCTACCTTATAAGTTATTATTGACCATGGTCAATAATAAGGCATTGAAATCCATCATTGACCAATCTTCAAGAATCTATTTGAACGCAGGTAACTTGATTTTTTGATTTGACAACATGAATTCATAAACATTTTAAACAGTTAGGCAACCAGATAATTATCAATACATACCTATTAGATTATTAGAGATTCTTGATATGTAAAATATCGATCCAATCAACATTTTTTCTGCTTCCATCCTTAATTCTGGAGGTGTACACATAATAATATCACTAATATTTTCTTGGCTCATTTTTTAAAAAACGGAAAACTCGTGAAATCTGATGACATAAATGAACTAAAATTGACATTCACAAAGCCACCTGACAAAGCAACAAAATATTTTTCCAATTCCAAAGCGCAGGTAACTTGATTAAAAAATATACTTATACCTACCTATAATTTGTTATAATTAATAATACTATAAAGATAAATGTCTTATAAAAGTTTGTAGTAGTGGAAAAAATATTATATTAACCACGGTTTAGACAGCTTATAGTCCTCGCATCTTAAATCCTTCGTCGCTTAGCTCCTCGTGATTTAAATTTGCCGCTCGGGCAATAATGATGGCAGTCTAAACCTTGGTTAATAATATACTATTACCAAATATTTTAGTTACGAACGAGGCAAATTTTTCACGAGATACTATTATGAACTTTCACAATGACCATTTTTGGGCCGACGAAAATCTCCACGTTATTAGTGAAAGTCATTTTCAGCAACAATTTTTGCTCAACGTTTGGGTAGGAATTATTGGTGACTACCTATTTGGTCTATTTTTTTTTTACCGCCAAGATTAACAAGTGAATCATACACGACATCATTTACCCATTATGTTAGAAGGAGTAGCCCTACATGTAAGAGTCAACATGTGGTTTATGTACGACGGGGCTCCAACTCAGTTTAGTGTTCTTGCTCGTCAGCATCTTGACATCACCTACCCTAATCGCTGGATTGGACGTGCAGGACCTCAAAATTGGCCAGCTCGCAGTCCTGATATTAATCCTCTAGATTTCTATTTATGGGATCATCTGAAGGCACTTGTTTATAAAACTCCTGTACTAGATGTGAATGACTTGAGGAATCGGATAATTGACAATTGCAATGTCGTAAGGAATACTCCACGTATTTCTGAACGTGTGAGACAACCAATGACAAATCGATTGCAGTCGTGCATTTTATCAGAAGGTGGACATTTTGCTCATTTACTGTAAGGTCAAAATTGTTTATTTTTTATTTTTGGTTATTATTTTATGTTGTCCATGGATAGCTTTTAGAATGATTTAAAGTGATTTTAATTTTTTTCTTGCAAACGAAGCCAGATATGGAAAAAACACAACACAGAGACGAAAAAGTTGTATTTGTAGTTGCTTAATCTGAGCAAATTAAAAAACATAAAAAAAGGCAGTGGCGTACTTTTTCTTCTCAATATTAATTGACTGTGGTGCCCACTGAGACGCCACTGGATCTAATAATTTGAATCTAGTTATGGCTAAATAAGTGCCTTATTACTTCAAATAACTGAACCAAATTTCAACAAAATCAATTTAAGGATATTTATGACCGTTCTTTTTTTACACTTCAACGCCCCCTGTATCTATAGGAACTAAAATAGTTGAATTTATTATATAAGTAATTAAATTGCTACACACAAATTGTTAAAACGCAAACATATATTTAAATAAAATTATAATAACGCTCATTTAATTCTACCATTATTTAACAAAACATTCTATGATTTCTGGATGTTATTTTTTAATAAAAACATTATTTTCTGTGTAAAATTATTGCTTATAATATTTTTCTACTGAAGTATTTAGTAAATAGTAGAAGCAAACCAGAATAGTGTCCCTACATGCTCACACGTTCATGATATATACTATATATTATTTTTCATATCGTGACTATAAAACACCAGAACATTGGCACCTCGAGGCGAGAAAAATAAATATGTAAAACTGATAAAGTGCCTTTGACAAATATATACTCGTAATGTAAATTGCTAAAAAGCTTTGGGCTTTGCAATGGAATATTGGAAAGGAAATCGAAACAGTTTGATGCAGGCTATGTTGGGATTGAAAAACCTATAATTTATAATTTCAGATTTTTATTTGCGCCCAAAGAGCGCAAAATTATTTTGTAAGTGTTCATAAAAAGCACCTTTTATGTAGATTAACAGCGGGTCCAACAGTATTTTATTTATTTTATTCATAATCGTCAAAAATAAAAATAGTTCGTATAGTATACGACTCACACCTTTTGACACGAGCATAATATTACTAGGTATGACTCTCAACGTTTAATAAGCAATATTATATTTTTTGCAGAATTGTGTCAAAATGCCGGCTGCGATATTCTGAATTTTAGTCGTTTACTGATCAATAAAGGGTGGAATTTATGCACTTAAGTTTAGCCAAAATATGCGCATATGCCTTGTTTGCCATCGAAATATGCATTTTTGACCAAATATGCATACTGGTATGCAATATTTCTTTAACTTATTATAGTAAAATAGGGTGAAGAAACACACTGGGTTCTAAAAAACATGTATATTTAAAAAAAAATGCAAGACAAAGAAAAATAAAAGTAAACAATTTTTTGACCTGAAACTGTATAAAAGACATGCATTACTAAATATTTTTCAAAATTTTCAAATAAAAAGAATTGTCTTCTATCAGTAGAAATAAGTTGCAAAGAGAAGCTTCTTTCAACATCTACTCTACTGATGTAATCGGACAATACTGTAACCTAGGTAGTAAAGTATAAGGCCAAGATACAACTTCGTTGGATGGTTTACTTTCATAAATGCTTTTTATTGCGGTTAAGAATTTAAATCCTTCACTTCTTTTAATTGAGAAACTTAAATTTCTACTCTCTGACGAGGATATTATGTCCGGTATAAAACTTAAATTAACCTTAATAAAAACAAAATATTTAACTACACTTGCACTTTTTAACAACTCTTTACTTTGCACATCACACTGCGAATCGTCATCTAAATCCAAAATCAGTTCTTTAATGGCTTCGAAATGTTCCGCGTAGAATGTTGCGTCCTTAATCCATGTTCCCCACCGGGTAATTACAGGTTCTGAAGGTAAACTAACTCTTGGTAATCTCTACGTATACATTTGCACTCTTAGAGGTGCTTTTAGAAATACTTTTTTATATTTGAAGTTGATTTATTTACTAAAAGATGTTTAGTTCTGACGGTTTCTGCGACTCGGTTTATTCCATATAAAAGACAAGTCACATGTACCATATTGGGGTAAAAGATTCTTGAGTTTTAGCCTACTTTTACCATAACTACATAAACTTCTCATCTGGGACCGGATTTGGTAAGAAAAAGCTCGATAGGGGCTGCTGAATAAATCGGGTTACGGTCACATTATTAGTTTTGTCTAACTGCTTAGAAGCTATTAAATATGGGTTTGTTGCTTTATCTTCTTAAAGTGTTCCAATCATAAGATGTGCGATATATCTGCCACAGGCATCTGTGCTTTCATCAAAAAAAAAATTTTATCACCCAGTGAAGCTCTAATTTCTTCTAAAACAGTTTCGTATACTGGATGGGCATTCTTCTTTCCTGCGACCAAAGCCTTGCATAAGTCTTCTTGAAAAATTTCCTTTTTAGATCTCGATTTTTCTCCAACAATTTAAAATGCGTTTTTTACACTCAGCTGAACCAGCTCAGATTAAATTTTTTGTAACTTTAATTTATGCAGCGGTGTTTTCAAATGTTTATCGATTTGGAGCTTCTTTTCACAAACAATAATTTTTGCACAAGCTTTACAGAAGACTTCTTCTCCACTAAACTCTAACTCTGCGAAACTCCTAATCCACGAAGAGATTTTTGTCACTTTAGACATTTTGAACCCAACTTTGAAATCACTAGTTTCCCACTAAAAATACTGAAATCTTACGACAAACTAAAACAGAAGTACGTATTACAACCCGATATAAATACAGTTTGTTAAGCAGGTAATAATAAGGCATTATTAAATGACAATAAATAACCCCTAACAATATACCTGCAAACCCCAGAATCCCCCAATAAATACCTTGTGCATAATCAAAATGTAAATATTAATTATATCATTACCGTCTGATTGGAAAATCACTGAAACAAGCGTCGGACTGGACATTAAACCTATGAGTCTACGAGTTTTCATGACCGGGCGTTTTTAATCTTTTGATAACGCCGAAAACATAAAAATATGATAAAATGCATATATATGCACTTAGCATATTATATTCCGCCCTTTACTCATAAAATACCCAATCTGGCAACAACTGTTCGCTAGGTAGTCGATAGAGGCTGGTTTTCATAGAAAGTGTGGTGTTTTTCTAGTTTTATTTATCGAAATCATTTAGTTATTAATTTTTTTCTTAATACTATTGATAATGAATAACGGTAAATCATATAAGAATATAGCTTGCCTTATATAAAACAGAATACTCTTCCGATAAGAAGCTCAAGAAAGAACTTGGTGAAAACAATCAAAGCATCTTCCTAGCTCGAAAGGTAAGTTAAAAAAGCTTATAAACCATAATAATTAAATAAGGGATATCAAATACATGATAATATTAATGATGTCGATTTTATAGATATTTTTTCACTACTTTGATTACTGTTATAAATTTTGCATAAAGCATTTCCTAAAAGATATATTAAATTAAAAATAGTACCTACATGTATGTAATTATTAATTAAATATCCCTTTATACAAATTTCAGCACATGAGTCATGCTTGAGGACAGCTCTTATAAGGACTCCTGAACAGAAAGGAGTACTCTCAAGTTGTTCACTATGCAAATTAAAATATGAAAGCAATAAAAAGAGAACTATTAAAATCATATATATTAGAACGTCAAGAAAAATTAAAAAGAGTTGTGTTTTGTGTTAGCCGTAAGAATTTAAGATTAAAGCAGAGAATAGTTTTATATTATTATACAGAGTATTATAAAAGGTCTGTACAAAATCTGAGCACATATTCATGGGGCCAAAATAGGGTGATTTAAAGCAACTTACCTTAGTCCGAAATTGCTCCGTTTCCGAGATACAGGGTGGTAAAGTTAAAAAATAAAAATAGAATTTTTTGAAATTAATGAACATTTTCTAACGTATTATCTACGCTTAGGTTTAGAGGTAGGAGTATCCAAGGATGTAGTTCATAGAACATTAAAAGAACAGCAGCTTCATCTACATATATCCAAAAGGTACAAGACATTTTGGCTCCGGATCTCGATCAACGATTGGACTTTTGTCGATTCATTACCGAACAAAGACAATAGGATGTGAATTTTGCTAAGCACATTTTATTTACTGACGAAGCATGTTTTACAAGAAGTGGTGTAACCAACTTACATAACGAACATGCTTATGCTGCTGAAAACCCGCATGCCACGAAAGTAACTCATTATCAACAAGAGTTTAGAATTAATGTGCGGGCAGGAATCATTGGCAATTTCATTATTGGTCCTGTCATTTTACCGCCACGACTAAATGGTGTGGTTTATTTAGAACATTTACAAAATATGCTGCCACATTTATTAAAAGATTTACCATTACAACTTCGACGAGGTATGTGGTTTATGCATGACGGTGCTCCACCACATTTTAGTTTAAATGTCTGCAATTATTTGCATCGACAGTATCCAAACAGATGGATCGGTAGAGGAAATGACGCTCCTGTAAAGTGGCCGCCACGCTCACCGGATATGACTCCATTGGATTATTTTTTATTGGGGGTCTTTAAAAACGATGGTATACTCCAGACCGATTAATAATGAAGAGGAATTGTGGAAAAGAATTCAAAATGCAGTCAACATATTAAAGAACGATGCGGAATTGATGCAAAAAGTAAATTTAAACTTTTTACGTCGTACTAATCTTTATACTTAATATTAATTGAATCATATTTATCTCCGGGGTGAAGATTATTCATATTAAAGGGGAAAGAAAAATTCAAAATTCTTCACAAATATTTAATATTTCGCTCTACGCGTTTCGGTTTCTTAAACCATTTTTAAGAGCTGTATAATATAAACACAAACTTTACATTAAGGACACAAACAAGCTCACAATGGCGAGCACAGGTTAACTAAAAAAAAACGCGTAGAGCGAGATATTAAATATTTGTGAAGAATTTTCAATTTTTCTTTCCTCTTTAATACTTATGTTAACGGAAGTTATTTTGAACAATTACTAAAAGTTTATGCTAATTAAATTAACTTTAAAAAGAAAATTGTTCCTCATTTAGTTAAAAAAGTATCCATACTTCAATTCTTCCTGCAAAACTTGCTGTAACTAACCCAAGTGAAACATTTTTTCCTGCCGAAGATATAATAGCGGAATATTAATTCAAAATAATTTAAATATTCCGGTGCGGCATCGAACACTCAAAACCGAAATATCTCAAAAACGGCTTACTTTAGCGGATTTTCACAAAGTACCTTTTTGTTTCAAAATATTAAAAAAATTAGTTCCTTAACAAAAAAGAAAAAAACTACACTGATAAAAAAGTTATGACCACTCTAAACCATAAGAAGTGCATTGTGAAGCGCCCTCTAATGGCCACAGTGAAAAGGTGTCCGTATTCGGGTTTCGCATTCCAAAAAACCCCCGGGTACCAAGTTTTAAAGTAATACGTTAAAAAATGTTCATTAATATTAAAAAATTCGATTTTCATTTTTTAACTTTACCACCCTGTATCTCGGAAACGGAGCAATTTCGGACAAAGTAAGTTGCTTTAAATCGCCTTATTTTGGCCTCATGAATATGTGCTCAGATTTTGTACAGACCTTTTAGAGACACCCTGTATACACCGTCAAGACTAATGTCTGTTAGTTGAAGTGTCAATAAGGCTGTTGGATTAACTCTTTTTCTTATCTATTATTAATCTATAATGTAGGTCTCGTCTTTAGCAACATAAATCCTATTAGTAAGGTTTTGCTTTGGTGCTATTTTATTTTCCTGTTCGTGTATATTCTTTTTCGCATAACTAGATTATTGCCATTCACACATGGAATTGATTACCCACCGCTTTTCAGAACGCGTATCGCTTAAGCTTTATTATCTTAAGCAACACCCCGAAAAAATAAATCTGCTGAAATACGTCAGAACCTACTAATGGTCCATAAGTAATTTTGTTTATTGTTTTTCTGTCGCCCGGTTTTTTAAGGGTGCCTTTAATAAATTACCATCGATCCTCCCCTCTTTGCTGATAATCAATCAATTCGGGATTAACCGAGGGATTTGAACGATTTCAGCTTTCTAAATATTGTTGTGATTGATTTTAAAAAATGTGCTTTTAATTTTTTCCCTTTTCGTTTCTGCCCCAGAGTGTTGGATGAGCTTTTAAATATATTACAAATTCGGCTCAATATATCAGTTCTGATATTCTACCTGCGATGTGTAAAGATAATAAATAACATTTGATTATGTGTGTGATGTCAGTGATAAATAACTGTGATAAAATATAAATCTTAAACTTTGTGATGATAAAAGGTCTCGCTCATAGTAAACAATTCTTAATAAGTGATTAATTTAGTATTTTATATATCCAATTAGACTACCGTTCTAAATGAAATTTTCTCCGTTGGATGCTGGGTCAATAACATGGTTAGCTAAGTTCCCTAACCTTACCTCTCTAGAGTATTTCTTAACAAGGTATATAGAGAGTTTCATAACTGAATGTCAAGATTAAGCAAGGTTAAGCTGTGAATGATTTTAAGACAATATAAACGTAGGTTCTCAACCACTTTTTATTATAATAATTCACGATGATAGAGGTAAATTGTTTTTGTTTATGGTAGAGGAAATTAAAGTCTTACTTGTTATATTTCACAATTCATTATCGAAGGAGCACAAGACAATACTAAATTCTACGTGTAGTTACAAAGTTAATATCTAAGTAATAGTAATCTAATTTAATCAGTTCTGTAAAATCTGAAATATGTTCTTTATTTGTTTACTGAAAACTTAAGAATAAAAGTCAATAAATCTTTTTTATTACAACATTAAGCACCATTAATAAGATACTTTTGTTTTAAAAAAACCGGTGGTGTATCATATTTTTACTCAAAATAATGAATTAAAAATTAAAATATTTGTCATAAGGTGCTAGTTCCTGACAATATAACTGTGACGCAATCATATTCGTAGACCTACTTCATCAATTCCATTTTGCAAATTTTATCGGCATAAAGCTTAATTCCTTCTGTCGTAATGTCACGAAGTTTATTATTCAGATTAAAGATATCTAGTTCCCATAAGCCCAACCTAACTTTATCCAAACAAATATGCTTTTAAATCCCTTAAGTTTTAATAGGGATACCTGAATCTATATGCTGACCCCGCAGTGAACCTTTGCTAAGACCTAAAGATAAAGCTTAGGTCTCCTAATAATCACGCACACATTATTTCTCGCAATCCGCGTGTTTTGTTTTGGTGCGAAATGGCTGGAAGCCAGTTTCGGAATGGGTATGGGGTTGTGAGTCAGAACTTTGGGTAATGATGATTACCTAAATAAATTACATAGGAAAAAACACAGGATATTCATGAAAAATTATTTCCAAAATTATAAACTTATGTTTAGGTTCATAACAAATGGACTCATTTAGGCTAGTCATTTTAGGTGAAAAAAGGGTTAAATATTAAACTAATTGTAAAAGAAATAAAGTAAGGTTTTTAGACTTAACTTTAAGATGTTCCTTTGGGGGGATCGTACCGGGGACTGAAATCTACATTTGTTAGCTCTAAACGATATGCTGCCATACTTTGCAGCATCACTGCACAAGTACAGAAACAGTAAAAGATGCAACAACTTAAGAAGTCTCATCGGATCGTGTTCAGCAAGTTCCAAAAAGGTTTATATGTTGTTTGTTGTAGTAGCGCGTAATGGTCAGGTCTTCCAGCGATTTAATCATTCAACAGGCACTGGAGAAAGAGGAATTACAGAAGCACAGTGACAAGTATAGGTTCAATTCATGATTCCATGCACCAATGTCATGTATAATACAAGTGAATAACACAAAGAAGCTTCATACATCAGACAAACCTGAGACTACCTAGACACCACGAACATCTTGATATTTCTATTGGATTGAAGCTCATTCATCACTAATGAACCTTTGCATGGCTTGACATCAGGGGTGGTTGTTCATGGTAATGTCAACGCAACGTTAATTAAGTGAAAAAAGCTGGCAATGTAATTCTCCAGTCCATGCACAGTCAGAACATTTAGTACTATTCATTTAAACGAAATTTACAGGCTGTTACAAAGGGATCAAAGAATATTACAGTAGGTCAAGATGTTAGACCAAGAAGCATTGACCCACAATTGCTATTTCAAAGACTTGCTTTCGTTTCTGAACAAAAGGAGATGTATATTCAAGTACGAACCTTGTAGCTATCGAGAATCTTGCGGTCCTCCCAAGAAAAGCCAATAAATCGGCTCTGGTCAATGTCATGTGGGATAATGTGGAGAAATGTCAGATAGCTGTAGTAGAAACCCCACTCTCTGATCCACTCTATGTACGCGATGGAAGTGCTTTGCTGCATCGATTATCATTGTCGGTTGGTTAGAAGAAGTGATAGTAAAAGCTCCCCTAATTATTTAATACAAACATGAAGCTGACAATGAAGAAGGATATTCTTCTTTCAAACTAAATTATTAAGCAGCCTTTTTTGCTGATGCTTAGTAAAAGCTTTGAATGTGTTGGATGTCAGACAATAAATGCACCTGGGGATGGATACCTTTTGATCACTCAGACCAATCATGAGCGCAGATCTAAGTAACCCACTAATAATTAAAAAAAAAAATGGGACACTATTGATTTAAGCAGTAGTAGTGAGTATTCTCCCATCCGACAGGACGTCATTTCAGATCCTTCCTCCGGTTGAATCACGTCTGTCCCAAAGACTTGTCGTCTGAGTCTTCCCAAGCGCACTGAAATGCACTGGTATCTCATCATCCTGCAAGCACCCCTCCCAAGTGTTCTTCTATCCCATCCGATGTAAGGGCTTCCTCAATTAACAGTGTCCTGTTAGAAGTCCTACCAAAGGATGTCTGACACGTCTATTCCTGTTAAGAATCCAATTTAACTAAGACGTATCAGGCCAAAGTATGCCCCTGTCTGCTCTTTGAATACACCTATAGCTGGTGTAAGTCCCAGGTAAGGAGACTACTGATTTAAAGTATTATTGTATGGAAAATATTACACATAAAAGCATTTAAAGATCGCGATTTCGCGGATTCACTCATAACAAGGGCATAATGTATTCAAGAAGGAAGTAGACCCGCTTATACATATATTACAGGAACGTAGTCATAATCCTAAACGCCGATTTCACACTAAGGAATATCCGGCAAAGTTAATCAATGACGCGTTTAATAAGAGGTAACTTCGCCATTATTTAGGATGTGTGCAGAAATTGCCTTTAGATTGGCACTAACTTCACTTGAATGCCAATAGGGCCGCCAACTTCTCGTTTTCCAGCGGTGGAAATTATTACAGATATGTGTAGTGAATTGTAAATTATGTCCTGATCTTCATTGCCCAATGGCCATGTTAGGGGACGTGCCCGCATTATTATACAAGGATGGATCAATATAACTTGGGGAATTGGTTTGGTGGGCTAACTCACGTATGACTGCCAGTTTTATTGACTGTTTAGTATTTAGTCTTGATTTCTGCTTGATTTCGTATGGGAAATACTAGTTAATATCGTTAGAGTTTAGATAAAATAACTTGTAATTATAAATTAGTAATGTTTCTTGCTAATTAATAATCACAAATTTTACAGCCATTGAACGAACAAGGTTTTACTAGGTTGCCGTAATTTATAATTTACCGCCACAGAACAAGGCTGGTTGGTTTATAACTGCATAGCTCAATTCAAACTCCGCTTAATAAAAATAGCATCTGTTAACTACATTTGAATTAGCACTTGTGTACAGGATTTTACAATACTGTTAAGTTACTAAATTGCGGATATACTACCTACACTTGATAAATAAGAATCTTTTAACGTTAGACACTAACTAACCTGAACTAACCTGCACATATTGTATTACCACACTAGAATAAATGCTGTACGCCGACGGGAAACTAATACTTTTATACTGCATCAACACATTCGCAGGAATGACCAGTAGAATCGCAAGGCGACTGGCGAGACAAATGTGTAGTCAGTTCGCTAAAAGGATTTTTTTGGGGACGAGTCAAAGACTTCTAGCGACATGGGGCGAACAGGCGAATCCACTGTTCACACAATCGCTACTCAATAAATAGCAAGCGCGTTACCAGCACGTACACAAAAACTTTACTAAAGAAAAAATAGTAGGTAGCAAAAACGGCTTAGTAAATGCAACACTGATGTTGGCACAACTTCCACCTTGTCCACCTTTATTCGCCTCAATATAGTGAACAAGTCAAGCGAATATGAAAACGATCATTCGCATTGTGGAGGCGAAAGTCTGAATGTTACTTGCAATGTCGGCAAGTGATAAGGCGAAACAGGAGCGTAAATGTATAGGTGCGGTATTAGGAGAAAAGGAGCTTACTCACTTAATAGCACTAAGAGAATTTTTATTACAGAGCGGAGAAACGACACACTTTTTGTGCCTCAAAATAGATTCAGCCCAGTGGAACCCGGTCGCGAAGCGAACTTCTCTCGTCAAGATGTTGCTAGCGAGTCCCTGTTACAATTCACCGATGTATTGAAGAGGTTAACCGACTTTTTTCAGAGCTTCCCCGGGGGGACCAGTTAAAAATTATTCAAAATGTATAGCACACATAGTACGTCGTCGTGACTACAATTGCCGCCATATTTCTACTGCGGTGTTTCGGCACCTCACAAAGAACATCATTAGCATAAAATAATATCCCAAGTTATTTACTTTAGAGTAATGTACCTTTTTATCTTACCTCATGAAATAAATAAGTCCTAGAACCAAACTTAGTATTGGTGCTTTTGAATTATGCCGATTTTAAGGGTCTTCTAAAACCATTAGCTTGGTTATGTTGATTTTAACGAAGCATATTCTTAAATTAGAGTTTGTCAGAGGCGAATTTCTCTGCTAACGCTTGTCTACGTATTAAATGTTGTTGAGGGTTTATTTAATTTGTCAGAGCATTTCTACTACGTAGAATAATAGAATTTTATGTCTGAATTTTATTAAGATTACTAAACGAATCTCCAAGTCATCTAGCTCAGATTTAAAAGAAATTTAACCAGCAGTATTACAAAAAAGATTATATTCGATCTTACACCTACTGCACTACTAGGTACTTCATAATTAAATTAATCGTTTTAAGACAAAAAGTTTATATCAATATAGGTCCGCAGTTGCTAAGACACAGGGTGTTGAAAACTACGAAAAACAACGGGTTTTCCTAAACTAACCAGAAGTCATGAGGCAAGAATTCGGTTTGTAATAATATGAATAAGGAATAATATTGGAAAGACGACAACGATATTTATTTTACCATTCTTTAGATGATTACGTTTGGTAATACTCGTCTTCAGCAATAGCACTTCCACTTATATTTGCTGGTAATTCTTACCGTCTTAAAATTTTCATACGAACCCAAACACAGCGAATCCCTGCTAATAATTAACGCGTCATTGATTAACTTTAAAGGAAATTCTAGGGTGTAAAATAGGCGTTAAGCAGTATTACGACAGCCATTGTAATATGTATGTGATTGTTCTCAGCCTAATACCTTCCTTTGTCCTTAGGTTGTAAGCCGATTTAAATAGAAACCCTTTCCTAATAATAAATACCTTTCCTATGATGGTTGGGATTTACATATACTTCAAATACATTGGGCAGGTCCTTAAAGTCAGACCTTAAAGTACTCCCTATCAACTGTAAAGTCCGGTATCACCACTTAAAGCTGGCATGGGACACACAGTCCAAACACCCCACACCGGTATGCTATATGACTGATTCTACAAGCGCTTGATATACGCAGATGATAATCTTTTTATTAAGACATTCTCTTAGTAAATATAATTAATGGATTAAGCCTTTGATACTTTTTTAACCCCTATTACCTATTTATTTTATTCAAGATCATGATCTATTACCATTCCTAAGTACTAAGCATTGGTAACTCCTTGTATCATGTCATCATCGAAGTTACTGATTTTTAGAGAATTACAGTTTGGCCTGTTTTTCTTTTTGTTCATATGAATGCTATGTAATTGGTTTTTCCAACATACAGCGAAAGCTTAGATGACTCGAGATATGTTCTAACTACAGAAATGTCTGTTTGCAAAGCCTGTCCAGAGATTTAAGAAAGTTACATTTTGTCTTTGAACGAGATTATCCAAGGGTGGTCATAAACAAACAATGAATGAATGAATAAATGCAGGTAAATTATGGTCCGTACTTAAACATGTCTTAAAATAAACTGCAAATACGGAAGACGTAATTTCATTATTAAAATAATAGTTTGGTGATTTTAAACCGATTTTTACCTGATTCAAAATGAGAGGGTTAATCCCATAAAACAAATTATGTTCTGAATACTGTATATGTAGTCACTCCAGTTAGTTTTAAGCTTAGTAATTATTCTTACTTCGTGTGTGATACAGCGTTTGTTTAATCGTGTGTGAGTCATGGAAAATGTGTATCTCAGGAGATAACCCCGTCGAAAAGCAGAAAACACTTTTCTGTGGAAACTAAGGAAGTTATAAACAATGTTTATTTAACTCTCATTGAACGTGCGGTCAGCAAGCAAGCAGCGTTAGAAAAAACGGCCATATTAACAAAAATTGCAACATCAACTGTATGGAAATTTGCGAATAATCCCATTTTAGCGAGGAAAAGAAGAACCGATACTGGCATTTTCTCGAAGGTAGATGGAAGCGATCAAGATATAATACGGCGTAAATTTTACAAGCTATACGAAGAACAAGGCGTGCCTATATTAGATAATTTAATTAGGAGGCTTGCAAAAGATGAAACCGGCGTTAAATGTGGCAGAACAACGTCATGGAAGTGTATCCAATACATGGGCTTTAGATTTAAAAAAAAATCAACAAAAGACAAGTTTTACTGGAATCCAGTAGAATTCTGGAATGACGATCCGAATATCTACAAAAAATTAGGATTTACAGAGATCAGCAAAGGCCGATTATTTACTTGGATGAAACCTGGTTCGACACATATGATACCCCGGAAAAGCGTTGGGTTGACTCAAGCGGCAAGTGTAAAACAAGCGCGCCATCAAAAAGAGGTAAACGAATAACGATTTTGCATGCCGGATCTAAAGACGGATGGATTCCAAATAGACTTTCTCTGTCTGCAAAAAACATTAAAGATTCTTCTCTGGATTACCATTAGGATACCATTGCTGATTTATTTGAAAATTGGTTTAATAGTAAGCTTATTTCAAATATACCTCTGAATAGCGTAATTGTAATAGACAATGCAAGCTACCATAGTAGGCAGTTGACCAAGACTCCCTCCTCAAATGACATAAAAGCAACAATCCAAAACTACATGTATGATATTGCCATTTATTTTCAGGAAGATTACACCAAAAGGCAATTAATTGGTTTTACGAAGTTTAAAACTACAAAAGGAATACTTCTGTGATAATTATGCTAAAAATCTAGGGCATACAGTCTTAAAGCTTTCACCATACCATTGTATATTTAATCCCATCGAACATGTTTGACACCAATTGAAATCTCCCATTCGTCGTAACAATATTTGCCCTACTATTAACTGCAGCGTACTTGAGCTTATAGAAACTGAAATTTTTAACATCCCTTCACAAAGTTGGGTAAATTCTGTTACACATGTTGAAGAGGTGGAAAAATCCTATATCCATATAAACAATATAGCACAAATAATAATTAGAACAGATGATGATAGCGATAGTGATATTGATATGTTAAGTGAATAATTATAATTATTATAAGTATCGAATAATTTGTATATTTTTGTAATCATAAATATAATTTTTAATAATAAAATAACTTGTAATTTCACATTTAAACATAAATAAATTATTATTTAATGTCTTACTTATTTTTATTACAAACCATGATTAAATTCTAAGCAAAATACGGACCTGTTCGGCCATAGGGATCAGTTAGTCACTTTCTTATATCTCTGAACAGACTTTACCTTTATATCTTTAAACTATTAAACAATTTTTATGAACCCTCTCTTTTTCATTAATTCTTCTTTTCTTTCTCTTTTGATTTGTATAATAATATGAATCATCTATTTAGCCATTAGAATTAGTAATCACTTTCTACAGGGTGGTTGTATATGAGCAGCTATAGTTGGATACCACCACCTGTTTTCTAACTTTCTATTGTACTTCTCGTCTCTAATTAAATAAAGACATTATCATTAGTATTATCATTACCTTGACTACAACCCGCCCAGTGGTATTACATCACAAAACTTAAGATAACAAGTTTACAAAAATATAAGATTATCAAAATTCGTTCCATTGAACAATTACGATAAAAAAATATAAATTAACTGTTCCAAGGTTTCTTAATAACAGGTGAAATTCTGAATGCAAATTTTCAATCGTTCGTCATTTTAATCGATCCGCTTTCTCCCTCGAGATCTCAACTTTTACAACACCATATTCCAGAAACCGATGTTGTTAGCATGTTAATGTCGCCCACATAAATCGGAAATTTCAAATATCTTTGTCCCTTACGATCGAGACAGCCCTATCTCGCCCCTTAAGGTTATAAACTTGATATTGCGGAAGGCTCAATAAATTCACACCCCGAGATGAGGTTTGGATCCCTCATCAACATATAAACCCAATATAAAACCAATATCGAGGGGTCGCCAATAAAATTGAAATTTATAATGTTTACGGGGTAACTGACGAGTTTAGGGTGGAAAAATGCTGGCGATGCATACTGAGTTAGCTGACTGAAATAAAAAACAATAAAATGTTGACGGAAACTCAAGGCGGAACTGGGTTAAAATATTCTTAAGCTATTTTGTTATTTATATAAATATATTATACAGGGTAAGGATTTTAAATAAATCTTATTTTATTTAAATTTTAGGACGCTAATTAAAAAGGATATTGGGGAATATACATGGTGTTTCCTAGCTACGGTACGAAACTTCAGAGGGTGATACGCAAGGTCGTTTTAAGAAAAATAGTTCCTTTGAACAGGGCGTTGAAGTTTAAAACAAAAACGGTCATGAATATCCTTCAACGGATTTGGTTGAAATTTGGTTTAGTTATTTAAAATAAAAAGGCGCTTATTTAGCCCTAACTAGATTGAAATTATTAGGTCAAGTGGCATCTCAGGGGCACCACAGCCAATTATTATTGAGAGGAAAAAGTACGCCACTGACTTTTTTTTTTAGTTTTTTATTTGGTCAGATTAAGCAACTAGTAATACAACTTTCTGGTCTCTTGTGTTTTTTTCATATCTGGCTTCGTTAGCGAGAAAAAAAATAAAAATCACTTGAACTCATTCTAAAAGCTATCCAAATAAAAAATAAACAATTTCGACCTTAAAGTAAATGAGCAAAATGTCCACCTTCTGATAAAATGCACGACTGCAATCGATTTGTCATTGATTGTCTGACATGTTCAAAAATACCTGAAGTATTCCTTATGACATTGCAATTGTCAATTATCCGATTCCTCAAGTCATTCACATCTAGTACAGGAAATTTATAAACAAGTGCCTTCAGATGATCCCATAAATACAAATGTAGAGGATTAATATCAGGACTGCGAGCTGGCCAATTTTAAGGTCCTGTACGTCCAATCCAGCGATTAGGGTACGTGACGAGCAAGAACCCTAAAATGAGCTAGAGCCCCTTCGTATATCTTTAAGATACAGTTGATATTCTAGAAAAATCAGGAGTATACAAGTTGTCCTGTACCCATAGTGAGGACCACTCAACATGTAATTGTTGTTACATAGGACGCACAGGGCGAAAGTTTAATATAAGAATCAAAGATCACCTCGTATTAGTGGAAAGGAATAAAAATAAGCCATTGCCTGCTGACACTCGTTCAAATTTCTCCGATCACATTCTTAACACAAAACACACTTTTAACCCGGACACAGGAGTTGAAATCCTACATGTTGTTCCCAATGGTCGAACCTCTTGTTTATGGGAAATATACGAGATTAAGAAAGCTATAAAAAACCCTCAAATTCAGATCTTGAATGAACAGATCACCTTTGACTGTCTCCCCTTCTTTAATTCTCTTCAAATATAAACTCTTTTACTCTTGTTTTTCACCGAATTTTGCAGCTCTATTGTTTTAATTTGGTTATAACCATAAAATAAGATTTTAAACTCACATACACATTTATCGAATGACATTACAGTAAACTGTAATTTTGACAACTATTTATACCGCAATTTTTATTTCATTTGTGTAACAATGGTAACTAACTTTTATACATTTCCAGTCAAGATGGTTGCATAATAATACCAGTTATTTATTGTTTGAGCTTAGTTTGTTGCCCTTTTGTAATTTTGATTAAAGGTCGTTGTGACTTAGCGATAGGGTCCTTTAATAGCCAAGTTGGATGTATGATTAAATAAAATAAAGTATTCTCTTATAAAGTTTTCTGTGCTCTCTCACATCATTACTTTGATTTATCTATTATAATACTCATATATGTACACACCCCGAATAAGGGATGTTAATGTAGTCTAACAATTATTGATAGTGTATCATAAAGTCCACGTCAACCTCCCTCTACCCCCCCCCCCCTCTAGGTTATGACGATTCCTGTTTAAGTTTGAATTTGCCGCCTTTGGACTTGACAGTTCATACCCGGAAATACGAAATTTTTAAATAATACAAAAAAGAAATTTATAGTACTGATATCAGAGATACCCTCCATTTTATTGCAACATGCGCTTTGAACAGCATTAATTCTTAAGTCATGTTCCTAAGTCATGTTCCTAATTTGTGCCTCTTTTACCAAAAAGAAAAGAAAAAAAAAAGAAAATTTGCAACGTAGACCTGATTAAATTCATATAATTTAAATAATAAGCCATGAATATGGAGAATTTGGTGAGTACTTGATTATTTTCCACATACAAAATTAAGTCTAAATTATGAGACCATAGATTATGATAACTCCGTATACAATTTTAAATGGAAATAATTTTCTCCTTTCAGATGACCCCAACGTACTCAATGACGTAAATTGTTTTAACATATTTTAATTTCCCTCCCCCCCCCCCCCCTTTACTTTATTACTGTTCTTATTAAAAATTCTGAACCACCAAATATAAATCATGTTCCCTCTCGGAGTTGACTCATGAAACGTTGATTTTATTGAATTTTCATTATAGACAGCTATACATCATATCATAACTATAAATGATTCCATTTGGAATTTTGTCTCTATTACAATTTTCACATCTAATTTCCTTCATTGCTAAAAGTAGCATCATGTTAGTGATTTTCTTCTGTCGAGTCCATTGGCCGCATAAGGTACACGTTATGACCATGTATTGTTGAACCACTTCGTTCCCCCTTTTAATTTGTTTTAGTTTGTTTATTTAGGTACATCCTAAAAAACATAATTCTTAATTATATGGTTGCTGAAGATGACTTTGACTAAAGTCGAAACTAGTACAACCTAAAGTCACATTAAATTATGTACACTCTTTAATCCGTTTTTTCACCCTAAAGGGACAAATATATTTTAGTTTGGTGGTATAGACAGACCTTGTTTTCTTTAATAATCTTGCCACAGAAAATGGACTACTTCTTGAATCTTTAAGTTTAAACTTACCACTTAGGAGACGGTCAAAAAACTAAGGTCCAATGACTGTAACTCCGACAATACTACACCAGGTATTAATTGAGCAAGGATGTTGATTGTCTCTATATGCGATAGAAATGAGAAAAATCTCCAGTATAAAAGTAAAAAAGCCACTAAAACATTATGGTTTTAAGGTTTGTTTACGAAATATTTATTTGACGAGTATTTACACAACTATTGTCAATATTTGACTGACTTTGAGGTAGTTCAAAATTCGATAAGTGATAAAATGGTATTAACTCTAGCTGAGCGAATGAGGGGCATCCAGACAAAAGACTTAGGCATAAATAAGTATGTCATAAAATTGGGGCGTAAGTTTGAAGAACCCGGATTTGTATGCAACAACAAGAAAATCCCAAGGAAGAGTTTTGGATAAAGCTTGCCAGGTTGAGGTACTCGATCAATTCGCTGTAGATCCAATTTCTTTTTCTATCTGAGTGTTGCCAAGCTGATGAATATCTTGCCTGGTTCTGTGTACAAAATTTTCAAAAAAAAGTTTTACACGAACTCAATGAAGACGATTATGATAGAAAATCGAATTTTGTCAATTAATGTGCAAAATGACTGACGACAACTCAACTTTCTTCTGGAATGGGTTGGTTAACAAATATAATTGTAGATATTGGGATAATAAAAAGCCGCGAGTTCTTCTTGAAGGCTACACTCAATTTTCTAAGAAGGACAGGCATTCCTGGGAATGAAATTACTGAGCCAATATCTCTAAAAAAAATTGTACTTTAATCTTTTGCAAAATGTGATGGATCCTCTTATTGGACAACCTTCGGAAAATCAAATGCATGAAAATGGCACCCTGGAATTCAATAAGGAAAATTTGCATTTTCAGCAAGATGGAGCTCCTTCCCCACAACGCATCACTAGTTCAAAAGAGTGGCTTAACTAACGGTTCCCTGCCAAATGAATTGACAGACGAGGTGCAATAGAGTGGCCAGCAAAATCTACCGACTTTTGATTTTTTCCTTCCAGTCAAAATCATGATATATTTGGGGTGCTTCGTTTCAAAATGATAACCCTGTATTTTCGCACATGTTTAGAAACACATTGTACCTATATGTTTTAGTGGATTTTATTTGATATTGTGGTATAAACAACAGAAGCTATTCAGAAAATAATACAAAGTATAAAATGAACAAAATTTTTTAATAAACTCTTAATTTCTATATGAAAATACGAACTTAAAAGCTTAAAAAATATATTTTTACAAGCCGATTTATAAAGCACTGTATATTTCCATTCCAATTCATTTGATTATTTTAATTTTTACGATTATTTTTGTGCCTCTATTGAACAAATTGAATATTTTGGATTTATTCGTATGCGATTCACCAAATCGCTTTATTACAGCTTTTTTGTATTGGGCTATTTATAATGTTAAAATTACTCCATTTTGTCAGCTGTTTTTCGATTAGTAATTATCTGCATATGATATGAGCTAGAAATATAACAAAATTAAAACCAAACCTAAACTATTTACGAACACTTTTCTTATCTGTTTTCTGGTAAGTAATTTTATTTATTATGTCCGCAAATTCTGTCAGTTACTCATTTAATAACAATCTCCAAACATAGAAAGCGGCAGAATTAAAATATTGTACCGTGTAATCCACTTATCGTGTCCACATTTTAATTTAATAGTTAAAGTTAAAAAGAAGTTAAATACATACATTTCTTGCATAGACGTAAAATTTTTATCTGCTCATTTTTTATACACCCTGTATATTGTTAGGCATTTAGATTCCCTTTAAAATTTTATGTGAATTTTGTATAGCCTTTAATATGCCTATTTCTTATCGTTTAGCCAATATTTAATTTTTTTTAGGTAAAAGAATATGCACCCCAAATGCTATTTTATAAGTATTTTAGGGTTAAGTTTCCGAGTTACCTGTTACCGGCCTCACCTGTTCATATGTCCTTTTTGACTATTGCCTTACGTCAAAATATTTCTTCGTTGTCAAAATCAAAATGAACTTTATTGAAGAACAGAGGTTCCAAATGGATGAGCTTTATATTGAAAACAATAAAAGTGCCACCGCAACTGTTAGAGCATATCTACGAAAGTTTCCCAATCAGAGAGTACCTTCTAAAAAAACGATTAGAAGAAACTATCTAAAATTAATGGAACGTAAGTCCCATGGATATATAAAAAAAGTCAGGACCAGACTTGTGATAACCGAGGAACAGGCAGAAATATGTTTGGGATATTTCAACGCATACATCAATAAGAACTTCTACTGCTAACATTGGATACTCCCATGGAACGATTTCAAGAACTCTTCACGATTTTGGGTATTAGCCGTTCAAAAATAATGCCGGTTCAAAAATTGCAACAACGACATTTCCCAAGACATCTTCAATTCTGCAGAGATTTGTTAGGTAAAATCGAAGAAAATCCCCAATTTCTTAATAATATTTTATGGACTGATAAGAGCTGCTTTTAAACGCATCGCATACACCACAGACAAAATACTGGTCACTGGTCTATAGAAAATCCACATGTGATACGAGAAGTTAGACTCCAAGGATGGCAGTCTATAAATGTCTGGTGTGGGTTTTTGGTTCTAAAATAATGGGACCGTTATTTTATAGAGGCTCATTAAGTGGCCCTAGATACCTTAATTTTCTTCAAAATGATATAGATAGTTTAATTGTAAATATTCCTTTAAACGAGGTAGCAGCTATTGTGTGGCAGCAGGATACGGCTCCCCCGCATAATATTCGGGAAGTTAGCGATTATTTGAACCAAAATTATATCGAATGGATTGGAAGGAATGGCACAATCCTGTGGCCTCCAAATAGTCCTGATATTACCCTAACGGACTACTTTTTTTTGGGGCACGGTAAAACGAGGTATATGAAACTCCACGCAGTGATTTAAATGAGATTATATTTAATGTTAGAAGAGTGGTAAACGATTTACGAGAAACACCTGAAGTATTCGTAAATGTATAGAATTATTTCTTGAGAGCAATCCATCGTTGTATTAAAAATAATGGAGGTAATTTTTAACACTTTATGTAAGTATTTGTACTTGTAATTGTAATATTTTAGTTCGAATAAATATCCAAAAAATTATTAACAAATAAATATTGGCTAAACGATAAGAAATAGCTATATTAAAGGGTATACAAAATTCACATAAAATTTTAAAGGGAATCTATATACCTATCATTATACAGGGTGTTCCATTTAAAATAAAAGTTGATGCCTGGACGGGGAAAACGAAATACCCTGTATATATAAAAAATGAACAGATAAAAATTTTACGTCAATTCAAGAAATTTATGTATTTAACTTTTCTTTTTAACTCTTAAAGCAACGTTATAATATCAAATTAAAATGTAGACACGATAAGTGAATCACACGGTACAGTGCTTGTATTTTAATTTGTTCCACTTTTACGTGGCTGTAAAACATTTATTTTTTGAACTTGAACGATGACTAAAAAAATAAGTTATAGGGATTTACGTTAAGTCAAAAGTTTTATAGAATCTCAAATGTCAAAATTATTGATATAACTTACTTTTTTTAAATGAAACATCCTGTATATTAATAAATATTTAGAAAGGCATTTTTTTTTAATACTAATATACGCCACACATGACTTATCTTTTGACTAGTTTAGCCCAAAATTAATATTTCCTAAGATAATCACTGAATTAATGGATCATTCAAAAATGCATCCAAAGTGTAGTTTAATCAAGAAACGTTTAGTCAGAAATTGAACCTGTTACCATCTCAAGGAGAGCGGTAGATGAATATAAATTGTCTTACCACCATATATCAATCATTTATCATCTTGATTTGTTCAGAATGAGGACTAGGTAAGCTTAAAAGAAAAGATTTGCGCGCATTATAATGAGAAGGCACCAACAGCTCACTTTTATAGTTTTTATAAACAAGATGTGCAGTCTCCAAAATGAAGATATAGGAAAGAGTCAATATCGCACGCTTTATAAATAGTGGGCGACAAGAACCGTAATTTTGCGCCACATATATATCTTATTGCTCTCTTTTGTAGAAGTGAAATAAATATTGGGAACATTAACTCCAGAAACAGATTCCATAACGAAGATGGGGCTCTATTAAAGCATAGTAAGAGCTCCCTGCTACAGTGAAGTTGTTTAATATCACCCTCACAGCATAACAGTTAGAAGAAATTTTATTACATATCTATCTATGTCTATTGAATATCCTAAAAAGTGTTGCAATTTTCTCATTCTCAATAAAAACATTATCTATAACACACTTAAAATTCAATACAAGTCCTTGAGATATTAAAGGATACTCATGTCAGGTTTAAGCTTGCCAAGGTCTGTTCCATGCCAAAAGATGGTGGTATCATCAGCGACAACAGTAAATTCCCAGGTATTGATAGATGAGGCACATCATTGAAGTAGACTAAAAATAATGAGGAGCCTAAGGCTGTCCCTTATGAAACACTCGGGTCAGTGCTAAGCTCATCAGAGCTGTTGTTAAATATGACTGTCTGCATCAGGTCCGTTAGATACGAGCGAAACCACTCGAAGGCAGCTTTGGTACGAGCCTTAGAACTATCAAAAGACACGGAAGATGGAAGTCCTCAACAGTGGCAGAAGGATCTATTGAAAACTTACTGGAGAATAAGAAGGGAATTGCTAAAAGTCTTCTTATGGCGCCTTGGTCCAGTTCTGTTATTCCTATTTCCCCCACAAGCATACCAAATGACAACAAAACCCAAATCAGTGGAACTGGAGAAGGAATTCATATTTCTGGTTGCTAAAATTTTACAATAAATGTTAATGTTAACAGTAAAAGTTAATAAGATATTTCTATTTATTTTTAACGTTAGTATTAAAAGTAATCCACTTTTAACACTAGTCAGTATCATAAAATGACATTTTGGATACTGACAAGTGGTAAAACGTCAACTTTAAAAAGTGTATATAGATAAATAGTTATTTATGATATAAGGGTTAAAAGTGCATTTTTAAGGCACGCATGTGGAAATTTGCAGAATGAGCGAAGCTAGTTTTTAATAGCATCGTGTATTTATATTAAATTAGTTCACATTTGTCAATAAAACCTAGCAGCCATCATTGTTGGCTGATGTGTTTACAGAAAAATTGAAAATTTGAAAGGTCCTCTCAGTTTTATTAAAACGCTAGCGCTGGCTGTTGTGATTTGCCAAAAATGCAAGAAATACAAGAAATCGATCCACTTAAAGACATAGAAAAAGCTGCTAACAGAGCTACCTTGGATTTACTGCCACGAAAATCAAGAACTCAATATAAGATTGCTCATAATAAATTTATAAAATGGTTTGAAAACAAAGGCGTTTTTGGAAAGTATTCCGAAAACATATTCCTGGTCTATTCTGAGGAAAAGGCTAAAAGTATGGAAGTCATCTTCTCTTTGGTCCCATTATTCAATGATCAAAGCTATGCTACGTGTGCGTAGCCGCAGGGAAAAGCTTTGTCAGTTGACTCTTGACAACGTGGAAGATATGGAGACTTCATTAGTTATTAAAATATCAGATACGAAAACCAAGGTACCACGAAATTTCACTATCGTTGAAAAATTTTATTTGGATTTTTATCGAAAATATACTGATCTTCGTCCAGCAGATGTCGTACATCGGCGGCTCTTCTTAAAATATGTAAAAGGTAAATGTACCAGAAATCCGGTCGGAATTAATACGTTTAGAAAATCTCCTGCTTTTATAGCAAGATTTCTGCAACTTCCAAATTCAACACTCTATACCCTACCGTCGTTCCCCTGCGAGCTTACTTGCCGATGCTGGAGCAAATTTGACGACAATTAAGCGGCACGGGGGATGAAAATCCTTAACCGTTGCGGAAGGGTACATCGTGGATTCCTTGGAAAATAAAAATTCTATTGCTCGAAAATTGCTTACAGTATAAACGACATCAGCCGATGATATTTCAACATCAACTGGACATGCTGCTGTTTCTGTTCAATCCTACTCAACCGCGAAGAACAGCAGAACTGAGGAAGGAATTAATTTTTCAAATTTTCCAAATTGTACTATTAATAATATATAAAATAGAAATGTTTTTTGACGTTTTTTTGAAAAAACACTAATGCCTTAAAGTAACATTTCTAAGGCTAGTAGGCAGTGTTAAAAATTCCATCTTTAACACGTTTGTAGAAAAAAGTTTTTACGCCATACTTACTAACACAAATACATCAAAAAACATTTAAGTTAATGCATATGCAGCTGTAGCTATTTGGTAATAATATGCCTTTAATAATATTTCTTAAAACTTCCAATGCGCATTTTACCGACCAAATATATACACAGTTCGAAACGGATTCGTTCGGGAAATTTATATTAAATTGGAAAACTTGTGAGATTGAATTGAACTCCGAGGGTTTAACCAAAAAGTCCGAAATAAAAATTAAAAACTTATTCGACGAACTTTCATCGCCAGAAACGTTGGAATCGGAAAGAAGCTTTATTGACAGATTTACCTGCGACGGGATTTTAATAAAAAGTATAACCTTTCTCAGAGTCAGTATTGTGCAACTTTTTAATTGGTATCCGAGGCAGAATGAAGTGACTTATTGGTTTTTTAATATAAATGAGAAAAATAACGCCGACAATAAATGTTAAAACGTGTGGAACTAGGCCAGGCATTTTTAATTGAAGAGGTTTTTAGTGGCAATGGACAAACTCATTATAAAAATGGGCCTGTTAAACTTATTGTAGGGTTCCCGAAAAATCCTAGAGATTTAGCTTTTTATATTTGTAATTTTTTTTGTTTAGTTTCATCAATGGTGCACCATATTGGAAAGCCATACGTCAGCACTTTATACAGATTAATTTTTAAGACATTACACTAAAAATATAGCTAAATCCTGTATATGCCAAAGTTTACATTCCCTAGTCCTTTGCTTTAAATCAGATTAGATTCCCTTGAATTACTCCGTATTCCAACACATATTGTGCGACTCATCTCCTTCAGTTCTAGCATATTCCAGGTTTGAAATTATACAAAGGAATACTATTCATTTTAGTTAAATAGCCATGGAGTGGAGTTATGGCGTGCCAAATTAGCCCTCTTAATTAATGTGGACTCTCAATGATCTGATGAAATTCAGTGATATGTATGGGATAACAGGAATTCAAACTCGTAATAGACGGGTAGCTTTTGCCAATAACAAATATGTATTTTTAACTTTTTTAACTTGAGATTTACAATATTAAGAAAACTAAAATAGAGCAAAAGAAGTCAAGAAACAATAACGCTATTAATGTGATAAGATAGGAAATTAACATACATTTTTTTTAAAGGAAATGAAGGTTATGATGTCCTACACTACCTTCACGAGATTAGAACCTTTCTGAATATTACTGGCGATATATTACACCCAGGGGCGTCGCGATGGTACCAAGAATGGGGGGGGGGGGGGGGTTGAGGACAATGAAAATGCCGACTTATGATAAAAATTTGCCGCGTATAAATTTGTTCATAATCACATTAATTATTTAGAAAGGTAGGAAAATGTGGGTAACGTGGACTATGTACAATTAGGATAGCGAAGGGTAGAAAAGACAATATCTGATTTTCGAGAGTTTTATTAACAAGCAGTAGCAATTACTGTTCAATTCATAATCAGCTCAAGATGAAGGAAACAGGGAACGCAAAAATTACAATCAGATCAATGATTAAATACGAAGTCAACTCAAGTTTTTACTCCGCGGTGTTTCAAGAGGGACCATTGTTTGACAACTTCAAGAAGATCAATTTGGTCAACTTTATCTTTTGATGAAAAAAGTAGCATCATGGAATTTAATCGATCATCTCCCGTCGTTGTACGTAAATGGTTGGCTACTATTTTTAATTTACTAAACGACCTTTCACATGAAGCTGAAGTAACTGGCGCAGTCAAGACGTAACATATTAATTTGTATGCAATTGGTAAGACATTTTTCAATCTGAATGCCACTTTTGAGATGTCATTAAAATTTTCACATTCTTTACATGAATCAAATAGAATTTGCGTTTCCGCAAGCAAACATTCCGGTTTTGATTTGAGGTATTCCGGTTCCAATTGTTGGATGGAGTCCATTAATTTAATTGTAACGTTACTTTTGTCAATTGGGATTCTGAAAGTTTTCTGGATAGGTTTGAACACTGACAAAGCTAATTGTAAATGATGTCCAATAAAAGTGGTAAAAACTTGGAATACCATTTTGAACTCTTTTCGATAAAATAACAAGAAATCGAAATTGACAGCAGTTTTTGGATTTGCATCGTATTCTTTAGGGATGCGTCGTGTTCTATGGTGTCTTTTAAAATCATTTTCAGGACAAATCAATAATTTTTTTGCAAATGGGCAATCAAGTCGGCGTTTCTGATTGAATGCTTTCGGTACGCTCCTCATGATATCTGCCCCATAACATCTGTGCGCGCTAGAAATGAACGACCCATTCCTAACTTTAGTAACTCACTACTATATATTTTGAGAAATGACGATTTTTCCGAATCCGTAAAAGTTTTTCTCCAACTTCGAGTTATCTGAAAACTCGTACTAACTATTGGTCATTGGATACTTCGAAATGCCGACTTCCGAAAAATTTGAACTCCACACCCCCCCTCGCGACGCCCCTGATACGGGGTTTCTGGTGAAGATACATGTATGTGTGTTTAACATACAAATTTGAAATTTATATTGCAAAAATTTCATCAAATAAAAGTAATAGGTACCTTTTAGTTCAATGCACGGTTTGGTATAAGGATTTTGACGAAAATAATAAATCCTGCATATTCAAGCTTCCTCAGATAAAAAAAAAAAGTGTCCATAAATATTTCTTCCAATTATGGTAATAATCATTTATTCTTTCATCAGTGAGTTAGTTCAGATTAGTTACAAGGAAAAGATGGCGTTGGAAAGTCATTAGGATTTTCTAAATATTATTTGACTTAATGAACTATGTTATGTTTGGTGCTTTTGGGTAAAATGTTGTAAAAACAAATTTCCTGCATGCTAAATTAACACTTATTTGCTAATGAAGGCTAGAGATAATGAACCTTATTAAGAATAGCTGTATTATTCGTCTAGTGTAAAAAGTAACTGTCATAAACAAAATTTTACACGTGCTGCATACCAAAACTTTTCTACACTCATTGTCTAATAAAATTAGCGAATTATTGTAATAACTATCCAATTATTTAAATACTTACTAATTGAATATAACTGCCTATGACTAGATATTACAAGAAATTCGCTGTATACAACTTTTCGAACATTCTGCAAAATATATAATTATGTTTCTTTTTTAAATTCAACGACGATTTAAAGAGTTTAGTAAATTTTTCCAATCAACATCAGTTATCTATAAATCCGTCAAAATCACAAATGTTGATCTTTGGCAAAAATAAAAAAGAAATTGCAAGTACTATTAAAATATCTATAAACAATGTAGATTTATCCTGCACTAATGTTGCGCGTAATTTAGGTCTAGAAATGGATAATGAATTACGTTTTTCCTCTCATGTCAGTAAATGCATGGGTAGAGCATATGCTAGCTTGAAAATGTTGTATCCCCATCGACATGCTTTGCCTGAAGGACTGAAGCTGAGACTGACGGAGGCACTGGTATTGTGTCATCTCAATTTTTGCGATGTGGTGTATGGACCTTGTCTCACTAAATATGATATTAACCGTATTCAAAGGGTTCAAAAATCTTGTTTACGCTATGTATATGGCATAAAAAAATTTGAACCAGTTTCTTACAAACTTGTTACAGCAAGGTGGCTTGATATGGAGGCTCGAAGGAGGTCTCATGCTGTATGTCTTTATCATTCCATAATTTTAACTAAGCGCCCCCCATATCTTTATAATAAAATATCATTTCGTTCGGATGTCCACACCTTGAACCTTAGGTTCCGGGGGTTGCTATCCCCACCGCCTCACAGAACTGCGTTATATGAAAGGTGCTTTACATTTGATATCTATAAAAAATATAATCCTATACCACATACTCTGAAATCTATAAAACAACAAACTTTCAAAATATTTTATAAAAAAATGTTGCTCGAGAATGTCTAGAGCCGTGTCCTCCCACCACTTTCCATTCGTGTTTTGATTGCTTTGGTTTATTTATTTCCTCTCTCTAAACATTGCCTATTATCTCTTCATAATTTTTGTTAACATTGTTTTTGTGCTGCACATGCGGATTTCAAAATAAATATTTTTTTATATTGGGTATTATATTCTATGTACATAACTAATTGTTGATATTTTAGATTTAAAATTTTGCTCTTTGGGGCCAAACATAGTATCAGTGTCACTGCCTTTTGGTCCCCTTTTGTAGTATTCTCATGTTTCTATTTGGGTGCTGTACATTTTATCTGATGAAAAATGTAACGATGTATTTGTGTATACTACAAATAAACGTTTATTATTATTATTATTATTATTATTATTAATTTTGCAGCTTGGAATCTATAATGCACCAAACGAGGTCTCTTCAGAAACTACACTTGCAACCAATCTAGAAAATTGACTCAATCGAGAATGTGCTTCACGCAAAAAGCAACCAGTGTTACGGTGCAGAGCCAAAAACCAATTTATTGAAGTGCAAGCAATAAGGGTTATTGCATTTGCTACTTATTCCTACGGATAAGTATTGGGTCAAGGCGTAAGTTGAGGTAATAGTATTAGTTTATCGATTGATAAAATAATAAATAATGTATTATTTATGTAACATTTTTTTAAAAAGTGATATAATGAGTGATATAGATTCATACCAGTCATTAAACAATTTTCCTACAGAAAATTCTGTGTGCGTGCAGAACTTATAGCTCATAGGTAGTGTTCTAAGAGTTGCGTGTTTTAAACACAGATAGTTGTATAGGTTTTCAATGAAAATATTGAAGAAACAGTTGACTAGAAGAGTTTATGAGAAATACGTTTGTTCAATAATAATTGGAATTGGTTGAAATCGCGGCGGGTTCCCGTTTGAGTAAAGGGGTCTCAAGATTGTTCTTTTACAAAATCTTGGAAGCCCGCTAGAAATACAATTCGCAATTCAGAGTCATCATAATCAGCACAAAGAACTTAGTCTATCAATTATAAAAGGTTATAAATACTTATTATATTATACAGGGTGTCAATTTCAAACCGTACATCATGATGATGGCAAGTACCCCTAAAATCTTAAATGGCAATCCACACTAATTTGGTTATTTTTTATTGTAATTTTAGACAAGTTTAGACATTACAACAATCGAGTACCTAACCAATAATTATTGAAGGGCCAATAATTATTCAATTCAGAATTGAAAGAACCTAATTTTTAAGAGGGTTGCATTCCCTAAATCGACAGAAATAAACTTCTTCAGAAACTGAAGAAATCAATTTAAATTCCTGTGCTATAGAACTGCAAAACACCCAATTGAACAGATTTTATCTCTACTTCTCGCAAGTTATTTACATATTATGTTGCTGTGGTGTTCTTTACAATGATTTTGATTACACCCGCTATATCTCGATCGTTATTCAATAGAAAAACAGGTAGTAGAGATCATGAAAAACCCTTTTAGCCTATTGATTAAACAGTATTCTTACCCGTAACTTCCAATGACGATTTTGAGATATATTACGTACCTGAAAAGAAACAGAAAATTAATTAATATGCTTTTGGATTGATATTCAAAATGCAAAAAAGACATAATAAATAATATCGGAAAATATATTAATATTCTTATATTTTAAAAAATATTATTGGTATATTCAACGCAATTATAAGTCAACATATGTAACAATTTGTTTATTGTTTACATGTGATATAGTATAAGTAATAGTAGGATTTTTTTTTATCTTAAATTTGAATTTAGTTATTTACATTTTTACTCCAATTTATATATTTTATAATAATAACATTCTATTTTTGTTGAGATGCTAATATTGTCGCTGTAGTCAACTACATCAATAAAATAAATTCACTTTTGTTGTATAGCCAATTTTGCTTTTTTGTTCGAAAGGTAATTAATCAAACGTAGTTGTTTGCCAGCTTTCTTAAGTTTTAATTTGGAATTTTAACCCCAATTAATTCTCTGATCGAAAACAAGTCCCAGGTACTTGACTTCTTGAACCCAATTCACCCTTATGTCGTCAACGCTTAGCAAGGTCTCCGGCTTTTAGCTGTACTTTTCGAAACGAAGTGGAAGCCATCTTCTTAGTGAAATAATGTGCTTTTGCAGTCTAGGCACCAGTATTCGCGGTGAGTTATCGCCAGCAAATAAAAGGAGCTCGTTTAATCTGTCTTACGGCATATCGTGTACGTAAATATTGTACATCAGAGCGACAGGGGATCTTTGAGAAACTCCCGCCTTGATGCGTTTTGGATCACTAATCGCGCCTACAGACGAGACTAGAAAACATCTGTTCTCCAGAAAAGAGATGATAACCTTAATGATATAATTGATCACTTGAGAAATAAGTCCCTTTCAATCTTAGGCACACTGTACTGTACGAGTATATAGGTATCTGTGGGATGTATTTATACTTACTAAGAAATTAGCACCAATATTCAGATAAACTACTAATCCGGCGGTTAGTCGGCGTTGAACCAAAGGAACTAACTTGCATATTATACTATTCCACAAAGGATTCGTTATTTCGAAGTTATAAAAGGATTCACTTTAGAATATTGTACCTTTCTTAACTCGAGAAATAATAAGTCCTAGAACTAAACTTATTGTTGGTGTATAATAATAATAATAATAATATAAGTATTGTTTAATATATCCACCGATATTAACAATCTGCTGAAACCGTTGCCAGATTGTTAGGGGGTTTTAAGCGAAGAATATACTAAAAATTGATTGCTGGTTTTGTCAACTGTACATAATATACTATAGAATATTGTCATAAATCGCCTTTTCCAAATTATTATTTCAACCGGTATATTAAAATCATAAATTTAAGTTCCTTGGCCTGGCGACCACAAACTTATTTATTTTATTTTACTAAACTAATTACAGCACAAAGCCGAGTCTGCTATTTATTGATGTTATACAAACATACCTAATAATTGAATAATAAATGATGCTTAGGCAATCCGTAATTGATATTAATTCAGAAGATAGCTAGCAGAAGTCAAGTGTACAGCAAGCTTATAGCAAGCTAGCAGAGAGCTGGTAGCTCGCAGTCAAGCTTACGCTTATTTCCGAATTTGAAGTGCGATTGTGGTTGTTTTTTCAATTTTTTCGGGGGGAATTTCGTTGATTGAATATTTATTGCGGAGTATTCTTTGATCATTGCATATTATGCATATCTTCACTTCCAAGGGTGATATTGTAAAAAGCAGTAAGGCCTTTGTGTGTGCCATCGTAGAGTATTTCTCTTTAATCTTCTCATTTAGCTCCACCTCTCTGATATGATCTATGGGTGATCTGATACTTGGCATAATTTTGATTTTCTCTTGGTTGTTTTCCTCAAGGGCTTGGGATGATTATTTGATGTTCTTCAGTATTTCTTTTTTGTAGCTTTCGTACATTTGTATCTTGTTAGCCGTCGTTAGGTCTGTATTTGCAGACGCTGGGCTTGTAAATAAATTCGTGGTGCTATCATCCATCCTTTGTAGTTAATTATGTTGTCTTGGCTCTAATTTAGATTGGCACACGGTTCCCCAACATACTGTATAATGTATTATATTAATTGCGAATATCATTAATAACTATATTATAAAATAGTCGCAAAACTCATTTTTCACCTTAAATTTGGGCCACATTGTATTCAGTAAGCGCAAGCAGATAATGTATTTTCCAAATTTATTATAGCAAAAATTCATAGTAAAGTGAGCTGCCATTCAAGTTCAATAATTAGAATCAACGAATTCTCGTCAATTCTGTCAGTAACCCTCGCTGGTGAAAACCATTTAAATCAGTTCCGTTAGCAAAATATGACAGACGGCTTCAATTTGTTCCTAAAGTACGTTGTTAAATGTGCCAGCTCATTATAGTGAGAGAGGTGTCAGAGAGTAAGACGAAATGGAACGTATATATTTTAAAGAAACGCAAATGCTTTGTGGTGAAATGGATGGGGAGCTTTACCTAAAAAGTGTATGTTAATTATTTATTTATTTTTTGATAGGGTTAGTGAAAGGCTGGTTTTTACCTTACATTGTTGGCATGGAAGTTGTGTGACTGTTATAGGGTCTAAATTATTATTGTCCTGTTAATTCTAACTACAATATAACTTAACAGGATATTGATTATTTGAGCCTAACCGTTTTATATTACCCTCAGGTGGAATACTTTTTAGCTGATTTTGTTGCCATTCGTCACAGTTTCCCAAGTCAGAGTAACATGGGACAAGTAGAACCTGTCGACACGAAAAATGACCCTAGTATGTCTATCAGGGATATTGCCCGAAAAATGCCTGTATCTGCAAATCGGTGAACATCACGCTATTTACTTATTGCAGTTTTAAGTATACCAAGTCAAAATTCAATTTGAGCATGCTTTACAGGCAAACCTTTATACTTCTCCTGGTCACGACTATACATATTGTGTATCAACACGTCGAAGAGAACAGGTTGGTGAATGCTGTGTGCGTGCGATTTCAATCTCTGCTATTTTTGGGTTGTAAATTATAAAAGTATTATAATTATTTGTTCAAGCAGTTATCGGCATTCTGTCAAGTAGCTAGTCAAAAACGCATCGCGACAGTACTTATAAAACGTCATTGGGACGCGAGCTTCCCATTGGGCAAAAAATAGGTGGGGTTGCACCGCGCGCCGGTCGATCGAGAGACACGAAGCACGACGCAAAGGGTAAGAGAGCAGTCTCCGTGAAGCCGTGGCTTTCGGATCCTGCAATTTAATGATTGAATCATTATAAGAACGGTCGGCAAAACTTCTTGCAAAATATCAGATTATCAGAAACTCACGATGTAGTGAAATGGCGGGATATGTTGATTTCCCAGAAAGTCAAAAGCACCACTTTTAAGAAAATTCTTATTAACAAAAGCGGTGCTTCGATTCATTGCAAATAATACTGGGTCTCCCAAAAGTTCCGCATAAATTAATATCAATTAAAGGAAAACGATCTAGGAAAAATGCTCGGACCCGTAAATTAATATTTTTAATTGTGCATTTTTTAACATAAAGAAATATTATGCAGGGTTAGAAGATTAATTAGTTCATACAGGTTTACGACGTAGTCTACAATTGCATAGTTTGTCTGGTAAAAACCGGCTTGTGTACATAGTCGGGGAAATAAAACATATATACACCTATACGTATGCTTTCATAGCACCAAAAACACACATCGCTTACATATTCAAGGTTAAGCATAGCAAAATTAACTGGGGATCTTAAGAAATAGAAATACCATCATATATTCTATCAAAGATAAATCATTACGTATGCTTCGATGGTCAAAGACGAATGGGCGTTCGAAGGGACAAATAAACACACAAATTATTGCGAGGCAAGGGCAAGCCGAGCGTATTAAAAAATCTCGTATACTTCCAAGGTGAAATCTAGCGTCACCAGGGCAGTTCCTTGACCAACAGGGTCGAGGAGTAAGGGGGGCAGGAGACCAGATCCCAAATGCCGTACCGTGTTTTAAGGTCGAACCCTTCAGCTTTCATCACCGGTTACAAAATACCTTCGCACACGTGTGCATTCAAGGTCGCTTTGATTCAGGTTAGGTCGTATTCTGACGCCACGGAGAGCTCTGGTTTGAACACCTGCCGAGCCCTACAAAAAACATACCTGCAAAAGTACGCAATCAAGGCCGTCTGGCCCAAGTGCACTTATTTACTACTAAAAAAAATTAAATGTCAATATCTTGGAAACAGCTGAAAATCGGGATAGCAAGTCCTACATAAAAAATATTTAGAATTTTTTGTAGAATTTGAAAACCTAATAGAAAATTAGGCATTTCATTTAAAAAAATTGTCAAAGACGTGGCAACTGTTCTATGAGACACCCTGTATAATATTTTTTTATGTCAAAAAATGCACAATTAAAAATAATATTTTACGGGTCCGAGCATTTTTCCTAGATCGTTTTCCTTTATTATGCGGGACTTTTGGGAGACCCATTATTCATATAAATATACAGCGTGTTATTTAATATAATAAGTGTCCGAAATTTTACAGGACGATTCCTCAGTTATCTATAAGGTGAAGAGTTCATATGAGCATGGGTCCGCAAGTCCTTCATTCTTGAGATACAGGGTGTTAAAAATTTATTTTTATTTTTGTTTTTCGTGAATAATTTTTGAAATAGTGTCTATATTTGGACGAAACTTAGTACCCAGAGGTTTTTTGAAATGCGAAATTCGAATTTGATGTTAGAGTGGCTCCCACTTGTAGAAGGCGTCACTTACGTGTCTTTTTAGTCTTTTGAGGGGTCATAACTTTTTTATACGTGCTTGAATTACATTTTTAAGCAATAAAATTTTTATATATTATTATATTTTATACACCGACTCCAAAAACCAAGCAGCCGCGCTCTCTGTTGATCTGCCCACAAGAAAGCCATGTTGTGCTGGGTTTATAATTTTGAAACGGTTTAAAAAATCAATAATCCTATTATGAATAATCTTTTCAAAAATTTTTGATACAACATTTAACACTGTGACCGGTCTGTAATTAGCCGGATTTGTAGGAGCTAACTTTTTATACACTGCGTCCATAAAGTCTTGCACAAATTCATTTAAAATTCAGGGGCTTACTTTTTTTAAAAACGCTCGGACACGTCAATTAGTACTTTTGTTTGCGCATTTTTTAACGTAAAATGTTTTTATACAGGGTGTCGCACGTATGAGGAATGAGGTCATCAAGGATTTTTTTTAATGAAACACCCTGTATATTATATCAATTTTGAATTCTATGATGAACACTTAACACCTCTGGAAATCACGGTTTCCGAAATATTGACGTTTGAAAATTTATTTTAAACACATTTATTGATGACCTCATACCTCATACGTGCGACACCCTGTATAAAAACATTTTACGTTAAAAAATGCGCAAACAAAAGTACTAATTGACGTGTCCGAGCGTTTTTAAAAAGTAAATACCTGAATTTTAAATGAATTTGTGCAAGACTTTATGGACGCACTGTATATGGGCGAATCTACACCATTTTTAACTGGGTTGGAAAATGACATTGAGTGAACATTAAATTAGCAATATATGCAAGAGGTTCGCATAAGTTATTTTTTAACATCTTTACAATTTTTATGCAGACACCGTCCATCCCCACACTGTTCTTTGGTTTTATATTTTTAATTATGGTAATTATTTCCTGACATTCAACTTGCCTCCAAACAAAACTGTTTGGTGCTTGAATCACTAGCAGCGTACAAGGCGCCGAGATATCTCCTCCAAATTTAGCTCTTAAGCAGTCATGGGGCGATGGTGGAAAAGTAGGTTGCAAAGATCTCTGCCACCTGTCCACAGTCCTCCACAAGAACATCATCCACTCTTAGAGCCACTCTGCCTGACCTTTAACTTTTACTTAAAGTTTTATTTACAATACCCCATAGTGTTTTTTGTTTGTTTTTACTATCACTTATGATTTTACCATTATATTCTTTTTTACACTGTTTTATCAACATGTTATGTTCTTTTTTCTTACATTTATAAATTTCATTCACATTGCAATAACTTATTTGTTTAGATAACCAAAATAAATCCTTAAATTCCTGACTACTTCTTACAAATGCAGGTGTTACCCACCTGTTGTCACGTCTTTTAATTTTATTGTTACTATATTTTAGGGGGCAATTTGCCTCAATAGCAAAATTTAATATATTTACCAATTCATCATAGGCTTCGTCAACCCTAACATCGATATAAACAACTAAAATCAACATTACATATAAAAGACTTTAACATATTAAGGTTAAAGTCAGACAAACTCCTATATAGATAATTAGTTACTACATTATCATTACACAGATCTACATTTATGTCATATTCACTGGAGAGTGAGGATCCGTCCTGTAATAATACTTAATAAATAACGCCCTGTATACTTTCTAAATTATTATTTCCCTGTGATCTGTGCATGATAACAACAATTTGCTTTTAAAATTTGCCAACTCACTAAAATTATTGCGAGGGGTGATATCCCCTGCCCCCCCCCCATAGGCACGCCCCTGTACATACTATAAAGAATTAAATAAATTTAAAGTAAATAAGCAATTAAATACTGTAGGGAAGTTATAATTAAGGAATAAAAAATTCTTTTTAACGAAGCAATTTGGACCTTAAACTTCCAACAACTAATGAAATATTGCCAAATAATATTCATTGTAATTTTTGGAATTTTAACACAAAGCATAAATGACAAAATCTTCTTCAAAAATTTCCCCGTTTGTCTGACTTAACTTATCCGATTTGCTACGTCGAATATCTTTAAACAATTATAACAGTGAAAAATTACGGTAATTTGGGAGAATATTTTTTTAAGGAAAAACGAACAATTGGCACAGGCGAGAAATTTCCCATTAGAATATCGTTAGGCTTCTGCACGCAATGTTGCCAACTTTATAAATTAATATTAGTAATATGATCTAATAACTGAAGTGACCTAAATGCGCTCAAATGCATTTTGCCTTTATAATATTATAAATCATTTTACAACCATTTAACTGATTTAAAATAAATAAATAACTCACTTGTGAATATCAGAAATCTTTCAAATGTGATATAAAGTTTTTTTTTATTTTACTATTTTTACGGTTCGTCGGCGTATCTGAGGCCATCTTGAACCGGTCATCGACCGTATGGTTTTTAATCGTGCGGTCTACCGACGGGGGAGTGTGAAACGGCACCTTCATCCTACGAGATATCCGATCTCATCCGGCCTGTCCGGCGTGAATAGGATGGTTTTGATGTCGATTCATTTTGCACTCTTCCCTAAAGGGGGATTTACACGGTTCCAGTAGCTGGAATAAGTACTAAAGCTACTAACTAAAATTTAGTTAATGGAACCGTGTAGACTCCATGATTTAGTACTTGAGCAAGTAAACCTTTTAGTCAGTAGTTTAGTCAAGTGAATAGAAGCAGGTTCTATTTACTTGAGCAAGTGGCTTCCTCCACTCTTGTTTTTCGACTGGCTGAAGCGAACTGGACGCGTGTAGACAGAATAGTTTAGTCGATTTCAGTAAAGTATATTAGTAGGGTTTTAGTTTTGAATAGCAGCGAAGTGCATCACATTGCAATGTCGTCTCGTTGGACTGAAGAAACAACCGTTAAATTTGTGCAAGAATATCGAGACAAACCGTGTCTTTGGAACACAAAAATTTCACTTTACAAAAACAAGCAAGCAAGGGATGCGGCCCTTATAATCATACAAGATAATATGGGGATTGAAGGTTTTGGGGTAAACGAAATAAAAAACAAGCATTGAGATCCACCTATTTATTCCCAGGAAAAGAAAAAAATTAAAGATTCCAAAAAATCGGGGACTGGAACAGAAAGTATTTACGTGCCAAATGTAAAATGGTTTACTGAAGTGGACAGTTTTTCTTTGTTAATTTCTTCTGATAAAATATTAGATAGTTATCTCCACATATATTCAAAACGCATTTTTGAACAGATAATCTAACAACTGTACTTGCCGCCATTTTAAAAGTGTTCAACTTATCTGAACTATTTCAAAACACTAAAATGCGTGTAGACAACCACTTGAACAAAAACAAATTTTATTTAGTTACTAGCTTTAGTACTTGTTCCAGCATGCGGGGTTTCCCAAGCGGTCACCCATCCAAGTACTAACCGCGCTGGACACCGCTTAACTTCTGAGATCTGACTGGAACCGGTGCTTTATGTATCGCTAGGCCCTTGCCCTGATATAAAGTTATATCAGCCAAACTCCTCAGTATCCTTGTGAATATTTAGTTACATAATATTCAGGTGTCCCAACATTCAAAGATGCATTACGGATTTTTAGTTTTTCAGATATCCTTTTATTTATTTTATTTAACATGCTTTATTGTCAAGAATACATTACATATTACAGACAAAGCAACTAATGCTATCCTACGATCTAAGACGATGTCAGAAGGTAAAAAAATCAAAAATAGACAAAATTCAATTTAGAAAAAAAATAGATATCAGAAAGTTAAAAAAAAAATAAAAACAAACATAAAAAATAGACCAAACAACAATTCAAAATAGTTAAAAAAAATAGCTTAACTTCAAAAAACATTATAATACAGTCCACAAGAAGTGTCAAATTTCATCCCGATAGTACTCATCCAGTCTGTGATACGCCTTTTGTACCAGAAGGTCTCTCACCGCCCTGCGGAGACGCACACAATCCAAAGATCTATACTCCACTCTCAAATGATTAAACACTTTAATGCTTTCGTAAGCTTAGTCAATGTCGATCTAGGAATTGGAAGCCGAAGGTAGAGCTTTGCCTGGTGCTGTATACATTTTGAGAATTGTTGCTTGAAGATCTCTTATGTATTAAACATACCATTTCTAAAATAAATAAGCATATGATCGTTAAAATACCAAACTTTATAAATAATGCCCCACTCATATACTCTAAGCGCTCTCCTCCGAATATCAAAAACAGAATTTAAAAGCTGTTTATTACAGAATGTCCAAAATGCAATGCCATATGTCATATGGGACTCAAGTAGCGAGTGGTATACCATCTTTGCTGCTGAACGACCTAGTTCTTGTGACACCACTCTAATAGCAAAGCAACCCGATAGCTAACTTCTTACTTAATTCAATGACATGTTTCCCGAATTTAAGCTTGTAGTCTATAAATAGTCCAAGAAATTTTATGGTTGCTTTACTTTCAATTTGTTTGTTATCCAAAACAAGATCATTATAGTCAAAGCCAAAAGTCAAAATATTAGTTTTCTTAACATGTAAACAAAGTGGCGCCAAGTTTTAATTGTTTGTTATGACACTCTTCAAGAGTTCACCACTGCTTGAATGCCACAGAAGAGTGGTGTCATCCGCGAAAAGTGTAAACTGGCCACTAAGTGCTATACTTGTAAGGTCATTTATATACAATAAAAATAAGATAGGGCCAAACACAGAACCCTGGGCATCCCAAACTCAATACTAGACAGACTAGAGCATCTTTCATCAATGGACACAACCTGCGATCGCCCACAAAGATATGATGAGATCCATTCATACGCTGTGTCACGAATGCCATAGTTCTGAAGCTTTCACAGCAGCACTCGGTGATTCACACACTCGAATGCCTTTGGATGACCAAAAACCAAACTGAGATGAAGTTATAAGATTATTAGTTGTTAAAAAATTAAGTAGTCTGGATTTTACTATTATTTCAATTACTTTCGAAAGGAGAAGGGTGGAAAGGAGTGAAATAGGTTCGCAGGATCCTCAGGACTTCCCCCCTTAAACAAGGGAACGGCAACCGCATTTTTTTAACAGGAAGGAAATTTGCCCCTTAGAAAATAAACACTACTAGCATTGACAAGAGCATGAAGTGAGAGCTCAGGTAAGCACTCCAATATTCTGACCGAAATACCATCAGATCCCGCCGAACATTTGTTTTTTATTTGCTTAAAGATACCATGCAACGATATCCGTAATAGTCGGACAGAAATCCTGTAGGCACCACATATCGTTAAGATAATCGAGAGGATTCATCTGACAGGATAAGTCGGTGGTTAAACTTCGCGCCACAGAGCAGTACAATTGGTTTAACGCATCGGGTTCCAAATCAACCGATGGATGTAAAGAATTATTTTTTCCTCTCAACTTGTTGATTATGGTCCACTGTTCTTTAGATTTGTTACCCGCATCAGAAATACGCTGACCATAATACCGCTCCTTGGCTCGTTTAATCAGAATATTAAGAAAGAGATAAAAGTATAAAAATATTAGAAAAAGAAGATGAGATGGTTAATAGAAAAAGTGGCAACTGTTCTCTAGTTTAGTAAATTTTGCTTCTTGCAGTTCTTCGAATATTTCCTATAGATATACTTTGACGCAATATAATACATGTTTAAACTTTCGTAAAATCCTCGGAAAACTACGAAGTTTGGCAACATAGACACGGAATGAAAATTCTTTTAGCCGACGCGATAGAACGAGGCGGAATTAACTTAACGAGGATATTTATAACGCCTTATCTTCGTTGAGCTTTTTAAACTGAATTTAGCGGTCCCGAAAACCCCTCGGGACTTCCCTGAATGCCCACAAATGGATGCAGTGACGTGGTAAAAGGGAAGAAAATACATTAATCTTAGATTGTTATTTAAATCACTTTCGTGTTATGTTGATTGAATGTTTACTCATAAAGTAGACAAAATATCATGAAGTATGTTTATTTCGTTTTTATTAAATAAGTCAATCAACATTTAAGGTATTTTAATGCAATAGTGTTTTTACCTAATTCAAAATATTTATAAAGAAGATATTTAATTTTTTATTGTTACAAAATTTCAGAATTTTTAAACCGAATTATAAATTACAATTAACTAAAACTAAATAGTACGATTCAAATACTAATAACACTCTCTTTCGGACACACTAACCCGAGATCACCTGATCACTAAAATACCCTTATAATAAGGAACTTTAAAAACATTCTGTTTATAATAAATTTTCCAAATTTTGAGTAAAACTTGTAAGTGTTTTATATCCAATTTCCAAAATTTACCACCTAAATGGATTGTTCTACTTTGTTGGAACAAATAAATATTTCTTCCTTTCCTCAAAATGTTTCCTTTTAAAAATGCGCACGGAAATGTGAAACCTTACAAAAGTTATAGAGTTGATTGCCTAAAATTTTTAATTGTTAGTTATCTTTAAAGAGTTCTGTAACTGCATCATTTGCTCTACTATCTAAGCCTCCAAAAACTATATTATTTATGAATTTAACCCTTTAAGTCCGGAATTAACTTACTTTTGGAATATTTATTTATAAATTGAAAATACAGTTTAAAACTGAACATAATAAACATAACTGAGTCAAAAAAATATACAGTGTTGGTAGTTTTTCCAAAAAATGGTGGTTACATCAGGCGACCAGTAGGACTACTTAACTGGCCAGGTAAATATAGTTAAAAAATATTTATTGAGAACAACGTAAAAATCAAAATTGCACAAAACCTTCTAACAATAATTAGCTTCTATGATACGCTAAGGAACAATTTCTTTTATCATTTAGACACAAGCCAACTTCACATATGGTACAGCTCCACATGCTCCTATGTGCTTCCTTTTTCGTACTACAAACTGCACAACGTCTGGATGCACTGTATATAGGCATATGAGCTATACGGCCCATCATCACTATCCATTTCAACGTCTTGATATATCGTGACCTCATCCTGTTCAGCAACCAAAGTTTCAGCCATATTCTCAAGGACCTGGTCAATATCATCTTCATCTCCTGACAAATAGTCGCCTGCCAAAGATTCTGCATCAGACGGAATTTCGGCTAAGATGTTATTCACATCGTTTTTGTCCATTGCTTCGAGTTCTGCAAACGACCATTTACATATTTCTGTAAATGTTACAACCTTACACACTTACCAGACACCCCGTATATTCCTAGTGGTCAGTTTATATGACCACCACTTTTAAGACGACGTGAAAGCCAGAAAGAACATAAAATTATCAGTTCTCCTTTTGAATATGTAAACATGCAATAATTAGTGTATTACTTACCGGCCATTTTGAAATTTTAGCTACTTTTTACATAAAAATTAAACAAATAACCTAAGCAACACGTGTACCTCTTAGAAACCGACAAAAGAATGCTGGTTCCACTGCACATTACACCTAAATGGAGCAAAGTTATGTTTATTTGTAATAGATGGCACCATAAGTAATATATTTACGAGGTGGTTAGATCACAGCGCCAGTAGGAATGTGTCAGTACATTTTTGAATTGGTGGTCATGTGGACCGACCAGTGGGACGCAAAGGGTTAAGAAAGATGTATTTAAATTAAAATACTGATTGATTGATTCTAGCTCTCAATCTGTTTTTTTTTCTTTCTTAACATTGCACAATTATTAAATTCCTTTTTATATAAAACGAAGTAGAAAACCCTTTATGTATTCATTGTATGATAGCAAATAAAATTGTTCCCAAAGCAACTGATAGTCTGATATCCTAAGACGGCGCTATTTCCTTTGTTGCGACAAAACAACATTTAAAATAAATGTATATCATATATTTTCAGGTGATGAGAAATATTAAGCTATGTAAGTCATACCTTATTTAATTATAACAAAAATATCTTTATCCTTACATGAACTAACCTAAATTAGTTTAGAAAGGCGGACTTTAGGTTAGTTCACGCAGTAGATATTATTTTATTCTTCGAATTTACCGCCGTCGGGTAAAAATTCCATTGAAACGTAAATACAGCTTAAAAGCTCAATCTCCGTCAGTTAACTTTAACCCTTCGAATTTAAAAGATAATGGCGTAAGAGATAAAAATGTACTTAAATTGCCCCACTTTTTCCCCGCTAATCGTATCCGATTGTCAAACTCCCAACAGAACAATCAGCAGTTATATTTCTGCGCGAAAGACGGAGATAATGAGCTATTAAACTACATTGTACGTTTGGGGTGACAGCCAAAGCGTTAAATCTGTTGGAATAGGCCTTTGGCAATTACAGTGGTGGCGTAGTTTTATGCAACCGAAAACTGGGTCATTAAGGAGAAGCATACATGTAGGTACCACTGGTACCAAGTGCTCTAAAATTAATAATATTAGGCTTGTTGGGGAAAGGTTAAGTTATCTGGTTGTATAATTTAATTACAAAACAAGTATCAATATAGAAAGAACGGTAACGTTGCTGTCTGCAATCCGTCCGAGAATATATGCCGTCTACAATACCAAGACTAATTTCCTAGAATATCCGCCGAAGTAAAACAAGCGTACATGACCAAAAGTAGAGTGTAAAACAGATATATATGTCTTGGTTGAATAGTGCAACCGCGGTAAGAACAGGAGTTTTGTTGGTAGGCAACAAGATATACTCACTTGTTAATTCAAGCAGCGTACCCTTCCGACGTTCTCAAAAGCTCTAGACCGGAAAACGGATAGGGGTTCGAGATTATTGAATTCGGTGTCATAGCTAATTTTACTCTACGTGACTGGAAGCAGACGGAGACATCTGTAACAGCTTTCGTGGGAAGCAGACGGTTTTCCTCGCACGGATTACGCGAATTTTTAGTTGTTTTTACGATACTCAAGCCAAGTAATTAAGTCGGTCAATTCGCGGAGTTATCCCGAAGATATACTAATGTAATTATTGTATTCAGACTTAAGGGAGAAACGTAGCAGCCTTCGTGTAAAGGAGACGCTCTCCTCGCGGCTTTTTGCGCGGACTAAGTTGATTTTATGGTATACAAGCCATGAAATAAGTTGGTCAATTCGCGGAAGTACATCCCGAAGGTGTGGTAATGTGATTGCTACGTTTTATCTTATTGTGAAAAGCAGTCCGAAAGTTATGAGTTTGTGCGATAAATTATTGAAAGTGTAAAAATGTAGTATTGTATCCCGATTTTATTGTTTGTAAGCTAGTAATATAAAAGATGAGTAACTGCATAACAGGAGTAAATATATATAGTTTGTGTGAGAAAAAGCCTTTTATTTCAACTGACATATTTTGGACCACGCAACCTAAAGAAATACAGTAAACAATTTATGTTTGGCCAAAGTAAATAAAGGCAGCGGCCAACAAGGTTTGTTCCAACTAGCATTCCGGGACTGGTTTTTAATCAGAAATTCTACCAGATAAATATTGCATGTAGGCCCCAGGATGCCTTGTTAAGCCTACAACTCGTTGATTATATTTGACAGTTTGAAACTATCAGGGACTGATGGTTGGAACAGACCTATTATGTTTAGGTTTTTACTTAGTCAATAATATCTGTTGGCGTACCTTTTTGGACCGTCTAATTTGAATAATACTGTTATGTTGTTGGTTAAAGACAGTTTCCTTAAATTATACAGTAATACTAAAAACTCCACAAGATAATCTGAATCGCTTTCTTGTGAATATAGAGTGTCATAAATTATTTCTCCTACAATATTGTTCTGCTTAATTATTAAAAAAATTAAATTTTATGTGCACTAGTAAATGTATTTTGCAGGAAATTTCATAGCTATTGGGCTCTGGTGTCATAAAATCTGTAAGTGAACATTAACTCGTCAGACACATTAGCTAGTTATATGCATGCCGTGTCTCACAAAGCGTTAAACTTAAATTATTTTCGTTTATGTTATAATTTATCTTAATTGTTTACATAAATACTAATTTAAAGAAATAGTCCATTCTCGAAGTGGAGTTGAAATATAGGGAAAGGGGAAAAAAAGTCAAAAAGTCTTTCTCCACTAATTTAATAGTGAGCTATTAAAGGCTCAATTTTAAAATTAAATTGTCTCTACATGTTTCGAAGGTAGTAACCTTCATCTTCAGGAGACCAAAGTAGTGCTGCAGTTATTATTAGCAGTAGAGAGAAAACTGTTGGTGGAAAATGACGTTGATGGAGCTTTTTTTATTTAAAAATATTTTGACAAGATATTAATAATTGAATGTAATCAGCATGCTAAAATTGGAATTGAAAGTGGAATGTTATGCTTAAATCAAAGTTTCTGAAAAGACACTGTCAATCTGTGGTCGAATTTAAAAAGGGAAGATATTCGTTATTTGAAAATCATACGTCAGGATATAATATAAAAAGGATTTTTTGGACATTCTAGATCTTGTTAGAGAAAGATTTTTGTTTGTGATTTGTTTTATGAGAAATTCTGTAATAAGAAAGAAATTTGTAATTAGTAATGAAATAAAATTATTAATAATGTCTGTACTTACATAATGTTGAAATTTCATTTGTAAAATTAGTTATTGGAGACCTAAGGTCCCGTCACCTTGCGTTATGTTCGTCCCATTATTTAGGGAAAACAATAGAATTTAATTTAAAATAAAATTAATAAAAAAAACAGATCTTATATTTTATATACCCTTAAAGATTAAAATAGGGAGACAAACACAGTTAAAATGAAAACGTGACAACGTGTTCAGTCATTTTATAGTCGACCGTTGACAGCTTGAGAACAAAATGGTTGACAATGTCGGTATAATTGCATTAACGAAAAAGGTATGAAAAGCTCAATCATCGTTCTTATAGTTACTAGTCAGTTAAATAAACATACATAAAACTTGAATATAACATAAAATATAAATAAAAGATATCATAATAAAAAAATTTTTTCACAAGGTTGGGGGAATGGTCCTAAAAGATTTCCCTTTTATATTCTTTGGTGGTCTCCAGTGATCGTTAAAAGAAAAAATATCGACATTGAAGTTGGGAAAAAAACAATCATTGTTAAGATACAGAATCCAGGAGTACGAGTAATAAGGCAGAAATTTAAAGGTTTAGTACAGAAAATAAATGTCAAACAAGCAACCCAAAAATCAAAATCAGTTGTCTGAAACTTCCCTTTTTCGGGAATAGGTGCTTTAAAGATCAGTGTTGTCATCTATGGGACCCTCCATCGAGGTGTAAGAATAAAGTGTGGAAATAATTTGATTTAAAATACTAAAAGTAAAAGAATTTTTTGCCGAAGATATTTTATGTTGTTAAACGATTGATTACTTGGTTGGATGCCGAAAGGCAAGAGGTCATCGAAAATGTCGAACAGAACAGAACAGAATGATGGTTGACCCAGAGAAGACTGTCACAGGTGGTTGTACATAACCTATCAATTATATTTTTATTAGAGATTTCAGATTATTAAAGATTTACTGTTAATATCAAATTAATTGAAATTAGAACATAGAAATAGAGAAAAAGAGGTAAAATTGTTTGTTTAATTTTTAAAATTAAGAGCATTAAAAAAATGGGTAGAAGTATGTTGAATTTGATCATTAAGACAAACTAAATTTTTGTAATGTAACGCTTTGTTAATTTCAAGATTCTCCAACAGGTCAAGCCTGTTCCCCTTATTACAGATGTGTAGATATTCTACATTAGAATCAGGATTAAAATGGTGTTTGTTAATATGAACGTGTCTAGAAAAACTAGACTTGATTCTTGAGGGGGAAAGATTTTGATTTGAAGCTTTCTCTATTTCTTTACAGTGTTCCTATATTCTAACTGAAAATTTACGCCCTGTTTGACCTATGTAACAAGCACTGCAACCCTCTGTTGAACAAGTGATGCTGTAGACACCAGATTTGTTGGAGATCGGGATTGTGTCTTTGGAATTGGTTAGACATTTTTTTAAAGTATGCTGCGTTTTAAAGACTATTTCAATATTAAAAGATTTAAAAATGTTTTTGAGTTTATAGAGAAAGACTTTTTGACTTTTTTTCCCCTTTCCTTATAAATACTAATTCTAAATTGCGAAATTCTGTTTACAGTCATAATATAGGTTATTTGCGTTCGAAGCTTAATGAACATACTTGTGTTTTTGATCAACTGGTTCGATTTGAACATCAAGTCGTTATTCTATATTACTAAAACAAAATGTTGTACACAAAAGTCGAATCAAATTATTACAAATATCTAAAACATACCCCAAGTCTGACATTTCCATTATTCGGTAAAATCGAGGTTAATATCGACATCGGAATTCTGCTATATTTCTTTATTAAATATTGATTTATCAATTGGGTTATTGCACCCCTAAAAATGAAAATTACTAACCCAATTTAAGAGGCTTTTCACGTAAAGCCTCATTTAAATATCCATGGAATTAGAATAATAATATTTCACTTTTCTTTAAAATAAAAAATGGATATTCAATGTGAATCTTAAGTTGGTATTACGGTGTGGTGTATAGAGTTTTCGATTTTTAAGAAGTAATTATTAATATGAAAAATGGGGCTGGTTTCGTTTTTATTGGCTGACCCTGTATAATTTAGAAAGTTGAAATAATATAAACAGGAAAAACAAAATAATAGCCCGCATTGAATAAACAAATTATTTTCATGCTTATTTTACTTAATTAAAATATATTCCATTAATTTAATTTACACAAAAGAATAATTAATTTCTTTCGCCTCAGTTGCCAACGAAAATACGAAAAAGCCTAATATTTCTCCAGTATTTATTGCCGCACTGGCATAAGAATCACATCACAAAATTATATTCCTTGAGTGTTTTTTTCGGTAAAAAAAAATATTACGAGCATTTTTTAAAAATTCGTATTTAATTCTCTATTAATTTATCTAACAGGAACATAAAATAATAAGTTGACGAGTTCATATAAGTCCATTTTGAGAGTGCTTAACAACATCAAAAGTATCAAACCAAGTTTCATTTAAATAAATTATACTTTTATCGAATTCATAGTACTCCTTTATTTGGCGCAAATAGTCCTCTCGTAGTTCAATGGTATGCGAGGATTCCATTATAACCATTAGATTGTCTAATTTTTTATGTTTAAAGCCACATTTTAACAAAACATCACGAAATGTTTTTGTAACTTCGCAATTTATTACGAACCAGTTCTATAGTTGGCACTATATTATGTTCGTAAAAGATGTAAATAGTTTGCAGAACAAAATCCCTTGTAGTATTGTCAGCCGTTTTGAATTTTTGATTTACTCGTGTGCGCTTTATGGAATAACCGGTTACAATCCCCAAATTAATAACGGGTTAAATTCTTACTACTTACTACTACTATTCTTATAAAACCCAAGTTGTGTTAATTCATCCCAAGTACATTCTCGTACAAAGCGTATTTCAGTATTTTCAGTATATCGCCGGCCTCTCTAGTCAGGTGAGCAGCGTTCTTGCTCGGCAATCTAGAGGTCCGGGGTTCGAATTCCCGCAGAGCATGGATTAAAATAAGTTAGTTAATATAAATGGGTAGAAATACTTAAGAAAATAAAGAGAAATGCTGGCCAGTTGACTTCGCCCGGTGCCATAGAACATAAAAAAAACACAAATATCATACAATATTTTTTCTACAAACGACAATAAAAAGCATACAATAATTATTGAAAATTAGATCTTTAGAATCTCTTACATCCAGGTAGTCTCTAATAGCATCGTATATTTATATTAAATTAATTCACATTTGTCAATAAAACCTAGCAACCATCATTGTTGGCTGATTTGTTTACAGAAAATTTGCAAGGTCCTGTCAGTTTTATTAAAACGCTAGCGCTGGCTGTTGGGATTTGCCAAAAATGCAAGAAATACAAGAAATTGATCAACTTAAAGACATAGAAGAAGCTGCTAATAGAGCTATCTTGGATTTACTGCCACGAAAATCAAGAATTCAATATGAGATTGCTCATAATAAATTTATTAAATGGTGTGAAAACAAAGGCGTTTCTGGAAAGTATTCCGAAAACATATTTCTGGCCTATTTTGAGGAAAAGGCAAAGGCATGAATGTAATCTTCTCTTTAATCCCATTATTTAATGATCAAAGCTATGCTACGTGCAAATAACGACGTAGATACCAGCAAACATTTTAAATTGATTGCCTACTTGAAGCGTCAAGGAGAGGGTTACCAGGCCAAAAAATCAAAAATTTTTACTAGAGACCAAATTGAACAGTTCCTGAATTGTGCACCGGATGATGAGTACCTTCTGATGTAGTAGCTACGATTGTAGAAGTATTTGGTGCCCGCCGCAGGGAGGAGCTTTGTCAGTTGACTTTTAACAACGTGGAAGATATGGATACGTCATTAGTTATTAAAATATCAGATACCAAAACCAAGGTACCACGAAATTTCACTATCGTTGAAAAATTTTATTTAGATTTCTTTCAAAAATATATTGATCTTCGTCCAGCAGATGTCGTACATCGGCGGCTCTTCTTAAAGTACGTAAAAGCTAAATGTACCAGAAATCCGGTCGGAGTTACTACGTTCGGAAAATTTCCTGCTGCTATAGCAAGATTTCTGCAACTTCCAAATTCAACACTCTATACACTAGCTTTCGCCGTTCCTCTGCGAGCTTGCTTGCCGATGCTGGAGCAAATTTGACGACAATTAAGCGGCATGGGGAATGGAAATACTCAACCGTTGCGGAAGGGTACATCGTGGATACCTTGGAAAATAAAAATTCTATTGCTCGAAAATTGCTTACAATACAAACGACATCAGCCGATGACGCTTCAACATCAACTGGACATGCTGCTGTTTCTGTTCAATTCTCCTCGACCACAAAGAACAGCAGAACTGAGAAAGGAATCCATTTTGCAAATTTTTCAAATTGTACTCTTCTTTATTGTCGATTAAATGAACCGTTTTCGAAAAAAATAATAATATATATACTACATATACTTATGATAAATATTTCCTGAAAATATATTCCATACTTCATATGGTGGAATAAAGTATCCATTTCACCATATTTTATATTTTTATTTTACATTGTGTGCCTTCATTACTGGCTAAATAAATAGACTTCTAAGTTTACAATGAACGATTAAAACAATGAAACGGAAATTCGGAGTCAAGTGGCTGAAACAAAACACAAAATTTGCCAAATTATCAACGTATACATTAAGTTATTTCGTACGGATTTGCTTTAATAGCGTGCCGTTTATGTTATTGAGGTAAGAAGCTTCAGCACAAGCGATATTTTGTTAAGGCTGCGAAAATATACTCTACCTAAGTTATACGTAGTGACTTGATTATCCTTAGTGTCTTACAAAATGGCATAATCAGTACATCCTCTGTTCCTTATAAAGTTTGCAAAACCAACTTGTAGAATTTAAAAACCAGTAAGAGTATATATTGTTCTTCATATTTGGAAAATTTACGTTTGACAACAGCGAAAAGCAGGTAAGAAGAACTATTGTTTAACTAATCTAATTAATTGCAAACGAACACACGGCATTGTTTGAGAAACACGTTTTCTAATAATCCAAGTAATGCACTTAAATTAATATGTCAATGCATTAGAGATATTGTAATATTGTAAGGGTGGTCACAAGTGGAAGGATAAAAAGACATAGCCAAATAAGCTGTGTTTAATTGGTCTAGCAAAAATAAAACAAACCAACCTTATAATGTGGGTGATACAGTGTCTATGTGAGGCCACAGCGAACTCCTGTCTAAAACAGGCATTGAAAATAAATTTGCCGCCGATTTAATTGGCAATTGATAAGGTATACTACCAAATTTAAACTAATACCAATGACATCGCAACTGAATGTAACTAAAAAGTGCTACCTATTATTGCTTTGCATTTCGAATTGTTAAAAAGCTGTTGGAGAAAGGTTCAGTTGTCTTGTTGTGTAAGTACGGCATCGTTGCCGTTTAACACCTGTTAAAATATCGTCGGTGCATAGAAACCACAAGTCCGTTAATTTGTGTTAAATTGTAAAACGTATTTTAACTACCAATAGTAATTTCTTAAAAAATAAGCCGAAAGCGGGGCCAGGGCCTAGCGACACCTAAAGCACCGGTTCCCGTCAGATCACCGAAGTTAAGCGGTGTCGAGCGCGGCTAGTACTTGGATGGGTGACCGCTTCGGAAACACCGCGTGCTCTTGTCTTAGGGAAGAGTGTAAAATGAATCGACATTAAAACCATCCTACTCACGCCGGACAGGCCGGATGAGATCGGATATCTCGTAGGATGAAGGTGCCGTTTCACACTCCCCAGACGGTAGACCGCACGATTAAAAACCGTACGGTCGATGACCGGTTCTAGATGGCCTCAGATACGCCGACGAACCGTAAAAAAGTAAAATTAAAAAAAAAAGCCGAAAGCGGGCCAGTAACACGATCTTCTAAAAACAAACAAGATGGCCTCTCTACAGGCATCCACGGCAAGCGACAATCTACAAACGAGCGGTTTCATCAAACACGGGCGGCTGCTATCAAACACGACGGGCGAGGTGGATACAGAGTAAGAAGGGTTCGTTGCTAAGGCAACTAGAGATACGTGCGGGATGGGTGGAAGTAGTATGACAAGAGTTTACTGTATGTACGAGAGGGAGGGAAGACTTGACATACTAACCTTTCAGATTAACACAAAACAGTTCCACATCAGAGTTGAAGGCAACCAGGCGGGCTCCCTCGTGGTGTTTATACGAGGTTAGTTAAGGTTATGGTATCGAAACCATAAAAAAAGAGTCTCTCGCAGCACTCCTTGTAGAAAGCACATGGGCTTTTCTCGCGGCATTTTCGCTCAGTTTTAGTTGATTTACGGCACACGGGCCGTGGGAATAGTTGTAAATTTCGCGGTATTGTATCCCGACGTTCGTATACCACGACGCAAGTATAGTTAACTCTTATAAATGCGATAAAGCCTCAATAGTTTAAAACTAAAGTATTGTATCTAGAGAGAATTGTTGATTTAGTGATGTAATATTAGTGATGTACTTATGTATTGCAGTAAGTAGTTATCTGACTAACTTGTTACAGTGACACTACATAAAATTGAAGATGAGTGAATGACATACCAGAATCAAATAGATATATTTTTGTGTGAAAAAAGCCTTTTATTTCAACTGACAAGTTTTAAACCAAAGCAACCTATGAAAAATACAGTAAACAATTTATGTTTGGCTTAAGCAAAACAACGCTACGCCAACATAAACATTTATTTAAACAAAATATTGGAACATTTTAGAGTAATCTTTCAAACGAAGAGGTAAAGCGCTTTAAAACTTATAAGTTTTATTAGTTAAATCATCCCTTAAAAATATTTGACATTTTTGCACACTTCTAAATATAAAAATACTGTATTTTAAGGAACTAACATTTTTACCAGATACAGTTAAATTTATATATTCGAAGCAGCCTTGCTCCTTAGCCACCATTGGATAAAGAAAGCTTCCTTAAACATATTATTTTTACGATCTGGTGAGAAGAAAGAGGTTTTTTGACTCAAATCAAGTGTTATATGTGACGCTTACTTTTAGCCGAGTTTATTGCCTCTACGGTTATAGACTAACGCTAGGCAGTTAGCTTAAGTACATATTTTGCAGCTGTTCGTGACAGAGTTTCTATTTATATTTCTGTTGTGTATATATTTCGACAAATCGAGTAATTTTATTTATCCAAGTAGAATATGTTTCCCTGACAGCACTTTATTAAATAGCAGGGGTCCACAGAAGATAGTTATACAAGTCGTCAAGTCAGTGACGGTCTGTGTAAATGTCAAACATTGGACTGACCCTAATTAGCCAACACTAAATTCTGATAGTTAAATCATATATTGCATTTCTAGTAACATCTATGTAACCGAACAATAACTATTTAAACTATACCTGGATATTTACTCAAAAAAGAAAGTATATCACTACAGACATTTCATACCAAATGAATGGGCAGTAAAAATACCAAGAAAAGGCAATATGAAATTTGCTAAAATCACTTCAGAAGATTACCATGGCATAATAACATGACATTACTGCTTCGGGTGCCTCATATAATATTGTTTTACAAAAATTATATTGTTTAAAAAGCTTAAATTTGTCAAACAAATTTACTCACGGCTCTGTTATTGAGGCTTAATTAGTAACTTAAACAATCATACATAAAAAAGTTAAAGACACAATGTTAATTACAGTTTTGTCGATCATCATAAAATATAGTGACAATGTCAAATAAAAACAGCAGTATAAACTTCCCAGCACTTGATTGACTACAACAGTGGGACCTATTTCTTATATTTTTTAAAAAATATTTAAAGATGCTTTTTAATTAACTGAGAAAAGTACAATATCTTAATGAAATAAAAATACAATCGACATCTGGATTATTAACAATTATTCTGAAATAATTTATGTTAAATTTTCTTCTTTTAAATGTGATACAGTCTCCTCAAATACAGTTGTACAAAACTAAAGCTAATCTAATACGCACAATTTATTCATTTATCATAATAATTGATCTTCCCCTTGCTGATGAAATTAAACAAAGAAATAGAATTTGCGATGTTTCTGCAAATTGTTAAACTCAAACTGATTGGCTGCCTATCCTTAAACCTTAAATCTTTAAGGTCTTTCTTATGGCAGGGTAGGCTTGCCGGACCTGGCTCTGGTAACAAAGGCGACTTGGAAATAAAACAATTAATTTAATCTGATAGTAGGAACGGTTATTCGCTGGCAGTTCGCAGGTCATTAAAAATGCAAATGTAGAAAAACAATATACACTGTCTGTTGTCTGCTTGACACTACCGACCCTACCGCCACTGTAAGATGCAATCAGAATAATAATTATAAGAATAATTGGGTCTATTCTCTTTATTTCTCACTGTTATTGCAGATACTTATTATTAAGCAAGCCAAGTGTTGTTATTTAACTTGCGTCAACAGTTCATGAGGCTTTTATGTTCCTCGATTGTAGGTTAATTTCACTGATTCTTTTATTTACTGAGTGAAGGAATTAAACGAGCTTTTCACTGTGGTAATTTGGCGTTTATTTCTCCAAATCACACAAAACTTCTTTAGTACATGGTTTTACAAGAACATACTATAACATAAACATTCACTACTGATTTTACACATAACTAGTCACTACATTTGTTTAGTACATTTGCTGGGTGCCTTTTTTTAGGCAATGCTATTTGTTTCAATCCGACGGAAAGAGACCACGTGCATTTGTTGACATACAACCTTGCTTTAACGAAGCCAAAAGTGTAGTCGTATACAAAATGGAAAACTATACCATCTGATAGCAAGGTTACGCCCCCGCTGTCACGACGACCAACCAACAACTCACTCTGATAAGCTACACAGCCGCTATGTTTCCTTTTAACCAATTGGACGGTAATCAACAAAATGTACCATGCTGTGTCACCTTTCTAGAACGCTAAATCACCGTCAAAGGGTTTTCGGATGTACACGATTCTAAAAAATATACTCTTAACATCTAAATGTAGAACATTGCTTTTTCCTGGAATAACGGTCGACTAGCCGTTTATTATTTAGGAAATATTGTATGTATTTTAAAAGATGATATTTGCAAGTTTTATGTTTATCCCGGCGATAACACTATTCATTCCGCAAACATTGATACATTTTGCTCCTTTATTGAAATAATATTGAAATCAGATATTTAACAGTAGTATTGATTCTAAAAATATTTGTTGCATTTAATTATATTATTTTTAATACATTTGTAACCAACACTTATGAAAAGAACATTTTTAGTGAATTTATTTAATTACTACACGGTTTTAGCAAGGCTATTTTGATATTTGACGACTGGTTATAAGTTGGCATATACAAGTTCAGTTTTCTCCTAAGCCATCTTGCTTGACGAGTATGGAGAATTTTCAGAATTCCAGTACACAATTTGCAAGAACTGGAACAAAGGAGTGGTAAAGAATGCGCAACCTTAAAGCCAGAAATGCTTTTGAGAGAATGAGGAGGCGTGGCAACTTATGCATGGAACAAAGCGAGGGATTTTTTTATTTTTAAGTTTAAAATGATTTTAATCTTTCTATTCAATTTTTAAACTTGTTAGTAGTTTACTCAATAAATACCATATCTGCGAGATATCGAAAATGTTACTAGGGCATCCAAAGCATCCTAAATTGACAAAATTATTTCAAAATAATGAGCTAAGACAGCCTTTTTTTCATTTTACCAGACCCCCTTTGATCAAGACAATTTTTGATATATCGGTATTTTTAGTGTATACTGGGTGTCAATATAAAAACGAACAACACGTACCTAATAGCCTTCATTAACATTTATAAATGAAAGCATTAAGATGTATAATCGCTTACCGTCTAGTATATATACTTCCAAATAGAGTTTTCAAGCGAAGAATAAGAAAGGGCTTGATTGGTGAGGCTACTATAGTTTAAGTAAATTCTATGCTGATAATATGTGAAATACATGGCTACATTTTGTTATGTTATAACTTGTTAGTTTGTTATTTTGTGACTAGGTGATTATTTTTATTTTTCCTTCTTGTTATTAAATTCATGTAATGTGCTTTCAATCTTGTGAATGTGAATGATCATTGATGTTTCCTTTTAAGTATATTCACTAATTATATTGTTAGCTTTGTCAACGATCCATCAGGTTTCTGCTAATAAGGCTTTCTTGACTTTGACTTTAATATTTTTTCAGCTGACGACACTCTTGCTGTTGAATTAAGTTCAACCACCTGACCCCCCCCCCCCAGACATTTACCCTTAAAATCGTAAATGGCAACACCCAATTATTTGGCCATTTTTGAATTCCCTATGTAATTTTAGACAAGCATTAATTTTCTGTTTTGACCGTAATTATCCTTAATAAAAACACCCTCAAGTTAATTTTAATAATAGTACATTGTATACATAGTAGATAAAGCTGAACATTCCCGAACGACTGTAAAGATCGAGGCGCAAGCCAAGACTGGCAATACGGAGTCCGGGGTTTTCCTACAGTTCAATATTACTTTATTTCCATAGTGCTTATTCCAAGATTTTAGCTAGTTGATTGTAATAATTTATGTCCTTTAAATAATTCTCGATTTTCGGAAAAATAGTTAGTACCTTATACGTCATAGGAAAATCCACATTTCTGGACTCCGTTTTGCCAGTATAAACTTACGCTTCGACAGAAAATCTTTACAGACCTCCGAGAATGTTCAGCTTTCCCTACTAGTTAGACAATGTACTATTTTTAAACAAATGTGAGGGAAAATTTTGGGTTCTAAATATAAAACATGTAGTAGGTTAGGTTCAGGCTAGTTTAGGTTAGTACGAAGAAGAAACACCGCCACAAGACTATATTAAATTTATTCTGCAATGTCGATTGTCGATGCAGTAGATGTCGATAGTCGATAAACAGATAAAACGACCGCGTCAGGCCACATGACGCAGCACTTCTCTACGGCGGCATCGAATTTGAGAACGCCTGAGCTCTAATTTCCTATATAATGAAAATATAATTGTAAACTTAATTTATAGTTAAGTGTTTTAAACAAATAGGACATAGTAAAATTTTCGAAAATGTTCAACAGCAATATAAATGTTAAAGGTTACAGGATGTTATAAAAATAGCTGTTTATTATGTACATATATTCCTAAATATATTAGATACGAATATAGAGCCTCTTATAATTGATCCGATAAAAATTTAAAGGAAAGTTAATTTAGGTCTTCCTTTAGATGAGCATCTGCTACATATACAGCAAGAAGGAGCACCTCCCCATTACATAAGTCGAGAACGAGAGTGGTTCGATAATCATTATCCGGAGCAGTGGATTGGTAGAAATGGACTTACTGAATGGCCACCTAGATCACCAGATCTAACACCGCTCGATTTCTTTCTATGGGGTCCCTTATCACAAGCACAACCAGATTCCATTCAACAACTCCAGCAAAGGGTTATCTAAGAATGTAGAGCTGTTTCACCTAACACTTCAAAGGGTCCGCAAACAGTTTGAATATCGGTTGTAATTGTGCTTACAAAATAACATTTCAAAATTGAACTTCTTTCATTAACATACTTTTGAGGGAGTGATTGTGATCGCTTAGGGAGTGCAACCACCCTAAAAATTATGGTACTTCAATTTTAAATTTACTATATTTCCGCATTTCAGCGTTCCGTGAAAATGTGCGGTTAGATACTCAATGGTTTGACAAAAGAAATTTTAAAAAAATGTGTGTGAGTGGCTTTACTCGGTGATATTTGTACTCTGCCCTAAGTATACATTCGTTTAAATTTCTTTAATAATTAAACGAATGCTGAATTAAAAGAAAAATATAAAAAAATCAACATAAAAAAAACTGGAAAAGAACAACGACTTTCAAGAGAACGAAGAATAAATAAAGGAACAGCAATGAAACAAGAAAAAACAAAAAAGCTTCAAAGTTCGAACAAAAAAGTCTGCAACAAATAGAAGAAAGAGCCAAGAAAGGCTAACTTAAGAAGTCAACAGTACAGAAAGAAAGCTTAGAAAAAGTCAACGCATACCTAACCTGAAGTACCAAACAGTACCTAATCTTTAAACTACTAACATGTGTGTCACTGCATGTAGGTACTAAACAATGCTTATATCCCTGTATAAATATCCAGTTTTGTTTTTTACAATTAATAAAGTTGCTAAATAAAAATTGTTTTGTTATTGTACGTAGCCATACAATCAGCTTTCTGTGCTTAAATAACATTTTAAGCTCTATTAATTATAAATAATGGTACCTGGTCGTTAACCATATTAAAATGGCTCCTTGGAGTGTTGTTTCCAGGGAAGTTCATATTTGTGAGCATCTTAGAAATTCCCGCTTGGATAGTGTTGAAATTACTAGGTAAATCCGAACGAGGTCACTTATAAGGAGATTTTAACTAGGGCATCGAAATTATTGTGTTAGTTTGTCAAGACTATACAAAATAATTTATTTAACGGACAAGTCGAAATTACCAAACTTACTTTAATAGCGGCGTTTCCATAACGTTCCTCATCTTTATCAAGCCAAAAATATATTAAAATTGAAAAACAATAAAGAAAATACAGGGTGTCTGTACAAGGTCTTTACAAAAACCTACCACATATTCTTTAGACCAAGATTGGCCGATTCTGGATTAATTCAAAAATTGCTCATACTATTTTGCTGAAATTTGGTACGTTGGCATAGCTTTATGGGGCAAGAAAACCCATGCCACAATTCTGATTAATATCAGTCCATGGGCGTAGAACCAGAGTTTTTTACTAATTGCTTGTTTCAGATTTCTATGCCAATGAAACAAGAGGGGTTTGGGCACAAAATTCAGATGAACCAACTCATTTGCTATAAAAAAAGTACTCTTGATAAGACTCGATTCCTCTGACGGTTTTCGAGAAATTTGCATTTTATTACTTAATACGCAGTAGTTTTACAAAAAAAGAAAAAAATAGCTAAATCATAAACAGAAATAAATGGGAATATCATAAAAATTGCTCAAAATGTCGACCATTTTCATGAACACAAAGATTTATACGTCGAAGAAAATTAGAACACACTCTTTGCAGCTTTGCAGAACTTGTTCATCGCCCTTAAGAATATTTATTGCATCTTGAATACGTTGCCATAGTTGTTCTGCGTTATCTGGAGTTGTCCTGTAAACCACTGTCTTAAGATGCCCCCATAAGAAATAATCGAATGGATTTAGGTCGGGAGATCGTGGTGGCCAATTAACAGGGGCATTTACCTCTACCAATATTTACTTGGGTACTGCTGATTCAAAAAGTTTATTATTATTTAAAATCATTAGTGCTCGTATATAATTATAATTAAGATGACACTATATTTCAGTTATGTCGCTTGGCTTTATTAAAAGACATTATTGTCGAAATATGTCAAATTTATAGGTTCTATGTAACGGCAATACAAAAACTATATACCATGATATTTCAAAGTTAAATGATTCATTTTAAACTTAACAAACCACATATTTTAATAAATCGCGAATTCCTGGGCCACAAATTATCACCTACTCTTTGCCTCTTTTTATTGTGTATAGTATTAAATTAGCAGGAATATGGTTGTCATTATGACATCATTTGAAATTTTACAGGCATTGGCGAAGTTTAGAATTAAATTATATAATTTATAATTAAAAATTATATTCAAACGTATGTAGCTGTTTGTAAAATGAAAACATATATAAAAGGCAAACTTATTGATAGTCAAGTACAAAATAGCCCAGACCGTGTGTATACAAATTACCTCAGGTGACCCGAACTCTATCCGTGTACAAAAAACCCACAACAATAATTAACCATGGTTTTTTGTATTCGTTAAAATAATTGATGATCTAACGGAAGCGTATAATGAACCTTTACTACTCAAAAAGAAAAAACTTGCCTACTTATTACATATAGGTGACTATATTCTACTATATTAATGAAAAACATTTCATGAATTTTAATGAAATCAGCATGTAAAATTAGTAACCGAGAAGCACAATGCTTAATATACTGCTCTCTTAATTATGCTTTTGTGGTCGCTAATAATTAGAAATGATGCTGTTGCATCGTTAGGCGTATTAAAACAGCGCCTCAGGGCACTGTTTTCCTGGAATGTGTGGTTTGCGAGCGTCTAAGTAATTCCCATATGGATCGCGAGCAAATTACTGGCAAATGTAGTTTCCTGAAAATGCACTTACAGTTCAAATTTTTTGGTACACCCGGAATTTGTACGATTACTGAATGAACCTAAAAATAGTTGTTAATCACTTAAAAGAAGGCGAATAAGGTATACTGCTCGAGATAAAGAGTGGAATAAACCAATATTATTTATCTTATTTTAGTTTCAAAGGTGTGTACTAAGGCCCAAGCAAATATTGAGACTAACATGACAAAACTTTACGACTTAAAAAAACTTACTTCATCAAGAAATAAAGTATGTCAAAGTTAACTTCTTCATACAACATTTTATTCTCGTTTGACAGTAACTTTAAATAAATGAAATTATTGAAAAGGGTTTGCTTTTTCCTTCTGCCAGAACCATCCTCAGACGCGTTGAGGCTATGGGTTCTGACAAAAGGAAAAAGCATCGGCGTCTGTTTTAAAACAGGAAACTCGGTATGATACAGAGAACGAAGCCGGATGGCTCCATCTCGTGGTGCAGGTAAATAACACAAAGGCATGCTTAAGAATTTGTGTCATTTACCAGCACCACGAGATGTAGCCATCTGGCTTCATTCTCTGTATCTTAAATGGAATTAACTTTAATATGCAGTCACTTCTATTTCATCTATTGTCTTTAAATTATTGTAGGCAATAAAGTGAGTTTCAAATGTAAGACTGGGATAGAAAAAGTTAAAGTCAATCTAAGCTGAAAATTACTTGCAGGTAGAATTTATGCAGCTGGAACAATCAAAGTTCACACCAGTAAACATGTCATGTAACATTCCATTAAAGAGATAACACTAAACAGGACATTTAAAACTTCAAATTAATACAAAAATTCGACAACGCAATGGTTAGGCTCCGTAAGAAGTAACTGTCCGGCTTTAAAATATTTATTCTAATATAGTACATATAAAAAGGTATCCCACTAAGATTCTATATATATCAGTGTTTATTTTGTTTTCATCAAATGATAAACTAGGTAATCGATGTCACACATTGTCATGTGTAAAACCATAAAAGTTCACAACGATTGGCAGACAGAGAGTGACTGATCCGTAGGTTTATTAATTTCCACATCAGTTGCAGCAACATCCATCATAAAAATACTTAAAAATAAATATGGCAGGCCAGATGTAATAGTAAGAACTTAGGTAAGTGAAGAAAAGTTGATGCTCATACTTAGAATTAATGGTTTTATGGCTTTAACATATTTTTCTGAATCCGTCACAAATTTAGTACTCACCTTTGAATCCCTTTATATGCAAAATTACCTGTCTTCTTTCCAAATGCTGGACGAAATGATGCAAAACCTCTCATATGGTATGCAGTTTTCCTGGGGGGAAGAAGTAGCGAGAAACCATGAAAGTTTTGAAACTGGGTTTATGATAAAGTTCAGGCAGCTAGCTAGTTATGTTTAAGGAGCACTTAATCACAGGCTATCAAATTATTTTAAGTTTAAAAGTAAAATGGTGCTCACAAAGAACGAAGGGCGAAAGACATATCTATTTTAAAGTCTGTAGTTTATGCAAAGAAAATCAAAACTTGGAAAAATACATTTTTGGAAATGAGCGTAGATGAACAATAGAAGTAATGGAAGTTTTTCAAAGGCAATTACATATGTTTCTGTTATCTAAAATCAACACATGAAATTTTGAATTGTAGAAATAACACCGAATGCAAAGCTTCAGCCTACAAGAAAACCCACCATAGGCTCCTCCATTTTAATGTCAAAACACGACCTTTGACAAATGAAGAAAAAACTAGAACTGCACCAGATAAAAATATTGAAAATCGAGGATATGAAATCTTCACTAATTCGTAAAAGTAGTAGCTCACATGATCAAGAAACAATATAATGAAGTTCTACTAAAAATTGTTCCAATAATTTTAAGAAGTTAAAAGACAGAGAAGAAGATATATTTAATGATGAAGGCTCAACTATAAGTCTTATTGATGAAGAACTGACAACAGAACTAGATATGTATGGACCTGAAACAATTTTAAATTTAAGATGGACAGATCGAGATACTTCCAAACGAACAGACACGAGAATGGGCATTTTTAAAATTATTGCTGGTGAGTCGGAGAAGGTGTTCTATAAAATGAGTGATATTTGTCTTAAATGTTGGAGATTGACCCTGTAGATAACAATGGGACCGATTGAGATTTTGATTGTCATTGTCAATATAGTTTTTGAATAAATAGTTTTTTGAACAGTAAATATAATTTAAGCTATCGAAATACATAGAAATAGTTAATAGAAACCACAAGACATTAAAACTAACCTGAATTAAACCATATTGCAACTAGATGCCGAACATGATCTTGATATTTAAAAAAAAATTCAAAGATCTCGTGATTCAACCTATGATAAGAACAAAAATACTGCTTATGGACCCTTAAACATCATTTCCAATCATTCATCTTTCTTATTCAAGACAACGTGAAATGTTTCCATAAGAAAGTTTAATAATCTAATAATTATTATCATTACATTATGTCGTCAAATCCATCGCACGGAAACTTTTCTCTTATAATAAAACTACAAAGTTGAAACATTAAAGGCAGACTGAAGCCAACGCTATTATGTAAAATCCTAAAAATTTGAAGCAGCCAGCCACTCAAAGTTAAACTTTGCCGCTTAAAACAGTTGAAGTGCACTTCTGGTTCGTTAGGATTTTAAAGCGGCGCCTTTGATGTTGATTTGTATTCTTTCATTAGAAACCAATTAGGCTTAGGCTAAAGCCGGGACATAAGGGTATTCCTAGAATAATATTGACGGTGTTACAGGAAAACCCGAATTTATTTTTGTAGGAACCTGAGTAACAGGAGTGTGTTTTTAAGGGTTGTAGTTAAAATCCAGAACAAATATATTGATATGAGTTGTGGATTGTTCAGCACAAATCTGATTGAAGAAATCAAACACAATTTATAAGGAGCAGATGTTCTTATTTGGGCTTAATTGTGAAAACGGATGATAACACTGTGAAAATGCTTAGAACAACTTGACAAAAAAACAACAATTATTTATGAGGAACTTACTGTTCTTACTAAATTTTATCCACAACAAAACACCTACAACTACAACAAGTTTACACATTAAGATAATGACCATTTTACAACCACCGAAAAATAATGGTTATTTTTATTTAATGTGACTAATCAATGTATCATACTAAAGAAAGACGCTAATTTAAGTTGCATTGGATGGCAATACGTCTTGTGTATAGTAGTATCAGTATGAGTAGGTTTATGGTAAATAGAGATTTCATTTTTATTATCAGATTTTTTAATAGTTAAGTCTAGAAAGTTAATTGAGTTGCTAATTTCTTTTTCTATTGTAAATTTTATATTATTATGTATGTTATTTATGAATTCTAAGAACTGATCTAGTTGTCTTTCTGTACCTATAAGACAAGCTTGTACATCGTCCACATATCTAGACCAATAAAGAAGTTTACCGAAGAGTGGATGTTTCAAAATAATATACTCTATATAGTCCATAAAAATTTCTGCCAATAGAGGAAGGGTTACCCATAATAAGGCCTTCTTGACTTGTATATAGTTCGTTATTAAATTCGAAATTGTTTTGTTCGAAGCAAACCTTTAAGGTGTTTATAATTTCTCCATTTTTAATAAGGTTAACTTTATTTTTTACTAATAGTTTTTCGACTAATTTTATAGTGTCGACTACAGGAATATTAGAAATATAGTTTTTAAAATATCACTCTTTTGTACTCCTTTGAAAAAGCAACATTCCTTGCTTTATCCCTCTTTTTAGGAGCTGTTTAAGAATATATAATAGTCCACATTTTATTTCTTTTAAAAAGGAATAATTTTAACACTTTTTGTAAAATTAATCGTTTTTCGTATTCGTAAGTCGATTTTGACATCATCGATACATTCAAGATCTGAGACGAATTTGCAAAAGAAGCAACTAAATCTAGATGCAGAGAAGGCAAGGTAAGAGTAAGAGTAAAGAAGCGTCAGCAAGAGCTATGACTAGAGAAGATAATTGTGATTGCTTGAGATATAACGTGACCTACAGGAAGCAGAAGTAAAGATGTATGTCCGAATCTGGAAGAAGATATCCTGGTGCTAGAAAACCTGCCACACTATTATCACGAAAAATTCAATCATTGTCATAACACTACCTTGTCATATTATTCAAGGGAATTAAAGAGCCAATGATAGTAATCTGGCAACAAGCTAAGAAATAAAGCCTCTACGTACCACGGGAATTACTAGATGCACAGAAACTTTGCCCTCGGCGAGTAGCAACCTTGATACATAAATAACCATTAATCAGTGATTATTCAATAAAATAGTAAATCAATATTTTTTCGTGTATTCCTGTCACCTACCCTGTTTACATTCATGATTCTCGGCACTCAAACTATACTGGACCACAAAATTAAGCGGACAATAAAAACTTTGCTTCAATTCAATCTTACATAATTTTTAAGTTTTTTTACCAAGTTCGATAATTTTTTGACATGCTGCAGATGCTGTCGTCTTAATTTCTGAATATACTATGGAAAAATTTAAGAACTGATTGATGTTTCTTTGTACGACATTGTTAGGTCTCATTTTTTCTCAACAACTTATTTTCTGATTCATACCGACATCTGGATTATTAAAGAAAAAACACAGGTGTAAAGGAAATAATGCAACAAATAATTAAAAAATTAATTTGTAAAGTCGGTTTGTCTTTCTTCTGTCTTTCTGAATCCAGTTCCCATGGCACCATGGCTTGTCAAGAAGATTTTTGTCAACAAATTACAGATCTATTAATTGCTGTACTTCTAGCGTTTGTTAAGTAAGTTGTTGGTTATTTTTTGTTTTAAAATTGTTCCGTAAACGATAAGTGTATTTATGTAAATTAAAGATGAGACCAGAACAAGTGGCACAAACTGTTGCTTTGCAAGATGATGGTCGCCCGATTCTGTATATATCGCAGAAAGGCTTGGTCATTCACGCAGTACGATATCTGATGCGTTACAAAGACTTAGACAAATTGGTTCTTACTCGAGAATACCTGGGCAGGAAAGACGAAGAGCCACAAATTCAGTTGAAAATCGATTTCTTCATCTTCAGATTCTTCGAGAGCCTTTGCTCCTGTTTTAGCTATAATATTGGCAGATGTTCATGGTACCTTTGAAACCGTACGCGGAAGGTTGAGAGAACAGAATCTAAAATCTCATGTACCTGCATTAGGACCTCTACTAGATCCAGGTCATCAAAGGCAGCGTCTTGAATTTGCTCGAGCTCATGCAGATTGGGACATGAACGACTAGCGAAACCTTCTCTTTACACACGAGTCTTGTTTTACACGATATTCACCTGACGGACGTCAAAGAGTGTGGAGGAGACCCGGAGAATGATACTCTCAATGTTGTTTCTCTCCTAGAGTGCAATTTGGTGGCGGCGGAGTGATGGTGTGGCGCGGCATTTCTTTGAAAGCCCGTACAGACCTCATTACACTTCAGGGGGGTATTAAGGCTGATAAATTCATTAGATAGTGTTTAGAAGAACATGTGGTACCATATTCGCATTTTATAGGAGAAAATTTTAATTTAATGCACGACAATGCTCGATTGCACAAGTAACGAGGCAGTATTTAAACGAAGTCCGGATCTGAACCCTATTGAGCATAATAATATGTGAGATACACAAGGAAGGAAAGTTAGGTTAGGCAGAACTATGGCGAGTTTCAAACTTTGGTTGCGTTAGCACAGGCACTGACAAAGGAGTGGCAGCAGATACCCAACGACGCGGCTGCTGCTTTTATTGAATCTATACTTGAAAGGATGAGAGCTGCTATTCAGGCTCGTGGAGAAAATACTCGATTATAATAAAATAATCTTCTTACCACCATTGCCCATGTTATTTTTTGTTGCTAATAAAAGATTATTGGATTATTTTTTTAAACCTGTGTTTTTCCTTTAATAATCCAGATATCAGTATGAGTCAAAAAACAATTTGTTGAGAAAAGATGGAACTTAAAAACGTCGTACAAAGAAACATCAATCAGTTCTTAAATTTTTCCACAGGATGTTCAGAAATTACGCGAAAAATGCAATTTTTTGTGCTACTCTGTATGTTAACATATTCATATATACTGTTCGTAAAGACGATATTAGAACATAATGAAGACGACAGCATGCACAACATGTCAAAAAACTATCGAACTTGGTAAAAAAACTTAAAAGTTATTTAATATTGAATTGAAGCAAAAATTTTTCCGTCCGATTAATTTTATGATCCAATGTAAATTATTATGTTAATTTAAATTGTTGAAACCGTCCGAAAACAACCAACCGTCCCAAAATCCTGTGTATTTAGTACGTATTTTTAAAAGAGATTAAACATCTAGATGCCTATTATGCTGACATTTCATTTTGCCAACATTGTAAAGAGAGCCAATTTGTTGGATGTTTTTAATGTTTTCTATCCTTTTGAACTCGCCCTATTTGAAAAGACACTTATTAAATTCCTGATGAAAGCCCATGCAATGATATGCGATCGCTTTTCAGAAATAACCAGCAGAGCTCTGATTTTTAATATCCTGGTACCGAGCGGAATAAAACACCCAGCATCATTTTTAAAGCGTGTTTATTATTTCTGGTTATTTACTAAGAGTTGTGATGTTAAATTAAGCGAGGCCCTTGGTTGCCGTCGTATTACCCCGGTCATCCAAAGTGAAGCTTCAAGTTAAGTGAACCAAGGAAAAATTCATAATTTAAAAACAAAGGTAATAAAATAAGTGTTCATTGTTGTGCTGTGTCAAAGTCAAAACTGAAATTCATATAAAATAATGGATTTTCCGTTGATTCCGGATAGAATTGCTGTGAATACTGCGAAAGCTTTGGATAATCTTGTCCTAAAGTGTGCACTTTATTTAATGCTAAATATCCGGAAAATCAAATTTCACAGGGCACTGTTAGTAAAATATTTCACAAATTTGATTAACATGGCACAGTAAAGGACTTGCCTAGGAATGGACGGCCACGTGTTTTAGACGACGATGAAAAATTGGATATTGCATTATCTCTGCAGGATAATCCGCATGTTTCAATAGTTTCATTGGCTCAAAATTATGATACATCTAAAGGTACTATTGGAAGATTTTTGAAAGCAGAAAAATACCACCCTTATAAAGTATGTTTTGCCCAAGACCTTTTAGAAGATCACTATCACAGGCGTTTGCAATTTTACGAAGAAATGATGAGACGGTGTGACGAGAATAATAGGTTTCCACAGAACATATTATTTTCGGATGAAGCTACTTTTTATTTAAACGGGGTGGTTAACAGACATAATTATCGTTTCTGGAGTCAAGAAATCCACGATGGATATTTGAAGCGCATACTCAGCGGCCCCAGAAAGTAAATGTATGGGCAGGTATCATTAATAACCGAATTTTAGGGCCATTCTTTTTGGAAGGAAACCTCACAGCTGAACGGTACCTGGATTTCATAACCTTCGGGTTGAGGCCTGCTCTAGCTGTAATTTTTCCCAACAAAGTAGATCCAGATATACCTAATGAAACAATTTGGTTTCAGCAAGATAGTGCTCCCCCGCATCTTGGTATCAATGTAAGAAGATATTTAGATCAGATATTTCCAGGTCGCTGGATTGGACGACGTGGTACAATTAAATGGCCTCCGAGGTCCCCAGACTTAACGCCTCTAGACTATTTTCTTTGGGGATATTTAAAAGAAAAAGTTTACCAAAATAGGCCAAATAATATTGAAAATTTGAAAAACAAAATTAGATTGGAGAGATAACATACCGGCTGAAGCCATTCGAAATTCCGTCGATGGATTTTACCATCGTCTGGGAGCATGCCAAGCAGAGGACATTTCCAGCATTTGCCCCGTTAAACCACCTTTTGGTTGGGTTTTGTTTTGCTTTGTTACATTTTTATTTTTTTTTGACAAAATAAATAACAAATAAACCATAACTATTGTTAAGTCACAATGATACAAAATGTCAGAATGTGAAACAATGAAGATGTCTTACCCTGAAAGGTAAAAAAAAACATCTATGATTTATCACTTCCGCTTATTTAAATAGGGATTTTTTAAAAATTTTAACAGTCGCCATTTTGAAATAGCTTGACAGAATCGCGCTAAAATTTATGAGCATACTGTACGAGATATTAGCTTTCAAATGATGTATCACAAGCTGTATGTTTCTATTTAAAAAAAAGATCGATGTCGTCATATCTTTGACAAATGTCTATAAAAAAAAAACAACGAATAACGTCTAAATATGAACATATATAAAACTAAATTGACGTGTCCGAGCATTTTCACCAAAAGTTACAGGTTAAGGCTATATTAATTTTATTCCGGACTTCTGGGCAGCCCTGTATATCCAACATTGTAAATATTTCTGTTTCTGCCTTATAGTTAGGCATGCAAACCTGTAAGGCAAGTATTTAAATAAATAAATAAACATGTCACATAGCAGTGTTGCTAAATTATCATACCTCTATTTTTCTAATAAGTATTATCGAAGTATCCAAAGTTATACTTTTACAAAGCTGCAAACTTTAGTTTTTCCTACATTTTTGTTGGTTACAAAATATTGTAAATTTAATAGAAACTAAACGACCCCTAATAAAATTTTAAACCCATGGACTTATTTAAACTTTCACCGATACTCCAATTATAAACTTTTAATAGGATTATGTTTGCCGCAAACTTTTAAACGACTTAATATAGAAATTTTTTAGAAGTTGCTTTGGACGCTACTTTTAGATAAAATAATTATTTTATAATAATTCAGCCATTTTGCATATTTTCTTCTTAGTTTTTACCCTTTTAAAGATTTACTGATACTATTGGGTTGTGAAATGTATTTCTTCTAATGACAGATCTACTTTCATTTGGATTTGGATCTTGAAATGCTTGGTTGACCCGATCGAGTAACACTTCTCTCGATTTTTTCGGTGATTTGTATACCCGTTTCTTTGAACATATGCCACAAGCAAAAATCGAATGGATTAAAATCGGGTGATCCCGGAGGCCAATTCCATTATCCAGCGATCATCAGAAAGCCTATTGGGTTCTAACACCTTCACAATACGCAACAGCTTCGATGTTCTTAAGTGGTAGATTATTATCGACGAAGATTTCGACAACTGTTGTCAATATACTGAAGAAGCTTCTTGATGTTAATGGATATGTGAAACTCCTCTAGATTTTTTGCTTAGTATTTTCGTCCTAACAAAGTTTCTTTACTGCAGAGAAAGATTATATTGATAGGACTGCAATATTACATTCCTGCGCCTACAAGATCATGTTTTAGCAGCAAAGTCAATGGAGCGAAATAAATTTTACTCTCATACCAAGCACAAGCACCCATGCAATTGAATTTCCTTGCTGCTGTAGCTAATGTTTTAATCGCTCTACCAAAAAGCCTCTCTCAGTGTAGCATACACAGTTGTTATTTACGACAAATATTTCAAATGCATATCAAACAAAATTAAAGAAATATTGATAAAATTAACTATTAGCAATATATTTTCTGGCTTTAAATGAAAAAAATAACGAAAATGACTGTTTCCGCCAGAATTAATCTTAATAAAGGAACAAAGCAATATCTCAAAGGGGCTTAACTATAATCCTTCTCTCTGTTTTAAGCTTTTAGTTGTCTCTTTCTTTTTCTAACTTATTTAAAAGTTTATCTATTCAAAACGGCTTTGAATGTAGATTGTAAACTAAAATTAGTTTGAAGCAAACAAAGAACGGTATTAATTTATCTGAATATTAAAGTTGAAAGTTCGTTTTGCGATGTTTAATCACTTGCTACAGTGTAGAGCACATTACATACGATAAATTATAAATAACGTAACTTAAATTAACTTCTCTTTTAGTACAGGAAGTTCCACTAAGACCAAAGTTCATAGTCTTGCTCTTCGGTTCCTCCTTTCGAGGAGCAGCTAAAAAGCTCTTAAGAAGTTGTGCAATTCCAATCAATGAAGTCAGATAAATAAATATTAATTATTTAATGATTTTAAAAACATTACATCGGATATAAAAAAGGGATTAAATTACATTGCAATTATTTTATAGGCTTATCATTCAACGAGTATTGAACCTTATTTATAAGATTGCAGAGACTATTTATATACACCAAGAACAGTAGTGGTGCCAGAATAGTTCCTTTTGGAACTCCCGTTCGTGTTCCATACTTTCGCTGATAAAGTTGTCTATCCTAACCGCGTGTTTCCGATTTTCCAAATAGCTAGAAGAAATATTCTACCCCGAATAAAGTTGTGAGGCACAGTGTCAAATGCCTTCGCCAGGTCCAAAAATACAGCAGTACATTTTTTATTGGTATGCAGATTATCATTAAGCAATTAAGTCAAGCGATATATAGCATCTGTTTTTTAGAGTGAAGGCCTAAAACCAAATTGACTTGTAGAGATAATTTGACTAGTTTTCAGGAAATTATTTAGTCTGTCTTTTAAAGCCTTTTCAAATATCTTAGCAAAGTTACTTACTAGTGAAATTGGATGATAGTTGGATCCATCGGACAGAGCCACCTTTAAGAATTGGTAATCACTAAACGACGGCAGAGTAACAGCTAAAGTAATATTTAAGGGATCTTTAAGAAATTATCCTAGCTGTCTGCAGGTAGTAAATTCATCACCAGTGTGTTGCCTATAAAGTTTATTAATTTTCAGGTCAGTAAAACGTCTGTATGCGATCTGCGTTAAACGACCTGCTATGAGTTCCTCATATTTAAAAATGGAAATCCCATTATTTTATACTCCTCTTTACCGACCAATCTGTTAAACGACCGCGGGCTCTCATTATCAGAATTTTTAGTAAAAATTAATGCTAAAAACCCTTCATTAGGGGCAGTAAAACCCGAGTCGACAATTCATAAGAAATATAGATAAAGCCTGTCCAGAGATATAAGAAAGTTACACTTTGCCTTTGAATGGGATTATCCAAGGGTGGCCATAAACAAACAATGAATAAATGAATAAATGCAGGTAAATTATGGTCCGTACTTAAAAATGTCTTTAAGTAAACTGCAAATCCGAAAGACGTAATTTCATTATTAAACTAATAGTTTGGTGATTTTAAACCGATTTTTAGCTGATTCAAAATGAGAGGGTTAATCCCATAAAACAGATTATGTTCTAAAGACTGTATATATAGACTCCCTCCTCAAATGGTAATAACATTTATTTATTTTTGGAAAGATTACACCAAAAGGCAAATTAATTGAGGTTTTACAAAGTTTAAAACTACAAAAGGAATACTACTTTGATAATTATGCAAAAAAGCTAGGGCATACAATTTTAAGGCTTCCACCATACCATTGTATATTAAATCCCATCGAACATGTTTGGCACCAACTGAAATCTGCCATTCGTCGTAACAATATTTGCCCTACTATTAACTCCAGTGTACTTGAGCTTATAGAAACTGAAGTTTTTAACATTCCTTCATAAAGTTGGGCAAATTCTGTTACATAAGTTGAAAAAGTGGAAAAATCGTATATTCATAACCATATAAACAAAATATCACAAATAATAATTCGAACAGATGATGGTAGCGATAGTGATATTAATATATTTAGTGAATAATTACTAAAAGTATCGAATAATTTGTATATTTTTGTAATCATAAATATAATTTTTAATAATAAAATTACTTGTAATTTCAGCTTTAAACATAAATAAAATATTATTTAATGTCTTACTTATTTTTATAACAAACCATGATTAAATTTTAAGCAAAATACGGACCTGTTTGGCCATATTTCAATTTTACAGCTGGCCCGCGTCTTTCGTAATAGGGTTCAGTTAGTCACTTTCTTATATCTCTGAACAGACTTTACATAAAATAATTACTTTGCTAGTTGCTAGTTTCGTTTTGAACAGTTTTTGTGTGTTTTGGGACCAACGCGAATATTTGAAGATGGCGGGAAAAAGGAAATGTCTTTCTTTAAGCGATAAAATTAAAACATTCGAGAAAAGTAAATTAACTGGTTTAAGAACCAGGAAGTTGACTAAAGAATTTAAAGTGGAAAAGACCCATGCTTCAAAATAAAGCAGAAGTTAGAAATCTGTTTCAAAGAGGTGGCAACGGTGAACAAAAAGAAAATTTCCTTAAACCGACGGACTGACCAAGTTCTTGTTAACTGGTTTTATAAGGCTCAAGACAAGCACTTACCAATATCCGGGCCCATAATTCAAGCAAAAGCCCTCGAACCTGCTCAATGTCATGTCCAGGACTAGATAACTTAAAGCATCAAATGGATGGTTAGAAAAATTCCATCGTCTGCACAATACTGCCTTCAATAAAATATGTGGCGAATCAGCTGATATCAATATCGAATATGTAACTGCTTGAAAAGAAAGGCTATTGACCATTTTACAGGATTGTGCCCCCAGATGAGACAGGTCTCTACTACCGCGCATTGCCATCAAAAACGTATGCATTAAAAGATAATAATTGTAGTGAAAAAGAAACAGCAAAACAACGATTTACAATTCTGTTCTGCGCAAATATGGAAGGTGAGAAGGACGAATCACTTATAATAGGCAAAAGTATCTTTATAAACTAACATTCCAATCGAGCTCGCAATTACCATTATAAAAGATAAATGGAATTATATCAAAAAGTATACTACCATACCAGAAAATGAATTTATTGATGCTACGAAATTATGTTTAACTTCCACTTTCTTCACATTTGAAAACCAATACTATTCCCAAATTTATGGTGTAGCAATGGGATCACCTCTACCCGCAACTATTGCTAACCTTGTTATGGAATACGTTGAGACACAAGTGCTCGCTACCCTTAATTTTAAACCATTTTTTTTCAAAAGATTTGTTGATGCCAAAATGCCGACGCCAAAACGCCTGCGTCCAAAACTCACGTACCGTTCCTTATCGATATGTGAGGCTTTAAAACATCGAGGATTTTTACTTTTGCGTATTATAAGTGATTCGTCCTTCTCACCTTGCACAGAACAGAATTGTAAATCGTTGTTTTGCTGTTTCTTTTTCAGTATACTTATTATCTTTTAATGCATACGTTTTTCGGTACGTGACTTTTGGACGCAGGCGTTTTAGCGTCGGCATTTTGGCGCCGGCGTATGGGCGCAAGGCATTCGGGCGATGTCCATCTGGGTGTAAGGAAATTTAGGCGCCAATGAATTTGTTACTGTCGAACTAAATGAATTAAAACCAGAATATATTATTTTTTATTATATTATTGACAATATTGAAATGACATAAAATACCTAATGACTTTTAATTATTATTAAGGGTATAAAATAAAATATTATTTAGGAGCTTATGCTATAAACACATGAATTACAGGAAATAAAAAAACCTGAAGTCTTCCTCCACAAAATAGAAATTCAATATTCAAGTAGACTTAACTTACCAATATCGAGTTCATATAATGAAGTTCGTTATCCCAAATGAATGGGCATAACTACTTGAAGTTTTGAAGCGAAGAAATTTTCACATCAAGGAGGGAAATCGTGGAATTAGGAGGAAAACTATAATATGAGAGAAAACTATTTGAATATAAAATTTATATTAGGTTCAACGTTAAAAGAATATTATGAATAAAGGTTATACTTACAAAAAAGAAAAATTTTTTCATTTAAATGATGATATCCATTAATTAATAATTAAAATTAAAAAAAAAAAAAAAAAAAAAATTTCTTGTTTGTAAGTATAACCTTTATTCATAATATTCTTTTAACGTTGAACCTAATATAAATTTTATATTCAAAAAGTTTTCTCTCATATTATAGTTTTCCTCCTAATTCCACGATTTCCCTCCTTGATGTGAAAATTTCTTCGCTTCAAAACTTCAAGTAGTTATGCCCATTCATTTGGGATAACGAACTTCATTATATGAACTCGATATTGGTAAGTTAAGTCTACTTGAATATTGAATTTCTTTTACCTTTTACTTAATTTCTTCTAGTATCCCCTGATGATGGATGTTTAAACATCCGAAACATGTAGGGATAAACCTTTAAAACATTAAATCTATTTTGTGGAGGAAGACTTCAAGTTTTTTTATTTCCTATCATATCAACTCCACTGTAAGTATGGACTACTTCTTCAATTTCATACATGCATTATAGCTTATGGTTAAGTAAATTCTTGGTATAATTTGTATTAATAATAATGGCAAATGAAATTAAATACCTAACTTTTAGGAAAATTTGGTTTATTATTTATTAAGGACAATTCACAGATGCATTTTTTTAATGCTATTTTCTATGAAAGTCATAACCTAACGATAGGCGCCCAAAAGTCCCGGCGCCAAAAAAACCTACGCCCAAATGTACCGCGCCTAACCCCCGGCGCCCAAAAGCCTAAGCCTAAACGCCTGCGCTCAAAAGTCCTGCTTCAGATAAGTTACCTCTCCAATGGGTCTCGAACAAAAAAGCATGGATGACAGCAGACATTATGACTGCATGGCTTCACAGATTTTATACCAAAATAAAGAAGCAGAATAGAATGGTGGAATGTTTCTGGATAATGCAACGTCTCATCCCAAAACTACACTGATAATGTCAAACTTAGTTTTCTTCCACCCAATACTACCTCACATTGCCAACCTCTGGATCAAGGCATTGTTCAGAATTTCCAAATGCTCTACAGACGCTACCTTATTAAGAGGCTTTTATTATAAGGGTGTCTCAATAGGAACGCACATTTTGAATGGCGCAACATTTTTATTTTATTCGCAGTAGGCCAACAAACAAATGATAAAAATAATGTAAACAGTTTGCGATTAGTAGCCATGGAACGATATACGGTCGAACAACGAATTATTATTGTTAAAACACACTACAAATATGGAGAATGTTTTGCGGAAACAGTTCGAAAATTGCGTGGCATTTTTGGTCGACACAATGCGCCAAATCACACGACTGTTCAAAGACTACTGAACAAATTTGAGCAAAATGGTTCTGTCGTGGACGCGAAACCACCAATGCGTCTCCGTACTAGTCGCTCTGTTCCAAACATTGCCGCAGTGCGTGAAAGTGTTGGCAAGAATCCGGGAACATCTATCCGTCATCGCTCACAACAGTTGCACATTCCAAGGAGCACTTCCCATCGAATTCTTACAAAAGATCTTCATTTCCATGCTTATAAGATTTAATTGACGCAAGAATTAAAGCCACTGGACAATGCGACACGCCGTACATTTTCTTCTTGGGTATTGCAAAAAACACAAATGAATGTCGATTTTTCGAAGAATACTCTGTTCACCGAAGAGGCACACTTTCATCTTAACGGCTTTGTTAATAAACGAAATTGCCGGATTTGGGGTGAAGAAAATCCTAGAGTTATTCACGAGAAGAAAATGCATCCATTAAGAGTCACTGTTTGGTGTGGAATTTGGGCAGGAGGAGTGATTGGACCATATTTCTTCGAGGACAAGGCAGAAAATGCAGTTACTGTGAACAGCGAACGCTATCGTAACATGCTCACTGAGTTTTTATGGCCTCAATTGAATGGTATGGATACGGAAGCTATGTGGTATCAACAGGATGGTGCGACATGTCACACTACACGCGAAGCAATTCAGTTGTGTCATCTCACGTAATGGATATCAGAACTGGCGATCGTGCGATTTAACGCCTTGCGATTTCTTTCTTTGGGGTTCTTTAAAATCACACGTATATGCTAATAACCCAACAACAATACCACAGTTGAAGAACAAAATTGAACGCGTTATTAGCGAAATTGGGCCAGAATTGTGTAAAAATGTAATTGAAAATTTCTCGAAAAGGATAAGAGTATGTCACCAAAGTCGGGGCGGCCATTTGTCAGATATTATTTTCCAAGTTTAATTGCAGTGCATTAACTTTCTATTAAAATATAAATAACACTTACTTTCAAATAAATTATGACTTTTATTTCACAATTAAAATGTGCGTTCTTATTGGGACACCCTTTATATAGACAGTGGTGGTTGTTCTCTCCAAGAAATCAAAAATAATATTACCATAACCAACGCCTTGATATGGGTTTCGGTGGCCTGGCGCAATTTGTGCCCACTGACAATAAAAAAGTGCATGATGAAAGCCGGATTAATATGTAATACAGAAAATACTAACAAACTCGAAGATGATGACAATTTGCCAACAAAAAGTTTAGGATTTACTATCATCAAGTGTATTGAAGAGATCTAAGAAACGGATGAAACTACTCCCAACTCTGAGACAGAGGAAGGGGAACCTGAACTTGCTTCAGTGTCGAAAATATCAAGCCTATCTGAGGCCTGCGCAAGTTTGAGAGACTTTTTTAATATATAGTGTTAATATGTTGGCAAGTCCGTTAACCGACCAACATTTGATTCCCCGAGGGTCGTCGCTGATTTTTTTTTTTTTTTACTGTACATTTATGCAACTAATAAAAATTCTACGTAGCTAGGAAAATACCCCTATTTCTTGTAACGTCCTCCAACGTGTGCCGTCTTATTATATTTAGCGATAACGTACTTTAAAGGCTAATATATATATTTAGGTATAAAGTATCTTATTTCAATCAATATTTATTTGTCGGTCATAATTTTTAACCTTATATTTTGTACTAAAAGCAAAGTACTCTTAAGCCTTAGCTTCAATATTGTGCATCTATTTTGCCGACTCATTACATGAAAGAAAACCGCAGTTTGCCGTTAGGAAAACGACACTAGAGCCACTTCACATTGCTTTGCGTCCTTGACAGCTATAGCCAGTTTCAGAGTATATGATCAGTTCGCAAGGGTCGTTTAAATTCAATATGACTTTTCCAGTTATTCTATGATTCTCACATTAATTAAAAGCAAACTTTTGCTTTAGAATTGCGTCTTTTTAATCAATAATTTTGTTATATTATTTTTAACAATATTAACGTTGAACAAATGAGTTGAGTAAATACACTTTTGATGATGTAGCCATGTCAGAATGCAGATGTAGGTTACTTGGGTACCCTCACTACCCCCAAAGGATATTGTATAAGACTTCTTTAATCTGGAGAAGAACGCCCAGGTTTCCTGCGCATATTCGCAGCTCGTCGCGAAACCTGAAAGATATTTCTGCAGTGTTTTTTGTCTGATCATTGTTAAAAAAGTGATTGGTCACCAAAATCAATGTTTTTCTACTACTGATTTCAAAACGGGAGACCGACCATACCACGTACTTTATTTACATTGTCTGACAATGGTTTCACCAATTATTTCCTTACCGATGTAACTCCAGACAAACTGTGCCCTGTTTCTGTGTTATGCGGTCGTCGGCTTGTTAAGTTGAGCAGTCCTTGTTATTTTGATTGAAGGTCGAATTTGAGGAGCCATCCTGTGTGGACAAAGGGATTTAGGGTCAGCTGAAGTCGGTCGACCGTTACCGTGATTACATTATTTCTGTGAAATGGATAATGGTGTTTTCAGCCAAACAAGCCCAATACTCTTCTATACTAAGCCAATAAAGAATGATTTTAATCTGAAGCAGCACAGGTTCGTATGGTTCTTCCAGACTTGCGCATGCATGCGCTGAGTCGGCACACATACGAATGCTTAGTCTAGTGTACAGGGTGTCCAGTTTTTGATGGTTTTAGGGGTTATCTGCGTTAGTAGTAAAGATAAACTGCTGGAACTTTGAAACGCATAAAGAAAATTTTCAGTCTATATTTGAAACTAAATATATTGGAAAATATTAAGGATATTTGAACGCAATTCAAAGCATATTGAAGTTCATTGTTTGGTCTTAGGGTATATTGATTAGTTTTGGTTTGTATACATTTTGATTTCACAGTACAGGGTGGTAAATGAAACAGTGCTAATTTAACAAATCTGCAATTCGTCGTAACAATATTTGCCCTACTATTAACTCCAGTGTACTTGAGCTTATAGAAACTGAAGTTTTTAACATCCCTTCACAAAGTTGGGCAAATTCTGTTAGACATGACGTTGAAAAAGTGGAAAAATCCTATATCCATATAAACAATATAGCACAAATAGTAATTAGAACAGATGATGATAGCGATAGTGATATTGATATATTATGTGAATACTTATTATAAGTATCGAATAATTTGTATATTTTAGTAATCATAAATATAGTTTTTAATAATAAAATAACTTGTAATTTCACGTTGAAACATAAATAAAATAGTATTTAATATCTTACTTATTTTTATTACAAACCATGATTAAATTCTAAGCAAAATACGGACCTGTTTGGCCATATTTCAATTTTACAGCTGGTCTAATAGGGATCAGTTAGCCACTTTCTTATATCTCTGAACAGACTTTACTTTTACAGTAGTTAGAGTTCAAGCGAAAAACGACACTTTCGGATTTCATCACCCTGTATCTGTCTGGAAATTGCTCGGAAAAAAGGTTTTTAACTTATTGTTAGTCCCAAATTCTTGGTTTTTTTCGCGTTGTAAAAAGATTTTATACGGGATGAGAAAAAAGTATACTTTCAATACCCTCATAACAATAATGTTTTTATTTTCTCAGTAACAGCTTCTTCTCGGTTTAATTTGGTGGCACAAGAGATAGAATTATGTTTCTCAAAATTCAATGCAAGTGTTTACAACTATGGATTAAAATGTCAAGACGGTTTTTTAATTTTTTAGTTCAGTGGCTTATTTGCAACAAAAAACATTTTTAATTCAAAGTTGATGTTTTTATGATACAAACTAATACTTGTAAATTAATTTAGGTAATCAAAAATAAACAACGCTACCTATATGCTATATAAAAGTCAACAATATTAAGCTCAATATTTTGTAGGCCCCCCTCTAACTCGTATTACATCTGCGCACCGGCGAGGCTACCACTAAATTACGAATAAACTCTTGAGAAATATTCTTCTAGTCTTATTTACTACTATTACTAAGTACTACCAGTATTACTACTATAGTACAAATTTGATGACATCAGAGGAATTCTATACTTCCTACTTGCATCTTTATACAATTCCATGCATTCATCAGATAGCGTTTCTTTGATTAAACCGTATTCTTATCATACAAAGTGGATGAATTCGGACGAATTCCATAAGCTGTTTCCTGGTTTATTCTCCAATCTTCGGGGGTTTTATAATTGCCTAGTTATAAAAGGGCCTTCTTATGAATTTAAATTTTTTCATTACCAGATCTGCTTAATTATAATTTTTTCTTTCTCAAGGCTCAAAAAGTTAATTTCCTCATTTTCTTTCCGTTTGTTTCTAAGTATTCATGAAAGAAAAATAATATAATTAACTTTCTTATTTCATTTCGCCTTTATAAGAAAATAAATTAAAAATCATTTTTTCGGTGTTAAGAGTACTCAGTTAATTTTAGGTTAATGATATGCTTACATAATTAAGTAGATATATATTTTTGTCACATGCTATACTGGATGATTTATTATTTAATGCTTTTTTGCATTCTATGACTTCGGCAATTTACAAGTTTTTAGAAAATCTAAGCCGATGAATATCGTTTATTCTAATGAGGCATTGAACACCTAAAAAAGTGTAATTTAAGATTAAATTAGTATTTATCCATGGTCTAGTATTGATAATGTCGTGTATTTTTAGGACAAAATTGATATTGATGTAAAAGCCCATAAAAGAAATCTTAAATTACATCTTAAGATTACACTTTGACGTTTATTGCAATTTTATGTTTAGTGTTGTCAAGACTAATGTCTTATTACTCTTTTATTGGTATTGTTATGACCCTTATTTTGACTTTAAAGGCAACACAAAGCGGATAATGCTTTTGGCCTATAAAGACTAAAAATAATTCAATTGTGTTTTATGCCGACATTTATTAGGAACATTTCCATAATAACAGTATACCGGGTGTTGCATCGTCGAGCGGGACATAGGAAATCCCATGTAATTTTAAATGGGGTCAATTATTGGCTTCCCTAATTATTTTAGAGAAAAATTCTATTTAGGTTTATTAAAGAGCACTAAAACCCACATTCAAAAGAATAACTTTAGATATTTTTGATGAGCCCGTTTACGGGTTATCGCCGATTTCTTTTTAACTATTTCTCCTTTTTATGGCCCCGTATTTGCGGGCACCAGTCAAGGTAAAAGATGACTGTCAAATAAAGTTGTCATTTTGAAATGTGTGCTTTATTGTTATTAAAACTCGTACATCGAAAATATTAGCTATGAATTACACTTCTGAAGAAAAAATATTGATGATTAAATGGTATTATCAAGGAAATAGTTATCAAAATGTGTCAGACATGTTTGCTGCTCTGTATCCGAATAGACCGATACCTGCAAAATCTACAGTCGAAAGGACTATCAAGAAATTTGAGACAAAAGGCACTGTAATAAATAACTGCAGATGTGAAGAAAGGCAGGAACAAAGAAGAGATTCAAGAATTATTAATTACCTATTAATTAGTAAAATATTGAAACATGTAAAATGTCATAATTAACCTTGTAATTGGATACTTTATTTTAGTTTTATTCAGATTAATTTGTACTCATAAATACACCTTTAATATTTTCGATGTACGAGTTTTTATAACAATAAAGCACACATTTCAAAATGACAACTTTATTTGACAGTCATCTTTTACCTTGACTGGTGCCCGCAAGTACGGGGCCATAAAAAGGAGAAATAGTTAAAAAGAAATCGGCGATAACCCGTAAACGGGCTCATCAAAAATATCTAAAGTTATTCTTTTGAATGTGGGTTTTAGTGCTCTTTAATAAACCTAAATAGAATTTTTCTCTAAAATAATTAGGGAAGCCAATAATTGACCCCATTTAAAATTACATGGGATTTCCTGTCCCGCTCGATGATGCAACACCCGGTATAATTCTTCAAGCTTAAAAACTTTTTGGTGTTTTAAATATTTACTGTATTAAATACCGAGATGAGGGCGGAACAAAAATATCAATTTTAGAAATCCAAAACTCCTATCTGCGGAAAAGTGGCCAACCGGCGAGTTATTAAACATAGTAAAATTTGAGTATAATTGATTAATGTTTAGCGGTGACTCCATGACCTCAAATTTGAATGCCCTCAGTCTGACGGGGGTAGGTAGAATTTGTTTTTAAGGCACATTGTTTCTAGTGCATGAATGTGTCCTTAATGTTAGGAAACAGTTGTGCGAGCGGAATATTATTTTTTTTCTTTGAAGTCGTCAATATTATCTGTATTACACATAAATCCAGCTTTGTAAGAGCTCTTGTATATTGTCACTGGGAGATTGCGCCAGGCCTCTTAATAAGGTAGCTATATTTTCTTGAAGGTAATATCGTGCCGACGATGAAATCTTTCTAATCATCCATTCGATACCTTGAAGTTTTCTAGTCCTAGACATTGAGCAGATTCGAGGGCTTTTGCTTGAAATATGGGCCCGGATATTGGTAAGTGCTTGTTTCGCGCCTTACAAAATCAGTTAAAAACAACTTGGTCCACTGCCAGTCCTTCGGTTTAGGTAAATTTTCTTTTTTGTTCACCGTTGCCACCTTTTTGAAACAAGTTTCTAACTGGTAAACACATACCTCACTCTCTCATTTATTTCTTGTACAGTTTCGGAGGGCTCAAACTCACAGAGTTCATTTTCTATATACCCCTATAAATAAAAACCTAGAGGGGTTATATCGGGGGATCTAGCAGGCCAATTAACTGGTCCGCCATTGGAAATTACTTCATCTACAAATGTCAAAAGTAAGAAGAAAAGTAAATTGCTATGTATTTAGCAAGCTAGGTGACATTACTTACTATACATACCATTCCATACGATAAAACCAAATCGAGTTTATAGTCTTCCTTGAGGGTTATCTGTAGCCCAAAATTGATGGCTGTGCTACTAAACACCCAGCAGTTGGTTAAACGCGTTTCGTCGGTCCAAAATACAAGACGACTGAAATCACGACTGTATTTCTATTTATTTTCCGAGGATCTGAATGGAATCGAAAGTATAATATTGAAAACATGAAATAAGGCGTCGGCCATACTAACTTAAATTAATGGCAAACTTGCCTGCAAATCGGAGGCAACCGCGAAATATAATGGATAAGCTTGTAACCCGGCTTCCTGTTTGCGCTTTAACTTAGTTTCTCTTGAAGCAGATTTCCCAAAAGACTCAGCTAAGATAGATTTTCTGTAATAATTAAGAGGCCATATGTTGGTAGAGCATTGAGGTAGAAAATTAGAGCTTCATTATTGGATAATTGCAAAGATACGTAGGTAATTTATACATTGAAAAAATAATGAAGCAAACGAGTCAATTCTTAGTAGATTATAATATTATTTAATGCTCTATTATATTTATTCACTTTACCAACTCTCTGAGTTTAAATAAGTCGTCGATAATGAATTTGAGGTAACCATGAACTTTATGTTTTTCACCCATTTATTGTGCACTTTGTTTTAATCCCGATAGTTTAATTTCCTGCTAATTGCATATTCTGTTGAGCTAGTGATAAAAGGCCACGCACCTTTCTCTATCTCAATTTTTAGTTAATGTTTGCAGTATAGTTTGACAGCTATTCGAATACTATTATCCAAATGTTCATGTATAAGTCGATTTAGGTATTTGTTCTTAATAAACTTAATAATGGAGAAGATTCACACAAATAGATCGAACTACACTTACCCGCAAATGTAACGCACAACCAAAAATTATGCTGTATTTCAAATTTGATTTTCTCCCGAACCAATAAATCGATTTCGATAGTTTTTTTTTAAACTGTAGCTTTTTTCTTTGGTAATTGCACTGTGATAGAATTTTTTATTCAGATTTTAGTTTTAGACCTATACAGCATAATGTTTTCTTGACATTTTATTTTTTAATTTCACTGATATCTGTACTACCAAAGAAAATACAGAGTTTTATACCAGAACATGTTTTTTTAATTAAAATATTATTTTGCCAACATTAAACTAAGAATATGTAACACTAACAATAATTAACAATAAATAGCAAAAAATGGTACATTAGTAGCGCGTGTTTCCACCTCTACTTCTAATGACTGCCTCACATCGCCTCGGCATACTCGATATTAAATTGGATATTTGATTTTGGTCAAGTCCATTCCAAATATTGGTAACCATTACTTGGACATCTTACAGGTTGACAGGAGGGGGTTAATGCTGTCTTAGTGCCCTACCTATAATATTCCATAAGTGCTCTATAGGATTTAAATCGGGACTGCGCGGTGGCCAATTTAGAGTTCGAATATTTACTTTATGTAAATATGCATTGACGATGCGCGCTACATGAGGTCTTGCATTATCGTGCATTAGTAAGAAATTATTCCCAATATACGGAGCGAAAGGGACAACGTGCTCAGACAAAATGTCACTGATATACCTTTCGCTATTTAAAGAACCTCCGCGCAAAGGTACGATATCCGTCCATGCTGTAAAGGATATTCCAGGCCAAAACATCACAGAGCCTCCATTGAATAAAGTTGTTTTACGTATGTTGCACTGTGCATAACGCTCACCTGGCCGGCGGATAACTCTTAGACGTCTATCGGAGCTATATAGACAAAACCTAGATTCGTCGGTAAATAGAACCTGTTCCCAGTCCTCAATAGTGCAGTTTAAATGTTCCCTGGCAAGTTGCAGTCTAGCTCTGCGGTGACCTGTATTTAATCTAGGGCCTGTCGCTGGAACTCTGACATGTAAATTGTGATCAGAAAGGCGTCTCCTCACAGTATCAATGCTTGGTTGAATATTATGAACTGCACTGAGTTGTGTCAAAAGCTTCCTTGATTTGGTAAAACGTTCTCTTAAAGCACAAAGTCTAATATAGCGATCTTGAACAACTGTAGTTACCCGAGGTCTGCCTTGTCGTGTAAGTACGTTATAGACATTAGTTTCCCTGAAGCGTTGGATAACACGAGAAATTGTTGTATGTGCAAATCCTAATCTCAAACCAATGGCGTTGTAGCTTACTCCTTCATTATGTAACGTCACTGCTTGAACACATTCATCCCGAGTCATATTCCTTCTAACACGTTCCATTGTCACGAAATAACAATAAATCAGAAATTATGAACTCAATTATCCAATTTAAGACGATACATAAATATGGAAATTGTCAAAAACTGACATTTGCTGGTATTGTTGATTTATCATAGACTACTTTGTTTATTAAACCCAGTGAGTATTCAGTAAAATTGTGATTTATTGAAGAAAAACATGTTCTGGTATAAAACTCTGTATTTTCTTTGGTAGTACAGATATCAGTAAAATTAAAAAAACAAAATGTCAAGAAAACATTATGCTACCGTACGATTTCATCATGCGTCCGTTGTTGTTGCTAATGCTCCCTACAGGGTGTCTCAAATTTAACGTTAAAAAACTGTTCTCATTGTTGCACCCTGTATAGGCCCAAAACTAAAGTCTGAATAAAAAATTCTATCACGGTGCAATTACCAAAGAAAAAAGCTACAGTTTAAAAGAAAAATTATCGAAATCGATTTATCGGTTCGCGAGAAAATCAAATTTGAAATTGAGCATAGTTTTTGGTTGTGCGTTACATTTGCGGGTAAGTGTATATAAGAATTTCACTTTCAAGGCAACATGGCATAGAACTGAATATTCGTATAACTGTAGGCCAGATACATTTTGTACTTGAGTCTAACGATTTTAAAGCTAAAATATTTTAAAACGCGGTCACTTCCATTCTGTCGCCAAAGTTCTGCATAACACAAGTTGGATTAAACTGTTGGATATCAATTTCCGTGAAGAGTGAAACAACAAATTACGCCACTAAAGCCATTTCATTAAAATCCTTAAAACAATTTTTGAAGTTATCCTTCAAGTTAGAAACTATTTCCACAAGATATTTACTGTCATAGGGTCCCAATGGATTTTGAGATATCATTTGTGAAAGAATATGAAAATGCTTGGCATCGCGGTTAATTAGGTTTTGTTTCCAATACCCAAGCTTTTTGATAAATGCTTTTATATCAGAAAGCATTTCCGCTTGTTCCTGCAAATTAAGTTCATTTAACTTTTCGGTAATGTTCACAAGGAAACCAAAATCTCTAAGCCAGATTGAGTTTTCCAGTTCGCCAATCGCTTCATCACGTTGTTTAAAAAATTGAACTCTGGCAGATAGGACATCATTAAAACGTTTTGGTACTCGTCCTCTACTTAACCATCGGACTTCAGAGTGAAGAAGTAGCTCCCCGTATTGACGGTCAATTTCATCGGCATTGAATAATCTTCTTGGTAACGCTTGAGCTCCAATCTCGTTCACAATTAATCTGAAAACGTTGTTTAGTTTTAGAAAATTTATATACAATGCTTGCTGATGGATAATGCAGTGGTAACTTAAAAATTGCAGCAAACTTTCATCTTTACGAGATAACGCCACCAGACCCTTATCGCAACCCACCGATGGCTGGAGCGCCATCGGTTGTCAAGCCTACTATGCGGACTCACGTTTGTAATAATGAGCTACACAAAACTTTAACCTGTATCTCCACAAGTCGACTGGTTCAAATTTGTTGAAAAATTGGAAAATAAAATCCTTTTTGAATTTTACTGCATTACTCCTTTATTAAACGATTAATAACACTCCTCCTCTGTTCACCCTAGCATGGGCTACAACATATAACAACTTTCAATGTGATGGCTTTGTCCACTCACTTAGCGGTGATTTAACTTTCTATACTTTCCACCTGACACTTTGTAAACAATAACAAACTTTTACATGAGGGCTTTCTCCCTTCGCGGAGCAGCGACTTATATCATTCGATCTCTGCCAGACACACTGAGTCGTGTACAAACAATATTATATAATATAACCATACTCAAACACTCCGACCAATCAGATCCTAACACGTCGAAACCAAGATGGCAACGTCTTACATCAGGCCACTGTCGATCGGCCAATCAGAATAGCGTCTCCTTGTTACTACGCACGTGGCGTATGTCGTACTTAGAATTGCGTTTTAGAGAATATTATAAAATAGCAGACAGTTTTTTACTATAGGATTTAACTTGAACATATATTTTTATGGATTTGTACAACGTTGCCACCACTTTAATATGCGGTGTTGCCATTTATATTGCATGTGAATTGAATGTATTTTTCTCTATTTTTTAGCATTTAGTTGTTCAAGAAAAACATAGTAATTTAGCACGAATGCGACGTTGCCGCTTGGTTTAGGATTCCATTGCATTATATCCCCTAATATTGATTTTAACGTTTTTACTTTGCTTTCCTACTGGGTCACGACAGAAATATGAAGTGTGTCCCAAACACCTACCATTTTCGATATTGGAATTTTCTCAAAAGAAATAATATTTTTAAAATGAGAAAAGAACTACTGACCAGTAGAATGTCCTTTAGTAGAATAAAATTTACAATTTACGGAAGCCTCTGTGATTTTTACACCTTTCTATTTTTAAAATTTAAAATATGTTGTGAGCTGCCAAAATTGCCTTAGTGAGTTACCGGTAGTTTGCGGTTGGTGACCACTGGTCCAAAGTATCAAGTACGCTTTATGTGGTTTAATCTAAAAATCTGTATTTAAAGCAAATCACCATATTACATACATTTAAATATAAATAATTCGACAATTTCCAGAATTTCGTTGTCGTTTAGATCCATGAAAATTTCCATCGTGAATTAAACATGGCAAAATGGAAGCCATCACTTTTCTACCGGAAGATTTATTTGCAAGCAAAAGAGATTTTGCCAAGATTTATAAGTTTGTAGAGTCAAAATGCGCCTCCGCTAAGACAAGACATATTTATATTTTTATCTCTTCGTATAACAAACGGCTCGAAAATAAGCAAAATGAATATCTGTCGAAAATTGAGCTGGTTAGTTAAATCCGCATTTTTATAGCATGATATTTATTTTGGCAAAAATATTGTAGTATGTGACTAACTATAGGCTGTTTAGCCGAATGCCAGCAACAACAAAATTATTGTAGCCTTTTTATAGCTAAGGTATGCAGTCAAACAAGTTGAACCAAAATCTTAAAAAAATGTTTTAGAAAGATAAGCATTCATTTCAAAATATACTGGCAATAATTACAAAGTTAAAATACGTCATTAAAATATAGGTATATAAAAGTAAGTATATAGAATCTTTAAAGTCCAAATATTCTCGAATTTTGTATGGTTCAATAGTATTAATATAGTTGAACGGAGCAGTTTTAAAGAGGTTTAGATCGTTAATACATATAATACAATGTGGCAAGTTATTATAGAAAGTTAATGCTGCTTTAATTGTTGAGATGATGCCAGTGAATGTATTGGGTAGTCAATATCCAAAACTGCAACACTTTTTGAGTATTGCTCACTATCTTCTTCTATTGTACATCTTTCGTATTAGAGCCTGTCTGTTGCCACTACCACCTCCCCTTCCTCCTTCCTACCGCTACTAGATGTACTGTTGTTATGTCAGTTTGTCCCTCCACTCTGTGCTGATCACATGTTGTTTGTGGTTTTATTAAGTGATGTTGTTTTTTAAACAGTTTTGCGGTTGATTCATAAACAATGGCTTCCACAGGATGTCATAATTCACCAGATTGTTTCTGCTATATTTGTGGTAGTTAAACAGTTAAAAAGCAATAAAGAAATATTTCCGATTTTGTAAGAAAGTGTGCTTCGCATGTTTTGGCATAAAGTTAGGTAATTTAGATAAGCTTTGGGCCTCGCATAAAGTTTGTTCCGTTTGTGTCGAAGAACTAAGATAGTGGTTCCAGGATAAAAAACGGTCCTTTTGTTTTAGAATACCAATGGTTTGGAGAGAGCCTAAAAATCATGGAGAAGACCGCTACTTTTGTTCTTGTACCGTGCATGGTTTCAGTTTAAAAAATAAAATGGAGATTTCTGGTCCTGACATTCTATCTGCCACTTGCCCTATTCCTCATGGACCCTAAGCACCAATTCCTCCTTCTCCAGATACTGTGGATGATATCTTAGATGACCCTGAACCAAGTCCTCCACCGTGTGATAGTGATGATGACGGTGATTGCTACAACTCTGACACAAGGAAACCGACTTTTTTCACTCAATCTGAACTGATTGACTTAGTTAAAGACTTAGGGCTTCCAAAGGATCTAGATTAAAAGAAAAAAAATTGTTGACTCCGGGAACTTCCTTTTATTGGTATCGATGTAGAGAAAAAGAATTTGTGCCTTTTTCTTCTCTAAAAGGTGACCTTGTTTATTGTAGTGATGTTCCTGGAGTTATGTTAAGTTTTAGAATACAGTTCCATTTAAAAGAATGCTATAAAAATCTTGAGCTGATCTTGAATACAATTTGTTATTTAGATCACAAATAGACGATGTGTGGCGATTTAAAAGTGATTTCCATGCTGCTTGGCCAACAAAGTGGTTACACAGAGTTTTCTTGCTGTATCTGCGAATGGGATAGTCGTGACAGAGAGCAACACTATGTTAAAAAATAATTGCCACTAAGAAAAAGCTTGTAGGCCGTAGTTAAAAGTGTTGTGAGGAAAGTTTTGTAGATCCCAAAAAGGTATTACTTCCGCCACTTCACGTTAAAACAATTTGTGAAGCAACTACCAAAATGTTTTACATATCTTTGTCAGCAGTTTCCTGGTTTATCCGAGGCAAAACTAAAATAAGGAATATTCACTGACAGCAGAAAACTCATGAGGGATGCTTACTTTGAGCAACAAATGAATACAAGAGAAAAAGTAGCATTGGTATCTTTCAAACTAGTTGTAATCAATTTTCTGGGAAACAAATTGTGTCCAAACTATCAAGCAATCGTCGCTGATATGCTGGACAACTTCAAGAAGCTAGGCTGTAACATGAGCACGAAAGTCCATTTTATCCACTCAAACCTTGACAACGAAAGATTCCAGACATCAAGGAAATGGAAAGAAGGTACCAAGGAAGATGGAATGTCAACATGATAGCGAACTATTGTTAGATGTTAAAAAGGGATGATCCTGAACGTGCTCACAGCAAGAAGAGCACTAAAAAAAGCATTGATGGGAAGTGAAAGCATTTCTATAAGGACTTTTGGCTAATGAGAATTTAACATTTTACATACTCTGTTTTGTAAATGTAAACTGTGACATCTCTCACCTGTTGAATAAAAGCTAGAACCTTAAGAACAACTGTGAAAATTGCGTTAAATTTAGTTGTTTTACCCAAAGTAAGCCTCTTTCTTGCGAGGTAACCTGATGTGATAGAAATAAATGGATTAATTTTTAAAATCGGCACTGGAAATTACATACAAATCAGTTTCAAAGAAATAGTTCGCCATTCTTAAAGAGACCTGATATAAATATAATAAATAAAGACACACTAAGTCTCGGTTTCAGTCAAATTATAATTTTGATCGTATCATTGGAGATTAAGTCATTTTTATATGATATCTTTATTAATAATTATTAACATCATAAACGTACTAAAACCTACATAAAACCTTAGTTACTCATAATACATTAGTTACCATAATTTAATACGTTAGTTACGAAAGCATAATACGTTAGATACCAAATAATATTAGAACTATTTTTCATGAACATGTAAAACAATATTTTGACAGTTTTCAAATTTGATGGATACACCTTTGTCTTTAACGTCCACGATCTTAGGTATGCCCTCTGAAGACTGATTAATGACCGAGAAAGCACTCCTTTCGATTTCGTGCGGTTCCCCAGTGCCTAATCCACTGCCGGAAACATCGCCGATTTGAATTTTGCGAGCAATGGAAACTTTCTTGGTCACACTTTCTTCTAAATACCCTCTAGCAACCTTCGCCGATTCCCATCTACCAAGTTCTTGTAGGTCTAATATATCTCCTCCAGCATTAACAAGAAAATTTGCCGAAGATCCTCTAACGCAGTGACCAGTATACAAATTAGGATTTTCAAGTGAGAGATACTCAGCTATTTTTTGAGGTATTTTAGAGAAGAAATGAATGCCGCAGGGCTGTACCGTACATTTTCCTCTTCTATATGATACAAACAATCTTTGGTGAGTGACATGGTCTGGCCTTAACATTGCGTACTTTTTAAATAAAAGCACAGGATTGACTTCGCCGTCAAATATCACAGCGAAAATACGTTTCTTGTGGGTTTTTGAGTCGGGAATAGTAACAATCAGCTTGTCCTCTAAAACGTCAACATCTTCCGTGGTCATCTTCGCTAATTCATTAGTTCGACAGGCTCCTCCAATTCCAATTAAAAAAGCCACTTTCATCATTAAAAACTTCTCGTCTGAGGCAGAACACACAAATTCGTTGACTTGTTCTCTTGTAAATACTTTTGATTTTTTTGCTCTATATCCAACATTTTTCTTCTTGATGAAACGTATTAAGGCGCCGTATTTGTCGATTTCCACTCTTTCCTTCAGTTCTAAAGTCGCTCGTAACATGGAATATTTCGGCCATAAGGATGAAGCAGAGTATTCCTCAGAGAGTTTTGCGAAATACGCCACCAATACCGTTTCTTCTGCACCTTGAACATGTACTTTGTTTCGCCACTCACAAAACTGCCGATATTCTTTTTCATAATGGATTTTAGATTTGTCCGGAAGCAAGTTCAACCTTATAATGTTGGCTGCAGCTAATATATCGTCAGGAATATCAAAATCTTGCATGATTTTAATGATGACTTTTTGAAATGCCAAATTGAAATGACAAAACACCTTGTTTTTATTAACGCATCGCCGTTGTCAATGTTACGATAAAGCTTTGAATATAACTCGATTATTAGCGATTTAACACCATCTCGGACATTGCGGGTGACTCGGCTGTCGCCTCGTCACCTAGCAATGTCCTCGACTATTATAAATCGCATAATAATCTCGTTATATTAATAGCTATAATTAGGTTGTTAAATGTTTCGCCCAAACAATGGGCATTTTAAGTATTATTCGTAAGGTCTGATGATGCCCATTGTTTGGGCGAAACATGTAACCACCTAATTAAAATTATAATTTGACGAAGACCGAGACTTAGTGTGTTTTTAATTGTTATATACAAATCAGCTATCAAAAGTACAAACAATTTTCAAAAATTTTTATCTCGCAGACCTGTATTATTATTCGCACGGTACATCTTTTGAGTTGAATGTTTTTGGAATTGTAAACTTTAGAAAGACATCAAAAACTTTGCGCCCTTAGTTTGTCGGTTAAAAAAAGAGTCAACCGGATTTTTCCCAGGCAATAATTCCAGCTTTATTTCGTCATATCGGCACGGATTCCCGTCCAAATCCTCTTATTTATGTTTTCCTGGTACGCTACACCGATAAACTAATAATCGATGGATATATTTTCGGAACACGACTGAACGTGTTTAACTTTCTTCCTTATAAAGAAAATATTCCGTTTGAATTAAACATGAGTCCGGGTAGTCAGAAAGGTTACACCGTATTTTTTTTAAGCAGGAAGTTTTAAAAGTGTTTTTGGGGACACTATAAGGAAACCAGTATAAGTTTGTATTCTATTTATTGTGTTTTAGAAAAAAATAATAGGATAGCTTATGCTAACTAAATAAACGAAGCAACAATTGAAATAGACCCAAAAAATGTTTGGCCTTTTTTAATGGCTTGTATTTTTTAATCATTAAACCTATTTTAGAACCCAATACATATTTTGAAAGGTTAATTTATTAATGAATTGTCCCGTGAACTGTATTTTGGAACTAAAGTGGATTTGAATTTGATCTTTGTTGAGATGTGAGACCTCTTGCTGCCTTTATAGAGATATACATTGGCAGTCAATGTCCGAGCATCCAAGGTAAAAGATAAAACAAGTGTGCTGTCATCAGCAAAGCTATATATAGGATTTCTATTTTTTTCCAAATATCGATAATGTATAGTAAAAAGAAGATGGGCGATAAAATAGAACCTTGAGGGACTCCGGCGTTGATGTTAAATGTGTCTGAAAGAAATTCGCACATGGCCACTCGCAGAGAATGGTCTTTAAGAAAGCTTGGCAGCCATGAACAAAATTTGAGCCGGCATTCCCTATGCTCTCACATTAGTTAGGAGCCCCTCATGCCATACTCGGTCAAATACCTTGGAAATATCCAGTGTTACCGCCACTGCAATAATGAACAACTTATTCAAGAAAAAAATATGGCCTGTGAAGATCACTTTAAATATCATATTTTAATTTAAGAGATTAATTTTGCTTATTATGCAAACGTTCATACATTTTTCTTTGTTACTTTAATGCGAGAAAAATGCAAATTCCTAATTTTACTGGCTATAATATTTTACTCTATTATATTCCTCGTTGAATATTTTTTGGAACAAAGATAGGAATCTATTTTTATTATTCTGATTAAAAAATGAATTAATGCGGAAAACTTTGGGAAAGTTTAACGACAAGCCGTCTAAAGTTGTTTAATAAAGAGATTCATCTGTCACATGAAGACGCTGTTTTTAAAACGACGGCATTTTAACATTTTTATCAGAATTCAGTCTTCACTGGGTTTCCATTATTTAGTAAGGATTTGCAGTAGTAGCTTCTCATAATAATATGTATACTAAGTGGAAAAAGAGTCGCGCATAATGCCTGTAACTTTTGAATTACCTCGTATGCGAAAAAGTGACTTTTATGAAAGTTGTACAGTAAATTATTCTCCACATTTCTACCTGCATAAATTTTTTCTGTCATTTCTGGTTTGGTTGCCATACAGACCAACATACTTTTTTTAAATGAAACAACCTGCATATTTGAATTCTACTGGGAAAACTCTGAATATTTTGTACTTCAAATTTTCACCTATCTGCAAGCGTTTCCGACATAATGACAGCTCAAAAATGAAAAACTTCCTAATTATAATTATTCCTACCTAATACCCACCAGTTGAGTCAAGGTGTTTTCATAAAAGCGACCTAAGAGGTGTCAATTTTGAGTCCCTGTTTAATTTTCTGTTGTCCGATTTCTAATTTGTTTACACTATGATTGATCTGAATGAGAAACTACCAGTTGAAATTTTAATAATGAGCGGTTACGGAAATATGAAGAGATCGCAAGATCAGGTTTGTCAACTTTTCAATGAATTAGATCCAAATAGGTCTCCAATAATTCAGTCAACGGTGTGTCGAGCTGTACAGAGATGTCGAGAAACAGGCAGTGTTAGAGAAGCCGCTAGATCGAGTAGTCCTAAAACAGCAACCGGGGGAGACAAAGCTTTGGATATCATGCTCTTAATACATGAAAATCCAACACAATCAACCAGGTCAATGGCAATGGGTTTTAATGTGTTCCCCATTCCTTCCATTGATCTCTGTTTCAAGCCTTCTGATACCAATTACCACCTGCTATCCTCTTTATATCATCCGACCATCGTAGAGGGGGTCTGCCTATACTCCGCTTTGTTTCCCTCGGTCTCCATTTCATAATTCTCGGTGTCCATCTCTCGTCGCTCAGTCTTGCCACGTGGCCCGCCCATTGCCATTTTAGTTCTGCAATCTTCTCGATTATATCCTTAACCCTAGTTCTCCTCCTAATTTCTTCGTTTTTTATTTTGTCTCTTAGACTAACACCAAGCATTGACCTCTCCATTGCCCTTTCCATTATTCGGAGTCTGTTGGCGTTTATTTGGGTACTGGTAATTGTTTCCATTCCGTATGTACCAACAGGTAGAATGCAGGCATCGAAAACTTTACGTCTCAGGTTTATCGGAATAGCGTTGTTCTTTAATATGTATGAAAGTTTTCCGAATGCAGCCCAGAAGAGTTTTATTCGCCTTGATATTTCTTTCAATTTATTCTCTTTCCCTAATGTTATAATATGACCCAAGTAATTGTATTCATTTACATTTTCAATAGCGATGTTGTCTATGTGGATTTGTATGTTTTCTGGGCTCATTACTTTTGTCTTTACAATGTTCATTTTTAGTCCCACTCTTTGAGACTCTTCGTTCAACTCTTTAAGCATTGACTCGATTTCCTTGATGTTGCTCGACATTAGCACAATATCATCCGCAAAACGAAGGTTGTTTAGATATGTTCCATCGATCTTGATCCCCCTATTTTACCACTCGAGTCTTTTAAATACGTCTTCGAGAGCCAATGTAAATAGTTTCGGCGTGTGTGTCTTATCAGTGTCTTATCAGTCAGTGAAAAATTTGTTTAAGCAGGAGAAGTGCATCCCTACAAAATAAAGTTGGTGCACGAGTTAAACGAGAAAGATTTTGATAAAAGAGCTGAATTCAGTGAGCTGATGATGGAAAGATGCAATAACGATAATTACTTCGCAACAAATATCATTTTCTCAGATGAAGCTACTTTCCATTTAAATGACATTGTTAATAGACACAATAAAATTATCGTTATTGGGCTGTTGAGAATACTCACTGGTTCCAGGATGGTCATACTCAGAGACATATTGTGGGATCTTTTTTTTATAGATCGTAATTTGAATGGCGAAAAATATCTGGACCTCCTCAGAAATCACATAATTCCTTCTTGCGGAATGGTTTTACCGGGTGTAAATAATGGCATAAATGAAGAGGTATGGTTTCAGCAAGATGGAGCACCTGAGCATTATGCGGCAAATTAGACAACACATAAGCAAACAATTTCCAGAACGATGGATAGGCAGAAGAGGTGCTATTGACTGGCCAGCGCGTTCCCCGGACTTAACCCCGCTTGACTTCTTTTTGTGGGGACACTTAAAGAGCAAAGTCTACATTAACGGTACAAATGATTTAGAATCTTTAAAAGTAAGAATTAGGGCCGAATTTCGGGCCATTCCAGAGAAATTCCTTTTAAACGTTGTAGACGAGTTCAGGTATTGACTGGCGCTCTGCTTAGCAGAAAATGGTTGCCATTTTGAACATCTGATCCACCGAAAAGGTTTCACTTGTTTATTATTCCGATGTTAAGTTGTTCAATTTTCTAGGCCATTTATTTTGTTATTATAAAGTTTGTTACAATTTGAAATAAATAAGAGTTTAAAATACAAAAAAATTCAGAGTTTTCCCAGTAGAATCCAATTATGCAATCATATGCGGGGTGTTCCATTTAAAAAAAGTAAGTTGGTCTCTATGGCAACCCAACCAGAAATGCCAGAAAAAAATACATGCAGGTAGATTTGTGGGAAATAATTTACTGAACAACTTTCATAAATGTCACTTTTTCGTATACTAGGTAATTTTAAAGTTACAGGCATTATGCGCAACTTTTTTGCCACTCTGTATATGCATAAACTTATGTTTAGTTTTCAGTAACATACTTTAAACTAGACGATTAGTGTTGATGATAACCAAAAAAAAAACAGGCAAAAAGTGGTAAAAAGTCCATCGGAACAAAATTAAAAGCTAGGTCGACATTACAGGCTGGCCAGCAGATCCTAATCCGAAATAAATGACCGTTGCAAAAGAGGCAGAGCAAGACTGATAAAGTGGGTCCTGTCCAAGGGCTGGAGTTGAAAGTGGAACAAAGGGGAAATAATAGGGTTTTTAGTTTTAATTACATTAAGTTTGGGATTTTAAGGTGCTTTGTTACTGCAAATCGTATAGATACTGTTATGCAGTAATATTACAGTCTTAACCGTGGTTTACTATGAATAAAACAAATCCCTTTAGTTTTCAATTTGTATTTTTTTTAGCTTATAGCCTGGACAGAATCAAACATTGGGCGTCAGCTACATATCAATTCAGAGCAGTTCGGTTTGAGAACTTGTCATTACACGGTGCACCAAACAACTAAAGTAGCGTTTAATATCCTAAAGAGTTTTAATGGCCTCCTTCTATTAGATGCTATAAAAGCTTTTATTCTTGGAGGACAGAATTTTCAGAGTACCATCAGAAAATGTGATGCGACATGTCTGTACAACATGGCCTCGAGTGATAATATATTGTCAAAGCTCACATCAAAAAAGTGAAAATATTGCAAAGGTAATATTGAAGATGTAACAGCGAAGTATGCACCTTGTTCGGTAATCTACCACCAATCATTTGCCCTATGAACGACCGCTAGCGGCAGCAGACGCATTATCTCATACCTGGGTTGTGCAACGTGATGACGAAGTAAGCAAATTAATGAGTCAAGCTGTGTTTGAAAAGGACGAGGAAATTCAGACATTGAAAGAAAAGGTCACCAAATTGCAGAGCCAAACTACATAGGACTACTTGGAAAAGGTACTTAAAAAGATGGATCTGACGAAAAAATCCCTCAACGAAAGAATGGCAAACATAGAAGAAGCCATAACAATGGGACAATGTTAAAGTTGGACGAACTCCTAAGTAAACGCCACTCTTGGTGGAGACAGTGGTATATATCTTTGTGCCACAAGGCTCTCTTATGGTAAGAAAGCCTTTATATTAGCACTGTGTCGTTTAATAGCTCGTAGAGGTAACCTTATAATTTAGATAGCGTTTTAGCCAATTTTGAGTTTAAAGACTTTAAAAGATAGCTTCTTATAAAACAATAACAGAGACTGTTGCCAATGAAAAATTTGATTCGTCTTTTTAACCGCCTCTTGCTCCACATTTTGGGGGTTGTGTGAAGCTCCAACAACTTCACCTAAAAATTCGTTTATCTTTGTACCACTTGGAAGAAATGAAGCAGCACTTCTGGAAAAGGTGAAGTAAAGAAAATGTTGTATCAGAATTACAAGTCAAATAAAAATGGCGACAATCGAATGACACACTCCAAGACGGAGTACTGGTGTTAATAACAGAAGACAACAAACCACTCCTACGTTGAAAATAAGGCAAAGGGTTAAGTATGTTTGTTGCGCTACTTAAGATCAAAAGTGGAACTGTAAAGCGTTCGTTTCCAAAAATATGTTCTTTACCAGTTAAAAGATAACTTCTTGGATCAAGTTTGTTCTTTAAGTGAGATATACGTCTATTACTTCTATTTATCTCAGTACAACGTCTTAAGCAGATATTCTTTAGAAGGGGTTGATTTAGAAGTAATTCTTATTTAACTGAAGAAGTCCGTGAAAAGTAGCTATTTTAATAATTGAATTGTTTTATTAAGGTCGAGGTAGCAGTCAGTCCCTAAGTAGTTTGTATGGTTTGTTCGGAATTGCATGTGTAATGGTGTAATGAGTTTGTTCTGCGAGATGTCCGTCTGTCTGTAGTTGTCTAAAGGATAACTTCTATCTGCTCGTTCGTAAATACTGTTTTATTTTGATATTTCGAAAGATAGTAGGGGAGGTCCGGCAGCAGTGGCTATGCGGGTACAGTGGACATCTCTTCGTAAATCCTAAATGAAGCATCTGCCAAAATGGCCACCTCGTTTGTGCATAGATTATCTGAAGGTGTTTATTTCCAACCGGCCACAATTCAGTTCTTGTTAAGTAGTCTAACGACACGTGCTTTCCTTTTGGTGTGCAAGAAAATGTTGCTATTTTAACATGTTTAAAGTGATTTACCATAAAACTAAAAGTTGTTTTTGTATTTGTGCGGTCAGTATGTATACGAGTCGCCTTTAAAAAGTGTGTTTTGACTCCCTTAAGATAAGATTTTTGGTCTTAATATTTTTAGGATACGTAGTTTAATAGAGTAATTTGGGAACAGTGGTCATAGTTTTTAAGTGTACAGTGACCACTGCTTTATGAGTTTTTAAACCAGGGAGCACTGTTGACTTATATTTATTTAAACGGTAAAAATAAATAAGTGTAGCTTCATTTCTTCCTTTTGAGCTTGCAGTAATGTCACAAAATGTAAAAAATAGTGTCATTAGAAAAAGCAGGGAAGAGACTATAAAAAATGATGTATATATATGCAGTTTTTGAAAGAGGATATTCTATAAAAAGAGCTGCTATTTGTTACAATATTCCACGCACTACCTTACGAAGATATATAAGATAATCTCAAGGAAAAAAAAACTGAAATAATCCTAATTTAGAAGGTTGCCCACGAATGTCCCCAAATTACACAGCAGGATTTTTTTTTAATGAAGAAGAGTAGCGCTTGTTTGAATATCTAAAAACTATGGCTAATTTTACATCATGGCTTAACACCCAAAGACTACCGTAAATTGGCTTATGATTTTGCAGTTTTAAACAAAGAAAATATACCCACGTCTTAGAGCGAAAATGAAAGTGCGGACAAAGACTGGTATACAGGATTCGAAAAGAGGAAGAAATACATCTCAACAGGAACAGCGGTGGCGATATCCCTAGGAAGAGCTATAAGATTTTATAGGCCAGTGGTTAAAAAAATCTTTACAAGCTCAATGATGCTGTTTGAAAAATATAAACTAAATGCCTCTCAGATCTACAACGTCGATAAAACGGCATAAATGACCATCAAAATCCCGGGAAGGTGTTAGTGACTAAAGGCCAAAGGCAAGTGGGCCAGATACCTTTAACTGAAAGAGGCATGCTCGTAACCAGCTATAAATGCTATGTGAAATACAATTACTCCATTGCTAGTTTTCCCCGCAAGTATTTTAAAGACCATAATATTAAGAATTCGCCATGCGCCAATATTGGAGCGGCTTCTCAATGGTTTAATCACTTTATCAGTCATGCTACACCATCTGTGGATGCCCCTGTTCTTTTAATCATGGACAACCATGAAAGCCATTTATCTCGCTAACAGTTATAGAAAAAGCTCGACTGCCGATTCATCGAGTTCTGAGGAAGATGATATAAACTTATCTGATTTACCAGACTCGGATGATGTTGATGATTTTGAAGAAATTGATGATAAGTTAAAGGATTTGAAAGATCTAAATGATGTAAGCGCACAATATTTTGTCTTAGTGAAATTTACTACAAAAAAAAAGACATGCAAGAATATTTTGAAATAAATTTTCTTAGAAGGAAAGGAAACGCCTTTGTTTTCTAAATAGTTGAAGACATAAGTATTGTTTTTCTTAAAGACATAGAATTGCACTTAACTGATCCAGACCTTTCCAGAGGGGCGACCATAACAAACGCAACGCACAGATTTGCCATCGACATATCTTGCTATAATGTAATTTAAAAACTAATTATTATTATAATTTTATAAGCAATTGATGCTTGTATTTATTAATCCATTTTTTTTTGTTTATTTCTAATTAGGAAACAGTGGCTACTAACTTTTCTCATATATGGCCACTGTGCCCGATCTGGAGGATACGCTGGCCATTCTGTATAAATCAAAAGAAAAAAATATTTTAGTTAAAAACGAAAGAAAAATTTTGTTTTTATCAGTAAATGGTTAATGTTATTAGTGTAACAAGTTTTAATAATATCAGCCGAATAAATATAAAAAAGTATAAGAGGTTAAAAGTTTAACGGCAAAACATAAAAAGGTGGCCACTGTAGCCGGACCTCCCCTACTTTCAAGTGTGTTGGAGCTCTTTAAAGAATTTGAAGACAGAGACTGATAGACACACAAGGTTGTGTATGCAGTTAAAAAATAATAAGGTAGCGAGGAAGATAACAGAAGAAATACATCATTGAAATGTTATTATCGCAAGAGTCTTTTTTTTATAGAACAATAAATACCATGTTATTACGTACAGGTTATTAAAAATAACCATTACAGAAAAAATATACAAGAAAGTATTCAAATTTAATAATTTTCTATCAGGAACACAGTATTCAATATTACTATGTACTAAAAAATGTTTATGTAGTCATGCTTGTTTTCATTTAAAGGGGACGAAAAGCCGTAAAAGCCAAAAGCACAGTTTTTTTCCTGACATAAACTAATTTAAAAAGCAAATTTCCTACAAAGAGATTTAAATCTTCCTATTGTCGGGACATTTTTTACAATACGATAAGAATGAGCAAACGAAAGGATCGCTTACATTGTCGTGAGGTTTAGGCAGGCAATTAAAGCCAAACCATTGCATTGGCGTAGTTAGTACTTTTAAAAATAAATAATACATTTAGGTATATGTTAACAGAGCTAGCCAAAAGTTTGCAGCGGATAAAATAACAAATAGTTTATCTTTAAATTAAGCGATGTAATAAATCAATCAACATCGTCTTCTCCATGGGCGTACAATATTTTTCGGCATGTATAGATTTAGGTGGGCCTGAATTTTTAAATTTGTGCACAATTAGTACAAGTATCGACATTAAATTCAATTTTTGTCTTCAAACATATATTTTAATATTAAATTTTTTAAGCTTAAAATTATGTACAGCCGTACCATTTACTAGGAATTTTAGGAAGCAATTTTATCAAAACTAATTAAAGTCTAGGTACTTATCTCGTTTCTGTTTTATTCGTTTTATTCCTTTTTTTTGTACCTTATCTTGGTTACCTGTTTGCTAATTATGTGGGTATTATGCCTTTATGGGTGCCTCTATTGGAAAAATACACCTGTTTATATCTATACATACCTAGGTGTTTGTTTCTCACTGAAACTAGTCAAAGTGTGAACTGTCAGTGTTATTTTAATTAAATATGGAGAATTTTCAACAATTGCCTAAACGCCATATAGTCGATCCATGTACAGTAAATGAAAAAAAATTAATTCTTAACTGTTACGATTCTACTAAAAGTAAGAATGCGGATTTGGGTATTGACAATACAGTTAAATTTACAGCAGATATGATTAACGTTGGGAAAACAACAATATATAAACTTTTAAATGAAGAAAAAAATGTTGGCATTAAACCTCCAAAAACTTCTCCAGGACCACCAAAACTTGATCTGTATGATGCCAATTCCCATGCCGGACAAAATTTTGTCCTCAACCCAGAAGACCAGAACTACTCATTTATGTGTAGAAATATGCCTGAAAAATTATTGAAAAAAAAAATGCGGTTTCGGTGAAAAAAATATAATATGCAATCGATTTTAATAGACAGAAGCGATATCGTCTGTTGGAGAAGAATTTACTTAAGAAGCATCCGAAAAGCCAGAGAAGTAAACAAAAAAATATTTTACCTAGACGAAACATGACCAAATGAAGGTCATACGATGACTCAATTTTGGCAGGATGAAAATATTAAAAGTTGAAGGCGAGCTTTTTGGAAGGATTGTCCACAGTGTAATGGCTAAATAACGCCACCAAGTTCACTAGGCAATTGACCATTTTGCACGCCATGAAGTGCCTCCGCTATTGCCTGCTTGGCTAATGATGACTTCCTCCTTTGTTTGAGATGATCCCATTATTCCATACTGCAATAACTTTGTACCACACTGTAATTACTTTAACTTTGGTACGACTGGCATAGAACCTATCCTGGCAGGATCGCCATGTAATATTCTTGGTTCGCTGTGTAACAATGTAGTCAGGATACGATAAGAAAACGACAGTATCTAGTTCTACATAATAAATACTATATTTAATCAGTCTTCAATTCTCATATATATACAATGTTACAATGTACGAGGAACAACCTTTCAAGTAGTTGTCCTCGGTCAATTACCGTTCATATTATCAATAATATAATACTATACATTAAACAACACAACATTAGATTAGGGCTAAACATAAATGGATCAATGGCACCTCCGGCATTGACTCACTGATGGTCATTTGCCTAGTGAACTTGGTGGCGCCATTTAGCCATTACAACAGGATTAAGACCGCCATTTGGAAATGGACATCGACTTGGTAACCCATATTGGAAGTTTTGAAGGCTTCATTAAAGATGTTCTACTGATGTTCCAATCTAAAAATGTAGGTTACTATCACGAAGATATGAATGCCGATGTCTTTGAAGAATGATTTGAGCAAATATTGGATTTTATACCAAGACATGCAATAATTGTATTGGGTAAAGAAAGTTATCACTCTAGGCTGACCGAAAAATTACCGACAAGTGCGTGGCGTAAATGCCAAATAACAGAATGGCTAAGTTTAAGACAAATAGAATTTCCATTAGATTCCTTAAAAAATAACTATTGGCACTAGACAATTTACATAAAACTGTATTCAAAAAATATGTAGTCGATGACATGTCAGAATAACGAGGAATATCTTTACTCAGAATCTCTTCTTACCACTGCGAATTAATCCCGATCGAACTTATAGGTATGGGCTCAAATAAAGACAGATATCGCCAGAAAAAACACGACATAAATTGGTGGATTTAAAAAGACTCTTTATTGAAGCTATGGGTGAAATCAGTGCGAAAAAGTGGAAAAAGTGTGTCGATCATGTGATAGAAGTTGGTGTGGAAGAAGATGGTGTTTAAGTTGTTCTTGATTTTGCATATTTAATGATCATTTATTACTTCGCGCCATTTAAAGATAGACTATAATACCATTATTTCCCAAGTAACACCGCCATCATTATTAGAGGACTAATTTTAGCCTCATTTGGTAGCGAGCTGCATTATTTGTCCTTTAATGGGATTGATCACATATCTTAAAGTTTATAAAGCGCTCCTACTTTAAGGGGTCTTATTAAGTAATCTGGAATTCAAAAAAACACTGAAAAGGTACAACCTAAATCTATTTTTATAAATTGTACAATTTATTTTGTTTTGTTGTACGAATTTTCTAAATAATGGCATCATCATTTGGTAAGCCCCAGAAAAGAGCAGATCCGGAGACCATTACAGGACTACTTCGGTTCATATTTTAGAATTCCTAAGTGGGGTATTTATTTGGCTTATTTTGTCGAGCATAAAATAGGATTTATTTCGGGTCTTTGCCTGGAATTTTTTTGCGATTATTGACTTCTGACCTGTATGGCTAATAAATGTTTGTTCACGCTGCCCGGCGAAAGGGCTTCCAATTTATAACGGTAGTTTTTTTTTGTGCAAATGCCCAAAAAGTCTTATTTCTGACACTTACCTCGGTTTATAAAAGTTAATAACAGTGTGTGAATGATGATGTTTACACAATGTTAAAATCATAACCCTTTGTTCGTCAGTGTTAAGTCAATAGGTTGTAAATGTTTTGGAGAGAGAAAAAACAATTCTCAATTATGTAAATCAAACAAGCAACAGAAGATGGAGATACGCCTGCGTTGTTTAAAATACCATTTTCCGATCTATTTGTGGATGCAAAAAATAAACTATTATAATCATGGTTAGCACAATACCAACAAGCGACCACAGGAATACATTTTAAATCGTTAGACATTAAATACAAAAAACAACCTTGGTTTCACTCAGAGAGAAATAGGGACTTTATAAAAACTATTTGTGGACTTAGGAGTTTTCATGCTATGTACCCTGCTCACATGAACAGGATAGGACTTAAAACCAATAGTAACTGTGAATGCGGGGAAATCGGAGAGATACAACATTGTGTCTTAGAATGTCCGTTGAAACAAAATTAAATTAATGTATTTTTTGCCAATATAAAAACTCAGGTTTCATGGCCTGTGAATCTAAAATACTTACTAGCCATCGAAAATTTGCATATTTACAGATTAATATACGGTCACATCAAAAGACTCAACTTACAACTTTAGTCCATTGGTAGAGGTAAAAAACCAAGTATATACTTAGTTTAGTTATTATATTAGGTGTTTAGGGAAAAAAATAAATAAATAAAAAATTATCAATCTTAAAAAAAAAGTGGAAAAAAGGAAAAAAAGCAAAAAAAAGAAAAAGAAAAAAAAGAGAAAGAAAAAAAAGAAAAAGAAAGAAAAGAAAAAGAAAGAAAAAAAAAGAGAAGAAGGAAAAAAAGAAGCAAAAAGAATGCTCATAAAATATATATTAAGATAAAAATTACACTTAGAGAAGTTACACATAGCCTGACATAGAGTTGTAAAAAATGGGTGAATAGGTTAAAATTATCCTTAGAAGAAATTATAGAAATATAAGAAGAAGAAATATTAAAAAATAAATAGACTATCCACAGCAGTATTTCGTGACTTACATAATCAAAAGCCTTCGATAAATCACAGAACACTGCCGCTTCGTATCTTTTCTGTTGGTACTCTGAAATAAGTGTGACAAGAAGTTGAACATTGCATCAGATGTACTCTTGCCCTGTTGAAAACCATACTGGTATTGATTTAATATCTTATGCTTTTCTAGGAAGGACGTAATATGTTTGCGATCTAGGGTTTCAACTGGCAACTTTTAGGCTTGACGGAAAAATCCCTGCTTCAAACGAGGTATTAGTGGCACAAGATAACGTAAAGATAGCATCTTCTGGCAGTAGAGTGAGTATTAAATTTATTGATTAATCAAAGGAAGAATGCTAGATATGCTATCATGTTTGATTTTAGGTGGAGAGAATTGTAAGGTAGCGGAGTGGATGTATATGGACAAGCACCCGGAAAGTAGACAACCACCTAAACGAACTTACAGTAAGTTAGTAATTAACCTTAAAGACTATAGTGCATTTAAAAAAGCCCATGATCTCTTGAAAAAAAAACAGAAACCAGGAAAAAGTTTCCAGCGTATTATCAGCTGTTACTGAAAACCCTGGAGTATAAATTGAGAAATTGATGAAAATGTAGGTGCAGCGAAACCAACTACTTAATTTATTTAAAAAGAAAACAAAAATGTCATCCATATAAATATAGAATTTGTCAAGGACTTGATGAAACATAAATTTTCCTTACCAGATAATTTGGTCAAATAAAATTCGCATGGTAAGTCGAAACGGGATCTGTAGCAGAAGAAATGTATATTAGTGGTCTAAGGAAAATTCACTTATATTCGAAGAATCAAGACATCAATACCGTCTTGGATTCATTATGTGGGCTGGAATTTTGGGAACAAGAATAATAGGACCTTTCTTTCACCAACATAATTTGACATCGACGCATTATCTGAATTTACTTCAAAATGATTTAGAGAAAGCTCTGGATACTTTACCTTTTATAGCAGGACGATGCGATAATTGGTTTCAGCCAAATAGTGCACTTGTTCATAATTCTAGAATAGTTAAGAGCACATTTCAGGTAGATTTCCAGAAGAAAATATCAGCACACATTCTGTAACACTCTGGCCAGACCGTTCTCTGGATATAACTCCGCTTGATTATTTCCTTTGGGGATATACACTGCGTTTATTTTAAGGCAGGACATAGGGTTTTACATGGCAAATCTTAAAGCCTATGTTAGGCACATTTTTATTGAGAACTACAAGTTAAAATTTTACGGAAATATTTCTTGTGGTATCATACCCAAGATAGGATCATGTTTGTATTACTTTACTAACGCAGAATATTTAAAAATATCATTTTAAGTTGTTCTGCCTAACACTGTATATTAAGTATCCGTAGGTATTTTTGACATAAGCTGGTATGTAACCTTATTATAATATTAGGCAACTTGTAAATTATACAATTTTGATGATTATTTAGGATTTTTATTTCAATTAAGTTTAATAATTTTCCTAAATATAATCTAGAACAATAAACCTAAAACTCATATAAACTGTTCGAAATGCCCTCCATTTACAGCCAAACATAAAAATGCCCCAATCATAAAAATGCTTTCTAACATTCGACAACTGTCGCGCTGTGATCCTGCGTGAAGCCTCGATTATTCTGTTTTTTAATTCATCTGCATCATTTGGTCTTCCTCTTACGTTATCAAAAACGTTTGATGTGAGGTATCCCCAATGGAAGAAGTCCAAAAGCATTATATCCGGGCTTCGAGCGGGCCATGTAAAAGGTCCAAATCGTCCTATCCAGCTGCCCAGAAACACATTATTTAAATACTCCGTTACAAATATTGCGCAATGAGCTGGAGCTCCATCATGTTAAAATATAATTTCCTCCCTTCTGTGGGCTAGCGCAGGACCTACTTGCATATGTAAAAGATCGATGTATTTTTTTTTGGTAAGTGTACCGTCTATAAAAAATGAACCAATAATCATATTTCCTAGAATGTCTGCCCATACATTTACATTCTGTCGCCACTGGGTATGCGTTTGGTGCACGACGTAAGAATTTTCTCGCGACCAGATTCTAACATTTTGCTTGTTCACTGTTCCATTAATATTAAAGGGGCTTTCATCTGTAAACAGTATGTTATCAGCAATATCTGGGTTATTATTAATTCGATCCATCCATTCTTCACAAAACGGCATCCGTTCAAAATAATAATGCAGTACAAGTTCCTGTACGTTTCGAATTTTAAAAGATTTGTATTTTTCTTTCTTTAATGCGTTGTAACAACTGCTTCTAGATTTGTCGAAGCGATCAGCAATGTGTGTCAAATTGGATGATGGTTGTTCTTCTATCGCCATGCAAAGACCTATTCGGAATTCTTCAGTTAACACAGAGGAATTTCTTTTCCGCTTTTTATGAGAATCATCAAGACATCCACTAGTTATAAACTCTACATGCAATCGTTGTACGGTCGACTTGCTGGGAATGGGACGGTTTTTATAGACAGCGGCAAAATTATCAATAACTTCCCGATATGACATTCCTCTATGGCAGTTTGAAACCATTTTGTTCCTTTATGGTGTAGATAGACATGATAAATTACAAAACCAATTTCATGAAAGTCACGAAAATACTGACAGCGGTGTACATTCCTCTTATGTAGTTTGAAACCATTTCAAATTTGTTCCTTTACAGTGTAGATAGATATGATAAACTACAAAACCAATTTCATGAAAGTCACGAAAATACTGACAGCGGTGTCACAATATTTACTTTATCTAAGGTAGTTTATTACATAAATAACAAGGGGATTAAAAACTGTAATTTTACCAAAATGAAAAGGTATTTTTTGGGTACCTTTTAGAGCTTTTTTGCAGGGATTGTACTATAACTTATTCCCCCGGGTGACGGCCTGGTCGCGTGGCAGCATTCTCGCTTCCCATGCTACAGGTACCTGGTTCAAGCCCGGGCTGGCCCAGCAGACTTTTTTCAGTTTGCAGGGCCCAGGTCACCATACTACGCGTATGCAACACACACCGACAAATTCTCAACGGCACTTCAAGTAGGTACTCTAGGAACGGCATGTTGTCGAAGGAGGGACCCTTGAGCCAAATGAAGGATGATCGGTGGGGCGGACGGTGTATGTCGGACACTGCCTGATATTCGTATGGTTGAGGTAAGAACCTTGACCAGAGAATTGGCGGCGGAGTCTCAAGTGCACGGGTCTGATGCTGTTCCGGATGGTTCGAGGGTCCCTGTGACATACATAACACTCTTAGCTGCACACAAGGACGTTTAAGGGCCGGCTCGTCGAGGTTTGTGGTGAGCAAAGAGACGTTAATAATAACAAGACCGTAAAAATACTGTGCCGAGAATAACATCTGTCGGTTATATTGTGGTTCGGAACCCACGTTAAACTGTAGGTCCCGTCTGGCTGACATTACTCAGACGTTAAAACGGGGTTGGCAAAAAGGGTCAAAACTGGCCTACTTGCTTGGCGTCAAAGCCTCCCCGTCCACTACTACTAATACTACTACTACTATTCCCCCCATCTCAAATTTTGTCTATTCTCAAGTTTTAGTAATATTTGTTTAATACAAATGTGACTAACATAGGCTTTAATATTTACCATGTAAATCCCTATGTCCCGCGTTAAAATAAACGCACTGTATATAGAGAATTGTGTATATAAGCAGAATTTTGAAACAGAATAAGACCTTAGACGACTAGTTCTTGAAGTCTTTCTAAGCGTAAAGCCACAAATGTTAACTAACGTCTTTAATTTTACAATTTTAAGATGTTATTTAAGTTTGTAGAATGACGGAAATAATTTTGAACATCTTGTGGAAAACTATTTTCTAATGAGCTAATGTTCTATTTGAATCTTGGTATGCTATTTGTCGATTTACCTACTTGTTTCATTTTTTCAACATAATTTTTGGTTACCATAACCGAGATCCCCATAGAGGCCTTCCATATCTTGGGCATCCTGCATATACAAATAACAAGTTCTTGTCGGTTTGCGTTAGGTGATACATTCAAGCACCGCGAGATATCATTTTCTAGCCTAATAAGTAGTTGGAGTATCTATTGCATTAAAATTAAAATTAACGAATTAATTCATTTAAAGAAGGGTTGAAACCATTCTATATTAAATTTCCGTCGATTTATCTTTTTATAGCGACCGTAAAACCGATACAAAAAAACGTTTTAAAAGGATAACAAAAGGCGAAATTATAAATTCAATAGACTTTTTAAAATACAAGGTTTGTGTCCCGAATACAGATTGCCCCGCAATCAATTATGATAAAATTTTATCGTCTGCTCTTTTTAAAATCGCACGCAGCGCGCTACAGACAAATCTTTTTATTAAACAAGTTCGGACGACTTTTCGCAAAACTTTTATAAACTTTTTCGCATTAATTCCTTTTTCAGTCGTTATGATAAAAATTGTATATTATTCGTTTTTGTTCCGGTGAAATATCTTGGCTATTTAATTAAGTGATTTTTTTATTTTTGGAATTACTAAATAAAATTAAACTGGAAACGGGAAGATAACTTTGTAGAAGTTTTACGCCATCTAGAATATACTGAATATACATAAAGTTGGGTAAGTTCTTAAAACTATATTGGAGCTTATTAAGCTCCGATTTACTTAAGTTGTACCCCGAAGGTGCACCATAAGCGAGAACCGGCCTGACCAATACCTTATAGAGGTTAACTTTAGTCCTATGACAAAGTCTACTCCGCCCTTGAAGCAGGGGGTAGATAGAGCCTAATTGGCGCAATGCAAGCTTTACTCTATTAATTCAATTGAGCCTCCCGTTCAGCCTTTGGTCAAATATAAGTCCTAGGTATTTCACCTCACGGCACCAGTTCACTTGGAATCCATTAGCCCGAAGCCTTGTCACCTTGGCAGGATTGAGGCGAATCATCCAAGCCGAAAGCAATTTTTCCAGTTCGATTAGGTGACGCTGCCTTCAGCTGATGACATGCACGTTGAAAAATGCTTATCCATCTATCTATCTTCCTTCTTCTCCAAAGAATTGGTTTGCATTAGGCTTGTGCCCATTGTATTAATTCAAATTCAAATTCAAATATTATCTTTATCACTTACAACCTGTATGTGCCAAAAAAAATGAAGATTTGGTTTATTAAATTATTGTACAGTTAAGTGAAAAAAAAAAACAAAGCCGGCATTTTATCTAAAAAAAAAATCTGAATAATAGAAGAGGAAAAAAAGAAGAAAGAGAACAATAAAGAAACAGTCCACAATGCAAAAAGCGAAAGATCAAAATCAAAGTACCTAGGTCAAGATATGTCCAATAATTTCTATAAATAGCTGGCTTACACTTTTTGGCAAATCTCTTATAAGTTAATATATTTTTTATGCTAACTGGTAGCAAGTTGTACAACTTCGGACCTAAACTAGTTATAAATCTTTGGTTACTATCTCTTCTATAAAAAGGAACAATTAAATTCTGGTTAGATATTTGTCTAGTTTGATATGTGTGATCCAGTCTTGCTTGTAAATTTTTATTTGTGTATACAAAAAGACAAATGTTATAGAAATACAACATTCGAATATTCAAAATATTCTCATTGTATAGCTGATTAGTTGGATACCGCTTCTCTTTTTGGAAAATTACTTTTAATATAAAATTTTGCACAGAGGTTCCAGAGCATTAAAATACAGACCACCCCACAAAACTATTGCGTATTGTAGAATAGATTTAACCAATGCTCTATATATTGACACAAGCAGCTCTTTGTTCATTAATTTTTGTAACTCATAAAACTTGTAAACAAGCCTTCTTGCTTTGATAACTAATCTATTTATAAGCTTGGACCATTTTAGGTTCTTCTCAACTATAACGCCTAGATATTTAATTTGACTAACTTCATTAATTTTTAGTCCCGTTTTTGCTAACTGCAGAAAATTGAAATTAGGTCTGTTGACATCCGTAAGTGAGAATGCGATATTGGTGATTTGTCTATATTAAGGGTTAATTCATTGTAGTCTAGCCAATCTTTTACTACTGCAATACCAAGTTCTGGTTTTGATTTTACCTTTTCCCAAGTACCATCGCTGAAGGTTAAAACCGTGTCGTCCGCATATGATATAATAAGACCATGTATACTGTTTAGTAGCAGAGAATTAATGTAAAGGATGAAGAGGAGTGGTCCCAGAACAATGCCCTGTGGGATGCCTAGCTGAATTTTCTGACTGTCACTTAATCGGTTCTTTATCCTAACTTGCTGGGTTCTATCTTCCAAATAGCTGGGGAATACTGTCAACGCAGTGCCCCTGATGCCACAGTATTCAAGTACCTTCAGCAGTTTTTCATGAGGCACTGTGTCGAAAGCCTTCGCAAGGTCCAAAAAGACACCTATGAATTTTTTGTTGTTCTCTAGGGCCGATTTCACACAGTCAACAAGTTTACATAAAGGATGTTCTATGCTGACACCCTTCTGGAACGCAAACTGGTTTTTATTTAGAATTTTGTTTTTTACTAAGAAGTTGTATAGCCTATCCTTAAGACATTTTTCTAATAGTTTGGTGAATGTACTAATCAATCTTATGGGGCGATAATTGCTGATTTCGGTTTTGCTGCTAGATTTGTGTATTGCTACGACGATTGATTTTTTGACATCATTCGGGACCTTGCCATGCTGAGAGATTAGGTTTATAATGTGTACGAGAGGATCAACTATATCTAAGTAATTATCCTTTATAAGTTTGGCACTGATATCGTCATATCCTGGGGAACTATTATTTTTTAGCGATGATATATGCAAAATAAGTTCATTTTCACTAACTGGCATCAGAAACATATTTTCGTGTTTTCAAATGGTTTGTTTTCATTGTTTTTGTCTAATATGTTTATGTCAACATTTTTATGTTTATTTGCGTTTGTCGCTTCATTTATTATGTTATAAATTTTCTTCATGTCATTTTTGTTGCTATTTACAATTTCACGGTAACATCTGACCTTGGCTTCGTTTATAATCTTTTTTAAACTGTTTCTGTATGTTTTAAATCTATTTATAAGAAACTCGTTGTTTCGATCGTTTACTATTTTTTTCTTCAATTGATCACGATATTCTATAGATGTTATAATAGCATTTGTGATCCAGGGTTTGATACTCAAGGTATTTTTAATTATTACAACTTTTACTATTTTGCATTTGCTATATATATGTCAGCAAAAGCTTTATAAAATAGGTGTCGAGCTGTGTGTGGTTCATTTTCTGCCAGAACAGCAGTGCAGGATTCCTGATTTATCAAATTTCTTAAGTTTTGGTAGTCGAAATTTACGATAGTCTTTTCCGTGTTTTGTGGTTTGTCATGGGTTTTAATAAAAATTTGTAAATAAATAGGGTAATGATCTGTTGTGTTATTGTTTACAACTGAGGAATAAAGGTCTACGTTGACATTGTTTAGGTTCTGTTTAACAAGAATGTGTTGTATGCAAGATTGAGTATCAGGTGTGACTCTAGTAAATGTATTAGTAGAATACTTGGTTGTAATAAGGATTGTTAAGAAGAATTTGTCCAAGGCACATTATTTCTTTCTTTAAGAATCTTCCATATTTCCTCCATGGTAACATCGCAATTTTTAAGAAACTTCTTCAAAACTTCATCAGCTGGTCTCTCCATGAACCAATTCTTTTGATTCTGGAGCAACAACTTAGCTATGGTAAAATCGGGGCAGTTAACCTTTGATGTATTGGCTCTTAAGCTCAACAGCGACTGAAACGCGTAGTAAATTTAAAGTGTTACACGCTGTATGGCATATAATGGGTCCCACATAGAATGCAATATTCATGGAACACGTAATTTATAACCTCTATGCCAAAATGTCCCGCGTAAAGTTATGGCAGACGTGTGTCACATAGCGTATTATTACGCATGGTTTACGCTAGATTTATGTTTGTTTGTTATATTTCTGTTTTGTGTAATGGCTCAATTAAAATATTTTGTTTGGGAATGTTGCGTGAAAATTTATATACCTTGTGAAAACTATTTAATTAACGGGGTTTTGAAATTAATTTTTATTTTTACGAGGACTAAAGGCATAAAGAGTTATAAAATATAGCTGATTCATCGGTATCTACTGCGTCTGTATCGATTTATATTATTGCTGTTACAAACCCCCAAACCTGATAAATGATAAAGCCCCGCTTGCTTAAACACCTGATTGTAAATAAGCATCTAAATCGAAAATGTTTAATTTCATTCCAGGAGACTATAATGTTGCTTTTATTTTAATTGCAGATCAGTTATTTGGTTCTTTTACCGAAGTTTAACATAGAGAGAGTTATGCTGAGGTATTTAGCAGTAACCTCATATTATACAGTCAATGTCTAGTTGTGCTAGCTTCTGGTTAGTAGACTGTATATTATACATGAATAGATTTATGCTCGTTAAGCTTAATTTTCCATTGATTTCCCTAGAGTGTTATGAATTAGTTAAAGTTAGTTCGGGATTTTTTAAATCGCTGCATTTCTTATTATCTTTAAAAATAATTTTCTGCTAAACTACTGAGAAAATTAGGCACGATTAAAAAGATAACTAAGGGACCTTTAAATTCAGCTAGCACTTGACCGCCAATTCGATTTAAACTTTTGTAACCCACCCCCGCTAGGGATATAAGTTTCAAAATACTAGCAACCGACGGATTTATTTTAACTGGACGGACAACAATTGTTTAGGAAACAAAATATGCTTGATCTTAGGGAGTAGAGCCATAAAACATGAACAAGACAAGACCTAAAAACTACTGTTAGCGCTAATTACAATAATTACGATTTATTTATGTTAGTTAGCAAATAAGACATTTCTTAAATTTCAATATTATGGTTGAAATTATGAATATAGTTATTTACTAAACTACAACTTATTTATTTTTAGTAAGAAGAAAATAGTTCGTAAAAAGCACAGTTCAAAATCGAATAATATTAGAACAAACTTGTGGATTAATAAGAAAATAGCAGTGCATCGAAACGAAACGACCTGCTTGCTTCTCGTCTAGACAGGCACTAAGAACAATCAAATGCGCTTTTAGTTTCATTTCCCTTTTGACCGGTTCACTAATTAGGCGACAATTTTGAATGTGTCCTCCCGCTGTCCGAACCCTCCCGGCTCTCCCCTATCCAAGATTATGAGTCATGTCTAGTAACTAGATATTCTTGTAAGTTATAAATATGTTTTTTATTTACAGGAACAATGATTATAATTATTAATAAACTCTTATTTCAGGTACATTCTTTTTTATCACAAACACGTTTTGGGATATGAATAGGGATATTTGCTAAAAATGTCCTCCTTCAACGTTAATGCAAGCATTAGCTCGTCTTAACTTCGATTACCGATCGATAACACGTTAAAATATTCCCGTCGTATGTCTTATTTGATCACATGAAACCTGTATCTAATGGATTAATTCTTCTTTAGTGTTGACCGGAGTTTTATAAACGAGGCACTTTAAATTTCCCCAAAGAAAAAAATCTAAGGGGTTTATATCCGGTGACCTGGGCGACCGATCCACTTTTCTCCATAGGTTGCATCCAGAAATTGACGTGCTACTATACCAAAGTGGGGTGGGGCCCCATCGTGCATGAGCCACATTTCTCCTTTTACTGGGACATTTTCTAATAGTTGAGGTAACAGAAATTTCAAAAAATGACGATACTCTTGATCTTTTAATCTCGCTCAAGTTAATGTAAAACTGCTTCCTCCATCTCCAGTGTTCTTACTGTTGCAGATCTCTCAATAAGAGCAGCCGACCTTTGAATGGAGCCTGATTCGCACATCCTTTTATGTATTCTTACAAATGTTTGTTTGTTTGGTACAATGCGATGAGGATATTCCTCTTGATAAATGCGTCTAGCCGCTCTGGAATTGCCTTGGGCCATTCCACATATCGGCTGTTTCTGAGTTTGTAAACTGAACCATGTTGTAATATGAGCAACGAATATTTTAGCTGAAAACTCTTTACTTTACTCAGGTAACATAAAGTAGTAAATAATAAAACCACACAATCTATTAAATCGTTAAATAATTTTCGCTTTTACTTCTTGCAAATAAATTAATATTTTATTGTTATATTATACCGCAGATAAAAGCTAGTCAGCTAAATACAAAAAATGATGTATAAAACAAAAAACTTCACCCTCCTACTACCAAAGTTTTTCCTTTTCAATCAATATCTCACCGCACGTTTTATGTTTTTTTTTTATTTGTTGCGTTGTTTCTTTAGATACACAATTGTTTTAGAAAAAGCCTATTATTTCCGGAAGATAACTGAACAAAATTTAGTTTACGGAAACTTTTTAATAAAGTTATGGTACAACATCACATAAAATACATGATTTTGCGGGTATACTTCTACTTCTGATTCAGAAAACATTCTGGTCATATTTTGCAATACCTGATATAACTGGAGGGTTATACTGTAAGCAAGTTTGCTTTCTATTATATATTTTTTGAATAATTGATTGCATGTGCTTGTCTATCATCCAAATATCGATATCTTAAAAAAAATATCCACCGACGATTTTTATGTGCTCGTGACTTGGTATCATTCTTACCATACCAGCTCTAATTTGCATGCATGTTTATTTCATGAGCCAACCTGGTGGAAAAACTAGTAAATTGCAAATACACTCTCGCTATAAAAAGCATTCAGAGTTTTTGACTGCCAGAAACCTAATGGCTTCAAAAGAAAAACTAAATCATTTTCTTTTTCCCGGCATAATTTACATTGGTATATAATCTCTTAGAAGATTGGTAAAAAACGATTTGTAACTATACTCATTATTTTAAAGCTATAAGATAATAAATTTATTGCCTTACGGCTAAAGGACTGCATAAGTGCAGAAAATTGTTACATATTCAATTTTCTTTCTGGCACACCTACTTAATATTAATTAATGGCTTTCCAACACGCGATTTGAAATGAAGTTTTAAAATATCACAACGCATTATGTAACTTTATTACGATTATGTTCCTGTAAGTTGCGTTATTTATGTCAACAAATAAGAGAACTAGGTGTTTGACTTGTAACATAGTTTACTCAACATTACAAAATCATAACATCGCTAACAAGGTTTCCAAGTTTGTCATAGTTAAGGGAGAATATTGTTCTGGGATCTATAAGCCCTATATTCAGTGGCGTATCATTTTTTTTTTGAAGAGTTATTGACAAGTTTCTATCAAAACTAATAATGGAAAAAGTGAATTTGATGTGAGGATATTTTTATGTTAATTATTTCTGGAGTTACATCCAATTTTGACCTTTGTTATAAAATGTTGGCAAACTTTAAGCGTCAAATTTGTTGAAGACTCAAGAAAAAGGTTATTGGTAAATTGATGTTCCTACATCACGAAGCCATTAAGCTCCAGACCAGAAAGTTTATAGTTTTTGCAAACCGTCAGAAAAATAAAATAGCTTTCCTTCTTTGGAGAAGCTTGGAATAAATCGCTTGGAGCCAGATTTGGGGAATATGGTGGACGAAAAAGCGACCAAAATTTCAATGCACTTTGTCCAACTTTTTTTCAATGAAGGGATTCTATTCGCGGAGTGGTATAAAAGATCTTCAAATACCTGTTTATTAGAGTGAAAACGTTGTCCAGTCACAATTTCTTTAGATGTGGGAATAGATACAAGTCAAAAAGAGGCAAATCTGGTGATTAGGGTGGATGTTCCAATCAATTGTACTTCAAATCTCTAAGTTACTCCATTGTCAAAGCTATTTTAGAAGTAGATGCTGACAGACGATTTTTTCTTTTACACACACAGTTAAATTCGACGCCTGGACCATTTCCATCATCTCTGTAGCTAACCGTAAAATTTGAATGTTCAGTCATCGTGCTCATAAGTCTTCTTCGGTGTTTACAGACCTAGAGTATACCATATTATGTTTAAGAGTTCCTTGTAAAAAACATTCTAAGGGAAGTAAATCCGGTGAGCGGAGTGGCCAATTCGTCAAGAACGCCTGTGTTTTAAACATAAAAGTGGTATAAGAAGTCATTTTTGACTTCAAATTATTTAGGAAGTTGTAATTTTTGACACGATCATAGAAAAACTTAATTTTTGACCTATTCTGGGGATTGCGACACCAGAAACGATGAGCTAGGCATACGGAATCCATACTGTTGTTCTCTGGAACTGCTAAAGGTTCTTAGGTATTCTAGAAGATTTTGGTTGAAAGTCCTTCGCATTAAATGAGTAAATAGATAGATACGCTAATGGAACTTTGAAATAAATGTTATCAAAATCTGAAAAGTTACCTATACTACAAATTACACGCTACTGATATACTATAACACGAGCGTAATATTAATCAGAACAATGTTGCATTACGCTTCAGAGACACAGCATAGACAAGCCGGCAGCATCAATCTATCATAATATGCATGTAGTCTATTAATTGCTGAATAATATATTCCCGATATGACAAATTAGCTTTATATGCTGACAGAGTTGCTTACTTGTAGCGTATATAAGGATAAATGGATTCTCATATGTTTCAGAATGGATGACGTGGTGCGAATGTTGAATTGGAATAAATCTGTTTTAAAGCGATTTGCTCTGTGATAATCGCGATGCATGCTAGGACGTGCAGAATGTAAATATTGGTCAGTATAGTCCCTACGCTCTACAGAAAAAAATTATTAAATTTTAATTTAAAATTAACTAAATTCTGCGGAAATCAATGGCTTATGACACTAACACTGCATATTGATTAAATCAATGAATCAGCTTACTTAGGCAAAATTGTTTAACCCAACCACTATAGCCACCGCTGCATGAGTTGGAGCGCCATCTTCTTGATATAATACTAGCGGAAATTCGTCCTAAACATTGCAGAAATTGCAGATATCGTTAACCAGTTAATAATAGACGTTATACCTTGATATTTATTATATTGATTTCCTCTGGGGTTTATTCCAGACCCAAAGTGCACAATGGGTCGATTATACACCCCTGATGTGATGTGTGTGAATGTTGCTTCGTTTGTCTACAGGACCTTTTCGAAGAACTGCAGTTCCCTGTCTTGTTCCCTTATACTCATGCCCAGGCAACGACGTGTTAAGCTCACGTGGCTGAGCGCAGGGATTGAAACAGTATGACATGATGACAGTGTATATATGAGAGAGAGGATGATATATCGCAAGTAAGGCTTGACGTGTTTAAGCTTTTCGGGCGGATAGTAGAGTTCTGTAACAGCTCGCGTGGAGAACAGATGGTTTTCCTCGCGAGATTAGCGAGTTTTGGTTTTTTTTATGGCATTTCAAGCCAAGTAATTAAGTCGGTCAGTTCGCGGTGTTAACCCGAAGATATATTTAATGTGTTTGATATATCCAGACTTAAGTAGAGATCTGTATCAGTGGTCGTGAAAAGCACACGGGCTTCTCGTCGCATTTTGCGCGGTTTTAGTTGATTTTATGGTATAAAAGCCCTGAAATAAGTTCCGAAGGTGTATTAATGTGATTAATACATCCCAACTCTAGTTCGGCTTATCTGTTGAAATAACCAGGTCAATTCACGGTGAATATCGAAGGTATACTAACGTTGGTATTATACCACGACTCAAGTTCTGTTTATCTATTGTAAAAAGCAGTCTCAAGTTCGTAGATACGATTAAGTCTTGAAGTTTTAAGAGTACAGTAGTGTATCCCGATACTATTGTTTGTTTAGTGATGTAAAAATGTATAGCTGTTTTAATGCAGTAGGTAAATAACATACTAAGTTGTAAAAGTAAAAGCATTTGCTGGTACGCAAGATGGGTGTGAAGATGAGTAAATGAAATACCAGAAGTAAATAGATATATTTTGTGTGAGAAAAAAGCCTTTTATTTCAACTGACATACTTTGAACCACGCAACCTGTGAGAAATACAGTAAACGATTTATATAATGGCGGCGTCAACACTAAATATGTAGACTGGGTTTCTTGGAAAAGTACTGATACAAAGTAGTAAGAACATTTTTTCCAATTAGTTGTACAAATCTCTGATTAGTAGAGACGGTCTTGGCTTTCGAAACAGCAATGTTTTTTTTGAATTTTTTTTTTAGTCTTATAAAATCGGACTTCCTCTACCACCTTGTGACATGTTTAAACCTACCGAAGACGTTTGGGGGGGGGGGGGGGGGGGGGAAATTGGCATGTGAAATTTTTTTTTAGGCTTAGAAATTGGTTTCTTGTCCATAACTCGGTGAGTTCGATTCTGATTAAAAAAATGTTAGGTCGGAAAATGGAGGGATCGCAAATATGCATAAATTGAATTTTGTTTCATCGAAATCGGTCAAGCGGTTATCGAGATATCGCGACTTAAAGGTACAAAAACCCCGTATGCTAAATTTCGCCGCGAGCCCTGTGCTGAGAGCCGTGTTCGGTTTTTTTAGCAGGGAAGAAATTCAGTTAGAGACTCTATTTTTTTTTCACCGATAGATATTAATGATCTGAATAATGTGTCCAAATTTTGAGTCAATTGGTTAATTAGGGGGGGAGGGGGAGGGAATACCGTAAATAAAATTCAAACTGCTCTAACTTCCGCAATTTTGGTCGAAAACCGCGTACCCCACGGGAGATGACGCATTAGGATGCCTGCCTTGATTTGGCAATTTTTTTTTTTTTTAATTTGCAAATAATAAATAAAATCTGGCCAAAAAACCGACTTTGATTTTTTTTATTTTTTTTTTAAGTGATTTTTTATTATGAAGGAAAGGGGTGGGGGAAATAGTTTTTTTGCGAATAAATAGAGAATTTTGTTACCTTCAATTTGAGCCCCGGAAGAACTCGATCCGACAATTAGGGATGGAGGGGGGGGGGATAAACACGTTTTGCCCTGTAGAAGGGCAAGGGTTAGGGTTAGGGACTTTGTACAGAGCTCACGTTCAAGGTCTATCAATTCTCTTTCAAGATTTTTTTACCCCGATGTGCTAACTGCATCAGGACCTGCACGCGCGCGTGATGTGTGTATTAAAACTGATGCGTTAATTGTGAACGGACGGCAATGCGGGCGCAGAGTGAAAAAAAAGCGCTAGGCTCCGCCCCCGTGACCTCGCTGCTCGGCGGCTGAACTAACGCATCAGTAATACACATATTACGCGCGCGTGCAGGCCCTGATGCAGTTAGCACTTGGGGGTAAAAAAATCTTGAAAGAGAATTAATAGACCTTGGACGTGAGCTCTGACCAAAGTCCCTAACCCTAACCCTTGCCGTTCTACAGGGCAAAACGCGTTTGTCCCCCCCCCTCCATCCTCAATTGTCGGATCATGTTCTACCAGGGCTCAAATTGAAGATAACGAAATTCTCTATCTATTTGCAAAAAAATTATTTCCCCCACCTCTTTCCTTCATAATAAAAAATCACTTAAAAAAAAAATTAAAATCAAAGTCGGTTTTTTGGCCACATTTTATTTATTATTTGCAAATTAAAAAAAAAAAAATTTGCCAAATTAAGGCAGGCATCCTAATGCGTCATCTCCCGTGGGGTACGCGGTTTTCGACCAAAATTGCGGAAGTTAGAGCAGTTTGAATTTTATTTACGGTATTCCTTCCCCCCTCCCCCCCTAATTAACCAATCGACTCGAAATTTGGACACATTATTCAGATCATTAATATCTATCGGTGAAAAAAAAATAGAGTCTCTAACTAAATTTTCTCCCTGCTAAAAAACCCGAACACGGCTCTCAGCACACGGCGCGCGGCGAAATTTAGCATGCGGGTTTTTTGTACCTTTAAGTCGCGATATCTCGAGAACCGCTTGATCGATTTTGATGAAACAAAATTCAATTTATGCGTATTCGCGAGCCCTCCATTTTACGACCTAACATTTTTAAATCAGAATCGAACTCACCGAGTTATGGACAAGAAACCAATTTCTAAGCCTAAAAAAAAATTTCACATGCCAATTTCCCCCCCCCCCCCCCAAAACGTCTTCGGTAGGTTTAAACATGCCACCAGGTGGTAGAGGGAGTCCGATTTCATAAGACTAGAAAAAAAAAATTCAAAAAAAAACATTGCTGTTTCCAGGGCTTTTTCTTGCCAGATCGGCTCTACTAGATGGGCAATATATAAAATCATGGCTAAGGTTGTCATGTCAACGTATCATACGTTGACATATGTCACACCCCTTAGTCAAACCAATTGGTCTTCCCTCAGTAGGTTCATTAAAGGAACATTACAATTTTATCAAAACTTCTTTAGGAAAAAGAAAGCTTGTTCTGTGCCGGTTTACGGCAATTTCTTTTCTGAAACGAGATTCATCAATGTACGCATAAATCGTCGTAGAGTAATGTCCATACTATTCTTACAGCTCTTCGTTGAAGAGCAATAAATTTACCCTCAGTTGCAGCACGCCCCAAACAATTACACCTCACCTAAGAGTGTCCCCAGCTGATACACCATCAGCCAAATTCCGAGGCACGAAAATACTCTTACTTATCTTATGCTATGCCTCATTGAAAAGGTCTCGTTACATAAACGCTTTAAAGTTAAAATTACCATAACAGATAATATATAACACGGTATATTATTCTAAAATAATTTCTGTCTAGACAAAGTGATTCACGTCAATATTTGCTGGAATTACAATTATAATTGCATTCTATTCAAATATCAAAACCTTTTTTCAGACGCAAAATGAAACTAAATATGTCCTATTAAGATTTTGGCCGTCCCGACGTCGACGTCCCGATTTTACAATGATGTCTCTCTTACTGGTTCGTTGTGAAAAAAGCACACAAAAAGCACCAAAACGAAAATACGTCTTAAAGAGCAAGGCCTTTGACAAAGGTTTATTCCTTTTAGAGCAAAGCAAATTCCAATCTTTACCTTAATTTTCGTTAGTTTCTTTTTGCTGAATCTTTTTAAAGCAAACAGAGCCAATGAAAAGAATTATTTTTAAAAATACATTGTTAGATGTTTTTAAACAACATGTGAGAAAAGAGAGGATACAAGAAGCTGTGGACTATCTGCTTCTAATCAATATTGTTGGCTACTCGGAACTTACGGTTATATATATATTATATTATGTTATATTATATATATTATGGTATATTATCCTAGATCAAATTGTTAGTAACGATCTGATATATTGAAAAAAAGATTTAAACGGATTTAAACGATAATGCCACATCATTAATAACAAATTTAAAAAGTCCGGGGAAATCCTTGTCCTGAACCTTGACTTAATAATATTTAAGAGAGATTATTTTTAACCAATTGACAGATTGCTTTATTATCTTTCAGCGACTAAGCTTTAATATTTTTGATTCTGCAACCACCCCACCCATTCTATGAATTCTCAGAATACACGCACGTGGAGTAGTGGAAATCCACATTGCACCCTCCAAAAATTGGTGTCTGACTGGCTGTTTCCCGAAGGAGAATTGTCGTTCCTATTTTTTTCCATGACATAGTTACAGCACAATGATATAGGAACAATATTTTGAATCCATGTTTGGTTATTTTCAAGAGGACGATACAACCGCCCATACATCCGTAGAAACTGTTAACTACTTACGAAGTTTTTTGACGACAGATTAATCCGTTTTTGAGAATTTCCTCCCAGATCACCTTGTTTGACGCTTATGGATCCCTTCATTTTTCTTTATTTGAAGAAAAATAGTTTTAAAATACCAATAATTGAAAACCTAGAGCAGTTACAAAAAATGATTATACAAAAATATGGTACATATCTTTAAAGATGCTGGTCAACGCTTTTGAACATATGAAGAGACCTGTGAATTTATGCTTGCTGCATTGATGGTGGCTAATTTCAGCAATTTCTATAATTTATATTTTAGCATATAAAATTTAAATATTTTAAGAATTTGCAACTTTAAATGGTTAAACGCTTTCTTTCAATAATGAGGAACAGAGGAGACAATAGCACCATAATCAGCGTCTGTCTGAAAATGGAACCATAATTATTTTAATGAAAGTTTCCCACTTTTAAAAGTCATTGCTAAGAATTAATTACTTTGGCGGAACAAAGAATGATAGAATCAGGATAAAAGCGGATGCATTGGTGTACTAGAATAGTTTTTAAAACAGAAAAATACAGTTCATGGTGATTTAGAAATGTTCGTTCTTTAATCCTAAGTTTAATATATCTACATAAATATTATTCCTGTTATTTTATCCACTTTATCAGAATGTATGTCGCGATCGAGTACAAAACGAAATAATATAGCATTACAATATAAAAGAAGTGGAAGAAGAACTCATAGTAAGAATTGTGACCTGACATGAATTTGTAATCATCTGATTTTCATTGCTAATTCAAAGTATTTTTGATATTTTAGGAGATATGTTAAGGCATTGAAAGCCATGAGGAATACTACGTAGCGTTTGTTTAAAGATGATTGTTTCATTGTGCACTAATTTATTTTTGTTAGCATTCATGTTATTTATCTAATTATGTAAAGTGACATGTGTAGTTAAAAATAATACAGTTAATGCAAAACAAAAACCGATGTACGTCATCACTCAGCTGTTCTATTAAGAGAAACAAAAGTGCACATACATATCTCTGTCGATTACGTTGTTTACTATTTGTGAAAAATGCCGAAGCATTTAAATAGTCGGTGCAAAGAGCTAATAAGCTCATAGAAGCTATTTTCAGGAAGAACTTAACAACAATGGCCTATTACTACCCTTGACAGCAGTACAGAGAAGTAAATTTAAAGAGTATGTTAAAGTATAGATATTTTATTTCTACTTTACTAATTTTTAGCGTGTAGCAGCTGCCCTAAATTTGAATATCTCCACTGTAAGCGTAATACCCCATATATCGAATCAGGGATCAGAAGAAATGCCACCTCTCAGAAATAAAAAACAACAAAGCACCGGGCGAGGATGGTGTTGTCGCAGACGCTGTAAAGCTGGGAGGTGGAAAGTTACTAAAATGGATAACCAAACTCTTTAACAAATGTCTAGATGAAGCGACAACCCCAGAGTTGTGGAACAATGCCATCATCATTATTATGCATAAGAAGGGCAGCATCACAGACTTGCAAAACTACAGACCGATAAGTTTGCTCACACATCTATATAAACTGTTTACCAAAATCATTACTGCACGTCTTACTAATAAATTAGAATCATATCAGCAAAGGGAACAAGCGGGCTTTCGGGCTGGATACGGAACAAATGACCACCTTCAGGTTATAAAGGCATTAATAGAAAAAAGTGTAGAATATAACAAACCCTTGGTGCTAACGTTTGTTGACTATGAGAAGGCGTCTGATTCCGTAGACCACCACGCATTGTTTAAAGCTCTTGCCAACTCTCGTATAGACCACCGCTATATTTTGCTACTACGACACATATATAAACATGCAACTGCAAGATGAAACAAACCATTTTAAAATCGAAAAAGGCGTTCGACAAGGGGATACGATCTCTCCCAAACTTTTTACAGCTTTGCTTGAGTACATGTTTAAAAAGATAGAACTAGACAACAAGGGAATAAACGTAAATGGAAAAAAATTAAACCATTTGCGTTTCGCTGACGATATCGTATTGATTTCAGACCGACTAGATGAAGCAAATGAAATGCTCACGAAACTGTCATCAGCTTCCCAAAAAGTTGGATTAAAAATCAACATCGCTAAAACCCAATTTATGACAAATCTGGTCCCTAGCTGTAACCTTAAAATAGAAGAAAAAGAAATCTAACACGTAACATCGTACAAATACCTAGGATATGAAATTCTAATCGGAAGAGATAACCAAACTTGCGAGCTTAGCCGAAGAATAGGACTAACATGGGCTGCCTTCGGCTGTTTAAAAGATGTACTCAAATCGGACATTCCAGTGTGCCTCAAGCGTAAGGTTTTCGAACAGTGCATCCTCCCAGTACTGACATACGGCTCAGAAACATTAACATTGACGCAAAAAACGATCAACAAAATAAGAGCTACCCGACGAGCCATGGAAAGAGCTATGTTGGGGGTGACATTGCGAGACCGAATCCGCAACGAAGAGATCCGTAGGAGAACGAAAGTTGTGGATGCTGTTGAAAAATTAACACACCTAAAGTGGAACTGGGCGGGCCACGGCGCAAGAATGACAGATGATAGATGGACAAAGAAGATATTGGAGTGGCGACCTAGAGATGCTGCACATAGAAGCAGGGGTAGACCGCCCACTCGATGGACAGATGATATCAAGAGGATATCTACAAATTGGTGATGATGATGAAGCGCAATTTCAATAACAATAAAGGAAAATAAATTATTAGAATCACCTTAAAACAAATGTTCTAATTCAAAGAGAGCTGTAAGTGTGTGAAGATTGGATATAAGTTCTATCCGTGACACTATTTATGGAATGTACGAAACACGTAAGTTGTATTATTTAAAAATTATAATATCTTACATCGGTTATTCATAAGCTGTAACTTTATTTAGAACATCATATAACTTTGACAACTTTAGGTTAGAAATTAAAAGACAGAGAACTGTTTGATGGTTGTCTTAACTCTCTAAGAAGGCTCCTCAAGAAAATAGGCTTCGGATGGTAAAAAGATGAACTGAGGCGAGAGCTTATGGAACTTTCCCATGTAGCTTTCAAACGACCTGCTACTTTTGAAAGAATATATTAAAGAAAAAGAAGCATTCTTGTGCCAATTCGTTTTCTTGGATAAAACATGGATTTTTCAGAATGGTACCATTGGTCGACCTTGGCAAGATGAAAATAAAAGAAGTGTTAGATCTACTAAAGTTAATGTTAAAAGGTATTATGCAGTAAACAAATATATAAACTTTGGGACATTTTTGTATATTTTTCTTGTTTTTAATAAAAAAAAAACTGTATAATTCCCTCACTCAGGCATTTTGGTTATAAGCCGGCAACACTGTCGATAACTGACGTCACTCGAAGGGTATGACGTGCATCAGTTTTTGTTTTGCATCAGCTATAAATCTTTGAACAAGGCGAGCCAGAAAGAAAGTGAACCTTTTTTAAACAAAACATTTTGAATATTTTAAATATTGTACTGGTTTTTCTAAATGATTTGATTTGATGATTTAAGGTTAATAGCATTTATATATTTATTTAATTCATATTCAAATTTTAAATCAATGAACAAAAAAGCGAACAAAAGACTTATATTCCGATCACAAACAATTTAAAAAAAATTTCAAAATGTTTTGTTGCCAAGGCATAGCAAAATGTTTCACTTAAGTATAAGTGGGCCATACAGGAAGGTTGAATACTGTCATTCTTTCCCCTCATGAAACTAAATGGAAAATGGCACACTGATACAATATATTATTTAGCGTTCTTTTCTAATCTAATTTTTGACGAGAAAATTTCAAATAAATCTACTCAAGTTATTACCCACAAACCCGCATTCATTCCGTCGGGATTAATCTTTCTCGCAGGAAAGATCGCCAGTGTTTGACCTGCTATTGGCGCACTTCCAAACAGATTCCAAAAGTGTATTCTCATTATTTATTTGTTATTAAATACATATACAGGGTTGGGCAAATGTTCCGGAACGGCTTAATTACAAGCGAACGAAAAGTGATATCGAATCGGGGTTTTGGGCAATGTATAGGACAAAAATTTTACTATTTGACTGGTATACCATATGTCAGTAATGTCACCAACTGTCAAGTGTCGACGATATTTTTTTATTTTTTTAAATGGAACACCCTGTATATTATCAGATATTCTAGATCTTCAATAAATTACAAATATTTTTCATATAGCATACCATATGATTAAATTCAACTGTTTCGGAAATACGGGCAAATGAATCTAGAAAGCCCATATTACATTTTGTTTAAAAATCAAGCAACATATTTCTTTTATTATGACATTCCAAATAAAAGTCTTAGTTTCCATGACTCCCAAGTGTCACTCTGACACATTTCCTATTTAATTTTTATTTATTTGTATTAAGTGAGTTGTGCGAGTTTTTTATTTATCGACTAAACCTCTGATATAACTGATAAAACTATGGTTCAGCTAACTGAACAAGAACGGATTACTCTGCTTATGATGATAGGATATGGGGATAGACGGAGATCTTTTCAAGAAGCAACCGACCTTTTCAATCAAAGTTTTCCTGTTCGAGATCCCATTTCTAAATCAACTGCTAATAGAATATTCCATAACTTTGAGCATACGGGTACGGTAAAAAACTTGCCAAAAACAGGTCGTCCGAAAACTACTACAAATGACGAGAAATCCCTGGATGTTTTGCTTGCCCTGCAAGAAGAACCACAGACGTCAGTTCCAAAGCTTGCTCTTGCACATGAAAACAGCGAAAAATCAATTAGAAGAATCTTAAAAAAAAATAAAATGTTTCCTTATAAAGTCAGCTTGCTTCAAGAACTATCAGAGGACGATCCTGATAGGCGTATGCAATTTTGTCAAGAAATAATGGACTACATAGACCTACAACCTAACTTTGTAAGTCGTATTTTATTTTCTGACGAGGCTACATTCTGTCTTAATGGTTTCGTCAATAGGCACAACTGTCGATACTGGTCAGACCATAATCCCCATTGGATTATTGAGCACCGTACGCAACACCCCCAAAAATTAAATGTGTGGGCAGGTATAATTGGAAACCATATTATTGGGCCTTTCTTCCTTGATGGAAACTTGACATCTATTTACTACTTAGATCTGCTTCGAAATAGAATTATACCAAATTTGATTAATTTATATCATGATCAGGTTAACGATCAAATACTAGCGAATGACATTTGGTTTCAGCAAGATGGGGCGCCAGCTCATTTTGGTATACATGTCAGAAATTATTTAGATCAAACTTTTCCTGGAAGGTGGATAGGTAGGAGAGGGTCCATTGAATGGCCTCCTAGATCTCCAGATTTAACACCTCTAGATTTCTACCTCTGGGGTCATTTAAAGACTGTCGTATATCGTACACAACCTAAGACTTTGGAGGATCTTCAAAACAGAATTTTAGATGATGTGCATGTTATTTCTCGTGAACATTTGCAAAACGTGCGTTCTGAATTTTCCGACAGGATTGGACACTGTCAGGTGGCTGAAGGACGACATTTTGAACATTTAATTAAATAACCATTATTTTATATTATTGTGTTTTAAAGTTATTACCTTGGTTTTGTTTAAATAAAATGTACTACATTCATTTGCCCGTATTTCCGAAACAGTTGAATTTAATCATATGGTATGCTATATGAAAAATATTTGTAATTTATTGAAGATCTAGAATATCTGATAATATACAGGGTGTTCCATTTAAAAAAATAAAAAAATATCGTCGACACTTGACAGTTGGTGACATTACTGACATATGGTATACCAGTCAAATAGTAAAATTTTTGTCCTATAGATTGCCCAAAACCCCGATTCGATATCACTTTTCGTTCGCTTGTAATTAAGCCGTTCCGGAACATTTGCCCAACCCTGTATATCGGGAATTGCAACGCCAGATTGCCCATAGAAAATTCCATGTAAATTTGCTTCTCTCAAATATTGACTCCTCTATTAATTTTACATAAAAGTTGTATTAAACTTTTTTAAAGTTCCTTGTGTAATGGACTCGCACAAAGTGGAAAAGATAGTCCAAAAGTCTTCTTTCACAAGTTTAATTAGATTACATGTTGATCATTTAGCTTAATTTCACAATGTCCCACCAAGTCTATTAGACGTCTTTCTCGAGTAAATTTTATCCTACCTATATTTTCTTATCCCCTTAACTCAGCTTTTCATGGCTAATTCTATCGAACAAATATACATCTTCTTAGTATGCCGACATCCATAATTTAAATAAAGATTTTCCTTCAATTAATTTTAAAAACATTTTACTTTTTCCAAATATCTATTAAGCAATTTTCTATGAAAAAAGGTCCCACACTATGTCTACCAACTATGCCCGCCCAAACATTAACTTTCTCGGGCCTCTGAGTATGACCTTCCTAGAACCAGTGACTATTCTCAGCAGACCAATGACGATAATTATTGTGTCTATTTAACAATGCCATTTAAATGGAAAGTAGCTTCATCCGAGAAAATGATATTTCTTGCGAAGTTATTATCGTTATTGCATCTTTCCATCATCAGCTCTTCTATCAAAATCGTCCTCGTTTAACTCGTGCACCAACTTTATCTTGTAGGGATGAAACTTCTCCTGCTTAAACAAATTGTTCACTGACTGATGAGACACATTAAAATCCATTGCCATTGGCCTGGATGATTGTGTTGGATTTTCATGTATCCAAATCTTTGTCTTCCCCGGTTGCTGTTTTAGGTCGACCTGATCTAGCGGCTTCCCAACACTGCCTATTTCTCGAAATTTCTTTACCACTCGACACACCGTTGACTGATTAATTGGAAGCCTATTTGGATATACTTCATTGAAAAGTTGCCAAACCTGATCTTGCGATCTCTTCATATTTCCGTAACCGCTCATTATTAAAATTTCAACTTGTTTTTTTCTCATTCAGATGAACCATAATAAAATCAGACAACAGAAAATAAAGCAGGAACGCAAAATTGACACCTCTTTGGTCGTTGTCATGAAAACACCTAGACTCATCTGGTGGGTATTAGATAGGAATAATTATAATTAGGAAGTTTCTCATTTTTGAGCTGTCATTATCTTGGAAACGCTTACAGATGGTGAAAATTTAAAATACAAAAAATTCACAGTTTTGTGGGGAATAATTTACTCAACAACTTTCATAAAGGTCACTTTTCGTATACGAGGTAATTCAAAAGTTAGAGGCGTTATGCGCGACTTTTTTTGCCACTCTGTAGAATAATTTGTAATTAATATATACAATAAATAAATGTTATTGCGTTTCTTTAAATTAATAATAAGAAATAAAAGTGATAACGAACTTTATTCTTAATTGTTTTCTTTATTATAACACGTCCAGTAACATTTGATCACAATTATTACTGTTGGTTTCATTAGGTATATATCAGAGCCGTATTTAATTTTTAAAAATTTTACGAAGAGCTTTTTAAAATATTTCACAATTTTTAGGCAATTTGCAAACTTTTTTATTTAAGCGGTTTTTGAAATATTTGCAATAATTTGTTCATGACACCGTGTATGCAGAAGTTAAAATACAGGTACCTAAATACTTCAAAAAGTACAGTAGAACTGGAAAAATCTAAATGAATTAGTTTGGGTTGAAACAAACCGATTAATCGTCCTTTACAAATCCAAAAAAATCGTATAATTTTCGAGAAAGTTCTTCGAATAACGAGCTTCTAATTGCAAGAGAGTTTCAATGCAATTAAAAGGGTGGTAAAATTATTGTATAAATTATAAGGTGCTTTAAGCAATTGCAATATTTCTACCAAAGTGCATAAAACCTTTACATTTTCCCGTCTTTACGACAAAGAACTTTCTTTTTAAAATCTACTTTTCAAATCCTATAACAAAACCGTTAAACCCCATAAACACAGGAAAATTATTACGGCTTATGAAATACGAAGTCAGTCAGGTGAATATAGTTAATTTCCATCTGGAAAATCCTAGTTTCCTGGTAAAATTATGAGAGAACGTGGTAAATTAGGTCTAGGAAATTTAGTTTAGTTCACTGAACTAAAGTGAAATAAGTTTAAGTTACAAAGGACAATTTAGTGGCCATTGTACAGAAAATTTCCTCATCGATGTTGGCGACTTTTTTTTTTAGAACAACTCACAAATACCTAGGTAAAAGTAATCACAGATTCTAGTTAACGGTGACAATGGTTTAAAATAGTTGGTTTGTAGTAATTGTTAACGTAAAAAATTTTTTTTTTAAATTTGATTCATCACACGAGACAGTATACATTAAACTATTTATTTTTTCTATGTCATGTTATTTATCTATTATATATACCATCTATTATATCCACTATTAAGAGTAGACTTTTTACCGTTTGTAATAAGTGTTTAAAATGTATAATTTTATGACACTAGTGTACTCCACCGAACATTTCCCCTGTATAATCGAGAATGCCCGAGATTTCTTTCCGGCACCGCCATGTTAAACGAATCTTGAGGATTCGTGGTACCAAAAAAGCTTCTGGTCATGACGATATTTCAGTTATCGTAACTGAGACATGCGCCGACGAATGGACACCGGTATTTTGTAGGCTTTTTGACTTATCTTACAAAAAAGGAATATTTTCTTCTTGCTGGACAACTGCGCGAGTCCAGCCCATAACCAAAAAAGGCAATAAGACTTTGCCAAACAACTATCGTCCAGTCGCATTGCTTTCGGTTACATCAAAAGTTATGGAGAAGGATATCAATGAAAAATTATTAGGGTACCTGGAATTATCAGCTACCGCCAGTATGGATTCCGTAAGTCTAGATCAACAGGAGACCTTCTTGCTTATTGGAGAACATATTGATAGAACATCATGGGGAGTTTGGGGAAGTAGCACTGAACATTTCCAAGGCCTTTGGCCGAGTATGACATGAGGGGCTCCTAACTAAAGTGAGAGCATGCGGAATGCCGGTTCACTTTTGTTCATGACTGTCACGCTTTCTGAAAGACCGTTCTTTACAAGTGGGATGGACGGATTTCTTTCAGACACATTTTACCTCAACGCCGGAGTCCCTCAAGGTTCTATATTGTCGCCTATCCTCTTTTTACTACACATTAATGATCTTTTGAAAAAAACTAAAAATTCCATATATAGCTTCGCTGATGACAGCACACTTGCTTCATCATTTACTTTGGATGCTCGAACATCGTTTACCAATGCACATCTCTATAGGCAGCAAGAGGTCTCACATCTCAACAAAGACCTGGAAGAAATTCTGTCTTGGGGTGACAGTAACCAAGTGGAATTTAACGCTAAAAACTCAGGCGGCGGTTTTTTCTAAAAAAGTTATTGTTGAAGAACCGGATATAGTCATGGCGGGACACTCGGTTCCCTTGGCTTCATCAATTAATTTATTGGGCGTCAATTTAGATAGGCATATGTCTTGACATAGTTACGTTGCGGACATTTACTTACATTACTTTTTCGAACTAAGAACCTCTATACACGCCAAAATGTTTGATGCCCTATAAAGCCCAAATTCAAACATCGCCAGAAAAAAAAACTCGTCTAAAAATAGTAAATTTTACTGCTGGTGGTGTTGAAGAAAATAATCAACGCATATTTTGCTATTATTGAAGGTGATGCTGGCACAACTGATCGTGTTATTTGCTATCCTGACAGTAGTTTATTATTGTGCTGCAAATTATGTAAATGTTATGAGTATATAAGTGTGATGCGCTGCTACAACTGTAACCAATATAATCGTATGGCGAAAGAATGCAAGAACCAAAAGCTTGTGGATGTTGTGGAAAGACTGGTCACGAAACCAAAGATTGTGACAACACCAGATACGAATGCATAAATTGCAAATTGAGCACCCAAAAGTTTAGTCTGCAACTTGACACTAAGCACGGAGTCTATTATATTAAATGATCCACATATCTATGGTTTCAAAAAAAGGAAAAACTCAAGATCAAATACAGTACTTCTAAAAAATAGCAATACCATAATGCCGACAATAATAGCAAACGGATCTTTACATTTATGCACCGAAATATACAATCACTGAGACATAAAGGGTTAGATATCACTTGTTTTTTGGAAGGTTTGGTGTGTAAGCCACAAGTGCTTCTCTTCAGTGAGCACTGGCTTAAACACAGTGAAACATCGTTTATGAAACTTGATGGAATATTGTGATAATGTGCCCATATCGTCGAGGAATTGGTGCATTTAAGATTTTCATGGAGATACTTGAGCGACTGTTAGAGTTTGTATACAGCGGGTACGTATACAGGGGATACTCAAAATATAAGCTCATTTTGGCAGGTGAATTTAATGTCCATTTTTTTGAACTTGAATATTGGATTTGTTTAACATCTATAGCTTAAATCAATGCATTTTCAAAGACACACGTGAAACCAAAACATCTTTTACTTTACTAGATAACATATTTTGTAACCTAGAACAAGAATTTTTAAGTTATCTTTTAAACTCGGCACTCTCTGGCCATCATGCACAGATTATCAATGTTAGACGTTTATGTGGTGATAGTGAAAATATTGTATACGTGTATAGGAGAGTTTCCGCAACTAGTAAAATATTGTCTTTTGAACAGGAGGTGGGTAGCATAAATTGGTCTCGGGTGTGGGATGCAGCTTCAGTGAATGATGCATATTCTGTGTTTTTAAATCTAATTCACAACTACTTTGTTAAGAGTTGTGTATTTATCTGTACTAAATAGTATTAAGAATGTGCGGCAACGTCGCACGGAGATTACCTTCGAGAGAGATAGAGACATGACGCTCTCAGCTCTCTCTCCCGCAGCAAGCGAGAATGTCAAAAAATGTCTTGTCGTCAATTAAAATAAAAAATAAGTAAAAACCTGGTTAGTGTATAATTTCCCGGAATAGAACCCGATCCAGGGAAGCACGAGCCACAACATTGGTCCTTCTCCCCCAGATACCAGCGAGATTGAGGCAAGATATGAAGAAATGATGACAGAAAAAATGGCTGTTTTGTTGGGTTAGCATCACGAGCGAAAAAGGTCAGTCCTTTCCAATTTTCTGACTATGTTTACTACCCTTCAAATTGTTTTACCTATTCTAATCCACGTAGGTTTATGTTGAAATTGCCACGAAATACTCGATCTCGATACTTTAATAATAATAATAAACAATATCGTAAAGAATTATGCAAAATATTGCCACGAAATACTCGATCTCCATACTTTAATAACAAAGAAGATCGTAAATAGTTGTGCAGAATCCTTAAAATTTTCTACATTACTCTTTGTTAATAAAAATTAACAACTCGAAATGTCTGTAGGTGATACAAATCCCGATTTTGATTTAAAACGCGTAAAAAACAGCAGAGCTCAAATAAAAGGCGAATTAACACGGTTTCAAACATTCATGAGCAAGTTTGATATTCAAAATCAACAAATCGAATTATTAACAATACGCTTTGAAAGCATAAAATCAAGTTTAGTTAGATTTCAAAACGTACAAGCCGAGTTCGAAGAATTATTGCTTAGTGATTTTCCCGATAATTACAATGAAGAAGAATTGTTTCAAGAGCGAGAAGCATTCGAAACTCGATTTTATGATTCCTTGGCGATCGCGCAAAATATTCTCGATAGCCATTGGCGAGAGAAACACACTCAATACGATCGGCCGGCGGCACACGGCATGCTTGTAGGGAGCTGTAATGCCGACGGAGCGACTGGTAGTGCGATGTTGCCATCGTTATCGACAAAATTACCCGTAATTAAATTACCGGAGTTTGCAGGGAATTATAGCGATTGGGAAAAGTTTAAAGATATGTTTAAGGCTATTATACACGATAATAACTCAATACCCGATGTAATGAAATTCTTTTATTTGGAAGGCGCGCTGAAGGATGAACCAAAAAATCTTCTAGCCTCTTTATCGGCCACTGACAAAAATTATAAAATTGCTTGGGAACTGTTACAAAGCAGATACGAAAATAAAAAAATAATAATAAATTCACATATAAAGGAAATCATGGAAATTCCGAACGTAATTAAAGAGTCTCACATTTCACTTCGTAGTCTTGCAAACACATTTTTTAAAAGTTATCGGTCTCTTGAGTCATTGGGTGAAAATGTGAAAGAATGGAACGCAATCTTAATTTACATTCTAGTGTCAAAATTAGATATTAATAGCAGACGGGAATGGGAAGTTTTTTGTAAAAATGAGCTATCTCCAAAAATTGAGCAATTTAGCGAATTTTTGACTGAGCGTTGCCAGATTTTGGAGGTTTTAGACACGAAATCAGTTTCTAATAGCTTTAACTCAAACTTCCACAAAAGAATAGTCGAGTCTAGATCTTTTGTGACAACAAATAATACCAGTTATCAACCAAGGTGTCCGCACTGTAAAGAGCGGCATTTTATTTATTTTTGCGATAAGTTTAAGCAACTTTCTGTGACGAATCGGTTCAGTCAAGCAAAAAAGTTAAATTTATGTACAAATTGCCTTCGATATGGGCATAAAACTGATGAGTGCAGGTCTTCGGGCTGTAAGATTTGCAAACGACGTCACGCTACTTTACTACATCAGTCTCAAGAACAAGTTAATCAAAACGCGAATCATTCAAATGTAAGTCAGGTAACTGAAAATAATGTAACGGAAACTTCAAATAGAACTCAAGTACCAAGTCAAGCATTTGTAGCAGAAACTGAAAATTCTTGTTCGCAAGTCAAACAATACGAGAACGCGGATATACCCGGTCCAATTATGTCTGTGACTTGTCAAAATTCGTTGAATAATTTCATTTTACTTTCCACGGCTATCATAAACACGTATGATAAAGATAAAAACTCGGTACCTTGTAGAGTATTACTAGATTGTGCATCACAATCTAATTTTGTAACTTTATCAATGATTAAAAAATTAAATTTGGAAACTGAAAAAATTGATATTCCAGTCGTTGGTATAAGTCAAATAAAGACTAACATATCAAAACGCGTCGAAATACGCTTTTCGTCCCAACATTCCGACTACAAAAACAAATTAAAATTTTTGGTATTACCGGTCATTTCAGAGGTATGTCCTCAAAAATATTTCAATTATTCTAAATTAAATATTCCAACGGAATTATCACTAGCGGATCCAAATTTTAATACTCCATCTGAAATAGATATGCTTTTAGGTTGCGAAGTTTTTTTCGAACTTATGTGCGCCGGGCAGATAAGGTTAGGAAAGAACCTACCAATCTTGCAAAAAACGTTACTTGGCTGGATTGCAGCTGGTCAGGTTCCCGATGGTAAAGGACACATATTAAAATCAGATGTTATGCTCTCGAATTGTTTCTTTTCTCAAGACTCATTAAAGAATAGTATTGAAAATTTTTGGTTAGTAGAAGAAGTAAATTCAAATCCACAGTCACTAATGACTAAAGAAGAGCTCGAATGTGAAAGCCATTTTGTTAAAACCACGACTAGAAATGAAAGCGGTAGATTTGTTGTGAAACTTCCTTTAAAGGAAAATTTTCGTGAGTTAGGCGAGTCACAGCAAACGGCTATTAGCAGGTTGCATTCGATCGAAAGACGTCTAGCTAAAAATTCCGAACTTGAGACATCCTATAAATGTTTTATGCAAGAATATATGGACCTTAGCCACATGTCAGAAATACCACGCGATTCTCTTTCTGAAAACACCCCGATTTATTACATACCCCACCATTGCGTAGAAAAACCAGAGAGCACGACAACCAAGGTCAGGGTTGTATTTGATGCTGCATGTAAGACCTCCAACAACATTTCATTAAATAACGTATTGAAAGTCGGCCCTACGGTACAAAATGATTTGTTTACTGTTTTAATTAGATTTCGCAAACATAATGTTGTTTTGGTGGGTGATTTGACAAAAATGTATAGACAAATATTGATTGATAAAGAAGAGCGGAATTTGCAACGAATTGTTTGGCGCAATTCCCCTGAAGATGAAGTAAAACATTTTCAACTCAATACATTAACTTACGGTACAGCACCGGCGTCATTTTTATCAACACGTTGCTTGCGTCAAGTTGCGATTGATATTTTAGAGGAATCGCCCGTAGAAAGCGATATAATAAATTCTGATTTTTACGTAGACGATTTATTAACGGGCGCTGAGGAATTTCAATCTCTTGATAGTCTGAAAACGAATATTTGTAAAATTTTGGCTAATTACGGGTTTGAACTTCGAAAATTTCAGTCAAATGATCCCAGGCTTCTCGAACGTGAGGCAGGTGTTCAACAAAATGTAAACTATTTAATCGCGAATGATTCGAGTGTAAAAACATTAGGCGTTTCTTGGAATCCCTCTCTCGATAATTTCGAATATAATTATCAAAACATCTCATTAGAAAATAAAAAAATTACGAAAAGAGCAATACTTTCTGTCATAGCAAAAATATTTGACCCTCTCGGTATCTTAGGTCCCCTAGCGATAAGGGCTAAACTTATAATTCAAAGTTTGTGGCAATTGCAAATTGACTGGGATGACGATGTTCCGGAAAAAATGATTACAGAATGGTTGAATCTAAAGATTGAACTCTCGCAAGTTGGGTCAATTCGCATACCTCGTCATGTCTTAATTGCACAACCAGAACTAATCGAAATCCATGGCTTCTCCGACGCTAGCGAGCGTGCATATGGATGTTGTATTTATCTGCGGTCCATAGATAAAAACGGTGGTATAGAAAGTCACTTGCTTTGTGCTAAGTCTAGAGTAAGCCCATTAAAATCGTTATCGCTGCCGCGACTTGAATTGTTGGGTGCATTGTTACTTGCTAAGTTGCTTGTAAAATGTAGAGATGCTTTAAAATTGAATATAGATCGAACTATGCTTTGGACAGACTCGACCATTGTATTATGTTGGATTTCGAATGAACCAAAAACTTGGAAAACCTTTATCGCAAATAGAATATCAGAAATTCACCGATTAACAGAAATTAGCGATTGGAATTATATTTCTACTGAAAATAATCCCGCCGATATTATCTCTCGCGGAAGTAGTTTAAAAAACTTAATTAATTCAAAGCTTTGGCTGCACGGACCTCGGTTCTTCGTGAAAACCGAGGAGTGGCCTAAAAATTGCAATATTTCGGACGTTTCACGTTCAAAGGTGTGTGCTCCCGAAATTCGGTCCACTACATTCGTGGCGCAAGAACAAGTCTTTGAAATATTGGAGATCTTTGAAAGATTTGCTTGCCTAAATCAATTGATACGTGTCACTGCTTACTGCCTAAGATTTTGTAATAATCTAAAATTACCTAAGGAAAGTAGGCAAATTGGAGCTTTAACTATAGCAGAAACTCAATCGAGTACTACAGTTTTGATTAAAATAGTACAACATGAATCATTTTCTAAGGAGATTCAAGACTTGAAAGCTAAAAATTGTATATCTAACAAAAGCAAATTAAAATCTTTATCACCGTTTCTTGACGATAAAGGATTAGTTAGGCTAGGCGGTAGATTAAAGCTTTCAAATTTGAGCTATGATATAAAACATCCGATATTATTACCAGCAAAGCATACCTTTACAAATCTAGTAATTGACTTCGAACACAAACGAACTCTTCATTCTGGTGTACAGTGTACTTTGTCTCATATAAGACAGAAATACTGGCCGATTAATGGTAAACACGCAGTGAGATCTTGCATTCGGAAATGTTTAAAATGTTTTAGGGCAAGCCCACACGCTAGTATAATACCAATAATGGGTGAGTTACCTAAGGCTCGAATTACCGCGTCGCGCCCGTTTTTGTCTGTTGCTGTAGATTACGCCGGACCATTTGAGCTCAGAGCTAGTAAAGCACGAACCAACAAGGTAATAAAGGGATATGTATGTATGTTTGTATGCTTAGTAACAAAAGCAGTTCATATTGAAGTTATATCGGATTTGACTAGCAGCGGATTTCTCAGTTTATTGAAAAGATTTGTGTCGAGGCGAGGTTTCTGCACAGATATTTATTCAGATAACGCGACAAATTTTGTAGGTTGCAATAATGAATTAATTTCAACTCAGAAATTAGTCGAAGCAAATGGTTTTCAAAATTATTTAACGCATTCAGAAATTAAGTGGCATTTCATCCCGGCAAGGTCGCCCAACTTCGGAGGTTTACACGAAGCTGCGGTAAAATCATGCAAACATCACTTAAAGCGTGTACTGAATGGCAATCTTTTACACTATGAAGAATTTTATACTTTAACCGTGCAAATCGAGGCAATTTTAAACTCAAGGCCTATGATTCCTCTCACATCCGATCCTAATGACCTCGAAGTTATTACCCCAGCCCATTTTCTGATCGGCATGCAGCTAACAGCCATACCCGAAAGGGACACAACCAACTCCAAGGTTAATTTTACAAAACGATACCAACATATCCAGCTTATACGTCAACACTTCTGGAAGCGCTGGGCCAAGGAATATCTCCATCTGCTCCAGGTTCGAAACAAATGGCAGTTCGATAGTGTTTCGAAAATGCACGTCGGCTCCTTGGTGTTAATCAAAGAAGATAACGTTCCACCTATGGTTTGGCCGTTGGGTCGAATAGTTGAAATCCACCCCGGAAAAGACTGTGTCACCAGAGTAGTGAGTGTAAAGACTAAGAATGGGACAGTGCGACGAGCTGTGTCAAAACTATCTTTGCTACCGACAAGTGAAAGGGACTAAAGATTTTTTACAATCATGTTTAATTTTTTGCAATTTGGCATTTATATTTATTTTTTGATCTGTATTGTTTCGAAAGCCTTAGCCTTTCAAGGGGGGCAATTATGTTAAGAGTTGTGTATTTATCTGTACTAAATAGTATTAAGAATGTGCGGCAACGTCGCACGGAGATTACCTTCGAGAGAGATAGAGACATGACGCTCTCAGCTCTCTCTCCCGCAGCAAGCGAGAATGTCAAAAAATGTCTTGTCGTCAATTAAAATAAAAAATAAGTAAAAACCTGGTTAGTGTATAATTTCCCGGAATAGAACCCGATCCAGGGAAGCACGAGCCACAACATACTTTATTAGGATATTTGTTGTAAAAAAATGTACATTCTCAAAATAAAGGTAAAGGTAACCTGGCAACTATAACCAACAGAAATAACATCAAAACAGTTCTGGCAAGCTTTTCACAGAAATTTGATGATCTATTTAAACTCATGAACACTTCGAGTAGTTATTTTGTAAATTCTTGTCCCAAAGTAAGTTTCTCAAACAATGATTCTTTTTCATCCTTCAGTTCAACGCAATCGGTGTTCCTTAGACTAACTTGAAATATGAAATTCATAAGAAAATCATAAATTTAAAATATAAGAAATCAATTGGTTATGATAACATTCCAATAAAAATTCGTAAAGAGATCGCTGACTCTATATCCAAACCACTATCTTTTATAATTCACCTTTGTTTTAAAACTGGGTCTATCCCGATCTTCTGAAAACCCCACTTGTCGCAGCTATACATAAATAAGGTGAAATTTTGATGAAAAACTACAGACCCATATCTCTTCTTTCCAATATTGATTAAGTATTTGAAAAGATAATTTATAGCCACTTGAGTGACTTTTAGGAGGGACACTCAATAATTTTTATTAATCAGAATGGCTTTAGGAGGGGAATATCTACCATAAGAGCTATTTATCAAGCAATATCGGAATTACTGGACTCACTAAATAATAAGAGACTAACATCTATGTACATAGACCTATCTAAAGCTTTTGAGTGTAAATCACAAAACACTGTGCTCTAAGATTAAGAATTTTGGTATCAGAGGGAATGCTGTTCAGTTAACTAGATCATACCTAAGCATTAGTACACAGCAAGTGATTAAAAGTGACACTTATGGTAGACCGATAACCTCAAATAAAGTAAAAGTTTCTAAAGGAGTACCCCAGGGTTCCATATTGGGCCGTTTACTGTATATTTTATTTATCATTGAAATGCTTTTAACATAAAATTTACTTCATGATTTATACAGGGCCGTTGGTATATTATATGGAAACGTTTCATTATTTCTTAAAGTAAAACAGCTGGCAAAAAATATTTAAGACAAAAGTTTTATGGTTTTATAAAGCCTATAAGAATTAAAAAAAGATAAGTATACAGCATGAGTCAGAAAGCCGTGGAGGAATAAAGTTACCTTCTTTTTAATATATATATTTTTGGAATTCACATAAAATTACAATTATTTTTTATTAAGTGCATTATAAGTCTAAACCTTATAGCTTCCGAGATATCAACTTTTGAAAAATTACATTTTTCAACTTTGACAGCTTCTAGCTTTTTAACGGTACGCTATAGAGCAAAATGGCTTGCATGTCCCTATTTTACCGGAAGTACTATATTTCCGGCTCTTGAGCTACATCCGGTTTAACCCTTTGTTGCCCACCGGTTTCACAGTGAAACCGCAAACAAACTAATTTTTACCTAGACTCCTACCGGTTTCGCAGTAATACCAGTGGGCGTGTACATACATCACGCCACTATCTATGCGGCGGCCGATTGGTTTAGGATCATACCCTGTTTATTTATCACTTCATGCCTTATTTACATGTGGTCAGCTGAGGTCTATGGTCTATTTGTGAATTTTGTTCAATAAAAGTGTTATTCATTATGTCTGGTAAGAAAAATATGTTTTTTTTATTGTAAAAATAGTACCCTAATACTATTAGAATATTTCTGGAACAAACTATTATGTTTTTACATTTTTTTTTATGCAAGAAGTTAGTGGTTTCGCAGCGTAACCGGTAGGCTACAACATATTTTTTAATTTTAGGTAGAGAAAATTTGTTATATTTTCGCGATCTCGAAAAAATGCAATCCAATGATATTTTTACTTTATTGGATGAAATTCCCAGTGATAATGAGTCAGACTCAGGGGATACTAGTGAAGCTGAGGGTGCTGACGAACAAGCGGTTCTAAATAATGATGATTTGTTTGACATAAATGAACTACCCATAGATTTTGCAGATGACGTGGTTGTGGCTCAGTGGGACAGTGATGATGAACTACCACTTGCTACGATAAGACAACGTGAGCTAGCAACAAATAAACCCATTTGGACAACTTCCAGCGATTATTGTCTTAAAAATATGAAGACATTCCATGAAGATAGTGGACCCAATATACCTGTTGGGAAAGAAACGCCCACAGATATATTTTTTTGTTTATTTCCTGAAAGGTTTATTGAAGATATAGTTTTTCAAACGAATCTTTATGCTGTTCAAAAATATGGTATCACTTCATTCAAACAGACATGTTCAAAAGAAGTAAGAGCATTTTTAGCTGTTAATATTATGATGGGGATCAAAAGACTGCCAAGCTATAAAGATTACTGGTCTTCTCGCCCAGAGCTTAGGGACAATTTTATTAGCCGGGCTATCCCTAGAGATCAATTTATTTGGCTTTTAGGTAACCTACACCTAAATGATAATTATCTTATACCGCAAAAAGGTTCACCGAATTATGATAAACTTTATAAAATACGACCATTACTTGACACACTGTCAGAAACATTTAGCGCCAATTACAAACCATCAAAAAATCAATCCATCGATGAATCTATGATAAGATTCAAAGGTCGAAGCAGTTTAAAACAGTTTATGCCTCTAAAACCTATAAAACGTGGATACAAGGTTTGGGTTAGGGCGGATGAAACTGGCTATCTTTGTCAATTCCAGATATATACAGGAAAAATTGGAGATAACTCCGAAAAAGACTTGGGCGCTCGAGTGGTCACAGACCTAACTAGAACTCTAGTCGAGAAGGGACACCACGTGTACTTTGATAATTATTTTAACTCTGTTGCTCTTCAAAAACAACTTCAAAGTGAGAGGATTTATTCTTGCGGAACAGTAAGACGTGGCAGAAAGGATCTCCCGGAAAACATAGAAGATGACAAAAATCTAATCAGAGGTCAATCAGACTGGCGGGTAAGCAAAGATGGTATAGTATACCTAAAGTGGAAAGACCGAAAGGGGGTCCATTTTCTAAATAACCACTGTGATCCATCTGAAGCTGGCACCACAAACAGAAAACAGAAAGATGGTACTCTCAAAGAAATCCCGTGTCCACTTATTGTGGTCAATTATAATAGACACATGGGATACGTTGATAAGTTGGACATGCTCAAATCGATATATGAAATCGACAGAAAATCCAAAAAGTGGTGGCACAGGATTTTTTGGTACATGTTAGACATGGCTGTTGTTAACTCCTACCTTATTTTTAAAAATAGGGCCAATGATTCAGCAGCTTTACCACTGAAATCATTTAGAATCGCTGTAGTACTAGGACTGATCGGAGCTGAAGAAAATTGTCCTAAAAAAGGAAGACCATCATCTACTACCAATTGTTTCAAGGTCCATGTTGCCCCGGAAATTAGATTTGATTCCTGTAGTCATATGCCTGTACACGGGAATTCAAGGCGGTGCGCCCTATGCAGTGAAAAGTTGGAGACTCACCGTACCCGATGGATGTGTTCTAGGTAAACTATTCCTCTTTTGCTAAAAAAATTATGTATTTTTTATTGTTTTTTTTTAGGTGCAACGTTGGTCTATGCCTAACAGACAAGAAAAACTGTTTTTTGAACTACCATAAAATTTAGTTGTTTATTTGTGTGTAAGTAGTATGTAGTTCAATAAAATTTGAGAAAACAACTAGTTGCCTATCTAATTCCTACTGGTTTCATGGTGAAACCGCCCCCTAGGGGCTTTAAAAAAAAACAGGTATGTGAAAAACTTAAAAAAATGGCATTTTTATATAAATTTTAATCCAAAAATACTAGTTTGCATCACGATTTAAAAAATAAAATAAATCCGTACACAAAGGGTTAACCGGAAGTTGACACTTTTAGAAAGAGAGTTATAAACTAAGACAGAGATATGTAAGCCGTTTTACTATAAGACGTTTCGTTAGAAAGCTAGAAGCTGTCAAAATTCAAAAATGTCATTTTTCAAAACTCAATTTCTCGGAAACTATTAGGTTTATACTTATATTCCATTGAAAAAAAAAGTAACTTTATTTCTCTACGGCTTTCTGACTCATCCTGTATACTTAACTTTTTAAATTTCTAATAGACTATAAAAAACCCTAAAACTTTTGTCGTATATATTTTTTGCTAGCTGTTGGACTTTAAGAAATAATCGACCGTTTCCATACATACCAACGACCCTGTATATTTTTCCTATAACTTTCGGTTCATCTACAAACCAAGAAATTCTTTACACATAGTATTTTGTCGGTTTTACAATTCACCAAATCAACCTAAACCTCGCTTTTTAATTAAGGAAAAAATCCTAAACAAATAAAGTTTAACGAGATTGTTCCCTTCGTTTTAGATTTCGCTGAAAAATGAAAAACATGTCGGGCACACTTACTTATTCAGATTTAAAAAATTAAAGCATTTTCAACAGGTTTTAAATCATCTGTACGCATCCGTGAATCTAGTAACTTTACTGTTGCATTTATTAACTACTAGTCAAGTTTTCTGGCGAGACACAACTACTGAATGTAAGTAAAAATCTCATGAGACAACTACAAAATCAAAGAATGATCCCACAACCATGTCGCATAGAATAAGCATTGTAGGGTCGATTATATTATTTATAAATTCTTGTTTTGCTGAATTGAGTTTATATAAAGTAACTGCATTATCCCACTCCTGATTTTATATTTTAGTTAAAAAAAAAAACATAAAATCGCATTTTATCTGGTAGGTATACTGAATGCTGTTAACTTATTAATGTTGTTTGTATGAACCTGGCGCTCCATATATTAAATTTTATTTTAATTTAACTTAATTATAGCTTTTAATTAGCAGTCACGATTTTAAATAAAATTATGCGAGTCCACTTAATTCAAATAAACTTTTAAGTGGGCTGTTCCTGCTTAAATTATTGTAAAGCGTCGGTTCTGTATCACAAATTTCGCCGAGATATGAAAAGCCTTTCAAAACTGGTTTTGGTTTGGGCCAACTTGTTTATTTTTGTAGCAGTGAAGTCCCCTAACAAGTTTCAAAATATAATTTTATTAAACTTTACTTATCAACAATAATTAATTGCTTTAAAAAAAAAATTAGCTCAATTAGTATTAACAAATTATGCTATAATTAAATTGTTCATTAGGCACTTGGGACTAAATAATTTGAATATTATTATAATGTGATGTGTGTTTTAGTTTTAGCATATTGTTCTCTATTTTAATAACTAATTTTTAATGAGTATTATTTTTCTACTGTTTTTAATTTTGTATTGATGTTCCTACAGAGTGTCTACTTTGTCTAGGCTTCTCGCAACACAGTTAAGTAATCGGGTCAACGATTTCATATCAAACAACAATATTTTACCACCAGAGCAAATACGACTGGCTACTAATATACTAAGAAGTTTTAATCGCCGCCTTCAACAGGAGCAGTCTTCTTTGATGTTTTAAAAGCATTCGATAAAGTGAGGCACGACGGCGTTATACTAAAACTAATAAGGATACGTATGCCTGATAACTTAATCAAGCTTGGACACTGGCAGATGTAGCATTCTTGCTCTTGCATGCATCACCTGGCCCGTTCGACAAGAATAAGTAAGATCCGTCAGATTCCATAGCCTCACTGACGAGCCGTTATACAGCGAAACGCGTCTGGGGATAGATCTGGCGGAAGGAAGCAACCTTTATATTTTCTTTTATTAAGCTTATTTCATCATATCTCGAGGACTATCGCAGTATCATCTCAACAACAAGATTAATCAAAGCAGGCGTCACGCAAGGGTCGCCTTTGGCAGCGATACTTGATAATATATACACAGCCCACATCCCAGTGTATGCTCGGACACAACAATTATCGCCAGCTCGGGAGTGCCCTGAATTGTAATCTCATATCTGCAACATTACTCAAAAATGGCTCGATACTTGGAAACTCAAACTGAATGAGGAAAACTCACAAGCCATCTTCTTCTCGAAGGCAAGGCGTCAATTGCCAGAAACCAGGGTCAGAATAAACAAAAAACTGGTGTAACAAAGTTAAATACCTGCACAGTAAAAAATATCCACCTGGTAAAAATCATTTCAGGAGTGGTAAAAAAAAGTAGTGTTAATGTTAACACCCGGATCAACATAATTTACCACATTTTTACACTTAAATGGGACCAAAGTTGTTGTATTAAATTTGCCTATGAATTTAACTCTCTGAAAAGTTAATTTTGTTGAATGGGTGTTATTTATTTTACACTCAATTAGGAAAATTAAATACAAGGACAATTAATAACACCATATTAGCGTGTAAATAAAACCCGCTAGAAGGTTATTTTAACACATTGAGTGTAAAACTTATTCTTTAATCGTTTTTTTACACGGCCCCGGGTGAAAATACCTAAACCCGTGTTACCGAAAAGACAGGCGGCAACAAGTGGAGTGAAATTTTAGGAATTGACAGATGACGCCGACGCTACATGCAAATTCAACTTTCAAGTCAGTCTGATTGTGCTCTTTGAACGTGATATAGAATAATGTTATATTTAAATTAAAATATAGAAACAAAGCAAAGTTCTGTAAAGTGCCAAATGAGAGTGCCTCTTATGAGGATCTTGTTGAATTGGGTAAACATATTAACGAAATTTAATAGAAACCTTACTAATAAGTACGCCATTTTTAAGAAACTAAGTAGGTATTTACATTGCTACAGTTTTCCCTTTAGCTTTTAAATTATTCTGATATAAGCTTATAATACATATGTATTCCTGTTTTATATAAATACTTATGTACCTACCTACATATTTTACTTCATAGATCTCTAAATAAATATACGATTAATATAATACTTGTCATTTTCATTCTTTTATATTGTTCCAAAGTATACTTTTCTTTAATTGTTGTTCTAAGTATACATCCCTATATTCATTATGTTATTTGTTTTGTTAAGCTAAACAATGAGGTACATTAAACGTAGATATATATATATATATGTTTAATTTATTAAATTGTAAACTATTAATAGGTGTGTCATTTTGTTCAACTAGTGATAATAATAAGTGTAAAAAAATCACAGGGTTTTCCAGTTCTGTTGTAACCATCATTTTGTTTATAAATAAACGATAAATAATACTCAATATTTTCATTCATTTAACAAACCTTTTCCAAGCGATCTGAAGATTTATATATATTAGGGGCTACTACTTTCGGCTTTGATTAAGTCATTCAATCATGTATACTAAGCAGAAGTTAATAATGTAAAAAATCTCGAATGCATAATTTTTAACATTTTAATTATAAACGCCCGGTTAGTTTGATACGGGATTAAATTACTTAAACAAAGTGGAAAGTATTCTAGCCCTGGATAGATTATTTTATTACACTCACTATAGCAAAGTCACACCCAAATAAAATAAAACTTACACTACCATAATAATATGATATTTACACTAATGAGTGTGGTCCTCACTATAGCAAAGTCACACCCAAATAAAATAAAACTTACACTACCATAATAATATGATATTTACACTAATGAGTGTGGTCCTATATGTACCACCATTGAGTGTTAAATTTAACACTCAATTTTTTACTGTGTACGCTTAGAAATACGAAAGAAACACAAGTATCTAAAAGATTGGCTACTATCTTAAGAACTAAACGAGCATGGATTTTAAAAAAGAAAAAAAATCTCAAAGAAATAAAAAACTCGAAGAAATCGAACAAAAACAAAGAAATTAAGAGAAACCAAAACCTCCGAGAAGTAATCGAGAAGAATTATCGACAAACAGCAGGAGTCAAAGCTAGTAAGCTACCTCAAAAACCACCATTACACTACGCAAAGTTCTTGTCCAAAAAATTGATCAATTTCTTGAACAAGAAATTGACAAGAATTGTAAGCTTTATTAATAAACAATACCCAATCTTTTGCCGAATTGTCAAATAATCCAGTGTTATTTACCAACAAAACTCTGTGAACTACTAACTATTGTGGGCATATTTTTTTCAGAAGTCTAACAACAAGAAGAACAAACTGCTTCAGTAGTTATCTGTTACGATATTTTAACCAACATGACGACGACTAATCATAAACAAATATACAATTTAATCTTTTAACTAAAAAAATTAAATTATTCTTACTTCAAAATTCGGTTAGCTCAGATAATTGAATGCTGAATGCTCAAATGTCTTCAAAATTATTAATTGTAAGAAGAAACTGGACGACATATTAGTTGTTTTCACGGGTAAATAAATTATAAGTCAACTTGTACACTTTCTTGGCTAAGAAATTGTCCTGCGGAATACGGGCTTAAGAAGACATTTCTACGACTTTTGCTTTATCTATCAAATTTTAATCTTTACTGTTGATAGTTTTGAAAATCCATTTTTAAGGTGTGATTAATTTGTTGGTATAATTTGTGCTTTCGAGTAACCAAATAAAACAAACCGGTAGACACAGTTAATCAAAAAGAAGTCGTATTTTTCAATTATTAGGAGAGCTTATTACAATACGAGAACTTTATCTGTTTATTATACCAGCTATATGAATACAGGGGCTGGTAATTTACTACGCAGAACCCCATGACCGGGTTAAAAAAAACACACTGTATATAGTAAAATGGAATACCTTAATTAACTTTTTGATTAGTTCCGTTTACTTTCCGCCTTTGCTTTAGCCAATATTTAAAATAGCTAAGGAAATAATGTTGGCCTGTTTATCAAGCTTTAATTTACTTGTTGTGTTCCTTCCTTATCCGCTTTGTTCTTTAATGAATAAAAGGATTTCCTTTGTAATTAGTGAACTAGAAAAAAGTTGTAAGACTTGCTTTTCAGTATAGCACCGCAGCGCTACGAAATAGAAACGGGTATCGTTTTTATTGTTGTGATAAATTAATATGTATGATTGTTTGTTGAAGCTCGAGACGAAGGAAACTTAGCCGATTTAGATGGAAGTAAAAAAAATTTAATCTGAGAATACCTTTCTGCAAGGAGGATGCTTTAAATGTTGTTTAAGTTGATAAAAACGCTCGATTTCTCATTGGAATGAAAAAAAGCGATTTTAGTGCTTTGAGTGTGGAGTATTTTAGCGATGATCGAGTTTGGACTTAGAGTCAAGAGGGCTTACAAAAAGACGACATCGACACCTCAAACATATAAATCGATTGTAGGGTAGGGACTTTAAAAGTAGATGTATTTGAATATACTCTAACTTATAAGACTTTTCCGTTACTTGCCTTAATTCGATTACTTGACTAGTTTTCAGACAATATCCTTTAAGTAACTCCAAAGAAAAAAGTCTAAAGGTGTTATGTCTGGTGACCTTGCAGGCCATCTGTAATACTCTCTGTCCAAATGATCCTTAACAATTTGAGCATTATGAGCAAAAACCCTGTCCTGCTGCTATTCTGTACTCAAAGGGTTCTAACCGTTCTGCAAGTATGCCTTAACAATCAGCAACAAACATTAATTCCAAAAACGCGTTGATTTCATCTTTCTTTTATGCAACTAGAATTATTCTGGGACCAATAGCGACAATTATATCGGTTCAATATCTCGCTTCATAAAATGTTGGACAACATATTTACATTTTGGCAATACAATTCGGAAAATGTTTCCAAGAATTTTAGTCTTCGTCCGGCAACCCTGGCTCCAATCTGTGGACTAATTTGGATTTGTATGGATAAAACTAGTGGTTGTGAAGATCCCTCTATGAAGAGCTTATGGAAACACCAGTCTTTTCCTTGATTTTGGCTATTGATGTTTTAGGATTATCATCAACTTGCTGTAAAACTTGGGCTGCGTTTTAATTATTTGTAGCAATTTCTCTACCATCTCTTTTCGGTTTTATAAATTTCGACTTGGAAATTCATTCTATCCCAAAATGTCATCAAACTTAGATACTGGCTACTCAAGCGATGAAGGCGTAGGGATGGTAGGTTGAGAGCTAGATTTTGCATAGTTCAATCCTATGTAAAATGGCGCCTTCACGTCAATTTGTGTATGCATAGATACACAACTAGATTTGAGGGTTTAAACGATGTTAACTTCATCCAGAGCCATTTTATGGTAGGTAATAATAATAGAGCGATGCAAGATCACTCTAGGTGTAGTGATTGCCGTGAAAGACTGTTTACGGTCTTTCAGCAAGATTCGTGTCTTATTTGTAATAGAATGTAAATTCGACATGAATAGAGAAATATGTTTCACTGATTCAGACTAGAAAATATCAGTGCAAACGTCTTTTTTTCATTGCAGCAGTTATTTCAAGCAACGCCTGGATTTTTTAAGCAATAAATTCTTCTTGGTTAGGTACTTCCAACCCAATTATATGGCTCTGTTGAGATGTGTGACTTCTTACATCCGGGTAGAACAAGTATATTGTCGTCGGCAAAGGTCTATATGCAATTTTTTTAAAAAGGTGTTTAATGTAGGAAATAGGGTGGGATGCAAAATGCCTATGCCAAGCCATATTTCCAAGTTGTCACCCAATGAAATAATTGACTCAACCAAGGAAATCGACTCTCATGTCATTACTATATCTGGTTGGCTTATGTTAGTTCGGGTTAGTTTTGATTTTTTTAAGAAACAAGTGACCTAAGCTAACTTGGAGTTGATTGATATTAAACTTGACATGGTATAAAATATTTATAATGTTATTGTTAAAAGTAAATAAATTTATTTTTTGAGTAGGGAAATTGGATAACGAACGTAACTACTGATCTAACCATTCGAACGAAATAAACACTTTTAACACACACATTATACAATATTTTATCTATAAACACTTTGGTGAATAAAGAAGTAACACCTATTCCAACAAACTCAAAATTAAAGCCATAAAAATCCTAAATCAAGCCAATTACGTTATTTCTTTGGTGTTAGTTACGGAAAAATTCGCTATCAATAATCTGTGAAAAGCGTTATTTTTGAATTTGTGCGATTTTCTATGCATAATCTAGAAGAAAACCATCTAAATGTGGAAACAATTGAAGCAGCTAGTAGAGCTACCTTTGAGTTATTGCTGAAACCGTCAAGGGAATAGTAAGAAATCGCTTATGAAAATTTTCTGCTGAGATTCAATTTGAAAGGCATTTCTGAAAAATACATTAAAAATATATTTCTCACATATTTCGATGAGATATAGATATCAGTAAGTCACTTTTTTTAAGCGAAAAGGAGAAGGCTATAACCTAAATAGTCTATGATTTTGACGAAATATCAAATTGGTCAGTTCCTGGAAATGATTAATGTAGCCACTATATTAGCTATATTTAGTGTTCTTCGCAAAGAAGAGCTGTTCTATTTGACAATCGACAACATCAATGATTTGGACACTACATTAGTGGTGAACATTCCAGATACAAAAACTAAGGTTCCGCTAACTCTCACTGTAGTTGAGCCATTTTATTTAGCTTGTACAGAAAATATAGAGCTGCTTGGCTAGCAGATATCGATCATCGTAGAATTTTTATCAAATACTGGCATACCCTGATGCAAGCTTAAGTACTATCAAAAGACACGATGAGTGGAAGTCCTGAACAGTGGCAGAAAGATATTATATTGAAAATTTACTGGAAAATAAGAAGAGAATCATTAAAAGGCGTGCGTCGTCCAGTTGTTTCCATTCCCTCCACAAGCAGATAAAATGACAACAAATCCTTAATAAGTGAAATTATAGAAGAACTTAATATTTCTGGTTGTTCAAATTGTGCAATAAATGTTATTGTTAATAATAAAAGTTAAAAAATCCTTGTATTTATTTTTAACACTAGTACCTTATAATTACATTCTAGACACCGACAATAAGCGTTAAAAAGTAGGTATACTTTTAATAGTGTTCGTAGATAAAATTATTAGTTAAGTTACGTTTAAATAGTTTTTCCACAAAACTGCCTTTGTCATTACTGTAATCTCTTAATCATTAGACCGACAAAACACAGCAAATGAATTAAAAAATAAAACAAAATATACTCTGCACTCGCGAAAATAACTTCTCCGTTCCCTTAAATATTGACTGAAACAACGAAGTTAGGTGAACTGGAAAATCCGGAGCAAAAACCCAAAGTGGATTTTTGATGTTTGAATGAGCTTCATCGGTGCATTTAAACTCAGTGTTTTTTTTTTCAGCTGTTGATCGGTTTTATTATTATTGGAAGCTTGCAAAAATTTCTTGTGAACTTTTCATCCACGACATTTTAATTAGCTTTGCTTATTACGTAATTTTACAATTAAAGTGTATACATTTAAATCCGAAAGTGGTGCTATGCTTAATTACATTCTAGACGGTTTGCAACTCCTTTTCAAATGTTAGGCGGAAAAAATGTCCGTCGTTTTGCAAAAATGTCAGCTACTTTTAGCTAACGACTCCAAAGAAATAATATTAAGGGGATTCAAATCTGAAAAAAGATCGTAAATATTTCCCGCTGTCAACGGCAATTAATTAAATTGTTACACAGATATAGGTCCTTGCCGTAAAATTTAGTATGACCTCCAAATGCCAAAAACACTTGAATAGATCTATATGACATGTTACATTAAATGCAATCTAGATATAATAAATATACCAGATGTGTTAACTGAAACAATAACGTTCAGATATCTGTGAAAGAAATCCTGCAAACTTGGCATCGTCAGACGTCTGAAGCACTTTTAGCAGGGGGAAGTGTAATTGGCTACTTGCACCTACCACCTTTCTCCAACAACTTTTGCGAATATTTATTTATTTGGTTTGGTGCTACTGTTCTACGCATTTTCCAATTGTTTATGGATCGAATTCCAGGTAAAAGATATAGGTGGTGCTATTCAAAGATATGTATATTCAAGTTGTCCCCCTTTTTTGACACACGCTTTATATTTAAAAATAATTTCCAAATGTAGTCCCTTATTACAGATATCCGAAATTTGTATCTGTAATGGTATGGAATTTAGAGGATCAAGGACCCAGTATAGGGTAAACTTGACATTCAGTTGACAATCAAAATTTAATGAAATGTTAAATTGTAATTATTATTAATCAAGTACTGACACAGTTTTAGTAGTATGCTCACCGTTATCAATTTATGGAATATAATAAATGTACCCATACCGAATTTATCTATAATATGGGATGGACATTAAGCTTTTCCTGTCAAATTTTCCGCAAACCGGCAATTTATTGACAATATTTCGCGTAAGCATAATAACCGCCATCAATTCATCCATTTACTAATAATCTTGTATTATAGCCTGTTTCTGTAATAAAATTAGTTGCCGGAATATTAATCATTATTGTTAATTCTATGACATATTGTTCAGTATAATTAAAATATGCTGGTATTGAGTATCTTTACAGCCCGATATTGTGTTAGGAAATTGTATTGCCATTGTGTAGGCGCGTTTCATATGAAGGGCTCTATGCAAACAGTCCAAATGTGACTTTTATAGTTCCATTATTATATTTTTAAAATCCTTGTGGAAATATTGCCCTTTAAGATAATAATTATCTTTTTTTTTTATAAGTTATGCCTTATATTATCTTTATTATCCTCAAGTCTCCACACATATTCTGTTAGTAGTTTTGTTTTTAAAAAAAAAGTAATAACTGACACTTAGGGGCTTTTTAACAAAATTAAACAATTTATGGGATACATTTAACAAATAATATACCTATTTGATAATAGTAATCGTAGTAAAGCTTTTATTTAAATCCTATAAGCAACACAAAATTTTTAATATGAACTTAAAAATATTTAAACTGGACATTCAATAAAATGAAACAAAATGAGTTAACATGTTATTCATATTGTTCAGCATCTGGTAGTTCTTCTACTTCCATCGCTGTTCTCTCTTCAGGCTCTTCATCCAGCACCTTGTAAAATTCTCGATTCTTTTCGTTTTTGATATGTCGAACGAGTAATTTAACGTTTTCAAGCTTCTCGGGTTTAAGTTTTAAAAAATTCTAGTACGCGTTCATTGGAATAAGGTTTGCCACAAGTTTTGAATAACCCACCTTGTAAAGCGTGAAGGGACTAATATAATCACCAGTCATAGTATGTCTCATTTTTGGTTTATCAGTAGTCGAAAACATAACAGATCTTATGTTATCGGACTAAAGTTCTTCCACTTTTAGTGTCACAGAACTATCAAACTCTGGAATATTGCTGTTTGTCGTCAGCAAGGAGTTTTCCATGCATACTATTTGAAAGGGATTTTTAGGTCGTGCATTATGGATAAGTCTTATGTAGTAGTCAGAGTTATCTCTTTTTCTCAATTAATACAAAGCACCGATCTATTGGCATCATGGAATGTCCTGGAATAGGATAGTACACAAAAATAACGTCAAACACTCTGGAGGCGCAAAGAGAATCTAAATAGGTGAATAAAAATCTGTTCTTATTCTGCGACTAGCAGTTATCACAGGAAATTGACAGTTTAGTTGGTTCGTCGGTCTTGTGTATTCTAATATAATATTGCAAAGCTGTAATAACTTCATTAGGACTCTTTGATGCAAAATTTTTGGTAAAAAGAAACATTATAGCCTCATTCGTAACTACGTTATTGATACCGAAATTATGGAGCCATAGCTGTCTTTTATATTATTTATCACAAATATTAGTAACAGGCAATGGTAAGTTTTTCTGGAAATTCAAGCAAATTACAAGTTCTTGCTTACTCTGCTCTTCTTTCTTTTGCTTTAGAAGATCAAAAAATACTTGGGATCGACGTAGATGTGGCTCCTTAGCAGTGTTAGGGGATGCTATATCGCCTTCAATATTTCGTAACTTTGCTGAATTAAGATCTGCGATATCCATAGTACATATTGCGCATAATATATATTTTCTTGGATGCGTAAATGAGTAGTTCAAATTTTCTATAAAAGTTTTATGAAACATTCCATATTTTATTATATTATCAGGAAAGCTTTAGCATTAATCTTTATGAAGCTTGGCCACTGTAAGGTCAGACTGAAGAAACTTCTTGCATCTATTTTGGGAGCGGCTGTAGTGAGATTCTATGCTAGGTAACCCTTTTAAAAAAGTATTCACTTTGTCAAGAGTATCTCGGGGTAATTTATTTTTGCGATTAGAATGCTTCCCTTTAAAATCTCCTACATCTGCTGTTTGTTGATACACAGTAATGCGACTTGGGGACTTTTTGTATGGTGCCCTTCATATGTACAAAAATGCATAGAATTAGAACTGATTTTACTTTTGATGGACTACTGAAAACTTTGCGGTAAAAGAAGTGGGTAATTTTTTCTATATTTTATTAAGATCATTGGGGATCTTGGTTTTATAAAGTAACAAAATAATGTAGACATATTTTAGTCCTCCAAAGGAATTGAAAATGCTACCCTGACTATCATAACTACTATTATATTCTATTTCTTAATGGTAGGCAGTACAGCCAAGGATTATTAGTCGTAAAATCGCAAAAAACGATGAAGTGTGACAACACTCTTACTGTGTAATTCAAACTTCTAAGATGAAACTATTGACGCCTAAGAAGCCAAAGAATAATTCACTTTAAAACCAACACTACAACTTCAATTTTCCCCTTTCAAATTTTCAACCAATTGCGTTACTTCCCACCTTGTCCAAAACTATGGAAAAATTTGTAAAACTGCGGTTGATGTCATTTCTAGATAAACACAACCTTTTGTCCATCCAACAGCTTGGGTTTTAGGCTTCAAAGGGTACGAGCGATGCCATCTTCGGGTTCCTTGAGCATCTGTACGTGTCCTTAAACTCTGGTAAGGCTGCTGCGGCTGTCTTCTGTGATTTATTGAAAGTATTTGATTGCGTGGATCACCGAAGATTGCTGTTGAAGTTGAAGGCGTATGGGCTAAGAGGAACTGCCTTAGATTAACAGGTCAGGTGCAGAGAGTCGTGTTTAATAACAACAGCTCTGATGAACTTAGTACTGACATGGGTGTTCCACAAGGGTCCTCTGCTCTTTTTGGTCTACTTCAATGACGTGCCTCATCCGCGAATATCTGGGATATTTACTATTTTTGCTGATGATACACCATCCTTTGGTACGGAACAGACCTTGGCAAGCTTGAAATTGACATGAGTAATGATTTGGACAGGATGAAGGGCTGGTGCGATGCAAATCTGTTATCTTTTAATATCCTAAAAACAAATGAATTGAATTCTAAGTGTATTGTAGATAATGTTTTTATAGAGAATGAGAAAATTTCAACACTTTCGGTAATTTTTAGGATTATCAATATACAGCTCTCTTAAATTTGAAACTTATATTAACGATTCATGTAACAAAATTTCTTCAAACTGTTATGTCCTGAGGTTGATATCAAACAACTTAGATTTCACTGAAGCAAGGAGCTCTTACTGTGTCCTAATAGAGTTCCATCCTCGCTATGGAATGTGTTTCTTGGGTTCATTCTTCCAATATTTATTTCACTTTGTATTTGTTCTGCAAAAGAGAACAATAAGGTATATGTGTGGTGCTAAAGTTAGGGATTCTTGTCGCCCACTATTTATAAAACATGCGATATTGACTCCTTGTTGTATCTTCATTCCGGAGACTGCATGTCTTGTTCATAAAAAATATAAAAGTGAGCTGTTGTTGCCAACTCATTATAATACGCGTAGATTTGTTTTGTAGTTTATTTTATTCGCTGTTTTTTTGTGTTTAAGTTCATTATCTCCATATTTTCATATGTACATATGATTGAAAGCCTGGGTACACTGTGTCATATGGGTAATGTATATTTTTTCATTTCTTGAACATCTTTATTTTAAATTAAATGAAGGAGATTTTGCTGCAGGGGGTGTGGCACTGTCGATTGGGGCTCTCAAGAGAGGTGCCTGAGGGGCTTCTGAGGGGTAACTGGAGAAGGATCAGGCGAGTGGCCTGGAGTCTTTAAGACACATGGGCGCTCCTGATCTCAGGGAAGGTGACCAGTCATTGAGACGAAGGTACCGTGTCAACCCAATGTTCGGGTATTTATACTTCGAAAGTGCTGACTCTTATTTAATTAAACTTGATATTGGGTGGCACAGTGGTCCGCGACCTCAGCGCACAGTGGTCTAGAAGTGTGAAAGTTTATAATTATAATGCAGAGCCCGCCATTTCTTGACAATATTATTAAAGAAGCTTGAGCTTTATGGCTTTAGAGGTATATCATTTAAATGGTTTAAATAATATTTATCTGAATTCTCAAGTAGTATTCTTAAATGATAAGAAATCAAAAACTAATAAAATTGATTTTGGAGTACCTCCAGGTTCAGTTATCGGTCTATTACTATTTTTAATATATATAATTGACCTTGCGTCAATTTTTATAAATGGTAAATTTACCATATTTGCTAATGATACAACAATACTTTGGCATAGTAAATATTATCTTGAATTAATTAAAATAATAATTAATGAAGATTTAATAAATGTTAAAAAGTGGTGTGAATGAATGTGAATGAAATTTTTAGGAATCTATATTACTCAAAATCTTTCTTTTAATGAACATTAAAAAAGTTATGTAGAAAATTAGCTTCAGGATGTTATGCCCTGAGAGTACTTTCCCATGAAATGAATATGGCGATTCTTTAAAATGTTGATTTTGCTTTAATAGAATCTCTTTCGAGATATGTAATTTGTTTCTGGGGAAATTCAAGCCAATATCCTCTAAATTCAATTTTTATTTTACAAAAAAGAGCTATCAGATATTTGTGCAAAGCTAGATCTAGAGATTCTTGTAAAACTCTATTTATCTCACAAAAAATGTTAACACTAACTTCAATTCTTATATTGGAAACAGTTTGTTTGATTCATGAAAAGCATAGAAATAGTATTAATTCACATACTATAATACAAGACAAACCTTTAATATATGTTTACCTATTCCTTCCTCAAGTCTTCTAAAAAAATCCATAATTTATGATTCTAAAAAAATTTTCAATTATCTTCCAGATTTTATTAAGAAAATGCCAACTTTTACAATGTTAAAAATTTATTATTGGAAAAAGCTTGTTATACTCTAGATGAATATTTTGGTGTGATACTCTGTCATAATTATTTGCATTTTTTTCTTAATTCCTATATTTTAAGTTTTACTATGTTATTATATTTTAATGTTAATTTAATTTTAAAAAAAGGCTTTGTTGATAAAAATAATACTTTATGACAATAAAGCATATTATTATTTTGATTTGATTTGAAGATTGCTTACAGGTTCTTTATTATTTTAGTTTTATTTATTGACATTTGTTTAGGACCTTTAGATTGTTTTATGTTTATTGTAGTTGCTAATAATGACTTTACTTTGTCAACAAGAAAATTGTTCTTCAGAAAATAAAGTACTTTTGAGTTTGAAAATGAAAACACTTGTACCATCCTAAAACAGGCATGCTTAAATCTAAAAGGAAAACAATATGAAAAAGCGTATTAATTTTTGGATGCTAGCAAAAAAAACACTGGAATTTTCTCGAATAAACTTTAAATCATTGTGGCATTTTTCATAATAAACAACAACACCGTCACAACGCAAAATCGTCTCTTTTTAGTACTTGGGCGGAAATTTTTAACCGGAAAACTGAAGACTTTAATAAAAGAAACGAACAACGGAATGGAGTCGTTTTAGATTAGAGCCAGGGAACGTAGAAGCCCATTTAAAAAATTTCTTTTGAAGTAAATTGTGACAGTTTTAAAGGTATCTTGTTGTTCGCTTAAATTCTAAATCATTAAATTATTGCGCTAAAATTGCTTAAATAAATAGACTGTTTTAAAGGATACTGAGGCCATAAAGGAAGTAAAACACTGCTATTTATTTTTAAAAAGTCTGTGCCAGAATAAATTTTACCCCATTTGCAAAAAGATATAATAAAATAAATGTAAATGATTATTTCTAAAAAAGTGTATATACTTGTACCGGGTGATCTGTTATATTTTGACCACCCACCTAACTCACTCATTTGAAGAGATATCAAAGAAACTTTAAGAACTAAAGTTGTTGGATCTGTCATGAATTTCTAAGACGAAACAAATGAATATCAAAAATGGCAAATATTTTACAATTTAATGTTTTCTTAAATGGAACATGCTGTATATTATACGCTCTTCTGGTTAAAACGTTTATTCTAGTTTCAAATATATATGGTTTATATGGTCTATTTTAAAAAGTTGTGTTAATAATTACAATTTTAATAAATAACATAATTAAGTAGACCTAGACAAAATAATAATGGCCTATTGAATTTGCTGTAATTGTTTATATTTTACGCATCTGTCAAATCATTTGCATTTCTTCACAAAAATTGGGTATACGAAAGAAGAAAAGTTTAAAATCTTTGGGATTTACTTAAAAAATAATAAAAATAAATACAAGGCGCGTTAATAGTATATTAACTTATATGGTGAGAATCCAAATAGAATACCAAGTCTAAATACTTTTAGAAATATATACAATTTGGTGCACACCACAAAATTATTAAAGAGAAAAATAAGAACGGTGATTAGAAATTGGAAATTCTTCTCTATTTTGAAGGTAACATAAAATCGTTAGATGTTGCTAGTTGATTGTGTAACTCAGATTTCAATGTTTCTAGAAAATCCACTGAACTCTATACGCGAAGCCATGGCGGATTTAGACAAATCATATTGGAAAGCCATTAAAACTTTAAAATATTATAACATGCATCCATATAAATTCCATAGACACCAAAAATTAAGTGAAAGCGACAAAGAAAGAAGGCTTAATTTCTGTAGGGATATTTTAGCCAGACTAGAACAAGATGGGGAGCTTTTTTCAAACATTTTATGGACTGATGAATCCACTTTCGCACCCCGGGATCACCCAATAGGAAAAATTTGCATTTTTGGGCTGATGTTAATCCACCAAAAGTCCTGGAAACAAAAAGATCTGAAAGGCGTTTCTTACATGTATGGTACGGTATATTAAATGAGAAGATTATTGGTCCAATCTGACAGGAGCAAGATATATGGAACTTTTAAATGCTATAGAAAATCGTGTAGATAAGTTACCTTCAAACGTGGCTAACTCCATAATTTGACAACAGGATGGTGCACCTCCGCATTACGTTGCCCAGGTTACTGAACGGTTAAATGCCAATTTCCAAGTTTGGATTGGGAGATGTGGTGTTATATCCTGGCCGCCTAACAGTCCCGATTTAACACCACTGGACACGTTTCTTTGGGGAACTTTGAAAAATAAAATATATTTTAAAAACAGCGATAGTATATTAGAAATTCAAGTACGAGTGATCAGCGAAATAAATAATGTTAATACTAACCATCCCGGTTGAATAATTGCGGCAATTAATAAATTAAAATCGGGGTATCAAAAATTTATTGATTCAAACGGGTGTCATTTCGAGCATTTATTATAAATGGATTGTTATATTGTTTGGTTTTATTAGGTAATACATTGTTTTACACAAAATAATTTTAAATATGGGTTTATCATCCACTAGTAGTATCTGCAAAAATTTGTTTTTCTAATGGGGATATAGGTAAAGTTTGTCGGTTTTTGTCTTTTGTTGATATTTATATTAAATTCCATTAATTTTCTTTCTATATTTTTGTAGTATCTACATACTATTTTTATAAAGAATAGTTTGCCTGTAGACAACTAGTATCTAGTAGACAAACAAAGACGTAATAACAATTGCCGCACATTCAATACGCCATTATTATTATTTTGTCAACGCCTACTAATGTTATTTATTAAAATTGTAATTATTAACACAACCCTTTAAGATAACGCTATGTATTTAAAATCAGAATAAAATTTCCCCATCAGAAGAGCCTATAATATATAGGGTGTTCCATTTAAGAAAACATGAAACTGTAAAATATTTGTAATTCTTGATGTTCATTTGTTTCTTCTTATATTATACACTTGAAGAGGATGTCATCAAATCATTTTTTTTTTAATTAATTGGAATCTAGGTTTAACACAGAAATAAACTTTTAGGTATAACTTAATGTCATTGGAAGTACTCTCCATAATCAGGTGACTCACGTATGGTCCAAAGGACGAGTCTACAGCTTCGAAAGGAATTTAGGGAATGTGGAACATTGTTGCCATAATATTATGTTTAAATTTCCAAAACATATTAATTTGTATTTAATTCAAATATACTACATAATAATATTAGACGTACGCATATCCCTGTTTAGTGTAAACACTCTGTAACATCATTTATTTTGGTAAATTTGGCAACCCACAATAAAGTGCGAATTTCTGGGCCACAAATTATCACCTGTGCCTTGATACTAGTTGTGTCTCTTTTTATCGTATAAAATAATGAATTTGTGGGAAGGTGCTTTTATCACATCTTCACAAATTTTATAGGCATTGGCGTAGTACGCGGATTTTAGAATTATAATATTTAATTTTCCGATGTAAACAAAACTAGGGAAATCCCTTAGATCTAAATTATTGCCACTCCAAACTATACATACTTCATCAACATATGTTTAGTATGCCGGGAGAATCCCAGCGAATCTACTGTTCATGATTTTGTTCTCTAAATTGTTCACCTCGCTCAAGAATGAACAAAGACAGGAACTCATTGCCAATCCTGACTTTTGCTTAAACATTCTCTGATTAAGTTTTGTTCTAGAACTGTAGATAGTAACAAGGTAAGGTCTGGAGTTGATCAGTTGGGTAAACCCTTCCTTCTCAACAATCTATCAACTTAATTGTACATTGGATTTATATGGCCATTGTAAGACCTATACTAACCTATGTGGTCGTGGTCTGGTGGACTGCTTTGGAAAAAGTAGTACACACAAAAAAACTAACGAAGATACAACGTGTAGGTCTTGAGGAGTAACTGGTGCTCTTCACTCCACACCGACGGCGCCTTTAGAAGTGATGTAACATCTGCTGCCCATGAATATTTATGGAGAAAGTATAGCTGCAAAAAGTGCTCTACGACTAAAATACTCGAAATGCTGGAACGACACCAACCACGAGCACAGCAGTATACTAAGGACATATCCAGTCCAAAATTTGCGAGAGCTGACTGATTACATCGTCCCACTAACAGACTTCATATAGGGGTTTTCTGTGCTCATTCCGACTAAGGAAGAGTGGGAGGGCAATCAGTTAACAATGGAGACGGGTCACTCGATTTTCAAAGGCGGTTCAAAAATGGACGTCGGAGTGGGAGCTGGTATATGAAAATAAAGAGGTCATATAGACTTCTGGGCTACTGCAGCATTTTTCAAGCAGAAGTTACGGCAGTAGATAAAGCAGTAAAAATCATGCAGGAACATCCGGACCTGAGAGCAGCTACATCAATAGCTATCTATGTAGATAGTCAAGTAGCGATAAAGGCCCAACATCGAGTCACTCTGTGTTGTTCTGTGTGCTGCGCGCTCGCCAAAGAGGGTGCAGGCATGTCCGTCGATCTAGCAGAGAATACCGTGGTTAAACCACTGGAATCGGTCAAAGAGGAGATAGATCGCATAGCCAACCAACTTGCAATAAGCAGATGGACAAGGCTAACAACCTGTAGGATCTTCAAGCAATTGTGATTCTACTTGATAATAGGAAAACCGCAGCGTTATTATAATACAGTCGGGTTTCTGCAGAAGTTGCAAAGACGAAGAAGAGGAGGAAAGTATTCAATATTTCTTGTGTGAATACCCGCGCCTTGCAGGAAGAAGGACTAATGCCATGGGCCAACTATTCTTCAATAATCTGGAGGAAGTTGGTAGCTTACAATTGATTCGACTTTTATTATAGGTTTATTAACAGTAGTGGCTGGTTCAAGTGAGCTGCCAAGAATCTTCTGTGTTATGCGTCGCAGTAGCCATCAGGGAGTTAATGCTGATAGGTTCCGCGGAATATGTGTTGCATCACAACGATCCTTATAGGACTATGTGAGACTATCTGGACATACCAGAGGTTGGTCACTCTAACCTAACCTTACCTAAATCCTTCCTTCTCAGCGATCTATCAAGTAAATTGATGCAATCAGCTGTAGTTGATGCAATCAGCTGGGAAAATGCTGGAGAATAAATTATTTTAGTCATGTAATATGAATCTAGAGTTTGGTAAAAGCTCTATATTCTTGAAGTATCATTTTCAAGAGTCTGTTGCTCCGCGTTGAAGCATTGGGCGACCCATGTTAATTTGAACTTTTTTCATTTTCTATTACGTAGAATCATACCTTTAAATAAAAATTTGTCATTGTCATTTCCTGGCACTTTATATAATAATTGAATCAAGTGTATTATTATTTGAAATTAAATATATATCGAAACATGAATGGACTGAGAAGACATAAGAAGCGCGGCTGAATTGTTTATCGGAAAAAAAATCGTCTTTTATTAAAATTAGAAATTTATTTAGAATCCCCGCGTAAAATGTATTCAAAAATACACTGTATTCGTTACTGTTAAAGTTTATTTTGTATAGAACAATACAAGCCAAGAGAGAAATGTTTTTCGACACGAGGGTAAAATTTTTTTACAAGAAATCTGTAATCGCTTTATAAAAGAAACAAAGGACAAATTGAAACAGGTCCCTTTTAAATTAAACTGGGACATAGAGGGCGATAAACAAATTTCTTTGTTCTATGTGCCCTTATTCCTTAGGCATTTTTGTCCGTAAAACGTTTTGCTTTATTAAATTTTAAGGTTAAAAGTTATTAAGCTAAATTAAATCAAGATAGCCTTTATTAGAACTCCCATAGACTATCGCACTTTGCTTTCGTTATTCCCTCATTTTTCTCAAGCGTTCCTGTCAGTTTTTTTTTTGTTTGTTTATTAGTGGTCTTAGGAATAGATGATTAATGCAATGGATCAATGCTATTACCTTAACAGCGGATGTGAAGTAAGCATCTGCACCCTCAGTTAGAGTGCGGGGGGGACATATCGGAAACGTCAACTGAAACGTTTGTTGTCAAAAAGTAACGTGCTTGAGGAAGTTGTAATAAAATTCCAATAAAAACCTGGTGTGCAGTGAATCTGTATGTTATAATTTGAGTGTTATCGGTAATTAACGTGATTCGAGTAGCTCGCAGAATTATTCAGAATCGTGGATAGATATTTAAGTAGACGTTAAGGGGCATCAGACGATAGTGAAGCATCAACAAGTGAACAGACAAGAGTGGTCCCGAAAATAAAATCAAGAAAATATTTTTTTATAAGAATATTTAAATTGGGTTTACCAGCACTGAAGTAAATGAAGAAGAAATGCCCCTGTGTGTCATGTGCTCGAAAATTTTGACAACAGATAGCATGAAACCTATAAAGTTAAACAACATTTGGAAACGCTTCATAAGAGGTACACTGCGCGGCATATAAAACTGGTACACTTTGATTTTATCTATGTAAATCGGGTTTTATAATATTTGCTATCAATCATGCTTTGCATAAGAATGACACCTAATACACCTGTCACTATGACAAATAATAGGATATTATGTCAAAAATTTCCATTTTACGTTATAGCGATGCCAAGGCAGTTGAGTAATTTCGAAAAGTTGCAAATAATTTCCAAAATAGAGGCTGGTTGGTCTGTAAAAATACTGGCCGAAGAATATAATAGAAGCAAAACTACTATCCAGAATTTAAGAGAAAGATGGGATATTGAACAAACTGTTGAAAGAAGAAGAGGGACAGGAATATCGTGTATAACTAACGAACAGCAAGATGCAAATTTAGTTAATTTTGTAAGAGACCATCCTTTTGATTGTGCAAGAAAAGCTAAAGTTGAAACAAATTTCCCCGCTTCTGTCACAACTGCGTTAAGAAGGATTCGAAAAACGGAATTAAAAAATTGTGCAGCGGCAAAAAAATATAAACTTTCCCAAGAAAGAAAACAAGGTAGAATTATTTTTGCTCTTAATTACCTGTTAAATGATGTAGTAAATTTTTGGGGGAGAGTTATATTCTCTGACGAGAAAGTATTTCAATCGTATCATGATGATCATATTCGAGTATATAGACCGCCTCGGTCCAGATACGAAGAAAAGTATATTTCTCCAAGCGATAAATCGAGAAGATTTTCAGTGAAGGTTTGGGCTTGGATGTACAGAGGGGGATTAGGAGTATGTTGGGACATTGACGGAAGATTGAATGCAACGAAATATATAGATATTTTAGATAATGTAATGTTGCCTTCAGTCAGGGAGGTTTTTCCGAACAACAATTTTATTTTTCAACAAGATAATTGTTCAGTCCACACTGCTAACTGTGTGAGGAATTATTTTGATGAACACAATATTCAAGTTCTTCCTTGGCAATCAAAGAGCCCGGATCTTAATCCTATAGAAAATATTTGGGGAATTATGGTAAAAAAAATTCGAAAATTAAATATCGTTCCGCAAAATAGGCAACAGCTGTGGACTCTTATTGAGGATGTTTGGGAAAACCTGTCCGAAGATCCAAATTTAGCATTAAATTTAATAAATTCTGTACCAATAAGGTTACAAAAAGTGCTAGATAATAATGGAGCTATCTATGACTAGTTATTAACTTAAAATAATGTATAATTTTACTTAGCAGATGAATTTTTTTAAAATTAAACCGATTTAATTATCTTTTCTATAGTGAAGTTTATTTATTTACTCAGAAGGTTAAAGGAATTTTCGAATAGCTGACAGTACTGTTTCTTAAAGCCATAACCAACAAAATTCATTGTTAGACAAACGTCATAAACGACCAATTTACAAAGCTTAAAAAAGCTAATTTTTAGCCTACAACAGTTGTACCAGTTTTATATGATGCGCAGTTGATAAACTACGAGAATTTTTCGAATTAAAATTAAAATCACATTACTTGCCTTTTACAAAGTTTTATATCAGATAGCCAGAAGTAAAACGCCTCACACTATTGGTGAAGAGCTTATTCTGTCAGCTGCAATTGAGATTGTACAAACTATGTTTGAAAATAATTTTGCCAAACAATTGCAGTTCATACCTCTATCAAATGATACTGTTGCCTGTCGAATTGGTGATATAGCTGAAGATGTACAGCATCAGCTTTTTGGGAAGTGCTTGACTATTTTTTTTTCACTTTAGCTTGATGAGGCAACAGATAAAAATAAAGATGCTAATTTAATTCCTTATGTTCAATTCTGTGATGGCATGTCAGCAGTAAAATAACTACTATTCTGCAAATCATTAGAACGTAAAGCAACAGCACTTGCATTATTTGCTATCTTAAAGGATTTTCTAAACCAGGCAAATATAAATTGAAAATAATGTATCGGAATATGCATCGATGGTGCCCGTACAATATCTGGAAGATTCCAGAGTGTTACAGTACAGAAGAAAATCATAGCTAACTACCTGCGACTAAAAAATAATCTGGATATTTTAAAATACTACTACCTCAAGCAATTTCCGCGAGATACCTCCAATTGCCTCGAAATACTTCGAATTTCTTGCAAAATACCTGAAATTACTTGCAAAATGTCATACGTTATTATTTCTAATAGATTGAACTCTAAGCTAAGACTATCTAAACTTACCTATGCAGACTTGTCTAAGGTATAGATATTGTGTGAAATTTACGTACCTGAAAACAAAAAAATAATTCAGTTTAATTCTACCAGAAAGCATACATATTTTAAAAATATATTAAAAATTTTAAAAATGCATACATTTAAAGAGCGCGTCTATAGCTTGGAAGACATTCAGTGAATTAACAGTTTTATTTTTGGAAAAATATTTGGACATCTGAATATTAGTATTCTAATCTGTTCATACAATCTGTTCCAAACTATACTACGGTCCCAAAATAATTGGCAGTGACTTATTTTTACCGGAGTGTGCAAGACGTAAGGGGAACGCCAATTCCAGATGCGTATCATTATAAACAATAATGATTCAAGAAATATATGAATTTTTTGTTTATTATTATAATATATTTACATTTACTATAATAAATATAATATTATAAATTAAGCTGAAAAGTAAATTAAGCTTTTACATTTGGTGATCTAATGAAGTAAATAGAGAAACTAAATACGCAGGCATAAAATACAAAAAGAATAATAAAACAACGGTATATGTTATTTTCATAATGTTTTTATTATACTACATAATAATAGAAACATATGATAGTGGAAAACCTAAACCTAAATTATAAATGTTTATAAATTTCCTAACTATTGTTAAATAATGAACACTAATTGATAATAATTTGACAAATTATATTCCACGCCGACATTAAAAAGTATTATAATGACAATACGTTACAGTTTTAAATTCATTATTACCATTACAGCGATTATTCACTATCTGACGATGAAAACATTTCATTACTGTCGCTACTGCTGTCATCTGCAGGATTTATTATAATAGGTTCTACCATGACTTCAACGCGTACATCTAAGTCTCACATTTTTTTTAGGCCCTCGACATGTAATACGCACTAATGCTAATCTGCTGCTTGTACATTCGCTATTACCGTTTTTAACAGTTCTTTAACTTCTTAATTAAAAAGTTTTATTATTTACTCGCCACTTCGCCTTTTATCTATGCCCATATAAGCTCGATTGGATTTAGTTCACAATGGTAAGGCGGGAAACGTAATATTGTAACACCTCGTTCACAAGCCATTTCATCCACTACATATTTCATATACATATATATTTAAGAAGCAGTCCATATTCTGTGGCGAGATTGTAAATAGAAATAAAGGTCTGTCTTTACCACCAAATAACTTTATTTGCCCCTCTAGGGTAGAAAACAAGGGTTATAGAAATACATAAAATGACGATGAATTAAATTAAATTTCTTAATGCATGTGTTGTACTAGTTTCGACTTTAGAGAAAGTCATCCTCAGCAACTAAACATTTAAGAGATTTTAATACGAAAAGAAGTTAAAACAGTTGGGGGAGCAGAGAGGTGATTCAATAATACAATACAATATAATGTAGATTATGCAACCTTTGGAATCGACAGGAGTTTAGTATAAGAACGGTGTATCTCCATGTAAAGGTAGGGGTTGATTTATACGCAAGTAGTCCTTAAGCATTAAGAAATTTAATTTAATTCATCTTCATCTTATGTATTTTTATAACCCTTGTTTTCTACCCTAGAGGGGCAAATAAAGTTATCTGGTGGTAAAGACAGACCTTTATTTCTATCATATATATATTTTTTTGTGAAGTCTTGCAAGATCGAGCAATTACACTTTTAGCATTTTTTCGCTAAATGCATAATTTTTTTCTTCGAGCCAGTCAACAATCTTTCCTTTTCGCCATGCAGAAGTTGGCAAAGCTTCCACCCGACGGCTGTGGTATAGTGCATTATCCATCACGATTACCGACCCATGTTCAATACGCGGTAACATGGATTTAAACCAATCTTCAAACACTCTCGAGTTCACATCCTCATGATAATCACCGGTTTTACGAGATTCAAGCACGTTTAGCCCACCTTCAAGAAATCCAGAATCACTCCCGATGCGGGTTATAATTAACCGACCACCTTTTCCTAAAGGAGCTTTTAATCCAGTGGACAATCCATTGATAAAGGCGTTACGTGCATCTTTAATGCTGAGATCTTGCCAAATGTAATTCACAGTATGTCCTTCATTTAACCATGTCTCGTCTGTAAAGTAAATTCTTTTCCCTGCACAGCGATATTGTTGTATTTTCTCTAGATTCTTTCTACGCCACAATACGATTTCTTCCTTTTCCACCAAAAGACTTTTGTGATTTCGTTTTAAGAATCGACAATTCAGTTCTCGTGTACGCATTAGAACTCTTCGTGAAGTTTTTTGCATGTTTTCATCTCTTTCAATTTGAGCAGAGTTTTTTTTTAATTCGGAAGTTAATTTCGAAAAAAAAAATGCATGTACTTTCCGACGAATGGCTAACTTTTTTTACTGATCAATAAAAATCTTTTTCCATCCTCTTGTTTCCTTCTGATCGGACACTTTAGTATTCCTATTGTCCTTGATAGTTCTATAAACAGTACGGCAAGATGTCTTAGTCAATGTGGCACAAAGTTCTGCTGCATCAGTATATGATATTCCACTGTGTGTACTTAGAATTCCCTCATACACATTTTTTACCACTGTACGCTCCCCAGGTTTTAAATGACGTCGTTTTGTAACTTGTTGGTTACTATCACTTGAAGAACTCGCCTGCATTATAATATTTGCTGTTTTGAATAACCACCAAAATAACACTAAAATAATAAAACTGAATTGCTAATATCCTCTTGATTCAAACTTATAGAACAACTTATACGAAAATATGTTACTACTGCGGTGTTTCGGCACCCTACAAAGAACCTCATTAGCATATAGTAATATCCGACAAAGAATTCTAAGTTATAAATAGATTTACTTTAGAATATGTTAGCTTATTATTTCAAAATAAAGTTTGTCGTAAGCGTTTTCTGTGTGAGTTTTGCCGACTGTGCTACATTACATTGAATATTACTAGTTTTTTTTTTAAAGTATCCATGCATTTCTACGTTGTAGGAAATATGAGATGTTATATCTGGATATCTTCTATTAGAACATGTCTCTCTAACAAGTACCATGAACTAAGATTATACGAAATTAAAATATAATATATATAAGCTATTCTAGGCTTATATAGGATATAGCCTCCTACAGGCTTTTAGTGTCTTTATAAATATAAAGTAATTAAATTGTGCAGACTTTTTGAAAAATCCATATTTTTCGTGGCGTTACAATCACATTATATTTACAACAATACCGCCGCAAGGAAAATCGCTTCTTTTAACACGAGCGCGGAAATTTTAACGGGAAATTTTTTATGAAAAAGGTAAACAAAAAACAAAGCCGATAATAGATTACCGTCCAGGACGTAAAAGGCGATTCGCAGTTTTTCTCTTGACGCAAAGAGAGAATAACAAACATTTAATTTATATTTTTATTTTGTACACCGTTACAGATAAATTGTCTTCGTTTGGTTTTGTGGTTTAATTAACTTTTGTAAAAAACGTTTTATTTAATGTTTGTTTTGTAATTAATTAAGTAGAAATTGTTTCGTATTTTCAGCAACATTATATAATTTTGATACAACTATATTATAAAAAATTGTATATTTCATATTGCAATTATGTTATTAAAAATTTAAGAGTAGCCTAATTTATAGATTTCAAAATATGCATTACTTGAAACTGCTTCTTTAACTAGTGAATTTTGAACAAATACCATCATTATGTAATTGCTAGTGTTCAAATTAATGCCAGCATGCAGAAAAAATTGGATATTTAATTAAAAAACTTATCGATTGCCTTACTTCTCGTACCTGTTTTACCCTGTTTATACAGGAAGGCCATAAGATATGACCACTGGAGTCAGATATTCTTGCAAAAACCACAAATATCTGACTCCTGTTACACTTGTGAGAATGTTCTTTCCGCGTCCAATACAGACTTACATCCGACCTATAACGATAGTTCTGAATAATAATTGGGATAATCTTCATAAGAGCCTTCATAAAGTTCTTCAAGAACTTCCATTTTGTATGGATGGTATTTATTTGTATGTAGTATTTGTAGCACTGATGCCTTGCACATATTTATCTCTGTTACTAGATTTTTACATGACACAGACCTGATAGTAACAAGTCTACTTGCTTATCTTCACTAATTGATGATTTACCAAGACATCAAATGGCTCAACAAATCGACAGAAACATATTTACAGTCTAAAAAGTCGATTTACATCATTTGCGACATATAGGCTTAGTTTAGTCCCCCTTAACATGGAAAAAATATACTTTTCTAAGTTATTTCGGCACATAGAATTTTTTTAAGAGCATTAATAGGTCAAAGAATTTATTTAAACCTATATACGCCCTCAAATCAAGAGTTAGGATATTTTCGATTCATTAATAATTTCTTTCCAACTTATTTGGGTACATACATTTTTTTCAAAGCCTCTAATGTCTCAGCAAATCGACAGAAACCTATTAACAGTCTAATAAGTCGATTTACACCATTTGCGATATATAGGCTTGGTTTAGTCCCCATTAAGATGGAAACACATTATTTTCGTTTAATGTTTTAATTAAATTTTAAGCTCCCGACATGTTTCGAATGCTAAAGCATGCATCATCAGGGGATACTGAAAGGATAAAGGATAGTACAAAGTTGAGAACGAACAGTGAATATAAAGTAAAGTTTGAGGACTTACCTAACATCGAGTTTAACAGAAAGTTACAGTTAGGTAAGTCCTCAAACTTTACTTTATATTCACTGTTCGTTCTCAACTTTGTACTATCCTTTCAGTATCCCCTGATGATGAATGCCTAAGCATTCGAAACATGTCGGGAGCTTAAAATTTAAATGGAGGAAAACTGCATTGTTTCATTTATATTACATTGACTCCACTGAAAGTATAGACTATTTTTTCAATTATTTTCTAAGTTATTTGGACAAATAATTTTTTTTTAATAGCAATAGTAGGTCAACCAAGTTACCAAAATTTAAACTTCATATTAGACATTTTGAAACCACCATGTATACAAAAAGTACCTAAAATCAGAAAGCCTCTTAAATTATTTATGATACATCTACTCAATGCAAATATTAGAAAAGTAGACAAAAACGAATTTTGGGCGTGGTCTCTTGCTGACCCTGGTCACCAACCCGCGAGCCGCTACTGGTTATCAGTTCCTTTAATAAAGCTTGGTTCGAGCCGTCTTATATTGTAAAAAACTGCTATTTATCGCATTTTAAGTTTCTATTACAATCCATTTTAAAGTAATCATTATGAATTATTTAATTTACTTGTCGTCAAAGGATCCATTTGACTGAACTCTTTCAATAAAATAATTAAATACTGGCAGAGCTGTAAGTATAAAAGACCTTTAAAAGTGCCACGCTTAATAAAATCTTCATCAAAAGATTTTTTACATGGGTCTCTTTTTCTGCGACTGTAATTTGAAATGACTCAGTTTTATGTTCGTTGTGTTACTTCCTTTGACAATTTTTTTTGCAATAATTATTTTCGTCTGGGTGTTTAATAGAAAAAAGGTTCTTTGTTGAGGGATTTGTGGATTTCTAGTAAAAAACAGAAAAGTCAATTAGTGTCTCATTAGTGTACAATTTAAAGACCATTTTTATAACAACAAACATTTGAGAAACATAAATATTTACTATTATTTATTTATAAGACATCCCGTTGCATTCAAACGCATTACCTTATTCAAACCAACTAGATCTTATAAGAGATCAGACGCCAGAAAGGAAACTTGTACCTAAAAACCGTTGACCACAATTGTAGTAGTCTCAGTTTTAAGAAACATAGACATTTTCAAGTCGTTACAATACATACGTACATTTCGGGTTATACAGGGTGTCCAGAAAATACGTGTACAACGTTTGTTAAGCAAGCCAATTGTTGTTATTTAACTTGCGTCAACAGTTCATGAGGCTTTTATGTTCCTGGATTGTAGGTTAATTTCACTGATTATTTTATTTACTGAGTGAAGGAATTAAACGAGCTTCTCACTGTGGTAATTTGGCGTTTATTTCTCTAAATCACACAAAACTTCTTCAGTACATGATTTTACAATAACATACTATAACATAAACATTCACTACTGATTTTACACATAACTAGTCACTACATTTGTTTAGTATATTTGCTGGGTGCCCTTTTTTAGGCAATGCTATTTGTTCCAATTCAACGGTAAGAAACCACATGCGTTTGTTGACATACAACCTTACTTTATCGAAGCCAAAAGTGTAGTAGTATACAAAAAGGAAAACTATACCATACGACAGCAAGGCCACGCCCCTGTTGTCATGACGATCAACCAACAATGCACTCTGATAGGCTACACAGCCGCCATGTTAAATATACTCTTAACATCTAAATGTAGAACATTGCTTTTTCCTGGAATAGCGGTCGACTAGCCGCTTATTAATGTTATATGTATTTTAAAAGATGATATTTGCAAGTTTTATGTTTATCCCGGCGATAACACTATTCGTTCCACAAACATTGACACATTTTGCTCCTTTATTGTAATAATATTGAAATCAGATATTTAACAGTAGTAATGATTCTAAAAACATTTGTTGCATTTAATTATATTATTTTTAATACATTTGGATGATCGTTTCCCCAACAACGTTTGACGACAGACTTCTGACGTCAAAATAGGTTGATCTAAGTCGACTTAGTTATATCCAAAATTGTCTCGTTTAGCCGGTAAAGGGCGTCAAAAATTTGTAAAAATATTGTTTTTTCCTAAATTACGTGAAAACTTACTAATCGATTTTATGGATTTTTGGTATGTAGACTAATACTTTAAAATGACGTTTTCTAGTAATATAGTCACCGGCTGTAAATAAGTGGAAGTGTTATAAAAGTGATTTAATAAGTCAACATTTCTCCTAATTTTTAATATCAACGGCGTTATCACAACCCAGATATTTTTATCGAGTGACTGGATGTATTTGGAAACTATTTTACCACTTCAATATTTTACGTGGGGTGAGCTGTTTTCACAAAAAAAAAATATTTACAATTACCTGCGTACATCAATTATTAACATTAGCAATAAACTTAAAATCAAATTACCTGTAACAATAATTTTTTAGTGACCTTGTTGCTATGGCATTTAATAATTTGACAATTATTGACAAATTGTCACCAGTCTATGAAATTGACTAAAGTATACGATCAACATTCTTGAATTACAAGTTCATTTTACCATTAAACATGGAAAATTGTACGAACTCTGAGAAGGTTGACATGCTCCTGGTATACGGGTTTTGTCAAGGAAATCGGCGTCAGAGTGTTAGGGTTTACATGGAGAGATTTCCTAACCGTCGAATACCAAACCACCAAACATTTGCCAAAATTGAGCGTCATCTTCGGGAAACGGGCAGCTTTAAGAAAAAATTTGAAGGCAGGGGTCGTATGCAAACAACTCGAACTGTGGAAACAGAAGAGAACATTCTAAAAAGAGTTGAAGAAGAACCAAGTATCAGTACCCGTCGCTTAGAACGTGTGTTACATGTTCCTAAAGCGATTGTCAATGAGGTTTTAAAAGAACAGTTTATTACATCCATATCACGTGCAAAAAGTCCAGGAACTTTTACCGACTGATCCCCCCATGCTGCTTACATTTTGTCAATTTATTAGAAACAAAAGAATCCGTGATCCAAATTTTTGTAGAAAAATATTGTTTACTGACGAGGCGTGCTTTAGGTACAAGATCTGGAGTAACCAATCTGCACAACGAACATATTTACTCCGATGAAAATGCACATGCCATTAAAGTTGCACATCATCAGCATCAATATAAATTAAATATTTGGGTATGTATTATTGATCGCTACCTTATTGGTCCCATTGTTATTCTAGACAGGTTAGATGGAAATATTTATTTAATTTTTTTGCAAGACACATTACCAATTCTTTTGGAAAATTCGCCCCTTTTACTTCGGAGGGAAATGTGGTATATGCAAGATGGTGCCCCGCCCCATTTTTCCGTTGCCGTTCGGCAATACTTACACCATCAATATCCCAACCGATGGATTGGAAGGGGCAATGATGCAGCAGTAAAATTGCCACCCCGTTCTCTGGAGTTAAATATGTGTGACTTCTTTTTGTGGGAAGCTATTAGAACAGAAGTTTACAAGACTCCGGTAAACACACGCCATGATTTATTGACGCGGATTTTAAATGCAGGCAACCATTTTATTAACCCCGAGACATTAAATAGGGTCCAATACTATTTTTTAAGGAGTGTTAATAAGTGTATTCAGCAAGATGGCGGTCATTTTACACATTTGCTTAAGTAATGTTTTCGTTTTACTTAGTTTCTTCCAATATTTTTAATATATACTTTCAACTTTGTTGTACTTTGTTTTATTATTACTGTTAATAATTGATGTAGGGTAAGGTATACAGTTGTTGGCCCCTTAAGGAGTTCAGTCAACAATTTAATTTCTAATTTCAAAGTTAAAAAGTAGATTTCATTTGTTTTATACTAAAAATAAGTACATATTATGATATTTTAAAACGTTTTTATTTAAATTACAAAAGATCAATCCATTAACAAAGAAAATATATTTAAAAATATAATACATGAAATGTACAATAGTTGGCCCTCAAAGTCAGTTATTGGCCTGGAGAAAATCAGTTGTTAGCCGTTGTAAAAATGCCAATATTTAGTAAACATAAATAATAACAAGTAACAAAAACTTACTCAAAAATAAAACCTAAGTAAGAAAAAACAACAATATTTAACTTTTTCTTTTTAAACAGGTTAAACATTCAAAAATTGGGGAATTGGATTTGTGCAAGTCAAATTTTTTTTAGACACTTAAAATGATATGCTCTTATGCAAGAATGATATTTTAAACCATTCAATTGTTGAGTAAAGTTAAATATACAGCTATAGCATATTCCTTGAGTTAAAATACAATTTTGACTTTGAATTAATCCCATTTGTTCTAAAATATTTTCTTGAGTAATTTTATGGGGTTCGTTTAAAGTTATGTCTCATATATGACTCTAATTTTAGGAGATTGGGCAAATAAAATTCTGGACGCCTTACTAACTTTTTCAATTTGTTGAAAAGGAACACGTGGAGGAGAAACCGTTGATGGAAGCGGAGTAATGAGGAGAGGTTCTTTTCTTCGGGGATTGTCTTAAGAAATGAAGTTTGTATTGGGGCCGATATTATTGGAGCCTTTGATAGAACGCTATTTTTCTTTTGCTTACCTTCTTTGAGGTTTTTTTGTTTATTTTTGTATTTTCCTTTTGTAATTTGTTTTCTGCCCTTTTTTGTTTTCTGGCTTCTTTTTCTGTTTCGTTTTGCCTTTTTGTTTCTTCTTTGTCTGTTTTTATTTTTTTCTATCGCGTCGAAGTTAACACATATGGATCATGATCTGTTTGTCTTTTTCCCTTTCTTTGAGGTGTCATTGGCCAGTCTAAGGAATCTTTCAAAGGATCAGACTGAGCTTGTTCGGATGTTCTTAATTTATTTGCCCCTATCTCATCTCATACACATTAGATGTACCCCTTGGGGCTAGTACTTTGGAGTTTTTTGAACACAAATAGGAGTTTGTTTCATCTCCATTAAATACTCTGGATGGATCCTCCAGAATATGGAAATATCCTTTTTCCTTTAAATATCCCTCTATTTCGCTAAACCACTTTTTTAAATTATTTGGATATTTGAACTAGCTTTTGTAACAAATTCAGCTGTTCATGTAGCCAGTTCTGGATGCCTGCTTAGAAATGATTTGTACCATCCGTTCCCCGGACAGTTATTTATAAACGGATTTTTCCTTGGCTTCATATCTAGAAAATGCTTTACAGAGTATAAAACATCGTCCTTTCTTCTTGGGAATCCCTTTCTATGGCATTCGAATATCCACTCCACAAGTGTAGCTTCTTCATCTTCGGTAAGAGCTGGGGCAGGACCATGTCCAGTTTTTTTAAACCTATTACTTCTTCTAAATTATAAGGTGGCACGTGGTATTTTAAATTCGATAGCAGCTTTCCTAATGTGAATTCCATTATCAATGGCTTTTAGCGCTTTTTGAATTTGTTCTTCAGTGTACTTGGTCATTTTTTCAAAAAATCAAACTGTGAAATAGACAAAACACTTTTTGACGCGAGTACGTTCAGTCGTTGGCCGTCTATTCTAGTTGTTGGCCCCCCCCCCCCCGGCCAATAACTGGAAAATAGGAAAATAAAAAATGCTTAATAGGCAAAACAAATGTCACTCCAATGAAAAAATAAAGCAAAACACACCTTGGGTTACTAAATTTATATTTGTACTAATTTTTAGTTATTGGCCCCCCCGGCCAACAACTAAAAATGTTGATTTTTATGAATTCAGTAGTTGGCCGTCCTACATTTAATTTATTTTTTAGGTTATAATGCCGAAAAAGGTCTAATTTTAATGTCTCATACCTTAATATTCTATAAAAAATGCACGCACAAAAGTAATAAGTAATTTAAAACAAATTGTAACTTACTTTGTAGGAGTCCAAACCAAGGAAATTTAAAGAAATCACCAAATTTTTCACACAACTTGAACACGTGTTTCTTGTTAATGGTAACAAAGCCAAGACTGATGTTGTATGGCAAATTCTATTAAATAGAACTAAATCTACAGGGCTGCCTGACTGTCATAAAATTTATAAATGTACAGAAATATAAACTGAAGGCTTATTATTAAATTTTAAAGTTAAGTGGTCAACGACTGTATCGAGGCCAACAACTGTATACCTTACCCTATGCAGATAATTGTAAATATTTTTTTTCTGCCAAAACAGCTCATCCGACGAAAAATATTAAAGAGGTAAAATAGCTTCCAAATACATCCAGTCACTCGACAAAAATATCTGGGCTGTCATAACGCCATTGATATAAAAAATCAGGACAATATTAACTTATTATATCACTTTTATAACACTTCCACTTATTTACAGCCGGTGACTATACTACTAAAAAACGTCATTTTATAGTATTAGCCTACATACTAAAAATCATTAAAATGGATTAGCAGGTTTTCACGTTATTTAGGAAAAACGAATATTTTTACAAATTTTTGACGCCCTTTACCGGCTAAACGAGACAATTTTGGATATAACTAAGTCGACTTGGATTGACCTATTTTGACGTCAGGAGTCTGTCGTCAAACGTTGTACACGTATTTTCCGGACACCCTGTATATTTCAGTGTAAACTATGAAAATTTTGTAATTTTGCCATCACATTCAATTGAATAAGTTAGGACAAGGACACCTTAAAAACTTATTCAAACTTGGCACATGGGTTTATTATATTGGCCTTTTCAAGAAATTGTTATAAAATTTTGTTCTAAAATGTACAGGGGAGCCAATATTTAGCCACCTCAGAATATACATGGGATTTCCTATGTTCACCTAAGCCATGCATCACCCGGTATATATTATTCAGGTTGTTGAAAGAAATCATGAAAACATGTTCTATTATGCTTAGTTTCAAAGATACAGAGTGTTTAAATACATTAACTATTTTTAATTCACATTATTTGTTATTTGTTTATAAAGATAATTAAGTCAAATTTGGCATACGTAACATTTTTTGCAGTTCCCATAAATCATTCTTATTATTATGTGAAATAATCTTCACAGTGGTACTTTTTTCCGGGTCATGTACCTAACAAGTTATCCCCTCAAAGTAATCGGACTTGTATGAGTATGATTAAAATGAACTAAAACAGTAACTCCTAAAAATTCTTCGCACTTATTTATAAACACCCTATATAAGAAAATTGTTTATGTTTTTTAAGTGCAAATGCACTTTTTTCCTTCTTCCTACTAGACATTTATTCTTGAACTAACCAGAACTTGTTGTTTGTTAAGAAACGCAAAACTATGCCAATGGCAGAAATCAAAATATGACTTCTTACATACAAATGCACAAAGGCAAACGAGTTTAGTCAGTCAGTTAGAACTGCGAGACTTATTTACTCTGCTGTCACATATTTATCATCGTTTGTCCAACCAAATTATGCGCCATACATAACACAATAGTAAATATTCCTATTTACTTCGAAGCATCACATTTATAGCTGTAAAAGCCCTTCTTGCCTCTTTGGTAAATAATAAACCCCATCCCAGGATGATATTTAGATAGTCCGATGTTGGCTATTTAATTTAAGTACAAGGGTCTGTTTAATGAACAGAGAACTAATTAATATTAAAATCTATACACATCTGGGTTTTATCACAGACACAACCAGGCTATCTCTTCAATTAGGAATGCGGTCAAGTGCTGGTCGGGCCTCGCAGCTCAAATGAACGTCTTTATATTGATTTAGGTAGATTTAATAGACGCTGAATAAGAGTATAAAAATTAAGATTAATTAACTAATTTTTACGGTATTCAGGGTATCCCAGAAGTGATGGAACACATCACAACAGCAGATTCATTAAGACGAAATAATTCGATGTATTGAAACTCGCCTGAACCTAAAGTTGATAATACCCAAGATACAGGGTGTTTTTTTTACTTTGTCCAATAATTTTTCAACGAAATGACATAGCGGATAAGAGTTTTGGGTTTTCTTAAGGCTAGTAATTTAAATTCGTTCATAGTTTTGATTTTATTAGTAGAGGGCACCATCTAAGGCATACCGCACTTCTTTTAGACGACATAACTATTTTTAAGTTGGTATATTAATCCAAGTATTCAGAGGATCGATAGCCCTACTTCTTCAACATTAAAAAGGTATACCTTATTGAAGTCGCCAGGAGTAACCATCATCGAGGTAAACGCATTTGAAATCTCGTATGCAATAGTGCCAAAAGTTTTAAAATAATTATCATTTGTCACAGTTAGCATATATTTAAAAACAATAATTACGTTATTATTAGAAAAATTATTAATTTGCTAATATCATATAATTTATTTTTGAATGCTGAAACGGAGGGAGTGCAGGACGTAGATACCCATAAATGTTTCCGAATAGAACTCAGCCAAACCACAAATTATTTAAAAGATGAATGATGTTTTGGGTCGTCCAAAAACAAACATAATTTTTCAATCATTCATCAATCACACCAGAACAGAAAGAAGATACACTCACAGGGAAAATAATCGATCCAACCGAATTTAAATCCCAAATAACTTTTCTATTTGATGTCGGATTTAAACGAATGTCAAAGAATATTGTAAACAAATTAATGGAGAATCGCTCACATTTTAGCAATTTACTAAAAAATAGACGTACATTTATAATATACAGGTTTAAACAAAAACATGTTTCTTAACATATATTTAAGACACTGTGTGGAGTGGCGAACCTGTATATTGTTCTAAATTAATTTTAATCATCAAGTCACATCTATTTATAACATTTTTGTTTTTGGTTCACCTCGATATCTTTATTTTTGTGGAATATATGGATTTTTTAAAAAAACAATGCAATTTCCAATAATTTTTCTGTACGAAAAACTAAAGATAACAGAGACAGTTATATTGAATCATCATTTACGGTTTCAAAAGCTATCAAATTATTTTATTTAAATTTAAATTTATCAAATCATTTAAATTATTTAAACGAATGCGTTACTTCTGAGGTGACTCCTTACTTTAAAAAATGGATATGTCTCCGACTGATGTTGTCAAAGCCATTGCTTTAATCCAGGATGGACGGTCGCAGTAGTACGTGGCAAGAGTTTTAAATGTCACAAGAAGTAAAGTATAAAGGGCTGTAAATCGGTTTAATAGAAATGGCAAGTACAGTAGAAGGAGTCAATGTGGTAGGAAGATGTGGACGAATAAACGAGATTAACGCCTTAGATTTGCTAGGGAACATCAAAGTTAGGGCATTGATGAGTGGGAAAACATCCTATTTCCGACGAATCTAGGTTTTGTTTAAAATCACCGAACGGTCGTCAAAGAATCTATAGAAGAACAGGAGAACGTTTCGGGCAAAACCATTTTTCGTCTAGGGTAAGCTATGGCGGAGGCTCCGTATGGTAACGCTCTACCGCATGTTGCGAGAGTAGTTTATGAATTAGATAAGGTGGAATTCCTCAAAATTAATTGCCCCCCCCCCCCCCGCAGTCCGGACTTAAACCCGATCAAACATGTCTGGGACACATTGCACAGTAAAGAGTAATACGTGTTATCGAAAAAATGGATGAATAAATCTTGCAAATAGCTAATTGAATGTGAACCCTATAAACTGGAGGATTATCTCAACATGTAAATAGTAGCAATAACGTTTGTGTCTAAGGTTTTTCAATTTTTTGTAACATTATTTCGCTTTGTTGTATGTCATGTAACAATTTTGAAATAAAAGGAGTTATTGTTATTTTTATCCCGATTTTCTGACAGGTCGCGAGACGAAGGACATTCACTCATCCCAGATATCACCGATATCAAAAGGATTGAGCTCTGTGGAGGTCGTTTTCATGTTGTTGAGCCCGTAGGGTTCTTCTTCGGTTACCCATATACTTCTTGACTGTTCGGCTTATTGAAAGTAGCACTGCTTCCTGCATATCCTTGTAGAGATCTTGAGGTACGTCACGCATTCTAAGGTTTTCCAAAAGCTTGATTGGGATTACTCGTGTTGTTGAAAGAATAATCAGCATTATTTCGATCCTGTCCATACTCCACTGTCTTCTTATTTGCTCCTGCAAGTCTCGACACTTCGCTATTTTCTCAGAATGCTTCAATAGAAGGTTGTTGTTATTTGCTATAGCTACATTTATCAGAGTCGTTTTCCTGGCCCTCTTGTCCACCTCAACAAGGTCCGGTCTGTTGTGGGCCACCGTTTGATCAGTAAGAATAGTCCGATCCCAGTGGTTGTTTTCTAAGATCGTCTGTGGTATTATTATTATTATAAACTGTTATTAAGTTAATTATTAAATAAGGAAGTTTCATTAAAATAAAACTAGTATTCTTGTATGAAAAACCGTTTTTATTACAAATCTGAAGTATCTCAAGTATCTCCTATAATATTAACTTTTGAACTAAGTAAATTTAGCTAAAAGTCATCAGAAATTTACTGGCGCTCCATGTCCCATTACTTTCAGACCAGTGTTTAATTGCATAGGAAATTTCAAATGCGATTATCTCGACATTGGTTACTCACAGCGATTTCAATTAGGTATATCCTTTTAACGTAGAACAAGTAGAATAATCGATTTTTTAAATAAGCTGCTGCACATAACGTTACAAGCGCATTTTTTAGTCAAATTTGATACCTTGTGATATTGCGTGTATGGGAAGCTATTCCCTAAAACTTGATTGCCGTACTAGTGAATTCTATGCCCGAGAGAGTTAGGGACGTCATTCTAAATAGAGACGGCCCAAGAAGGTTTTAAAAATGTTCATCCAATCAATATTTTTGTTTGACGCACTCCAACACTGTAAAAAATATCCATCTGGTAAAAATCATTTCAGGAGTGGTAAAAAAAAGTAGTGTTAGTGTTAACACACACGGATCAACATAATTTACCACATTCTTACACTCATATGGGACCAAAGTTGTTTTATTAAATTTGCCAACAAGTGGTGTAAAATTCTCGGAATTGACACATGACGCCGACGCTACGTGCAAATTCAACTTTTTAGTCAGTCTGATTGTGCTCTTTGAACGAGATATAGAATAATATTATATCTACATTAAAATATAGAAACAAAGCAAAGTTCTGTAAAGTGCCGAATTAGAGTACCTTTCATTTGGGTAAGCATATTAACAAAATTTAATAGAAACCTTATATATTCTTTTACATTGTTCCAAAGCATACTTTTCTTTAATTGGTTAGTGTTCTAAGTATACATATATTCATTATGTTAAACTATGTAATAGGTGTGTCATTTTGTTCAACTAGTTATAATAATAAGTGTAAAAAAAATCACAGGGTTTTCCAGTTCTGTTGTAACCATCATTTTGTTTATAAGTAAACGATAAATATTACTCAATATTTTTATCCATTTAAAAAACCTTTTCCAAGCAATCTGAAGATTTATATATATGAGGGGCTACTACTTTCGGCTTTGATTAAGTCATTCAATCATGCATCAAACTAAGCAGAGGTTAATAATGTAAAACATCTTGAATGCATAATTTTTTACATTTTAATTATAAACGCCCGGTTAGTTTGATACGGGATTAAATGACTTAATCAAAGTGGAAAGTATTCTAGCCCTGGGTAGATTATTTTATTACACTCACTATAGTAAAGTCACACCCAAATAAAATAAAATTTACACTACAATAATATTATATTTACACTAATTAATCACAAATTAACATTAAAAATGGTTTAGTTACATCTCTCATTATTTCTTTTACACCCTAGAAGTACCTATAGGTTTACAATATGTGAGTTTAATTTACACACGATAGTGTAAATGTACCTACACACAGTGGCGTATATAGGGGGGGGGCCCAGGGGGCCTGGGCCCCCCCCCCCCCGAAATACGAAGAGAAATGTAATATATTATGCTTAAGCAAGCACTATATTCAAAATTAAAAAAATACTATTGTTGTTGTTTAAGTGTTAAATATATTTTTGTTCAGCTATAACCAAAAAGTTTTAACAAATTAACATTGTAATATAGTAGTGATTATAGTTTCTAAATTTTTTTAATTTAGGCCCCCCCCCCCGAAACAAATTTCTATATACGCCACTGCCTACACATAAATTAGAAGAATTAACACCCATCAAAAAGTAAAAAAACCATTCAAAAATATCTTTTTTACCAGATATACTGATTGGTTAATATACCCTATTGAGCGTGGTCCTATATGTACCACCATTGAGTGTTAAATTTAACACTCAATTTTTTAAATTTGAAGAAGTAGTCCATACTTGCAGTGGAGTGTAGGTAATAAATTAAAACAACACTTCTGTCTTCCTCCACAAATATTATATATTTTGAAAAATTTTTTACTGAATGTCCCTACATGTTTCGACTATATATACAGTCATCCTCAGGGGAACTAAAAGGAATATGTAAAAGTACAAAAATAACAGGCACCATAAGAGACTTACCTATATCGAGTTTAAATTGGGTTCTAATAGTTGTCTCAAATTAATGAGTACAACATATAAGATAACCATAGCAAGTGAAATTTGTTTAGTTGAAGACTAACTTGAGGTAACTCAGAGTTGTGGATCAATTTTTTACTATGTATTCCCCAAAACTTGATTGCCGTACTAGTGAATTCTATGCCCGAGAGAGACATCATTCTAAATAGAGGCGGCCCAACAAGGTTTTAAGGACGTTCATCCAATGAAAATTTTTGTTTGACGCACTCCAAAGTGCTTGTCCTCATTTTTTTATCTGAATCATTATAGTGAACAAAGAACTGATTTTGTTGTTGATTTAAGTTCCTGAATAAAATCATTGTACATTATGTTCTCAGCGCGAGTTCTCTAGTTCAGAAGAGGAGGGAAAGAAAGTAGCAAAAATAAACTTGATTAATGCACTTTATAAAATTGAGCAAATTGGTGTAGAAAAAGAAAATTAAGATTTTTTGAAACAATTTTTTTTCTCGAAAACCATAGTAGATATCCGCAAAATCCCAAAAACGTCCCGAGGCATGGTCAATATTTACGAAATGTTACATTCAAAAAATGTCAGCATGGTCTTCCTATAAAATGGAGAGCCAGTGAAATTTTTTTTCAAAATGCAATACATTTTGTTTTACCCTGTATTATAGCCCCGGTCGAAATCTAAAAAGTTGTTACCAATGATTCAAAAGACGATGGAAAGACCTATTGAAATTTGACCTGCGTTTTGAAATGCGTTTGACTAAAAAATGCGCTTGTAACGATAATTATGTGCAGCAGTTCAGTTAGATCAATACGTCAAGCTTAAACCAATTATATCATCTAAAAGGAGGGCGGTATAATGTAGGTAGTACTAGTAAAATCAAAACTATGAACGAATTTAAATTGCTGACCTTAAAAAATCCCATAACCCTTATTTTGTGTCGCTATGTCATTTCGTTGAGAAATTATTCGGTAAACGCGAAAACCAAATTAATTCTTTGTAGCTTAGTTACTTTCAATTTGGGGATTAGGCAAGGTTGAATAAATTGTAACATTTCCTATTAAGGACTCTGCTGTTGCGTTATGTTCCATTCGTTTTGGGGCACCCCGTATAGTATATTGATCTACACAACAGAGAAAATCCAATTTAAATTTTAAGGTGATCAAATATTAGTACAGTCATTGTTTTGCTTTACAACATGCGGGGTAGAAAAGGTTTTGAAATATGTTGTTTAAGTAAAAACCCGGATGAAAAATACAAGTTTTCGACCTTGGTGGCGGTATACTCGAGCCGCCATCTTGAATGAAAGATGAAAATATCTCGGGAACGCTTGCAGATAGGTAAACGTTTGAAATACAAACAATTCAGAGTTTTTCCAGTAGAATCCAAATATGTAATCATATGCAGGGTGTTCTGTTTAAAAAAAGTAAGTTAGTCTCTATGGCAACCAAACCAAAAATGACAGGAGAAATTCATGCAGGTTGAAATGTGGAAAATTATTAACTGAACAACTTTCATAGAGATCAATTTTTCGTATACGAGGTAATTCAAAAGTTACAGGCATTATGCGCGACTTCTTCGCCTCTCTGTATACCTACCCAACATGAATATGAAAAACGTAACTAAAATACGAATTATACTTATTTGATAATGGTCGTATAGTATTCGAACGTTCCAGTCTGTACGCCCGGAGATTAATTAAATACTAATTTTGGAACCCATGGGCATTAACCCTCTGAAAACGTCTACCTATCTGTATCTACCCTTATTTAAATGCCATTATATACATATTCCTTTGTGTATTGCCGACAACCCTGTTTTCCAAGGGGTGATTTTGATAAATGCCTTGGTTTTTGGGTATATTGTTATTTGTTGCGTTTAAAACAGTAAATGTATTTTATAAATGCTTGAGTTTTTGAGTATATTTTTTCATTGGATTTTAAAATATGAGAGAGTTTTTAGATTGGATATTAAATATTTTATAGCTCTAGTGGTATCTTATTTGAGCTCTTTGAAAATATCCCTCACAAGTTTAAACATCTCTTATTAGATGAATTAAATGACTTTTTCCTCAACATCTGTCCTTATATTATGCCGAATAGGTCTTTGGATTATAGCAGGATTAATCATGTGTCCGACAGCTTGTCCCTGGATCCAGATGAGGTTGAAAAATGTAGCCTTAACCTAAAAACCATAATATCAGTTAGATATGATGACAATCCAGTTGCATCGCTTAAAAAGGTTGCAGAATTCATTGCAATTCCATTGACACATATCTTATATTTTTCCTTTAAATCGGGAGTGTTCCCAGAAGCACTGAATAGCGCTTTTTTAAAGCCAGGTCATAAAAAAAGTAAAGTCGATGGGCTAAATAATCATCGGCCCATATCGCTACTCTGGAATGTCAGCAAAATATTCGAGATAATGATTTTCACAAGAGTAATGAATTACTTTGAAACACGACATTTATTCTCTAAAGTTTAAAACGGTTTCCGATAACAAGAATCCAAAATTAGGGCTGTTTGCAAAAAATTCTGGAATCACTAAATGCAAGTAAAACAATTATAGCACTGTGCTTGGATGTATCAAATGCGTTCGACGTTGTTGATCATGAGTAACTATGTTATAAATTGGAAAGATGTAGGATAAGAGGTGTCATAGGGTCATATCTATGAAATCAACCTTTAAAGTCAAACTTAGCATGCATTAAGAAGGGGGTACCTCTAGTGTCAATATTGGCGCTATTACTATATATTCTATTTACAAATAACATTGCTGGTGTTATTGACCAATATATGCAGATTACCCATCCATCATGTTTAGTAAATACACCAAAGAGGCATGTAAGGAGGCTCTCGCTGAGTCTCTTGACCTTAAGTGATTTTTTTTTATGATAAGGCACAGCACTGCGGGATAAATCCTTTATGGCGCTCTGGGAGCGGTGCGTGTGCGCAGGAAACGATTCACGTTGGTCATGAATCTTTGAAGATTATAGTCGTTGGGGAACACGATCTCAGGGAGGTCGTTCCAGAGTGATGACGTTCTCCAGATGAAAGAATTTTGAAACAGTGTCGTTCGAGGGACACTAAGCTGAACCACGTACTGGTGGGCTGCAGTGGCTCGTCGTGTATTTCTACCATGCACCGCTCTGAGTGGTATCAAGCGGGCAACCTCAGTTGAACACTTGCCATGAAAATACTGGTAAAATAGACTCAAGTCGCCAACCTGCCTTCGATGTTCAAGGCTTTCCAGGTTGTTTGTCAGACTATGGTCACCGATCAATGACTTCGGCACTTAGTTAGACAGCAGTAACCTCACAGTTAGTTATGAAAATGCAACTTTAAAAACCCAGCAAGATGGTCCTTTTTCTTGGGGTTATTCTGGATCGCGGGATGACCTGTAGGCCTCACATTGATCAATTCGCAACAAGCATAAGTAAGTACTGTCATGGGATGCGAGTGATTAGTAGCACAGTTGGCCAGGAAGTGGCCCTTACAACATATCAGGCAAATATCCAGTCTAGAGGAAGATAAGCGATAATGTTTTGGAGAAAATCGATTATTTGTAAAAGAATATTCATCTTGCAAAAAAAGAAAATGTATTAAAACTATATTTGGGATGGGTTTCACAGATAACTGCAGGATGGTTTTCATAAACAAACATATACTAACAATTTAGGCCCTATTTATCTGTCAGTGCATCAATTTGTGATGCCACTGTAGTCTGTTTTGGATATTTCAGATATTTTGCTTTTATTGTGCTTGCATTGTACTTTTATTTTGCTAAAATCGATAACCTGAGAGGTCTTTGCAAATTTTATTTGCCTTTAAAGGACTTGATAAAGAATAAGAAAGTAAGTAAATGTTTTGAGCTAGTAAAATACCCTGTGAACGATACTGCTATCTAAAGATAAAATTTATTCCGGGCCATTTTAAGACCTCATGTTGCATGTGCGGATGTGTGTCGGCATCAGAGTAAATAATTACATAAATTTAGAGCGGTATTGGCTTATGTTAGAAAATCAAATATCAGCCGAAGTTATATTTAGAAGAGTTTGGCATAAGAGGTGTTATAGAATGGGTACCCAGATCTCCTCACTTTACGGCGATGGATTATTTCCTCTGATGCAATTAGTAAATAAGAGTTTAGTAAGTAATAAGAAACCTGACTAAAATTTCTCGTAGAATAATTAGTAAACATATCAAAACCCATACTATTCCATTTGAAAAAAATGGCACAAGCCTTGTACTGACTTTATGAAGCACTATAAGTGTCACTGTTAGTTAACTAACACGTTATAGCCATTAATTGTTGTTCCTTAGCCTAATCCACAACAGAAAAAAACTTTAGTTAAATGTATGACCTACTCAACACATAAACGAACTTCCAAGTCTCTAAGTGCTATTTAGAGGCAACTAACATCCAACTTGCCACATTAAGAGGATGTGGAAATGGCTTTGGCAAAGTCGTATAATCAAACAAACACATATACGGCCCTTGTGTCGCGTGCATTTGCGTTTAGACATAGTTTTAGTATATCTAAAACGCAAAGTTGTATTGTGGCTTATTTTGAAATGTTTTTGTATACTATGGAGAATATCAGTCAAGTTAAAATGAAGAAATTGGTCAAGTTAGCTTAGACCCACTTATCTGGGCTAGGCTGTCTCTCCTGGTATTAGGGATTATTACTTTGTATCGTTCTATTGGCTTCTTTAGTAGGCCTAGCGACGATTTAATGAGGGCATTCAAGAAGTAATCGATTTTGACAGAAAAACAATTATTACTTATTTACGAAAACAATACTAACAAATTGCAAATACAGGCCAATTATAAATAAAAGTAAATATATTTCCTAAAACAATCCATACATAACATATTTTTTTTCGTTGGGTAAAAGCAATTTGGCTTTAGTAGAGAACACTGTACAGTGGGCAGAGGATGAGATTGGCGACCAGAATTTTGCAAGGATTCTATAGGAAAGCACACACAGAAGAAGCGGTTTTCTTGGACGTCTCAAAGGCTTTTGATAAGGCTAGGAATTGCGGCCTGGCTTTAAAATTGATAAGACTGGAGACTCCCAATTATCTTGTTCAGACTGTTGCTTCCTTTTTAGAGAGAAGGAGTTTTGTAGTATTGTTAAAAGGCGTGTGTAAAAAAGTTATAGATTAGCCTTGATATATTCTAGGCATTTTAGTATGTACACTAAGGGAAGCGTTAAAACTTTTGAGATCCCTAAAATACTGACGACAGCAGTCACGACACCCTAGCCCCGCGATGATACGTTTTCACTTGCGTTAGAGTCTAAAAACTTGAATTGAATGGGCACTGTGTCCCCAACTAAGAACAGCATACACCATAGGCGATGAGAACTAGTCATGACAAGCTGCCATCAGTGTCGAAGCAGAGACACATACATTATTTTAGATAGTTTACTACACAATTGTGTCACATGCTTCTCCCAGGTAAGTTTAGGATCAAGGACAATCTCCAGAAACTTTACATGAGTGTCACAGGGTACATCAGTGTGGTGATTAGCCTAAGATTAACGTTTAAATTTTGGGTTTTAATCTGTTCAGATTCAGCCGGTTTGCCGAAAACCAGCTCATTAAATTTTTCCCTTATGGAGAAAAGGAGTTTTGCAGTATCGTTGGAAAGAGCGCTTTCTGAGACCAAACACATCAGGGCGGGAGCCTCGCTCCGATGCTGTACATTATATTAACGTTCATGATATCCCGAGGAACAGATTTAACGATCAGCTTTTATTTGGCGAAGACGCTGCAATTACTTCAGTTTCAGATCAACTGGGGCTGGTAGTGAATAGATTGCAGATGCCAAGATGAAGGTCATTAGCTTCTCGAAGAACAGAGTTAGAAGATCCAAGACTAGGCTCTTGGTTAACGGCATTCGGGTTAACTGGGTCTAGAAAATCAAGTACTTGGAACTTGTTTTTGACGAGAGACTCAATTGGAGAAAGAACTTCGAATTGGGATTGAAAGAAGCTGCCAATCAGCTTCGTTCTATGTGCTGCCTGTTGAATAAAAGGACCAAGATAGATTATAGAACTAAAGTTAATTTATATAAAACTCTTGTGAGGCCGGTCCTGACTTATGGAGAGCCAATATGGTGGACCATTAGCAGGACAGCGCATATATTACAAAATGAAGAAATAAAAATAATTGCGGACGCTCCGAGATATACTATAAATAGGGTACTACACAGAGACTTTGAAATACCGACACTGACAGAATTTTATGACAAAATAATAGGGGAATACTACAAACGTACAGACGTATCCACTAACCCACTAATTATAAGTTCACATGTGCAATCACCACCGGATTTCACCTGCAAATTCCCTAAAAATTGGCTGCTTCCAGCCATAATGGATGGAAGCCTCGACAAACCCAGTGTTATTGAGCTGAGAGAAGAATAAACCTAAAAGGACGCTCAAACGCCTCTTTAAATGTTCCAGGGATTCGGTCAAATCCATTCCCTTATTTGAAGTTTGGCCAATAAAGGTCCCAATGAATAATAGAAGTTAAAGGCAATGCTTGACTTAAAAGAGAAAGTGAGAGAGATCTAGAAGATTCTTCGTTGGGTGTAACCTAATTCGTCCAATTTAACTTGTTTATAGTTATCGGGTATGTCACTTGTCTTTAAAATAAAAAAAAAAAAAAAAAAAATTTAATAAGGTGTATCTCATATCTCCATATATTGTAAACGGCACAAAATAGTGTATATCATATAAACGCAAATTATTGAAAATAATTTACATTGATCACCAGAATACAATACAATAGGCTTAAAAAGGATCAACCTAGGGATTAACTCCTATTCATTGAAAGTAATCTCACAAACTTAACTAAAAAAGTTTAAATATTTTAATCTTAAAAGTTGAAAAGCAATTTAAAAAGAAAATTAGAGTTAAAGATGTCTTTCAGACGGGCAAAAATATTTTATTAAGTAATTGGCGAGATATATAAATCACGAAAAAATCGTGTTCGGTTTTAGAAATCGAACAAAGAGCAAGGAATTTAATCAAATTGCAAATCTTGCAAAAGTTCGAAGAGAACGGGCGAGACCTCGCGAGAAAAAGGATTATTTAGCGACGCTGGAGGCATATTGATTAACAGATGTTAAAGCCTCATTTGAGCTATCAGACTTACAAAAACTTCGGGACTTGTTTTTGTTCATATTTTTCTCGTACAACTTTGGCAATATAATATACTGGTTTACTTTACGGTCACATGCGTATATAACTTTAGAAAATGGAGCAGAAATAGCAGCCGGCAAATACTCTTTATATAACTTAGCTTTGGGGACATTATGCCTTTTGTACTCGACAAAAGTTTAAACCCCGTTAAATAGGTGATTTTTTTGCAATGCAGTTACGAAAAGTCATTATTTTGACATTGATTTTCGTTGTCAAATGTGGTTCATTTTATCACAAGTGTTAAAATAAGTATATATTCATTCATACCTACACACATTGACACACATGCATACTGACATTTTTACAAGACGTTTTTATTATAAAACTAATTCATTTATTTCTTAGAAATATTAAAGGTGCAATTAAAGAATTACTTATAATGAAATAATACTGACTTTCGTCCATGCGATAATACCCCATCACCGTCATTGCTAAAAATCTGTTTCACGTAGGAATCTACTGTTATGTTAGTAGACGCATTTCCTTTAATAACTGCTACATTTGCTGAGGTATCTTCATCAATTATCATCCGCTTATAGCCTTTTATCTTCTGTAGATTATTCTACATAACTTTCAACAAAAACGTTAAGACTTTCATCCGCCATGCCTTGTAAACGCGTTTGTAAATCTACATCAAAACCTGTCAGTAATGATGCAGATGACCTACGGAATGTATGGCTAGGAATAGCTTAGGCAAGGCAAGCAATGCTGCAATTCTTTGTTTTTGTATTTGAGACACTTATTTTGATAAAAGTATAGCAGTGCTGTACGTCTTCGGTACGCTTACCTACTAGTTCATTTTCCCGACAACCTCCAACTATCAAAATAACCTTTAAACCCAAATAAATGTCTCGTCTCTCAGCTTTCTTTAAAAATCTACTAAAGTCCTTTTTAGTGAAAGTTCTGGACATTTTTAGACAGTAGCCTTCTGCATTCCTTTTCAAAAAAGCAGCAATCAAAATTGGTGAACTAACTTATATCCACAGGTCTTCTACAGTATAGGTCAGCCCGATTTTAACAATTTTTAAAATTTTTATCAAGATATCAGAACGTATAGAATAAATTTTAAGAAAAAATGGACGGAGCACTTTTTTCGACAAAAATTGAAGGACAAATATCGAAAATAACAGTAGGTTTTAAACTACTTCAACGCGAAAACTCTCTTAAAACGTTTGCAAATAGAAACATTACTTACAGTGTTGTCAAACGTTACTGTTTTCTTTAATGTTTATATTACCGCGAAAGAAATAATTACAATGCTACTTACTACACTACACTTACATGGGTTAAAAATGCGCTATCCGGTTTCTGATTCGTCCTATTGTTTCAAATTCTCTGCTAGGATGGAAAACAGGAAAGGTTCTATACTTATCACACTTATCTTTTTAAACCTGGAAAAGGAAAATAGCAGCCATATCGCTACAGGTAAACCTGGCAACATCGCAAGAATCAGCCATAAACGGTAGTCTCTTCGGCCTTCAGCTGTTATTATTGGACAATCTAGATATTTATTTTTCCGGTTCTTTTGTGACAGTTTTAATTTCTTTTACCAAATAAGTGTGTGCTATGACTTCTACAAGTGATATTTTAGCGGAATTGGCAAAAGTTTAAGGATACATGCCAAATTTGTGTTACATGGTTGTAAATGGAAGAATTTTAATAGTGCTTTTTCAAAAACTACTAAGTTCCGAAGAAAAAAATTTCCGATTCTTGATCAGCGATCTCAAATTAGGCGGTGAATAAAAAATTTACTGAAGGTACCCAGTTTTTCAAATCATTATCAACACTTATTGAGTATTTAACCTGAGCTAATTTATAGATCATTCTTTTTTTTGGAAAATAATGCTCCATCCAACGATTTTTTGGCTTTTATGTGTTCGATTTGAGGTAAGCTTTTCAAAAAATTACGAAATTCGAGCTGACCTATAAGGCACAAAAACCGAAATCCACGTTTTTATATTAACAGAGATTGTTGTTTGTAACATTGAATAGTGATTTCAAATAGTCGAAGGCTTGACTAATTTCGCTTTGTATCGTAGATCCACTTTTTTCTGAATTTTTCTAGTATTCCACTAACTTATTCTAAATTTAAAATTACTACGGTCGCTAGTAACTCTTTGATATTATATTAGTTACAGTTAATATTTTTTGCATCCTCATTATAGAGCCAACAATTTTTTACAGTGCCGATTTTTATGCCTTGCAATAGTAAACCTATCTCTTTAAAGTATAGAGAAAAAATGTAAATATTAAAATAAATAACTCTCTTTAAAGTTACATAATATTGTGTGAATAAGGTTATATCTTCTGGATAGACAGCAACGAGTAATGCTATAGCTCAGGGAAGAATACTGGGGCCTAAACTATGAATTATATTTTTAAATGATTTCGATAGCATGGACAACAGTTTTCAATAAAAAAAAAGCTATGCAGATGACACGAATCTCCTTGTTTGTAGGTATTTCTATAGAGGATTTTTTATCATGGGGCAATTATATTAACAATTTGTGTCTGAAACTTGGTAATATAGGTAACGGAATAAAAGTGGTGGCTAATTATATGAACTTAAATACCCTAGATATCTTATACCATGCCAAATTTGAATCCGTTCTGAGATATGGCATATTGTTTTGAGGAAGTAGCTTTGAGCTATAAACAGTTGTTGTAATACAAAAAAGAACAATAAGGACAATCAAGAAAATCAACTTTCTGGGTCCTTGTCGAGGAGTGTTTAAAGAAATGAATGTACTAGCAATGTAGGGACTTTATATTTTTGAATGTTTTGATGTTTTTATTTACAAATTAGAACACGCTTGAAGCTGTGAATGCCCATAGTAAATACACAAAAACGAATAACTTATTGTATCCTCGCCACCGCTCAACTGTCATAGAAGAAATCCTTATAACATGTGTAAAAAATGTTGATAGAGACTCTCTATTTATTAGTGGACTTTTTAGACAAGGAAGGGTGACCCTATTCCATGTTGTGACGTCATTTCATTTTGTACACCATAATTTGAAATAAAGAAGTATTATTATTATTATGATTTTAGTTATCAAAGACTTATATTGATTACCAACGTTTAATACTTAATGACACAAATAGTAAAATCAAACGCACAGAGACTTCAATAATAATTATAACAAAAGACTTTAATTATAATTATCTTGGTTAAATATTTAACGTTAAGTTTACAAATATATACCAATTATTCAACTATTTAAATTCTCAAAGGCAAATAATAATTTAATAAGTTTTTTGTACACTAATAATAATTATAACAAAAGACTTTAATTATAATTATCTTGGTTAAATATTTAACGTTAAGTTTACAAATATATACCAATTATTCAACTATTTAAATTCTCAAAGGCAAATAATAATTTAATAAGTTTTTTGTACACTAAAAAGCGTTTTATCAACTTACGTAAATTTACCGAACTTCATGGGGGCAATTTTAAAGTTATATACACTTTCTAATTCAGACGTAATTTCTCATCAGACAGGTAAATGATTTTCGTCAAGTCCGTATAAGCGGAAATTTGTCAGCGTTAAATTGGGAAATCTCTAGGGTGCCTTAAATTGGAATTAATCCAGTCATTAAAAATTTTATTTAAAGTTAACTTTAAAGAAACATATATAATTATGTTTAATATACTCGACTTAAATCAGTTTTAATTAAATTGATTTTAACGTTATTGCTACAATAAATTTAAAGGAATGACGTGTAAGCGCCCTTAACGTGCAATAGTCCTTAACAGAAGCCTCTCTATCTGCCACTGAATGCGTTGTTTTTTTTTTAATCCGAGTCTAGGAATTTTGCATGATGCATTTTAAACCACATATTTGGAAACTCTTCAATTTCGATCGATACAGATGAAACGTGAAACAGATAAAGTTTTAGGTAAACTTTATTTCTGAGTCAGAAAGTTTAAAATGTAACCGCATTCTTCAGTAATCTCCCTAGGTATTTTATGATAGTTATTGAGCAGATTTATTGTAAGCTCCCTGAACTCTATCTCTTTAAAACTTCAGTCGTATGAATAAAATAGAAAAGATCCTAATATGGGCTTGGAAATTACGCAACAAATTTCAATACACAGGGTGGCAGTAAAAGGTCTTTACAAAAACCTACCACATATTCTTCAGACCAGAATTAGCTGATTTAAGTGAACTAACCTTAGTTTGGGCGCCAGACGGCGCTGACCTGACAACTTTAAATCGCTTTTCTGGATTAATTGAAAAACTGATCATACTATTTTGCCGAAATTTGGTACATTGGCATAGCTTTATGGGGCAAAAAAACCCATGTCACAATTCTGATTAATATCAGTCCATTAGCGTAGAACCTGGGTTTTTTACTAATTGCTTGTTTCAGATTTCTATGCTAATGGAACAAGAGAGGTTTGGGCACAAAATTCAGATGAACCAACTCATTTGCTACAAAAAGGTACTCTTGAAAAGACTCGATTCCTCTGACGGTTTCGAGGAATTTGCATTTAATTATTTAATACGTAGTAGTTTTTACCACGTAGTACTTGGGTTTTGAATTTTTCTCTTTTTGATTTCTACGCCAATGGAAGATAAGAGGTTTAGGTTTAAAATTTAGATTAAACCAACTTATTTTCTACAAAAAACCTCTTGAACAGTTTTCCTATCATCTGCTTTTTGTTCGCCCGGTATTTCTCAGGTATGTACAACACGACCTTACACCTCACAAACGGTTGTTAGTGTCGGTTATTATTAGTTTCATCTGGCAACATAAGATTATTGTCAAACTTGTAACATTTATTATTGTTGCTGACGTTCAATCATTTTATCTGCTTGCATTAATTATTAGAAAACTTTAATTGTCGTGAATTATCATGGCGGCGCAATACACTAAAGCAGAATATACCGATATGATATTGGTATTTGGGCATTACCAAGGAAATGGCCGAGAATATGTCAGAGTCTACTTCAAAAGGTTTCCAAATCGTCGTATACCAAGCCACCCGACGTTTGCTGCTGTTGAAAGACGCCTGCGGGAAAACGGCCAATTTACTCTTAAATCCATTGATAATGGAAGACAATGTTTTGTAAGGGTTCCTGAAGTTGAGGACGACATTTTATACCGTGTTGCAGAAGGTCCACGGAGTGTTTAAAGATATTGTTCATAAAGTACTTCAAGAACAGTTGCTATATCCATATCATAAGATGACAGTTCAAGATCTTTCACCTAATAGTCCTGAAATGCGCCTGGTTTCTAGTCGGCTTGTTCATAGGCAGAGAGAAGAGAATCCCAACTTTGCCAACAATATTTTGTTTACCAATGAAGCATGTTTCACAAGAAGAGGGATTACAAATTTTCATAATGAACATGTTTATGCGGATGAAAATCCACATGCTATCAAGGTAAAACATTTTCAAAATAAGTTTAGAATTAATGTGTGGCTTGGAATAATTGGTAATCACATTGTTGGTTCTGTCGTTATTCCACAAAGATTAACCGGAGAAATTTATTTGCAACATCTACAAAATACGCTGCCAAATTTGCTAGAAGATTTACAGGGTGTTTATTAAGCATTTGGCAAAAGTTGAAGCAGTTATTCCCTACACGATTCTAAGAATATTTTGTTCTTTGATGATTTTTAAAAAAACCGATTTGTTTCGAAGATACAGGGGAGACATTTTTTTTCTACAATTACAACATTTTATTACGAAAAATTCTTGATCTACACGAATTGCTGAAAATGACTACCTCTAGCTAGGATGCAAGAATTCAATCTTCTCCCAATTGACTGCTGAACTCTTTCAAAAACACCACGGTCATTTTTTATTGAGGTACACCCAGCAATTATTCTATTTCTTAAATCTTTCACATTCTCCACTGAAGTAGTATTGACTAATGACTTTAGATGGACGCATAGAAAATAATCCTGGGGGTTTAAATCCGGAGATCGAGCAGGCCTTAAGTGAGGCCCACTTCGACCAATACTCCGTTTGTTACTGTTAAAAAGTCACTAGTAGTAGTAGTAGTAGGTGAGGAGAGGCACACGGACCTGCAAGTCGACCAAATGCGATCCTTTTTACCTACTCCTGGGTCTTCCCCCATTCACTTAACCACTCAGGCCCTCGCCCAATCTACCCGACCTTCTCATGAAGGTCAGGACGTTACTCCAAGTAACTTCCTCCTGTGAGATCACCATTGTTCCAAGGACTTGCCGTGTGGTGTCTCCACGTCCTCCAAGCAGCCTGTACATATCGGGTTCTCCTCCAGACCCATCGTATGCAGGTACTTCCTTAACTTGCAATGTCCTGTTAGAAGTCCTTCCAAGGGATTCAGGGCACGCTTATTCCTGGTAATAATCCGTTCTAACTTGGCCCTATCAGGCCAAGTCATGAAATTCTTGGCCTGTCTACAATCTGACGTCTGCTGCCCTTGCTCCTTGAAGAGATTGTCGGCACATGTCCTCAGGGCTGTCCCTATCTGCGGTTTTGATATGCCTATTGCTGGTTCGGGTCAGAGATAGGAAACTCCGGCACCAAATCTGGTGAGCTCGTCGGCCGTCTCGTTGCCATGCACTCCGCAATGTCCAGGGACCCGGACCAAGAATACCTGTTTCCGTTTTGCGAGCCTTCTAAGTGCATCCGCAGACTCCTGCACGAGGGTCGAACTGCTCCTGGGCTAGCAGACAGCCTTGAGGGCGGCTTGGCTATCAGAGCAGATATGTACAGTCCGTTCTTGATGGTCCATGACCTCCCTCATACTTGCCATCGAGGAAATGGCATATACCTCTGCTTGGAAAAAAAAAAATTCTCTCACAACCATAGTAAAATGCACTGGTGCACCATCGTGCATAAACCACATTGCACCAATGGTACGTCCTCCCGAAACAAAGAAAGCGTCCGTTCAACGAGAACTAATATTGAAAATGATCTTCCAGTATCTCATGTGGATTTTCTTCAGCCCATACATGGTTGTTGTGAAAATTCCACATTTAAACTGATTTGCTTATAAGATACCAATGCATTTTTTAAAAGTTTTGGATCCCAGTGTAGTACGCTAAACTTTTATTTCGACTGCATTCATAATTTAAAAAATATCAAAATTGGTATTGACGAAAATATTTCTCGCCCTGTATCTTAGCATGCAAAATTCTTTAAGGCAGTGAAAACCATGAATGTGCAATATGTAAAGAAAGTTCTGTAATCGAATCCCATTAGATTCGAAAGTGACAACATAAACAAAGCGAAAGGGACGTACTAATTGAAACGTACAAAATGAATAGTCTATTTAAATTGGCTAAACTTATTTAAAACTTTTGAAACGAAAGGGTCTCAAAGTTGCCGCTGAAAAAATTGTTTCAGAGCGAAGCCCCATTATTTCCCTCGTTCCGTCTGTAAGATAATGAAGGCCGGCAGGCCGAGAATAAGGCCCTAAAATCCCCAAAACAAATGGGGGGATCTGAAGAACGGCATTTTCGTAACTTTTTACGTCCAAAAATTTGGCTTGTCTAGTTAGAAACCCAAATTAATGACTCAAAAGTGACGGCACGAGAAATGAATGAATGACTTTTGGTAACTTAATCTTTGCGATCCTGAATGGCGTAAGGGTTCTGTTGTGTTATAGTGTGTTTGTTTAGTGTTTTTGGTCGGAAGTGAAGGATTTCAGTGTCCGGGATATTGGTTTATTAGTAATTTAGGCGTCGCGTCGTGTTGTCTTAATAAAACAAGTCTGGGGAATTTAGTATCCAAAATGTTCTAGTTGTTTTAATGAAGGTGGTTTGTTGGAGGTTGCGCCGAGAAAAACTTATCAAATTGACTATCGACACCTGATAAAAACAACGCACTTTGGTCTCCATCTTCCACTTTTCTTATGGCCATATCTTCGACCTGCGCTGATTTTTCAAACTAGTTTAGTGATTGCTTGTGTGTTGGAGTTTTGATGCCGTTGTATTTGCATGTCTGTTTTTAAACAGGGTCTATGTCCAACCTGAACGTCTTGAACCAGAACTACAAGCTGTGTTATGGTGATGGAATAGAAACGAACAAACATTTAACAATAAGATTATTTATTTAAACTATAACGAATACTGAAAAAATAAATAATTTTATTTAAACTGTACATTTTTGTGTACATCTGCCGCTTCTTCAAGTCGTCGTCAGAAAACTGCCGGAACGTCACTCCTGTTTGTTCCTATGGTTTCTATCCGCACCGTGGCCAGTGTTGCCTTATTCCCCCCCTCCCTTACACAAAAACGTAAACGTAGTTATGGTTAGTGCGACAGCGGGCTGGTATTATCCAATTGCGAGGTGTATTGCATCTGCCATAAATTTACGCATTGTCTCCCCTTAACCGCTGGTGTTAAATATTTCTTTTCTGGCCAATTATTTTGCGTGAATCTGGATTCCTGACAAAGATGGGTGTAAAAGGTGTCTTCAAGTTGGCAATCCTACTTCTTCTTCGGGTGAGCATTCTCATGTTGAAGACTGCAGTGCTTACTGAATTATCATTAACATTCGAAGTAATGAACTGGAATAATTTGTTAATACATGCAAAGGTCAATGTGTGCAACTAATCATGTTATGGTAACCGAAGTAAACTGCCTGCAATTAAGAAATAGCATTTTACAAATCAAATCAAATCAAAATATGCTTTATTGACATAAAGTATTATTTTTATCGACAAAGCCTTTTTTAAAATTAAATTAACAATAAAAGATAATAATATAGTAAAACTTAAAATATCGGAATAAACAAAAAAAAATACAAATAATTATGACAGAGTATCACCAAAATATTCATCTAGAGTATAATAAGCTTTTTCCAGTAATATATTTTTAACATTTTTTTAAGCATTTTAAAATTTGACATTTTCTTAATAAAAACTGAAAGGAAATTAATAGCTATTTATGCCATCAGTTACGAAATGCCTAATTTTGTGTAACGCGTGAGATTTTTGCGGAACGAACGAAGTGAGTTTCGCAAAAACTCACAAGTTACACAAAATTTCATTTCGTAACGTATTGCATACAAGATTTTTTCTAATTTTGAAGAAAGTAATAAAAAAATAAAATTTATTATAATTGATAAAAATTTGGAAAACATAAATTTAGTTTTTCTAATTTTGACATATAACTGATGGCATAAATAGCTATTGTTGCTGTTACTTCATGTTAGTTGTCAGTTTGACATTTTGTAAAAAAGTCTAGACTGAAGGTTTTTATCGAGATTGATATATTTTTAGTTTTATTTTTAAAAAATGAGTCATTCAAGTTCTGAAGAGCTACCAAGCGATATTGAAGAGGCAGCAGGTAATGCTCTATTATCAGTAATTCTCAAAAAGTCAAAGGCAGTTTATGATTTGGCATACGAAAAATTTGTTACGTGGTGTGATGAGAAGAAAATTAAACATGTTAATGAGAAAGTTTTACTTGCATATTTTGAGGGTAAGAAAGATCTAAAAGTTTCCACATTATGGACACTTTACTCAATGTTAAGGTCTGAACTAAATCTGAAAAGGAATATTGATATTAAAAAATATACAAATTTGGTAGCATATATTAAAAGGCAAGCGGACGGGTACAGTGCTAAAAAGTCAAAAGTTTTTATTAAAAAAGATTTTGCCAAATTTTTATTGGAAGCTAATGACAAAGAATACTTAATGGCTAAGGTTGCAATGATAATTGGAATGGCAGGAGCATGCAGAAAAGCAGAATTAACATTTCTTCCAGTTGAAAATGTTATAGACGAAGGAAGCCATTTTCGTGTTGATATCCCACCTTCAAAAACAAAAGTTATACGGCAGTGTGCAATTACCACTGGAGACATTGAAAATACGAATCTTGTTGAAATATTAAGAAAATATATTAAGTTGCGTCCCCAGATTCTTAAACACAACAGATTTTTTGTAAAATATGCGAATGGAAAATGTACCAGAAATCCTGTGGGAATTAACACATTTAGCAGTCTGCCAAAAGTTATTGCACAATTTCTTGGTCTTTCAAATCCTGTTCTATATACTGGCCACTGCTTCAGAAGAAGCTCTGCCACTTTCCTAGCAGACAGTGGCGCTGATCTTTTGAAATTAAAGAGGCACGGAGGTTGGAAATCTAGCTCTGTTGCGGAGGGATATGTTGAAAATTCCATAAATAATAAAAAACTTATAGCGCAAGAAATATTTGGTGAAACATCTAATGCAATGTGCGTCGCTTCCCAAATAACAGCAAGTTCGAGCAATGAAAAAAATATGTCGTCGGGAATTAATTTGAATAATTGCAATAATTGTGTTATCAATATTTATAATAATTAATTAATTTATAATTTATGTTTTTAACTTGTATTATAACAGTTTAATAAATAGAATAATTCTTTTTGTCACTAATTTTGAAATACATTTTTCGTCACAAATTGCATAAAATTTTACTTTATGCAACTAGTTACAAAAAGTAAGACATTTCATAATGTCAATCAGTTTTAAAAAGTGTCACTTTATATGTCAAAATTAGAAAAAAATTTTTTTAGAATCATAAATTATGGATTTTTTTACAAGGCTTGAAGAAGGAATAGGTAAACATATTATGTTAAAGGTTTCTCTTGTATTATAAGTATGTGAATTAATACTATTTCTATGCTTTTTATGAATTAAACAAACTGTTTCCAATATAAAAATTGAAGTTAATGTTAAAATTTTTTGTGAGATAGATAGAGTTTTACAAGAATCTCTAGATCTAGCTTTGCACAAATATCTGATAGCTCTTTTTTGTAAAATAAAAATTGAATTTAGAAAATATTGGCTTGAATTTTCCCAGAAACAAATTCCATAACTCAAGAGAGATTCTATTAAAGCAAAATAAACATTTCGAAGAACCGCCATATTCATTTCATGAGAAAGTACTCTCAGGGCATAACATCCTGAAGCTAATTTTCTACATAACTTTTTAGTATGTTCATTAAAAGAAAGATTTTGAGTAATATAGATTCCTAAATATTTTATAAATTTATTAGATTGTCAAAAATTATATTATTAAGTGTACACTTAAAAGTTAATATATTTGGTTTAGTAATATTAAATGAGAGTAGATTAGAGTCACACCACTTTTTAACATTTATTAAATCTTCATTAATTATTTTAATTAATTCATTACAATATTTACTATGCCAAAGTATTGTTGTATCATCAGCAAATATGGTAAATTTACCATTTATAAAAATTGACGCAAGGTCATTTATATATATTAAAAATAATAATGAACCAAGAACTGAACCTTGAGGTAAATTCGTACTTGGCGCACGGTCATGGAACAAAGTTTTTTTAAATAAATTCCTGTCAAGAATATTGGAAAAGTTTCTTCCAATATGAAACTAATAGAGATTGTATTAAAATTTTTCAATTGCATTATTGCATTGCCTTTTATTTCTTGTTCGGGAGCTTCGTTCTGTTTTTCTTCTCATTCTATTGTTCAGGTTTCGAAAGGAGACACTAAACAAATTTGACTTATTGTACTGTCAAAGGAAATAAAAGATGATTTCGCGGCGACAAAAACTCGCGCAGCCAGTCTTTCATTCAACGTATGCGTTATCAATTCCGGCAGTGACAAATTATTCTTCCTAAAGAAATTGTGGTGTTTTGTTTAGGATAGGCGAAATGATAAATTAATATTCGTAGGAGATACTTTGCCAAAGTATTTGTATTTAAATAGTAAATACAGATGTGTGTAAAAGTGATCAAGTTTTAAGGCATATTTCTCTAGTTAATTAATTTTGAAGGAACATAATATTACTGGCACTTATCTATAAGAATATTTATATCATACGCATGTCTTGAATTACTACTGCTTGTTTCTTGGTGGCTTGGTCTTCTAGTCTCAGGTAAAAGCCATATGTGCTAAGGTCTTTTCTGACGTTGTTGAGTTCTCGTGAAAAAGGTTCCTGGGAGATGCAGAGAGTAAATTAATGTCGACAAGCGCTTTTACTTTTCCATGTTTCTTGTCATTTTAAAATATCTTTATTATTCCTATTATGGTATCTATGGTGTCAATGTACATCAGGTCTTTATCCTGCCTTGGCCTAACTTACATCTATCCTAATCCTAAGGGTACCGGGGCCGTTGATCTGACCCTATTGGTTAAGCGCGCACTTTTTACTCTCCTATTTCATGTTTGGTGTTATATGAATAACTTGAGGCATAATTAAGGTATTCTTCTCTGTGGGTTTGCTACCTGCTACCTGTATACCGATCCTATGATGGTATCGCTATTCCTCTGCGCAATAACGTCTAGAAACGGCAGTTTATTGTTTCCTTCTTTCTCCATGGTAAACTTAATTGTTGATGCCAAGTTATTCATATGTCGTAGAAAAACTTGTAGTTCGTCATCGCTTTAATTCCAAATCGGTCACCTGGTCGTATTTCCTATCCACTTAATATCTCAATGAAATGTTGTGAATTTTATTTAGAACTATTACTCTTGAAGGGTAACTTAGGTAAATGAAAAATAGAACTGTAAATTTCTCAAGCTTTATATGTAGGAACACTTTATGGCGTGACAATAATATAATTGATGTATGCAAAAGCAACCAGTGACAATAATTTTGCATTATCAACAGCCCATGGATAATTATTACGTCATCATACGTTGACACTTCTGTAATTGTTAGAATTTAAAATGTCATTTGATTTTCTCACTGAATATCCCTCGAGCAATGGTAAAAAGCTCAAAATTTTTGTTGGAGTTCAGTTATCCAGTTGCTTAATCAAATAACAACTAACAGGTGTCCAATTCTTGAAGTCATACGAATTTCAGTCGTATACGGATGTCATTCGAACGAAAGATTCGCATGCGAACAAAAATCTGAATTCTTAAAAAATATCCATATTCGAAATTTTCATGCGAAAGTAATTCGAGCAAAAAATTTGACAACATTGCAATTTGTCTTTGTTTTACTATTGCCCGAACAAATATGCTAAAAAAGAAGAGGTAAATACCATAACCTTACTATCTCATTTAATTATTTATATTTGGTTGTTTTATGTTTTTGTGCTGCTTTGCTTGTTACAATTGATCACACACCTAAAAAAAAGATGACTAATGAACAAAAAAAGGTTTTGGTTCAGTATATGACCGACAACCCGCAATTAAATTCGGGCAAATTTTCGAATGAATTTACATTCACGCAGCAAAGAACCGCAATGCGGTGAGAATCTGTGATGTATAAAAAAAAACAGCCGAGGTTAAGATTTTACTGTATATCATTGTTTCACTATCTAAGGCTGACACTCTTGTTGCATGTCCTATATATGGTTCCAACACATCCACCAATTCTGTAGCCAAAGGTTTTGATAGCTGATAAATTTTAATAAAATGATTGTCACTAAGTTCTTCAAAAGCATCCCTATGTTAAAAGACCGTACGACGATTATTGGCATCAATTTCAGCATTTTCCAGTGCCTTAATCGCCCCCAAGAGGGCCATATCTTCCAAATTGGCCATATTAAGTAAACAAACTTGAAAACATAATAGACAGTAATAGACACTCAAAACAAACCGCAATTGCTAAACTAAGGTTAGAATATCACAATTCGTATACGGAAACCCAAATCCGCCTAGCGAGACTCACTCGATGTCAGATTCGTACGAAAAAGTCGCATGCGGATTTCAAGAATACAAATCGTTGATGTTATTCTATTTTTTTCCGAATATCGCCCAATCCGTATACGAATTTATTTCAAGAATTATTGGGGCCCCGGGGCCCAATTCTCGAAGTAATTCGAATAAAGTCCGTATACGATCATTTTTCGTTTATCATTTTCGCATACGAACGCCAAATATCATTCTCGAGCATCCTTCGAAATAGATTTCGATTGCGGATGTCTTATTCGAATGGAAAGCATTGGCAACAACTCGTTTGACCAAGTGCCAGTAGCCCACATAGTTAAATACAGAAAATTTTAACTGAACGGCAAAAGGAAGAAGAAAACGGTGGTTAACCAACATTATAAATATTTATATTTTTCATGTCAGTCAAGCGGTCAAGCGTATGTTTTTCTGTTATGAAAATACCTAATATGGAGTCAAGAACAGGCAGCAGTTTAACGAAAGGACAAAAAAGGACGTTAGTTCAATTTATTGAGGACCATCCTAAGCTTAAAAGTTCTAAATTTACTGAGGATTTTACCTATAAAAAGGTCAGCATTTATGGAAAGAGATTGCGTCAAATTTAAATTCTATGCCGGGAGCAAATAAAAACTGGGAGAAATGGCGTAAGGTTAGTTAAAATAAACTATTGTATCGAGGTTTAAATTACCATGCAACTAGTCTACTTTTAATCTAATTTATTGCTATGTTATCAGTGACTTTAAATCAACTTGTCACTACTATTTTCGATCTAAATTTCAACTACAGTCTACACAAAGAGAAACATAAATTAAAGTCAAAAAAATCTTGAACTGTCCGAGATTTCCGACCGAGAACGTCACCAATGTCACTTTTGTGAGGTTAAAAACGATCATCCGTATGCGAAATTTCAGTTTCGCAAGGCTTGAGGCAGACGATCGAAATCCGTCTGAAAAACTCGCATACGACAGAAACTGGCATGCTCGAGAATGCAATTTTTTGTTTTCGTTCGAATAATTGAAGATTTCGGCAAATTTCCGTATGCGAATACATTCGAGAATAGCGCCCCTGGGGCCCAATTCTCGAAGTAATTCGAATAAAGTCCGTATACGATCATTTTTCGTTTATCATTTTCGCATACGAACGCCAAATATCATTCTCGAGCATCCTTCGAAATAGATTTCGATTGCGGATGTCTTATTCGAATGGAAAGCATTGGCAACAACTCGTTTGACCAAGTGCCAGTAGCCCACATAGTTAAATACAGAAAATTTTAACTGAACGGCAAAAGGAAGAAGAAAACGGTGGTTAACCAACATTATAAATATTTATATTTTTCATGTCAGTCAAGCGGTCAAGCGTATGTTTTTCTGTTATGAAAATACCTAATATGGAGTCAAGAACAGGCAGCAGTTTAACGAAAGGACAAAAAAGGACGTTAGTTCAATTTATTGAGGACCATCCTAAGCTTAAAAGTTCTAAATTTACTAAGGATTTTACCTATAAAAAGGTCAGCATTTATGGAAAAAGATTGCGTCAAATTTAAATTCTATGCCGGAAGCAAATAAAAACTGGGAGAAATGACGTAAGGCTAGTTAAAATAAACTATTGTATCCAGGTTTAAATTACCATGCAACTAGTCTACTTTTAATCTAATTTATTGCTATGTTATCAGTGACTTCAAATTAACTACTACTATTTTCGATCTAAATTTCAACTACAGTCTACACAAAGAGAAACATAAATTAAAGTCAAAAAAATCTTGAACTGTCCGAGATTTCCGACCGAGAACGTCACCAATGTCACTTTTGTGAGGTTAAAAACGATCATCCGTATGCGAAATTTCAGTTTCGCAAGGCTTGAGGCAGACGATCAAAATCCGTCTGAAAAACTCGCATACGACAGAAACTGGCATGCTCGAGAATGCAATTTTTTGTTTTCGTTCGAATAATTGAAGATTTCGGCAAATTTCCGTATGCGAATACATTCGAGAATAGCGCCCCTGGTATCAAGTCAAAGTAGAGAAGGCACGGCAACGCCGTCGTTTACAATCTTTTAATGTATCTACGGTGCATCAAGGTAAAAAATCCACATGGAAACAAGACAAGACAGTCGAGTTCTAAAATATATAACCAATAACAATTTCCTAGAATATACGCCGTCTACGACACCCAGACTAAATTCCGAGAATCCGCCGAAGTAAAGGTACGGATAGACATGCTCATTATTAGCACGAAAGCATACCATTATTGAGCAATTGCTACTTAGTTGTATGTGTGTACGTACTTTGCTAGAAACAAGCATGCTCATTTCGAGTATGCTCAAAAATCAACTGTCGTTTGATTTTCGAGCGTGCTACCTGTAGCGCGGGTGGAAGGGGGCGTGCTCTGAGCGCATCTGTACAGGTTTGCTTATTAGCATGCTAGACTGCAGTATAAATTTTTGAGTTCTCTGCTGCAGCATCAATAAATCTCTGTCCGCGAGAGTTGTGCGACCAAAAAAGAAATATGGCTCGTTGGTGAGATAAAAAAAAAATTGCTTTTCGTGACTCACTTACTCACTATCGAAGTCAGAAATGTCCGTGGAACACACTCATAAAAAAACAGCTGAAGAGCATGCTTTTTTATGAGCATGTCTGTCCCTACCTTAAAGCAAGCATCTAGCGTCGTTGAAAGCGGAATAAGCCTACGTGACTGAGCGCAGGGTTTGAAACAACTTCACAGAATGTTACTGTGTACGAGAAAAACGAATGATATATCGTATAAGTAAGACTTTACGTATTTTAGCTTTTCGGGCGGACAGGAGAGATCTGTATCAGTGGTCGTGGGAAGCGGACGGTTTCCCTCGCGAGGTTTCAGTTTTTTTTTAGTATATCCAGACTTAAGTAAAGTTCCGTATCACGCCTGGCAGAAAGCACACGGTCTCCTCGCGGAATTTTGCGCGGGTTTAGTTGATTTTATGGTATTCAAGCCATGAAATAGTTTAGAAAACTTGCGGTATTGTATCCCGAAGGTGTAAATAATGTGATTATTACACCTTACTCAAGTTCTGTTTATCTCTTGAAATAACGTGGTGAACTCGCGGTGAATGCCCGAAGGTAGAATAACGTAGCTATTATACCACGATAGAAGTCCTGTTTATCCATTGTAAAAAGCAGTCCCCAGTTCGTAGATACGATAAATTTTTGAAGGTTTAAGAATACAGTAGAGTATCCCGATATTATTGTTTGTTTAGTGATGTAAAAATGTATAGCTGTTTTAATGCAGCAAGTAGTTACCATACTAAGTTGTAAAAGTAAAAAGCATTTGCTGATATGCAGAACGGATGTAAAAAGGAGTAAATGAAATACCAGAAGTAAATAGATATATTTTGTGTGAGAAAAGAGCCTTCTTTTATTTAAACTGACATATTTGGACCACGCAACCTATGAGAAATACAGTAAACAATTTATGTTTCGCGCAAGCAAATAAAGGTGGCGTCAACAATTTTATTACAACTTCATCAAGCACGTTTTTATTTTTTGACAATAGTAGCAGTACGAGTAACGTGCTTTCGAAATCTGTAATAAAATTATCTCAGTTCGTTATCAATGCTCTTGGAATATTACTAAGATAATTCACCTCACTTTTATTGAACCAATCAAAACGCTCATTTTCATAGCAACCACCTTGGTAACGGTCGTCTTACCCGATAAGACTACCGCTAGCTCGAAAAGACGCTTTCGAAAAGACGCTTGTAGCTTTTTTACTTAAACAAAAGATTAGTAACACCTCTAACTTGCATATTTACGTTTATCAGACGGCCTTCATTTTTATGTTCAGTAAATTATCAACAGTAATATACCGATAGAGGAGGCGTCTTATCGGTAATACCGATGTTTTTAACAAGAAATCGATTTTCTGACAAATTTTTACGAAATGTAATTTTTACTTATAATCTGATATGATCCCGAGAGCTTTAGCTCGAGGGTCTTATCTTTGATTATAAGTAAAAATTACATTGAGTGAAAATTTTCTTGGAAAATCGAGTTTCGAGTGAAAAACGAAGGTATGAAGATAAGAAACCGCCTCTAGAGGTGTATTTTATTGGATAATTTACTGAACATAAAAATGAAGGCCGTCTGATAAAGGTAAATATACAAGTTAGAGGTGTTACTAATTTTTTATTTAAGTAAAAAAGCTACAAGCGTCTTTTCGAAAGCGTCTTTTCGAGCTAGCGGTAGTCTTATCGGGTAAGACGACCGTTACCAAGGTGGTTGCTATGAAAATGAGCGTTTTGATTGGTTCAATAAAAGTGAGGTGAATTATCCAATAAAATACACCTCTAGAGGCGGTTTCTTATCTTCATACCTTCGTTTTTCACTCTAAACTCGATTTTCCAAGAAAATTTTCACTCAATGTAATTTTTACTTATAATCAAAGATAAGACCCTCGAGCCAAAGCTCTCGGGATCATATCAGATTATAAGTAAAAATTACATTTCGTAAAAATTTGTCAGAAAATCGATGTCTTGTTAAAAACATCGGTATTACCGATAAGACGCCTCCTCTATCGGTATATTACTGTTGAAAAGTCGATTGCCTTTCCAAAACCTAAATTTGCTTCGTCCCTTAACTTTAATAAATAAGACGGTCATTCGGCAGTGATAAATTCACCTCAAGTTTCCGACTCGTCAAATTTTTACCCGAAAATGCAGACCCGATATAAACGTTCACACAACTTAACCAGTTATTGATAAATTTATGGGACGCACGTCTGAAAACCAAAGAATAAAACATTTTTGCTTCCGGACGAAATATTTCGTCATAAATCAAATAGCGAGGATTTCAAGTTAAATTTCTTATCATGTGTCTGATGAAAACAGTCTTTGTTTACAGTAGATGGATATACAGTTTGCAATATTTTGTTTAAAACAAGAATTAATTGTTGTTTTTTGAATTCCATGACGGAGTAATCGAAAATTACAGCCGCAGTCATATAAATCCCCACTCTACCTGAATATTGTTCTAAGACCTGTCCGAATAAAAACAGCTACCTAGATTGATGTGTTTTTCCCTTCTAGAATTATTGTAATTCAATTACTTTTTAGCAATAATAATTGTAGTTGGTTTTTTAATTACCAGAATTAAGTAATTGAGGGGTTCATTCCAAAAATCAGACAAGTCCAAAATAACACATTTTTACTTTGTGCTGCCATAATATAGTTTTCGACATGCCGAATCGTATGCACATATTAACTTAATAATAGACAAGTCCGCAGATATAAACGATCGAAATAAGCTATATTCTGCAAAAACAAGATAATTGTTTTATAATTTTATAACTCTCTTAGCAATGTTTGATTAAAACGCGGCCAACGATGAAGGTTGCACAGAAATGAATCTAGAAGGTAACTTAGCAACCAGCGAAGAGTTCGTGGTCTCATCTTCTGAGGTTTTAGGGATTAAGTATTTGTGTGTTAAACGAAAATAATAAAAATAGCAAATTTAATGACATAGAAACTTCCACTCACTAATAAAAGCAGGATACAAACTTTAAACTGGTCTTGATAAAGTTATAAGCTGCACGTTGTAAACCAAGAAATAAAACAATTTTCTTCCGGTCGAAACATTTCGCCATAAATCACAAAATGCAGTTTCCAAGTTATATTTCCTATCGGGTGAGAGACGGTGCCTTTTTTACTTTTGGCCACTGGCAAGCTTTTATACTTTTTCTCTATGCAGTTTAGTTTTATAGATTCTGATGAATATTCCTTTTAAAAATATAGAATTTTCAGCTAGTAAACCTGTACATGTCATCTGACAAACGTCACATTCTAGCTATTTAATTTTTAGTAGGAATAATGTTGGCAGTAATACAATGACAGACAGCCGTTTAGGGACAGAGCCGGACTTAAAAAATGTATTATTCTCCATAATTAACCGGCAGACAATAGTACGATGGAAACGGCTCTGAAAAGAACTGGTTTTTTAGAATTGAATAAAGTTTCAAGGCACAAGAATCTCTAAAAACGAGGTTAACATTTCAAAAAACCAAAACATTGAAAAAAATGTCAAGCAAAGCCTGGCCTGCCCTGTAATCCTATGATGGTTCCATTTTAGTTAGCACCAATATGTGTCCCTTTCTAACATGTATATAACTTAACGCGAAGAAATATGACAGATGTATATTATGATCTACCTAATAACAGTTTTGAATTTGGATTTTAATCATTTCTGGTGCGAAATCCTAGTAACTAATTGTCTTAATTTTTAGGCGTAGTTAGTTAGTCTGTAACCAAATTTATTACAATCACACATAGCTTATTTATACATGAAGGAAGGGGGTGGTGTTGGGTACTTCGTATAAAAATTAGATAACTTTAGGCATGCTAATTCATTTTACCGTGCAATATTTTCTTTAAAGATACTATTTTAGCAAAGCTAATTTAAATAGGAATAAAATAAACCATGTAAATTTCTAAACGGTCTTAAAAGCTTTTTGCAAATCAAATTTTAGTTTCATTAGAACTTTTTTTCGCAAAGATGTTAATTTTAAAAGAGCTAACTGATTTTCATAAAGCTAAAGGCTACATGTTTCAAGCTGAATAAAAATATATATTCTGACGGACAAAATTTGCCATAAATATGAAAGTATGCTGTATGTTTTATTGTTCAAGTGGCTATGGTAAGGGTTTCTTTTTTATTGATGTTTTATATTTCTTGCAGGCGAAGTAAGACGATCAATTTCTAGACACTGCGAATGGACAACATTACATCAAACTCTAGTATTGCACCAATTATGTATTATGAAAATTTATTGCAACAATTAAACTAAAAGACTGTGGAAATCCCCAAACATCTGAAAAATTTGAAATAATGTTTCATGTTATTTATTGCAAATAAAACCTCTCCGTGCGCGCGCAATTTTTTATTTCGGAAAATTTGCATCGCAAACTGGGTCCTAAGGAGGATCTGGATCTGGAAGTCGTGGTGGTTGTCAAAGTGAGTGAGTTGGAACTACTAAGTGCTCCCTGGGACTTTTTGAACGAGAAATTCACTAAATCTAGGTGTCCCGGAAGAAAAAAGAGGAACGAAAGATTGAACCGGGACTGGTAACTGCACTTGGTTGGGACTTAAGGGAGATTTTTTTAAGTCTTTTAGGTAAGTGACCAATATAAGGAACAGTGAGTGGTTAGGGTAGTATATTTGAAAGGTGTACAGTATGTTAGAAGAATTTATATAATATTATACAATATTGAAAATTATTCAAATATTAATTTTAATATACTTGTTTGATAATTTATTGTGGTTGTTGCAAAATATAATATCTATCATACACAAATTAATTGGACATATTTTATTTCTTCGCAAATTGGCTTTAAATTTAGAAACTTTTGTCATTTCCGCTAATTTCATTACCTACTTCACTAGGGTTAGTAGTGAAACTAAAATATTTCTTTGCTTAATAACAATTTAGTCAATTTTGTTCAAAATTCATTCGTCCTGAGTCAACATAATTGTCAAAATTTTTTAAAAGTTTGCTGTTGGGATACTTTAAAAGCGTTCTTCTTGTAACAGCAGTACATCTAGCTGTAATTTCGTTTACTAGACCATCCATGGTATTTTGTAGACAATATTCTTTAAGTGACCCCAATAAAATAAATCTAAAATAGATTGGGATACAGTCTGTCCAAATTGTCCTTAATAATTTGAGCATCATGAGCATGAAGCTTGGAGGATCTTCTTTGTAAATACCTCCACTTCGCCATGCCCTCAGTTTAAAACTAAAGGAACACACAGCACGCGTGTTGAATTAAAAGTACTTTGTGTCAATTTTACACACTTTATTTAACAACAGAAAAAAACAGCGTACATTTTTAAATTAACAATTAAAAAAAAATTTTAAATCTAATCAAGGAAACTACGTTCGATCGTAAATATAATCTTTGTCATTAACGCGACATCGGTACTTGTCGGTATAAAGTCTTGAATAGCACTCCCAGTAGTTGAAATTTTAACAACCCTTGCGGGGTGGAGACGTCGAGGGGGTATCGATCGATGCGGTCATCTGCCACCGGCGTAAATAAAACGAATTCCTAGTAAATTGTCTTGATTATGGCGACACAAAATTCTACGTACCGAACAAAGCTCATCCTGCTATACTCACATGTTCGTTTTGTACTCCAAGAGTACCTCTTCTAATAGTTCTGCAAGTATTACGTGAAGAAAATGTAAATAACATTCCCCAGTTAACGTGTATATCCATTCGATTTCAAGGCCCTCGAAATGTTAAGGTAAAAAATCCTGTATAGATTTAGATTTAGAGTATGTGTTATTCTTTATTGACAGAAAGTTTAAAGTACGCTGCTATGTTTAAACTTATCTATTATAATTCGTTAATAAAACTTAATTTTTGCCTTGAAACATCTTAAAAAATGTCGCGGGTATAAGAGTTATTTGATGGATGTCGTGCTTACGTGTGGATATTCTGGAAATTTGTATCGAGAGTTTGAAAAGATGATATTTTATCCATTTCTTGTTATTATTATTTTATTTATTTCTCTACTCAAAAAAAAAACCTGTTCACCCGATTTATCAAATAAGTCGGCAGTAATAAATATCCTCTTAGTTTTCTACCTGTCAAATCCTTACCCGTAGATGGGGAGTGAATATAAACGTCCACATATCCCAAAATATTACGGATACATTTATGGGAAACACGTCCAAAACCAAGAAATAAAACTCTTTGTTTCCAGTCGAGACATTTCATCATAAATCAGAAAATGTGGTTTTCCAGTTAGATTTCTTTCTAAGTGAGTGATTACGGAGAAAAGTCTTTGCAATGGCTAATGGAATTATTGTTTCCGTACTCTGTTATGGTAAAAGCTTTTAATAAAAACTCTGCCAAACATATGACATTTTGTGGTGGTTTTATATAGAATCGGCTATGCCAATGTGAAAGTTAGTAAGCAAAAATCTTATAAGGAACGACATTTAATAGGAAATATGGCTTTGAAATTAATTTGTTTGGTAAAGTTCGCTTAAGTAAGAAAAAAATTAACTTTTACAATTCTAAAGCTATTTATTAACAAGGTAAATACAGAACTGCCCAGAAGTCCGGAATAAAATTAATACAGCCTTAACCTGTAACTTTTGGGGAAAATGCTCGGATACCTCAATTTCGTTTTATATATGCTCACATTTTGACGTTATTCGTTTGTTTTTTTTATAGACATTTGTCAAAGATATGACGACATTGATCTTTTTTTTAAATAGAAACATACAGCTTGTGATACATCATTTGAAAGCTAATATCTCGTACAGTATGCTCATAAATTTGACATTTTGTGACATTGTGAACTTGTAAAATTAATTTAGGTATTTCCAAAGTACCTATTATTTTACAATTTTCTAAACAAGAATGGTTTTGTCGAAAAGGCAGCGTATCGAAGTTATGATATAGTTAGAACGTGGAGATAAAATAAGAAGTCAAAGTGAAGTGTGCACTTTATTTAATGCTAAATATCCGGAAAACCAAATTTCACAGGGTTCTGTTAGTAAAATATTCCACAAATTTGATGAACATGGCACAGTAAAGGACTTGCCTAGGAATGGACGGCCACGTGTAAAGATGAAATATTGCATTATCTCTGCAGGATAATCCGCATGTTTCAACAGTTTCACTTGCTCTAAATCATGATACATCTAGAGGTACTATTGGAAGATTTTTTAAAGCAGAAAAATGCCACCTTTATAAGGTATGTCTTGTCCAAGAGCTTTTCGAAGATGACTATGATAGGCGTTTGCAATTTTGCGAAGAAATGATGAGACGGTGTGACGAGAATAAAAGGTTTCCACAGAACATATTATTTTCGGATGAAGCTACTTTCTATTTAAACGGGGTGGTTAACAGACATAATATCGTTTCTGGAGTCAAGAAAATCCACGATGGATATTTGAAGCGCATACTCAGCGGCCCCAGAAAGTAAATGAAAGGGCAGGTATCATTAATAACCAAATTTTAGGGCTATTCTTTTCGGAAGGAAACCTCACAGCTGAACGGTACCTGAATTTCTTAACCTTCGAGTTGAGGCCTGCTATAGCTGTAATTTTTCCCAATGAAGTAGATCTAGATATACCTAAAGAAACAATTTGGTTGCAGCAAGATGGTGCTCCCCTGCATTTTGGTGTCAATGTGAGAAAATATTTAGATCAGATATTTCCAGGTCGCTGGATTGGACGACGTGGTACAATTGAATGGCCACCGAGGTCACCAGGCTTAACGCCTTTAGACTATTTTCTTTGGGGATGTTTAAAAGAAAAAGTTTACCAAAATAGGCCAAATAATATTGAAGATTTGAAAAACAAAATTAGATTGGAGACACATAACATACCGGCTGAAGCCATTCGAAATTCCGTAGACGGATTTTACCATCGTCTGGGAGCATGCCAAGAAGGGGGTGGAGGACATTCCAGCATTAGCCACGTTAAACTACCTTATTGTTGTGTTTTGTTTTGTTTTGTTACATTTTTATTTTTTTTGACAAAATAGAGAGAGGCTTCTTACAGAGTTAAGACAACCATCAATCAGATATATGTACACGGTGGGCCAAAAAAAGTGACCACATTTGATTTTTTGGAATAATTTTATTGTTGAAAATTATTTTTGAACCAAATTTGCAGGACCTATTAACAAAAGTATAGGTTAACCGAATGAAATATCAAAAAATGTGAAAATACTCTTTTTGTTCAGAATAAAACAATCTTAAAGATGTAAGTCATAATTATTAAAGAAAATAAAAAAAATAATTTTGCGGCTAGTTTGAAGTAACTTCTTATTTTAACTTGCCCTGTACGATATTGTAATTTAATCCTATCACTTTTAAATTAATTTTACGAGAACCTATACTTTTGTTAATATGTCCTGTAAATTTGGTTCAAAAATAATTTTCAACAATAAAGTTATTCCAAAAAGTCAAATGTAGTCACTCTTTTTGGCCCACCGTGTATGTGCACTTTTGTTTCTCTTAATAGAACAGTTTTTTTAATGGTATTTATGAAAAGATCTGGAGTTTTTGTTAAAATAGAGACGCACAGCAACACGAAACCACTAACAGTTATGGTTAGTTTTGCATGAAACGTCAAACCAAGCCAATGAACGAGCTGGCGCCACCGCACCGTTTACAGTGGTGTTGCCAACTATGGCCAATAAAATTCAAGTTATATTAATTTTTACAAGCTTAAATAAACAAAACATTTGCTATAAGTGGGTTCGTATCAATGAAGAATACTTTAAGTTTGTAGTAAATTCAATATGGCATAAAGTTCTAATACTTTTCGCCTAAATTTAATTTCCTCGTGTTTTCTTACGGATTTACAATTATCAGCTGATTGATGAAGTGCATTGGTTTTTGTTTTGCATCAATTGTATGTCCCCCTTATATCCTTATTACGTCACCAAAATGTCATGAAAATATTTAAAATCTTTGTCGAGGCAAGGGCCTAGCGACACTTAAAGCACCGGTTCCCGTCAGATCACCGAAGTTAAACAGTGTCGAGCGCGGTTAGTACTTGGATGGGTGACCGCTTGGGAAAAACCGCGTGCTCTTGTCTTAGGGAAGAGAGTAAAATGAATCGACATCAAAAACATCCTATTCACGCCGGACAGGCCGGATGAGATCGGATATCTCGTAGGATGAAGGTGCCGTTTCACACTCCCCAGCCGGTAGACCACACGATTAAAAACCGTACGATCGATGACCGGTTCAAGATGGCCTCTGATACGCCGAGGACCGTAAAAAATAGTAAATAAAAAAAAAAAACCTTTGTCGATATATTACCTTGTAATACTTTAAAAAACTCACACTGTATATTAATTTTAACATATAAACATTATTTTAGGTATACTTCGATGACGTAGCTTTAATTTTTTGCGTACTTTTAAAACAACTGCCCTAAAGATAAAAAAAAAAAACACAAAGTGAAGTTTAAAACAATTTTAGCTTTTCTCTCTACAAAAGGCGATTTTTTGTCATTTTTATTTTCTACAGAAACCGGCTCATTGTTTTTGTTAGACTTTTGTTAAATGTGGAGCGATTTAAGGAAAAGAATGCGCCCAAGAATAAAAGCTTTGTTTATTATTTGAGGTGATATTTTGTGAAACACGTTATTTATCACAAAACTTTGTAAATTAAAAAGTAGATTATATAAACTGATTTTTTTCTTCTGCATCATTTTCATTTGGAAAAATAACTTAAGCTCAATACCAACCTGCCCTTATAAGGAGCATTTCATTATACCCCGGTTGTCACACAACTATCTTAAGAGCCGCCATGTACTTTTTCTTCAAGTGTCATAATAAATACAAAAATATAAAAAAAAAGCTCATTTACAGACTATACGTGACACTAAACTTGAAACTGACGGTTCCGGCACGTTTCTTGATGAATACATTGAACTAACCTTTTCATATTTGAGGTGTTTAGAAGTAGAGTGACCTAACCTACAAAAAGGTGAATTTACGCTAGGCCTCTTAAAGAGCCCAACTGAAAGGTATCCTTCAGTGCTAAAGGAGCCCAAGCCACATTTTGCTTTTTAATCGCAGATGGCGGCACTAATTTTAGCATTAATTAAAACGAGTAGCGCCACTATGGCACCAGTTCTTTAAACATGTAATTCCTCGCCTGTGGCTTAGGCCAATAACAGTCACCACGGCGTGTATAACATTTTCCAGAAACGTGTTCAAAGTAAGTCATGGAAGACTGACCAGGGTACTAAAAAATAAGAATATTAGTAGCACTCCTCCAGTAGATAAACGCGGTAAACATGAACCTCCCAGTAAGACGAGACGAGAGAGAAAATAGTTTTAAAAGTAATTTATAGAAAAAAATTTCAGCTATACGAGTCATATTACACTCGACACAAAAACCCTAACCACAAGTTCTTGTCTCCCTATTTAACCTAAACCTAAATAAAATATACGAGTTATACAGTATGTCTCCGTAAGTTCGCACCATATGGAAAACTTTTTTATTATTAATTTTACGAGAAAAGGTTATTCTTTATAAAAAGCTCTGCATGGTCTAAAACCTAAAATGCCACTATCAGATATTAAATTTTCCTAGGCATATACGGGGTTTGTCAAAAAATATGAATTTTGCCCAATAGAGTAAACTACCTTTATTTTTGAGAATATCGAAAATTGTTATGAAAAAAAGTTGATCAGAATTAAAAACCACGTTTAAATGTGCAATTACACCCATTTACGATGAAAAAAATATTTTTTTTTTTTGAAACGTATGTTTACAATAATAATGCAAATTTAACTGTAGTTACATATAATCTAGGGTGCTCTGACATACAAATGAATTGTTGATAGCAAGAAATGTTTGACAGCGACCGTCCAAACGCGGTAAAATTTATAAAGTAGAGTTGTGAACAAAAAATTAAAATTGTTTTTATTGTGGGAGAGAACCATAAAACGCATAGAGAAGCAGCAATTATTTTTAATGATAGACATCCCAATAAAAATATTATTCATTCAACTGTTACAAGAATACTGAATAAATTTAAGACTACTGGAAGTTTAAACAATAACTTTAATGGAAAACGCCAAAAACTGGTTGCTAATGAGAACACGCTGTCTGTTGTAGAACATCCAAAAGTATCATTGCGCAAAAGAAAGTCGTTAATACAACAAAATGTAAGTAAAGATACATTGGGAAGAATTTTAAAACGAAATAATTTCAGAACATTCAAACCAAAAATCGTTCACACATTGAAAGAAAGGGACTATGATAGGCGCTTTGATTTTTGCTCTCTCATCCAAGGAGAGTTAGAAGAGGACCGTTTTTTTCCGAGACGTATAATTTTTTCCGATGAGGCAACATTTTCTTCAAATGGAACTGTCTCGTCACAACATTGTCGCTGGTGGTCTGATGAAAATCCCAATTTTACAATAAAGTCTCGTGACCAATATTCATTTAAAACGAACGTGTGGTGTGGTATTTACAAGGACAGATTAATAGGACCGTATTTTTTTCACCAATTTATGAATGCCGAACGTTATTTACAATTTTTGCAAAATCAGATCAGTGACTTCATGGACGAACTACCTTTACAAGAACGTCAATGTATTTGGTTCCAACAGGACGGTGCAACATGCCACAGTACATTAAATGTTAGGGCATATCTTGAACATTAGTTCAATGGAAAAGTTATGCACAGATTTTCAGATATTTTTTGGCCTGCTAGATCCCCTGACCTAACTCCTCTAGATTACTTCTCATGGGGTTACTTAAAACAAAAAGTTTACCAGCAATGGCCTTTTCATGATGTTAATCATTTGGAAAGGATAATTACACAATCATGCCGGGAAATTTCTTCAGAAATGATAAGGAAAGTATTAAGGAAATTTGCCAATAGAACGATGAAATGTATTGAACGAGAGGGTGGATATGTTGAGGCATTAGTAGAATGAGTAAAAATTTAATTTATATTTATATATATTATTATTATTGTAACAATTTATTATTTGTATGTGTTTTCTTATTTGCAATATAAAAATTATAAAAAAATAACAAAACCTATATTTTTATCGTAAATGGGTGTAATTGCATATTTAAACGTGGTTTTTAGTTCTGATCAACTTTTTTTTATAACAATTTTCGATATTGTCAAAAATAAAGGTAGTTTACTATTGGGCAAAATTTATATTTTTTGACAAACCCCGTATATGCCTGGGAAAATTTAATATCTGATAGTGGCATTTTAGGTTTTAGACCATACAGAGCTTTTTATAAGGAATAACTTTTTTTCGTAAAATTAATAATAAAAAAGTATTCCATATGGTGCGAATTTACGGAGACATAACTACTGTATAAAAATGTTATTTCAGAACCAGTTTCCAGTTGGGTATTTCGTAAAATATTCAACAAAGAGTTCAATCCTTTATTTCACGCGCCAATTTCAGATTCATATATAAAATAGAAATAGAAATAAAAACTCACTTTTTGCTGAAGAGAAACTTCATCTAAGAAGGCCGAATCCGCTATAAATGACAGTTTGTTAGCTAAAAACGACGATTCTGTGACTTCCATAACCTTTGATTTAATGCAATGTTTACCGACTGCCCATATATTTACCGAGTCCAAAACATGGGTACAGATGAAGTTGTTATTGTTCACTTGGAATAAATCAGTTGCATCCAGATGACCATGAAAACCGGTTCTTGCCTGTAGTATTATTTTAGGAATTATGTTAAAACTAAAAAGGTTGTGATGTATTCCGGCCAGTGTGGCGGACAAAACCGGTATGTCAAGATTGTAGTCCTTTGCAGTTTTGTGTTTAATAGTTTACTATTGACGACATTGATCATAAGTTCCTGGTCAGCGGTCATAGGTCGGTATAGAAAAGCAAGAAAATAATTTTCAAGAAATATCTCTGCCTGGATTGGAACAAAACAATTCGCAGTGTCAGAAAAAAAAATATTTCTAAATACATAGATGTCTACGGTAGATTTTGTATTGACGAAATAACTTGGAAAAAAATGTTACTAACCGGAGAATATTCCTCAATGGAGATAAGGTTCAGTGGTTAAACTTTCAGTGGTAATGATATCGTAAATCTGACCCCTATGTAAAACGCTAAAAATATTCAAATAATGATTCTGTTAAATCTTGTGAAGTCACTATCTCTAAGAGGAACACACAGTTTATATTGTCCATAGAAACCCTATATCCAAGTGGTCATTCCATTACGGCACACGTAATGGACTAAGTGCCGTCGTCCGATGCAGATGTTATAGATGCATCTGACAATGTGCAGAACGTAGAATTTGCTCCGTTACAATAATAACTCATCTATCTTTTTTAAAATTAAATACACCTTTCTTTTCATTACAAGTTTCATTCAATTTTTTAAGGCATATGGTTTGAATTTTATGACCTTAGTCTAGTAAGGTTTAGTCTTAATTCCTGCTTAATTTATTTGTTAAGTTATTACGTTTTCAATTAATGTAAAAATCAAACACATTAGTAAATTAAAATATACAATTATATTAAATTCATATTTAATGATATTGGAAGAATAATTTAAATAGTAGACGTCACAGCCATAGAATTTCATTTAACCATATTTTCGGGAGTCGATAATTTAATTAAAATCGCAAAAAATCGCTTTATCAAAAGGCGACGTGACATCCACGTCTGAGCCAAAAATAAATTTAAGCCTTAGAAAATTAGACAAGACAATTAGTGTGTAACAGGGACGACGGGCAGAAGCAGAGTGACAGCTATTATCCTTGCCCTTCCTAAATCAGGACATATTAGGTCCGGAATTGTTAAGGATAGGCTTTCTGCCGTCTTGATACACTTTAATAGGATATTAAGTTGATATAAGGCCTCTTTCCATGGCCCTTAAGGACTCATTAGGCAAAGCCTTGTGTGTAAAATGATTTGGTTGATAAAGCCATTGTAAAAGGACTTTAAATCGCTTATACTATATCCAATAATCTCGGTTTGAAGTTACATGATGTTATAATATTCAATAGTTTATCCTTTAGTTGGAAAACAATGCATGAGAAAGTTATTATTGGAAATAATAACAAACATAACGCTTAAGCACAATACTGCACGTAAAAATTTGTTTAATAAAAAGTTTATGTAATTTGTAGAATCTGGAATAACTTAAGTAAATGAACAGTATATGATACACACGTACTTCAAAAATATATCGCTTACACAATCAGTAATTGTATGATATGCAGCTTTTACTTAACAATTTTAATAGCTCTAGTGATTTTTACTCAAATTAAAATAAATGTTTGTCAAATTGAAGAAATAATCTCGAAAAACAATCACAAGAAACCGACAGAGCACTTCTACTATCTGGTACTCTCAAAATGATATTCGGCCTGAAATTATTAAGGATATACTTACGAACTGCTGTATTCAATCAACTTATAGTATATTAAATTGATATAGGGATATTAAAAACGCATTAAGGAAAGCCTGGTGTGCATATTAATCTGGCTAGTAAAACCATTTTAAAAGTACTATAATAGTTGAATAGTGAAAATCAGTAGGTAAGGTCTTAACTGCCATTTTGCCAAAATTCAGTTTTTACCATAGAAGTGTTCGTAGGAGCATGCTCTATGCCCCATGAAAGGTCTCAAGAGCCAAAGTTTGCATTTCAATTTTTAAGAGCTCTTGCTTATACTGTGTTAACGAGATTTTCAGTGTTTTAAAAATGTGGAAGGTATTTATGACCCACACTTACTTTAAAAATCTTTACAATTGGTGACTGTATGATATACAAGTTTTCTTGAAACCATGTTAGTATAATTATTGCTTTTTCAGTTGTCTTTACCCTAAAATTACATTGCTATGTCAATTTATACGGAGCTAATTTATTTTTTGAATTAAAATATTATAGCTGAATAACTTCATACTGGGCGACAAAGAATGAAATGAGATTGTAATAAAAGTTTCAATAATTACCGTATAAAAAAGTAATATTTCATTACACATTGTTTTCGCAAACTTTGAGTTAGCAAGTCGCATGTAATCTTGCATCATTTAATTTGGAGTTGGAACCAATATAATAAAACGAGAAGAACTTTTTAAAAATAGTACATTGATACGGCACTGCCTTTTCATTAATAGGATTCATAAATTATGAAAAGACCTTTAATCAAGTAAAGCATAATATTATGATCCTGACAAAAAAAGGCTTAGATTCCTATGATATCAATATAAACATTGTTAACAGCCAGTTACCAAGAGATATTGTAATTCGCAGAGACGTTAGACAAGGGTGGGTGCTGAACTGCTATTTTCAACATTCCTCTATATTTGTAAGTATATTCGATGATGATTTAGAGGATCAATAGGATGGGATATTCGTAAAGGAACAAGCAATTAGTGCGGACGACACCCCAATACAACAAAACCGTTGAAGTCGTCAATACAAAGATTGAGATGGCTTGGGCGGCATACATAAAAATAGGACAGAGTTTCTTTTTAGCAATGGCATGCAAGAACTGAGATACACCAAATTTAGTGTTATGTCTTTTCCATTCTTAGGTATAAAATGGAGTTCTGGTCACTCAAACGACAACATAAAAAACTGAAAGCATATTAGCTTAGGATATATAGAAGAATACTGAAAATATCACGGACGGAGTAACTAAAAAAACACAAGCCGGGGTAAAATGGTCATAAGCAAAATTGTGGGAAAATCAATCAAGAGGAAGACAAAGGGTATCGTTACTGAAGAAGCTCCAAGAATGGTTTGAGTTTGTTGATGTTATTTTTAGAAAATGCAAAGTGACCTTACCTTAGACGGCTTTCTACAAAATCACAATATGATAATTAGTTTTCGGGATATATGCCCTCGGAATTTTAAGTGAAACCTCTGTACACCATAAAAGATACATACCATTTCTCAGCAACCTCTCTTCCTCCCTTAATCGGATCATTTAATTCTCCCATAAAAACCGAAGCCGCAGTTCTCAGGCTACCAAGTTTCCTGTTAAGTTAATTCACATGTTACTGTAGTTATTTATATTCTTCCCATACTCAGTATTCGTTTCATCTTGTCATCTAAGAACATTTTTGTTACAAACGCATAGAAAATTTATGTCCTGCCACTAATTATAACGTGCGTTATCCAAGCAAGACTTAAAACAAAACTAAGCACTATAACAAAATGATAAATGTTTCAGAATTTCTCGTTGCAAATTCTCGCGGATCCAGCGCTTCCTTGGTGGGATTAATTTATTGCCCGCAAGACACTGAGAATATATGTCAAAATTTCCTGCTATTGTGTCTTAAAGGCATGCAGGCATTTTCGGCGTAAGTATAGTGCTTTTAACGTTAAGCAAAAGGGTTCCTGTTGGGGATGATGATAATTATTTTTAATACCCAAATTATTTAGCAAAGAAAACTAAGCCACTAAGACAGGTATGTCTAGTATATTTACGGATACTGTAAACAATGACATTTGTGGATAACCACCTGCTAGTGTTATCGTATTTTACTGTTTGCTTCGGCTAGCTATATGGACTATGGTCTCTTGGGCGCAGCTTTATTTAGTTACTAGAACCAAGAACTGCGATAATAATAATATTGATACGCGATTTAACAATTATATCGACGATCCTATACTGATCAATATATTGAGCGCGTGCAGGTCGCTTAAAAGGGAAATTTCATTATAGAGTCATTATCGGTTAGTAAAAATGCTAATTAGGTGCCCAGTAAATAATAGCTATAATTTAAAATAAAAAGTAGTGGGGAAGGCAAGGGTGAAGCCTCGCACAAAGCATAACTACGCACAGGCCTTGTAAATAGCCCGGTAACGATGCGAGAGCCGACCACGAGAAGACAGGTCGATCTGACAACTTCTATAGTGTTGCATGGAGATTGATGTCGACAGAAGAGTTCTGTTATGTGCTGAAAAAAAAGGGTTAGTTTATTTTTTATAATTATGAAGAAACAATAAATTGTTAATTTAATTTGATATTATGTGCAGTCTCAGTTGATATGATGACAATCAAGCTTGATTTCTGTGTACTTTGATTTCGTCTCATGCTATTTACACAGGTCATCAGAATGATTAGCTTTAAACAATATGGATTGGGGTAAAACTGCGCAGCCTTTCAAGAGACGTATGACTCTTTATTTGCAAGATGTATTTTAAATTATACCTCTGTTTTAGGAACTACAAAAGAAAATTACAGAATGGGCCAATGACATAAAAAATCAACCAGCTGCGGTTAGCCAAGAAAGTCAAGTTTCATGAGTTGAGGGACCTACTTAGGAAAGGAGGAGGGCGATTTAAACAATCTTCTTCTCAGATCAGGAAACGGAGTTAGAAAGCCATTGTACCGACCTCGACCACCGATTTTTCTGCTAAACTTCTTGCGACTCTTTTTGTATATATCCAGGTTTGCCCTGAAGTCCGGAATAAAATTAATATAGCCTTAACCTGTAACTTTTGGGGAAAATGCTGGGATACGTCAATTTAGTTTTATATAGGCTCACATTTTGACGTAATTCGTTTGTTTTTTTATAGACATTTGTCAAAGATATGACGACATCGATCATGTTTTAAATGGAAACATACATCTTGTGAAACATCATTTGAAAGCTAATATCTCGTACAGTATGCTCATAAATTTTGGCGCGATTTTGTCAAGCTATTTCAAAATGGCAACTGTTAAAAATTTAAAAAAAGTCCCTATTTAAATAAGCGGAAATGATAAATCATTGATATTTTTTTTACCTTTTGTAAGAGGTAAAATAAACATTCCTAGCAATAACCTCATAAAAACAAAATTTAATAAAAGAAATAAAAATAGAAAATAAAAACGAACAAAAATAAAACAATCTAAGAAAAATATACGGAGAGTAAACTTACTATTTCTACTTTAACATTAAATAAAAAAATTTTGCGTCTGTCAGGAAAAGCGCTCGAGATGACACACCTGGAAATAAATAGAAAAGAATACCTGCGTAACCAATTTACAAATTATGAAATTAAAATCATAAGTTTAGAATAATACGGAATTTTGATAATAACATGATTGCCAACACAAACAAAACAGTTAGTATTATATAAACACATAAACCCTACCAAATCACATATCAAAACAATCTTTCGGGTCCTAGGTATATTTCGCCTCTCCAAAAGTACGATATGTCAATCTAGCGTAATCCATAGTTCACATAGATATCTTTAAAACCCAATAAATAAAATTATATACTTTATGATTGGACAAACAACACATTAACCTACAACAAAAGTCAAGCATTTCTCGGGTCGTTGGTATTAAGGGTCAACTCGTAAAATACCTCTCCAAGAACTCAACATTACTAGTCCGAAGTATTATCATGATAACAGTGTATAATATATAGGCCTTCACTAAGATACTAAGGGTCAACTCTCAAAGTATCCACTCCTTTCAACTAGTTTAGTACGAAGTGTCAACTCGCGACGTACTACAGAAATATGTTGTTTGTTTGTTTTTTTAAATTTAAATTTCTTTTAAAACAAAAGATATTAAGTTATCAAACCATTATTTAATATATATAGGTGTAAACCCATTTACCAGTTGAAAAAGTAAAAGAAAAGAAAATAGTTATAATAAATAAACAAATCCACAATAAGCACAAATAATATAAATTGGTTACCCCGTGAGATAAACTCACCTAGGCTATTGCTGATCTTATCCTTTAACTTCCACGAAACAGATCACAACACTTTCGTTAGAGTACTTAACACGACTTTGTTCTATTTAATAATGATAGCCCTATAAAAGAAACTGGGGACCAACGCAACGTAACTCGAGCTGGTATGAAAAAGATGTTATAAGCGATTTTGGCCTTTATTTTCTATTCTACCTACAGCATAAAATAATATAGCCAACACCCGAATGGTTCGTGAAGTCCCAAACAGAATGTTTACAAAATCATATCTGTATCGATATTGGTTTGTTTATATTAACACCATTAATTTCCAGCCTTCTTCTTGTGACCCGTTCTTCGTTAAAGCTTAGATTTTATGATGCGAGTTTAATTTCAATATTGAATAATATTATTTTCGTATTATAAAATTTACTTACCCTGACACTTTCAAGGTAAGAAATCTTCATTGTTTCACGTTCTGACATTTTGTGACATTGTGAACTTGTAAAATTAATTTAGGTATTTCCGAAGTATTATTTTTCAATTTTCTAAACAAGAATGGTTTTGTCAGAAAGGCAGCGTATCGAAGTCTTGATATTATTAGGATGTGGAGATAAAATAAGAAGTCAAAGTGAAGTGTGCACTTTATTTAATGCTAAATATCCGGAAAATCAAATTTCACAGGTTAGTCAAATATTCCACAAATTTGATGAACATGGCACAGTAAAGGACTTGCCTAGGAATGGACGGCCACGTGTTTTAGACGACGCCGACGATGAAAAATCTCTGCAGGATAATCCGCATATTTCAACAGTTTCATTGGCTCAAAATCATGATACATCTAGAGGTACTATTGGAAGATTTTTGAAAAGAGAAAAATACCACCCTTATAAAGTATGTCTTATTCAAGAGCTTTTAGAAGATTACTATAATAGGCGTTTGCAATTTTGAGAAGAAATAATGAGACGGTGTGACGAGAATAATAGGTTTCCACAAAATTATGACGCTACTTTCTATTTAAACTGGGTGGTTAACAGACATAATTATCGTTTCTGTAGTCAAGAAAATCCACGATGGATATTTAAAAGGATACTCAGCGACCCCAAAAAGTAAATGTATTGGCAGGTATCATTAATAACCGAATTTTAGGGCCATTCTTCTTGGAAGGAAACCTTACAGCTGAAGGGTACCTGGATTTCTTAACCTTCGAGTTGAGGCCTGCTCTAGCTGTAATTTTTCCTAACGAAGTAGATTCAGAATATACCTAATGAAACAATTTAGTTTCAGCAAGATGGTGCTCCCCCTCATTTTGGTGTGAATGTGAGAAGATATTTAGATCAGATATTTCCAGGTCGCTGGATTGGACGACGTGGTACAATTGAATGGCCACCGAGGTCCCCAGACTTAACGCCTCTAGACTATTTTCTTTGGGGATATTTAAAAGAAAAAGTTTACTAAAATAGGCCAAATAATATTGAAGATTTGAAAAACAAAATTAGATTGGAGACACATAACATACCGGCTGAAGCCATTCGAAATTCCGTCGACGAATTGTACCATCATATAGGAGCATGCCAAGTAGAGGGCGGAGGACAATTCCAGTATTTGCCACGTTAAACCACCTTCTTGTTGTGTTTTGTTTTGCTTCGTTACATTTTTATTTTTTTTTTTGACAAAATGAATAACAAATAAACCATAACTATTGTTAAGTCACAATGTCACAAAATGTCAGAACGCGAAACAATGAAGGTTTCTTACCTTGTAAAGTAAAAAAAAATCAATGATTTATCATTTCCGCTTATTTAAATAGGGATTTTTTTTTTTAACTTTTAACAGTAGCCATTTTGAAATAGCTTGACAGAATCGCGTCAAAATTTATAATCATACTGTACGAGATATTAGCTTTCAAATTATGTATCACAAGCTGTATGTTTCCATTTAAAAAAAATCGATGTCGTCATATCTTTGACAAATGTCTATAAAAAAACAAACGAATAACGTCAAAATGTGAGCATATATAAAACTAAATTGACGTGTCCGAGCATTTTCCCCAAAAGTTACAGGTTAAGGCTATATTAATTTTATTCCGGACTTCTGGGCAGCCCTGTATATGTTGAAGAGGATAACCTTTCCCATCAATTTGCGGTTAGGGCGCAACCCGTTTGGAGGGATTTTACGCGCGTCTCCTGAAAAGAAATAAGCTCCCTGTGTTCCTCGCAAAGCAAGCGTTGCCCGAACGCTTGGGTTCAACTCAACAAAGTTAAACTTTCTCAATATTTCAGTAACTTGAAGACTTACATAATGAAGTATCACTTTACTCCTAGTCAAATCCTTATTATAACTTTTATGCAAAGAAAACAAATCCTTGAATGGTTCGCCACAAACGTCTAAAAAGGCCATTTATATGAATAACCATGGGTGTTTGTTACAAATTAAAATATTTTTGCTAGTCAAAATATTCCATGGATCAATTCAATTGCCTGTTTAATAGAATGGCTGAAAACAGTGATACTTCGGAGATAATGGAGGTTATGATAGGACCGTGCACTTTAAAGTTCTGCTGATGTTAACCTAATTTTATATAAACCCATTTTATATGGATTCTCGTCTAGTTTTTCTCGAGCATACTATTCAATTACGTCGGGAAGGTAAATTTGGTTAAATAAAAGAACTTTGTCCTTAGATAAATGAAACATCTCAGATATTCTTTACGGCAAACTTTATCCCTAAATATCTGGATCTAATTATTCAGTTCTCTAATAAATCATATAATAGGTCTATTTTTAATCTTAATATATTAAAAATTTAAATCTCTGTAAACTATTTAAGCAATTCTTTTAAATCATGTGTGTTATCCAACTGACAGTATCATAACATATAAACAAACTTTTCTGAAGAAATCTTTTCTCTTTCTTATTTTAATCGCATTATTAGTAATTTAATAGTACCTATAAGGTCTATAAACACAATAGTAGGATTTTAAATAACACCGTTATGGGTTCATTAGTAAGGTCTGAAGCTGGCTACTCTATGGGACCTCGCCTACTAATCAATTTATTTTAGAAGACCAAGTTAGGCTATGCTCGAGCATACGCTGCATAAGACACCCTACTGAAACCAAATTGCATATTATAACATTGTATATTATGGGGCAGGGCATTCCACACAAAATTTGCAACTCAAAATTTTTTTCCCACGAACAATTTTTTTTACGGTTCAGCAATCCAAAATATTTGACATGTATTTTTTTTATTTATTAGATGAACAGATTTTTCGAAAAATATTTTTTGAAATTTCACACACACCTTTTCCGATCGCTTATACAGCAATATCGAATAAAGATATAAAAATTTATCACATACATAAAATGTTCGCCTTTTTTTTAGCTTTGGAATGGAGTATAAGAAAACTCAATTTTGTAATTTGTTAAACGACAAAAATTGGAAACTTATAAACAAATGCAATTTTTTCAAATTTGGACATAACTTTATTCCTTTTCTTTTATTAAAAAAATCACTCACACCTTTTTTAAAATACTGTTAAAATTTTAGAGTGGAGAGTTGAATACTTACGAGACAAAAAATTTTCCAAGCACGGCTTGCGCACGCGAAGCGCGCCGCAGCTCGACTCGCTCAGACTCAGACTGGATTATAAAAGTTCTGCAACCCTACGCGCTAAGTAAAACATAATCTTGTACTTGAAACATAGTTATGTTACTATTGTATACTTTAAAAATAAAGAAGAGATTTTCTATTATTGTGAATTTAAGGTGGTCAAAATAAAATGACTTTGAAACTTGAAGGTAAAGTACAAGTACAAGAATATGTTTTACTTAGTGCATAGGAGCGGAGAACTTTTATAATCCAGTCTGAGTCCGAGCGAGTCGCACTGCGGCGCGCTTCGCGCGTGTAAGCCGTGCTTGAAAAATTTATTGTTTCGTAAGTATTTAACTATTCACTCTAAAACTTTGACAGTAATTTAAAAAAGGTTTGAGTTGATTTTCTTCAATAAAAAAAAAGGAAAAAAGTCATGTCCAAATTTGAAAAAATTGCATTTGTTTATAAGTTTTCAATTTTTGTCATTTAACAAATTACAAAATTAAGTTTTATTATACCCCACTCGAAAGCTGAGAAAAAGGCGAACATTTCATGTATGTGATAAATTTTTATATCTTTATTCGATATTGCTGTATAAGCGATCGGAAAAAGGTGCTTTTTTACAAACTTGAAATTTCAAGAATTTTTTTTTTTGAAAAATCTGTGCATCACATTAAAATAAAAAAATACGTGTCAAATATTTTTGACTGCTAAACCGTAAAAAAAATTGTTCGTGGGAAAAAAATTTCGAGTTGCAAATTTGTTGTGGAATGCCCCATATACTTTTCACCTGTTATTAAATAAAATACAACTTTAAATAAAACCTCAACAATATTTTACATTTAGACCAGCGGAAATTGGCAAAGAAATTCGCCTCTAACAAACTTGATTTTAAGTACATTCATCGCTTAAAAATCAACAAAACCAGATGGACGGATTTAAAAGACCGTTAAAATAGGCATAGTTCAAAAAATAAACCAACAATTAATACTAAGTTCTTTACAATACTTCAAAAATAAATAGGTGGCAAAAAAGTCGCGCATAATGCCTGTATCTTTTTAATTACCTCGTATACAAAAAAGTGACCTTCATGAAAGTTGTTTAGTAAATTATGCCCCACATTTTTACTTGCATGAATTTTTTCTGCCATTTCTGGTTTGGTTGCCATAGAGACCAACTTACTCTTTTTAAATGGAACACCCTGCATATGATTACATATTTGGATTCTACTGGGAAAACTCTGAATCTTTTGTATTTCAAACTTTCACCTATCTGCAAGCGTTTCCGAGATAATAGCAGCTCAAAAATGAAAAACTTCCTAATTATAGTTATTATACAGGGTTAGGAGAAATTACCAGAATGATCGATTATTTCAAAAGATATACGAGTTAGCAAAAAATGTCTTTTATAAAAGTTGTAAGGCTTTTAAAAATCTACATATCTGTAATAAATTGGAATATACAGGTACGCCCAAAAAGTTGTGGAGAGTCAAAGTTATATTTTTTTTTAATAGAACACCCCGTATATTATTACTAATTTTGATCGAACAGTCAATTTAAAATATTTTCTATCAACCATACGCTATGCCTAAATTTATTAGTTTCCGAGATATCGGCGTTTTAAATAAGAACGGATAACAATGCTCTATTCGAACGTAGTCGTATTTACATTAGCAACAAATTAGGTATGGTCTTTGACATTTGTCAGAATTGAGCAAAAAAGAAAATAGCATGGCGTTTTCACTTACTGAAACAGAGAGAATTAATATTTTAATTTTAAGGGGATATGGCGATAAGCAGAGATCATATCAGGAGGTATGTGATATTTTTAACAATTTGCACCCAGATAGGAAAATTAAAAAAAAATGCAGTTTTTCGAACTGTGGAACGTTACAGAATGACTGGAAGTGTAAAAAGCCGACCAAGATCTGGAAGATCTAGGAGTGCTACCGCCGATGATAAAAAATTAGACATTCTGCTTTCGATACAAGAAAATCTCAGACAATCCACCAATCAGCTTGCTTTGGATCATGAAATTGATCAAAAATGTGTAAGAACCGTTCTTCATACTGAGAAAATGCATCCATACAAAGTTCATGTTGTACAAGAACAAGACTAAAATTTTGCGAAATAATTACGAGAAAGATTGAAGAGAATCCGCATTTTCCAAACAATATGGTTTTTTCGGATGAAGCTACCTTCACACTACACGGAATGGTCAATAAACAAAATTACCGTTACTGGGGGCGAAATAACCCAAACTGGTATGAAGAACTACATACACAGTTCCTAGAAAAAGTTAATGTCTGGGCTGGATTGTTAGCGGGACATGTAATTGGACCCTTTTTTATCGAGGGAAATTAAAACGGTGAACGATATCTCCAGCTTCTTCGGCAAGAAATAGTTCCAACTATAAACAATTTAACTCTTGATATTAACTTAACCTGGTATCAGCCAGATGGTGCTCCTCCGCATTTTTCTCGTGAAGAATTTTTGGATGTCACGTTCCCAAATAGATGGATAGGAAGAAGAGGGCCTATCGAGTGGCCTTCACGATCCCCCGATCATTCGCCCTTAGATTTCTTTTATTGGGGTTACCTGAAAAACAATGTTTAACGGAACAAATCCAATAATTTAGAAGAATTAAGAATTACAATTTTAAATGAAAGTGAGAGAATAACAAGGGAAATGGTTTTAAATACCCAAAGATATTTTTGCGACAATTTGTATCATTGTCAGTTAATAAATGGGGGCCATTTTCAACATTTATTAAAAAATAGAGCTGTATTTCCATGACTTGTTATATCGATTTTTTTCCATGTTAACTTATTAAATTGTTTATTGAAATTTATTTTGTGTTTTGTAACTGATCAAAATGTCATGATATCTCGGAAACTAATAAAATTAGGCACAGCATATGGTTAATAGAAAATGTTTAAAATTGACTGGACGATCAAAATAAGTAATAATATACGGGGTGTTTTATTTAAAAAAATATAACTTTGACTCTCTACAACTTTTTAGGCGTACCTGTATATTCCAGTTTATTACAGATATGTAGATTTTTAAAAGCCTTACAACTTTTATAAAAGAAATTTTTTGCTCGTATATCTTTTGAAATAATCGACTGTTCTATTAATTTCTCCTAACCCTGTTTTATTAATTATATTATAATTATAATTATTCCTACCTAATAACAACCAGTGAAGTCTAGGTGTCTTCATGAGAGCGACCTAAGGGGTGTCAATTTTGAGTTCCTGTTTAATTATCTGATGTCTTATATCTAATTTGTTTACACTATGTCGGTGTGTCGAGTGGTAAGAAATTTCGAGAAACAGGCAGTGTTAGGGAAGCCGCTAGATCTGGTCGAACTAAAACAGCAACCGGGGGAGACAAAGCTTTGGATATCATGCTCTTAATACATGACAATCCAACATAATCATCCAGGCCAATGGCAATGGATTTTAATGTGTCATCAGTCAGTGAAAAATTTCTTTAAGCAGGAGAAGTTGTATCCCTACAAGATAAAGTTGGTGCACGAGGTAAACGAGGACGATTTTGATAAAAGAGCTGAATTTTGTGAGCTGATGATGGAAAGATGCAATAACGATAAAAACTTCGCAACAAATATCATTTTCTCGGATCAAGCTACTTTCCATCTAAATGGCTTTGTTAATAGACCCAATTATCGTTATTGGTCTGCTGAGAATACTCACTGGTTCCAGGAAGGTCATACTCAGAGGCCCGAAAAAGTTAATGTTTGGGCGGGCATAGTTGGTGGACATATTTATAGATGGTAATTTGAATGGCGGAAGATATCTGGACTTCCTCAGGAATCACATGATTCCTTCTTGCAGAACGGTTTTATCGGGTGTAGATAATGACATATACGAACAGGTATGGTTCCGGCAAGATTGAGCACCTGCGCATTATGCGGCAAATGTTAGGCAATGCATAAGCGAACAATTGTTTCCAGGACGTTGGATAGGCAGAAGAGAGAGGGCATTTAAAGAACAAAGCCTACGTTAACCGTCCAAATAACTTAGAATCTTTAAGAGTCAGAATTAGTGCTGAAGTTCGGGCCATTCTAGAGGACTTCCATGCAAACGTTGTAGACAAGTTTAGGGATCGACTGGCGCTCTGCTTATCAGAAAATGGTGGTCATTTTGAACACCTGATCCACTAAAAAGGTTTCACTTGTTTGTTATTCCGATGCTAAGTTGTTCAATTTTCTAGGCTATTTATTTTATTATTTTTGTTACAAATAAATAGATATTTGAAATACAAAAAATTCAGAGTTTTCCCAGTAGAATCCAAATATGCAATCACATGCAGGGTGTTTTTAAAAGTAAAAAAAAGTAAGTTAGTTTCTATGGCAACCAAACCAGAAATGACAGAAAAAATTCATGCCGGTAGAAATGTGGGGAATAATTTACTGAACAACTTTCATACAGGTCACGTTTTCGTATACGAGGTAATTCAATAGTTACAGGCATTATGCTTGACTTTTTTGCCACTCTGTATAACGTTTCTTAATATTTTTTAATGGAGAAACCTCCTAAAGTTTGTACGGAGAGTTTTCTAATACCCTGTATAGGTAAAAGTCCTTAAAGCAACTTGAATAAAATTGACCCTATTTTGAAAACAACTAAATCATCAGTTAAAAACAGTTTATTTTATACCGGCCAAACAAGCTTTTAAAATATCCACATGGTGATCAAATGCCTTCCTGCGACCCAGATACATGAACCATTTTTAAACTATGGAACATTTTCTTGAAACATAAAAGGGTCTTTAACCGTACAAGCCTGGGCGGAAAAAAGAGGACATTAGTCTAGAGCTTGGGGCCCATTTGTCAAGATTGAAAGCGCTGTCAGGGCCGCTATCAGTCTGCTCCGTTTGGGCTGGTCCATGCAGATTTTTCTAATTCTCTCACACTCCACGAGGTTTATTTTGTCGCATTTTGCCTTTCTTTGTTCCTAAACTGGTTTTTTATTAATGTAAATCGTCCTTCTACTAAGTGCGGTTACTAAGACGTGTTTGTGCTGCTAAAGAACGTTTCATGTATTTGTTATGAAATAAGAAATAAGGAAGAAATAAATTAAATTACACCAATCTTGTAGAAAGAAATTCCGTATAAGGCGCGTTATTTCTTAACCTGTTAAACTCTCAACCCTATTCTAGGATTCGTTTTTACAGGGTGTTCCGAAATTGAGGTTTTATACTTGCAAAGCGTAATTTACATAAAAAATATTCACATATACAGAATGGCAAAAAAGTCGCGCATAATGCCTGTAACTATTGAATTACCTCGTATACGAAAACGTGACCTGTACGAAAGTTGTTCAGTAAATTATTCCCCACATTTCTACCTGCATGAATTTTTTCTGTCATTTCTGGTTTATTTGCCACAGTGACCAACTTACTTTTTTTTAATAGAACACCCCACATATGATTGCATATTTGGATTCTACTGGGAAAACTCTGAATTTTTTGTATCTCAGATTTTTTCCTATCTGCAAGCGTTTCCGAGATAATGACAGCTCAAAAATGAAAAACTTCATAATTATAATTATTCCTACCTAATACCCACCAGTTCAGTCAAGGTGTTTTGATGACAGTGACCTAAGAGGTGTCAATTTTGAGTTCCTGTTTAATTTTCTGTTGTCTGATTTCTAATTTGTTTACACTATGGTTCAGCTGAATGAGAAACAACGAGTTGAAATTTTAATAATGAGCGGCTATGGAAATATTAAGGGATCGCAATATCAGGTTTGTCAACTTGTCAGTGAATTATATCCAAATAGGCCTCCAATAAATCAGTCAAGTCAACGGTGTTTCGAGTGGTGAAGAAATTTCGAGAAGCAGGCAGTGTTAGGGAAGCAGCTAGATCAGGTCGACCTAAAACAGCAACAGGGGGAGACAAAGCTTTAGATATCACGCTCTCAATACATGGAAATCCAATGCAATCACTCAGGCCAATGGCAATGGGTTTTAATGTCTCTCATCAGTCAGTGAAAAATATGTTAAAGCAGGAGAAGTTGCATCCATACAAGATAGAGTTGGTGCACGAGTTAAACGAGGACGATTTTGATTGAAGAGCTGAATTTTGTGAGCTGATGATGGAAAGATGCAATAACGATAATAACTTCGGAACAAATATCATTTTTTCGGGTGAAGCTACTTTCCATTTAAATAGCATCCTTAATAGACGCAATTATCGTTATTGGTCTGCTGAGAATATTCACTGGTTCCAGGAAGGTCATACTCAGAGGCCCGAAAAAGTTATTGTTTGGGCGGGCATATTTGGTAGACATATTATTGTGGGACCTGGACCTCGTCAGGAATCACATAATTTCTTCTGGCAGAAATGGAGAATGGTTTTACCAACTGTAAATAATAGCATAAACGAAGAGGTATGGTTCTAGTAAAATGGAGCACCTGCGCATTAAGCGGCAAATGCTAGACAATGCATAAGCGACCAATTTCCAGGACGTTGGATAGGCAGAAGAGGTGCTATTGACTGACCAGCGCGATCTCCGGACCTAACCCTGCTCGACTTCCTTTTGTGGGGGACACGTAAAGAACAAAGTCTACGTTAACCGTCCAAATGACTTAGAATCTTTAAAAGTCAGAATAAGTGCTGAATTTCGGGCCAACTCAGAGGAGTTCCTCTTAAACGTTGTAGACGGGTTCAAGGAACGACTAGCGCTCTGCTTAGCAGAAACTGGTGGTCATTTTGAATACCTTATCCACTGAAAAGGTTGAATTTGTTTATTATTTCGATTTTAAGTTGTTCAATTTTCTAGGCTATTAACTTTGTTATTATAAAGTTTGTTACGATTTTAAATAAGTAAAAATTGAAATGCAAAAAATTCAGAGGTTTCCCAGTAGAATCCAAATATGCAAACATATGCAGGGTTTTCCATTTAAAAAAGTAAGTTGGTCTCTATGGCGAGCAAGCTAGAAATAACAGAAAAAATTCATGCAAGTAGAAATGTGAGGAATAATTTACTGAACAACTTTCATAAAGGTCACTTTTTCCTATACAAGGTAATTCAAAAGTTACAGGCATTATGCGCGACTCTTTTGCCACTCTGTATATGATAGTTAGTTTTATATTCTTAATCAAATTCTAAACCCTTCGACTTACTTATTGGCGTTATTATAATTCAGCTACCTAGAAAGGGTATGGGCATGATCACATACTTTATTATTGCAGCCTCTTGACTGAGACATGCACCTGCTTATTGAAAAGGTGAAAAAGAAATAATGTTACCAAAACCGGGTAAACCACCTAGCAATATCATCTCTTATAGACCTATTTCCCTTCTACCAATTATTTCAAACTTATTGAAGAAACTATTACTTAAGAAACTACAGCCACTGACAGAAAATAATATCCTAACTTTTAACTCTGGTTTAGGCAGACACATTGAATGATTGATAAAGTTCATCAAATTACCGACGTAAATGATCGTGCGCTTCAGGAAAAACAAGTGTGTTCCGCAGTGTTCCTAGATGTTGCACAAGCGTTCGGTAAGGTGTGACAAGAAGGTTTGATATGCAAATTAAATAAACTACTTCCTAAGCAGTATGTAGAGATCTTCACATCCTATATCTCTGCTCGACTTTTTAAAATCAAGCAAGAGGAAAATATTTACACGAAAGAAACAAAAGTCGGTGTCCTCCAAGGAAGCGTTCTAAGCCCCATTCTTTATCTGTTATATGCAATTGACTGTTTCCAGTATCAGAAGAAACTACTATAGCCACATTCGCTGATGACACTGCTATTCTCGCAGTTGATCAAGATCATGAGAGCTCACTGCAAGCAACATGGTAGCTGTCTGGACAAGACAATGAAAAATCAAGCTCAAATAATTCCTGTAAATGTTAATGGTACAATTACACCCGATGAGATGAATGCTAAATATTTTAGCATGACTCTTGACGCTAAATGTGGTGTGAATAAGGAAATAACTGAACCAGAATTAAAATATAAACAACATTAATGGCTTCTTGGAAGAAATTCTAAATTATCAATCTACAATAAAATGCTTTTGTACAACCAGGTTTTTAAATCAGTGTGGCTTTACGTTATACAGCTTTGGAGATGTACTTGTGATATTAATATCAAATCGATTCATACTTTCTGGAACTGTAGTAAACAAAGAATTTAAAATGAAAGTGTGGTTGATCATTGAAGAGAATCCAATAACTAGTCCAACTAGACTTTTTAAAGTTTCCGAAAAGTTCAGGAATAATTGCCATATAGCACTTAAAATAGAAAATCACAAGTCTTTTAAAGAGAGGAATTGTCACAGAATTATCGAGACCTCGCCAACCATCACTCCTTCAGTTGCTTCTAAATGTGTGAAAACATTATCTGAGCTTTTGCTTGGGGTTAACTTGAAGGCCAATATCGTTAGCTTTACTACTGGTAGTTTTAAAAATTTGTATAATTTTATTATGTATTAAAATTTGCTGACTATTATGGACACTTACTAGGTCAGGGTGTTGCGGTGATTCCTTGTCCAAAAATGAGACAAATGGTTCTTGTCAATATAGGCCCACAACTGCTTTATTTTTGAGATAAAAGGTTGATAACAAAGTGATGTGCAGTTTAATGTCTAATGCTAGTACCTCTTGAAAATTTTTCTATTTCGGCCTTGTTTAGGAGATCAATGCAATTTTATCAAACCCTGGATATGGGCATAGCGATATGAAAATAAATGTAATTTACATTTCTAATCGAAACCCCTTAGTCACACGAAGAAAATTCAAATATATTAAAATACATGTTAGCGCGAACGCCACTGGTAGAAGTAAAACAAATCTTTTTTCTATCGGTATAAATCAAGTACTAAGCATTACGTATATTGCATTTACTTTTTGAAAAGCCTTAATGCCAACTGAACTGCATATTTTATATTATTTTTATTTACGTTGGCGAAACATAGATAAAAAGGTTTCCAACTTACACTACCATGAAATTGCTCAATTTATTTCACGTAGCTATAAAAATATCAATTTTCTCATGCTACACAAGACAAATGTTTGTTCAATACCAATTTTTCAACGAATAGTGACGTTTTGAGTTTGTATCAGCGTGCAATGTTGAATTAGAGACACTTTTTCTTAAGTATAAAAAAGATCTTGTTTGACGACGTAAATTTTAATTTAAACGTGACATTTATACAAGTAAAGTGATGCTGGCGCGTTTACATGGAAACACTCGGAAATAATTTGAAAATACTGAATTACTTTTCAGTATATTTTAAATTAAATTGTGTTTTTGTTCCGAAATTATAATAAAATTTGAGTGAAGAGTGAAAAAAGTGTATAGAAAATAAAAACACATATTTTTATAACCTGTCTCTCCTACATTAAAGGTGACTTTTGTGTTTTTATGATATCAATCAAATACAATCCCTGTATCTTTTTATAAAGCAAAGTAAGAGGTATTTTAATATTTTCCTTAATATTATTAGCAATAAAATATGCTACATGTATAGAGTACAGAGTGTTTCGGGAGGAAAGGAAAACTTTTGAATGAGGTATTCCAGAGGTCATTATAAGAAAAAAAGGTCATATAAATGTGGGTCTGGATATGCTTTCTTTCCGAGATACAAGTTGCCACAAAAAGCTAACATAATTTCTTCCTTTAATACCTCGAAAATGATTTATGGGTATATCTGGTGAAGGTCGAGCCGATCGAATTCGGCGAATTGATATAATTTTTGTACCATCCCCGGCTCGCCTTAATATTTACTGGTAATTTGGTTTAATTTCGGAAGAGAAATATTGTGTGCAAAAAAATACATGTTGTTAAAATTTGATAAAATATAATTTTACCTAGTTAGTGGATATTTCGTATACCCATATGTTGTTTAGTAGTAAACTTATTATTATTATTTTAATAAGGAAATAAAAAACAAGAATTTCCATTGTTGCGCTTATAATAAGATTATACATATTATATGAGTAAAAGAATAAGTATCTTAAAAATATATTTTATACAGGTCGTAGTGTAACGTGTCTTCGACTTCAACTAAAGCCTCGGGCGTTTACGCGGTAAGGGCGTAAAACATTGCTTGCATACCTACGAGATATATACAAACGATATAAATGATTTCATACATAATCAATTTTTGCAATGAAATACCCATACCTATATTTATTAAAAAAGCCTCCAACGTAATTCAAATTTATAGAATGAAAATTTAGAAAAGTAAATCGATGAGCCGGATTCGAACCGAGAACCATCGGTTTTACCACCCTAATCAATTAGGCCATCATAGATATATCAGTTTATTAGCTTGGCGAGAGCTGCTTTTTGCTTGCTTTTCTGAATTTTCATTCTTCGGCTGTTATGCCACAACTTATTTGAAATTTTATAATTATTACAGGTGCTAATATATCTTTGCACTTATCGTTTAAAATTTTGTTGGAGACATTTAGTGCTGCCGTTTTGATGAAAGGATATTTTAACACCCGATTTTTTTTTAAGGTATATACCTTGATGAAAATAGCTCAATTAGGAGTATTTAGTGGGCCTATCAAAAACATGTTAATTCATATAAAAGGCGTTTAGTTAAGGATCACATGTAATAAAAAAAATGTTGCTAATCTCCTTATTTGTTAGTTACTGCGACCAAATTTTCAGGGAGAAATCGAAATTTTATGGAAGTAGTCCATCTCACAGTGGAGTAATATTTTAAGTGAGGAATGAAACACAAAGTCTGCTCCACTAATTTAATAAAAAAGTTCAGATTAACATCCCAAACATGTTTCGAAGGTATAAACCTTCATCTTCAGTGGGTAATTATTAAGATGTTATTTATGAAGAGACCAATGACATTGTTAAATTTATTTAAACCAATGTTGCAGAAAAATTCTTTACATATGTCTTTTAAAAAGAATTTTTCTGCAACATTAGTTTAAATAAATTTAACAATGTCATTGGTCTCTTCATAAATAACATCTTAATAATTACCCACTGAAGATGAAGGTTTATACCTTCGAAACATGTTTGGGATGTTAATCTGAACTTTTTTATTAAATTAGTGGAGCAGACTTTGTGTTTCATTCCTCACTTAGAAATCGAAATGTTACCACGAAAATTAAATTGTTAAGGACATGCCCCATCCTAGCACTTGATTCACAGTCCTCATCTTTTTTGTTACCCAAAAGTTCCTTCACTAGACTCACAAAACAGTTCCAAGCAGCAAATTTTTAAGCATGTAACTTTTGTTTAAAAATGGGATCAAATAATTAAATTTTTTTTTTAGTTTTGCAGCGCTTAACTGTTTTTTAACTTAATATGGACAAGCGGGAGAAGCACCTTTTTTGGATTTACAAGGGAAGCATACTTTATTTTTCAAGTATCTGGCTAATGAAATGTTCTTTTTGTTCTGTTAGCATATTTCTACCTAAGTTTAGCTACATTGGTGACTTAGGAAATGTCCGGTTGACTAGACTGGGGATATACCTGGGTTGTCAGGTTTTGAGAGATCAGAATATTATGTTAGTAGAAGTTATCGAGATTCCAATAAAGAGTTATAAAACTGAAGTCAAGTGTGTCTATTAAAGAACCCTAACAATACACTTTTATCCCATAAAAACAACAATAGTCCAATAAAACCACCTTGAAACTTTAGCTATCACTTTTTATTCTCCGCAAATATCCCACTGATGCTATTCATGTTTAACTTCATTAAGTATAGCAGCCAAGTTAGCATAGTTTTCTTCCATGGTATTTCCCCTATGAAACATGACTACTTTAGACTGTATTTACGGTTGGAAGTATAACATTAAGTTTATTTATTTAACTATCAATATCATCAGACAGTCAAACTAAACTTTAAAGACACATAAAAGTGGCTTCAAAGGTTCGTAGAATGCATAGGAAATACCCACGCTACCCAGCCCAGCATCAGTTCTTCTTGTGGTAATTAGTCTTAAATGGAGTAAAGTCAGGTATACCTAATTCCAAGGATATAAATCATAGGATATAAAGATACTGTTGGAGAAAGGTTAAGTTGTCTAGTTGCTTGATTTAATAACAACAAACAGGTATCAAGTCAAAGAAGAGAAAGCACGGCAAAGCCGCCGTTTACAATCTTTTAATGTATCTACGGTGCATCGAGCTGAAAAATCCGCATGGAAACAAGACAAGAAAGTTGAGTTCTAAAACATATAATCAATAACAATTTCCTAGAATATACGCCGTCTACAACACCCAGACTAAATTCCAAGAATCCGCCAAAGTAAAGCAAGCATCTAGCGTCCCTGAAGGCGAAATAAGCCTACGTGACTAAGCGCAGGGTTTGAAACAGCATGACAGAATGTTACTGTGTACGAGAAAGACGGATGGTATATCGGGCGGACAAAAGAGATCTGTGTCAGTGATCGTGGAAAGCAGACGGTTTTCCTCGCGCGGGTTACGTAAAATATTAGTTTTTTTACGGCACTCAAGCCAAGTAATTAAGTCGGTCAGTTCGCTGTGTTATCCCGAAGATATACTAATGTGATTAGTATATCCAGACTTAAGTAAAGTTCCGTATCACGCCTGGTAGAAAGCACACGGGTCTTCTCGCGGCATTTTGGGCGGGTTTAGTTGATTTTATGGTATCCAAACAATGAAATACTTTGGAAAATTCGCGGTATTGGATCTCGAATGTGTAACTAATGTGATTATTAAACCCCGAACTTAAGTTCCGTTTATCTGTTGAAATAACGTGATCAATTCGCGGTGAATGCTCGAAGGTAGAATAACGTAGTTATTATACCACGACACGAGTCCTGTTTATCCATTGTAAAAAACAAGTCAAGTTCGTTTATATGATAAATTCTCGAAGGTTTAAAAATACAGTAGTGTATCCTGATATTATTGTTTGTTAAGTGACGTAATGTTAGTGATGTAAAAATGCATAGCTGTTTAAATGCAGTAAGTAGTTACCACACTAAGTTGAAAACGGATGTGAAGATGAGTAAATGAAATACCAGAAGTAAATAGATATATTTTGTGTGAGAAAAAAACCTTTTATTTCAACTGACATATTTTGAACCACGCAACCTATGAGAAATACGGTAAATAATTTATGTTTGGCGCAAACAAATAAAGGTGGCGTCAACTGATACCGGTAACATACTTGAAAATAGAACGTGGTAGGCCGTTTCTAATAGATACTTTAATAACTAGTAAAATGAAACACAAAAGGCGTATTATTTTATTAATGTTACAAAAATTATGTTGACCAGTAATCCGTACTTGAATAGTTTCTTGACCTTGTCGTCGGCATATTACTCCATCAATGTTTACCCCTTTGTTGTGTGTATTGGTCCCGGACAAGATAGCCTAGGAGTATATGTTAAAGAGAAGAAATGACATAGTACAACCCTATCTGACACCACTTTTAATCAGTGCAACTTCGGACTTCTTTTCTATTTATATTTGCGGCCTGGTTCCATGATGGAGCAAGTGCCAGAAAAGGTGGGGTATCTGGTCTCATACAAAAAGGAACTTAAAAGAGACGTTCAAAAAGTACATTCACTAGTATAACCACAGTATTTAGTTGTAATAAAAACAGTAAAGTAATGTTATAAAAACATTTCTGGATCAGTGTACAAACTGAACAATGCTTCATGAGTTTTTCCAACATGGGAAAGTATCTGCAATTTATAAAGAGAACTCCATTGTTCGTGTTCTTAAACAGAGGCCAATTTCGGTTAGTTTAGGTTCACATTTGGTCTAATTCTTATGAAAAAACTTTTGGGATTATTAGAATCGACAGATGCTGCTCTGCAGGAACGTTCTACAGGCCTAAAAGACGCACTTTCAATAATAAATTGCGTTAAAGATCACATTATATCACTTGGTTCTTCAGAAGAACTCGAACGTATTTTTGAAGATTTATCAAAAATGTTTGCCTATGAAAAACGAAACAGAAAATCCGGCTATACTTTGAAAGATTTTGTTGTAATGGAGACTTTACCATTTCCCACCGAACAAGAGAGTCAATTATAATATTGCCCACTGTATTTTGAAACAGCCGAGTTGGTGCTTCTTCAGATGGATACAAGATTCTCGGACAATGATTATTTATTGACAGCCATAAGCAATGTTAAGAAGTTAGATTTAAACAATCAACAGCCAATAAAAGGCTTAAGTAAGTTATATATATGCAAATGTATTACTTATTATTAATTTAACTAATTGTTGCAAGCGTTAATCCACCATATATCAGTGGTTAGGAAGTTTTTGGCATATGAACCAAGAGAGAATATATTTTCTAAAATGTACAGACACAGGGAAGCTTTTAAAATGACCTACGAACTTTTTGCAACAGTTGCTATTTTTGCGTGCAGTACGGCATTATGCGAATTATCTCTTTCTACGATTACTGATATTAATCGACCCTAAGATATTCAATGAAGCATCAATGCATGGCAGATATTTCGTTGTTGGCGTTTGAAGGAAAAGTAACCGAAAAATTATATTTATTTTTACAGAAATTTAATAATGCATGCAATAGAAGGTTACAGTTAGTTATTTTAAATATTTAATTTACATTTAATATGCATACATCAAATTTTATTGCCAAAGTGTTTGTGTTATTTTTTATCTGGATATTTTATATTAGATATTATGTATTTTCAAGAAATTGTATTTTTTTCGCCCTGTACAATAAAAATGGCCTTACTATTTTGCAATACCATAATTTGCTTTAATCATATAATGACCTGGCTATAATGGAAGCAGAAACACTTTGGCAATGGCCGTGGTGTGTGTATTGTGTTCACTATTGGAGCAATGGGAGGAACCAAAGGAATAGTCTCTGGTATAGTGATTAAACAGACGATGTGTCGGTTTAACAACCGGTAGCTAAATATTAAAAAACAACAAACTTATAATAAGTTCGTGAACAGAGTTGTCCCTTATCCTTCGGTCAGACCCAATCCTTGGATGCGTTTCGCCATCTACGGCTCATCGGCAGGGCTCCGGATCTGACAAAGAGGTAAGGGACCTCAAAGTGCTTTTGACAAAGTAATATATTTGAGCAGAGGAGAATTGCAACACGTGGCTACACCTCGTGGCAACCACACGCGTTAACCCAACGAGGACAGCGAGAATCCATACAGGTTCAAGCGCTGGCAAGGATTGGGTCTCACGGAGGGATAAAAGACAACTGCAAAGCCTTTACCAAGGTATTTTATTTGTTTTTGTGGTTGTATGTTACCGTTGTCAATTCGTATTGGTACAAAGAATCGATTATAAGTGAATTTTTTCGTCAGGATGACGCAGTGTGTTTTCCCACCATTTATTTTAATTTTCCAGTTTTTGACACACTATATTTTCACACTACCTATAGGCCAAGTTTAGAAGCTAGAAAAATATACGATGTTGCAACAGTGTAACATTAAACTATTTTCTTACTACTGCGAAATGACCCCCATAGCAGACGAAGTATGTAAATGCAGGTGTTCTTATAGCCGAAAGGATATTATAACTTCGTAGTGGCTCGGAGTCGCGAAGTAGCTCAAGAGCATTAGCTCACCGCCAGAGGTAAAATTAATGTTTCATAATCGAAACTACTGTCTTAGGCAGCAGAGTTCATTATCTATAATTTATGGCTTTGTTAGAAATATGGTTTTGTTTCTCCTGGCGAAAGCGGGTGGATTATCTTTGGTTCGGCGTGTCTCCAGCAGTTCTGCTATTTTGGGTCGTTCTCAAATGTCTGTCTTTGTTTTCATTCAATTTGCAACGCTAACTTTTTAATAATTAATGTTTTTTCTTGTATTAGTCCTTGCTATAATAAAGGGTATTTTCTAAATAGGCACAAGACCATATTTTTGAGCCAGTTTTATGAAAAAAAGTTCATATAAACATGTGGTCTATAATGCTTCGTTTCCAATATAAGAAATTTCCCTTTTCTCCGAAAACCTGCGAAACGCGCAAAAAAGATTATTTAAATGTAGAATGCGCACATAGCACCCTAAAATCCGTCATTCATACTAAGCATCTCTCGCTTCATCAGTGGCGTGCGTATGGAATACCAGTTTATCTCAACAAAGTGGTACGCTACTGCATTATTTCTAGAATCTATTAATTTATGAACGCCTCATGCCTTTCTTTACGAAAACTACCTTTTGTGTTTTTTTTTTGCTGTTTTATGAAACATGTTATATATCAAATGAATTGCTGGAATTGAGCATCATCAGTCATAAAGAAAGCTGCAGCCCTCTTTTTCATGATTTCTCGTACATGTGCATGTGTACTTGAAGTATTTCGTATTTTATTTCATCCCTGAATTATCCTGTTTCTAAAATCGTCCAGAATTTGAACAGGATTTGTATAATTCAATATTTTTAAGTTACCTCACAAAAAAAATCCGATGGAATTAAATCAGGAGATCTTACAGGCCACGACTGACTTCGTAAATCAGCAACTCGGCTAATCCATCAGTTAGCAAATTGTTGGTTTGAAAATTCTTAAGCAGTTAAGGCAAAATGTACCGGAGCCCCATCGTGCATAAACCGCATTTTGGTTGTTACCTTAACTTAACTTGTTACTAATCTAATAAAGTGGGTAAATTTTATTTAAGAAATCGTCTAAATGTAGCACCATCACCATTAATAGAAATTGATGTAATGATCGCATGAGGATATTCGTCGCTCCTAATGGGGTTATTATGAAAAGTTATAATCTCGTTTCTAGAGAAGTTAGCCTCATCTGTAAAAAGCACTTGGTCAAGAAATCTAGGATGTTGTACAAATTTTGTTGAATCTAGCGACGTAGGAGGTAATCTCAACAATGGCTCAATCTGACTCATGCCAGGCTGGTTGGTAATTTTGCTAGTACTTGTTTCTGGATGACGTTTAATTTAATTTAAAATGGCTTTTTTCTAAGCAGGATTTCTTGATATGGTAGGCCTCCCTGAAATACGTTTCTGCCCTTGCAAATTAACCCACTTTTACTAAGCGTTGATGAATTATAACGAATGTGCGAACATATGGGATTTGTCGGTTGGGAAAACTTTCTTCGTAAATGTGTTATGCTGGTAAAGAATTTCTATCAGCAAGTCTACAAAGAAAGTTGATGTCTTCCATTTCGACGTTTGTATACTTAGAAAGAATGAACAATAAGTTAAAACGCAATGAAGACCACGAAACTTATACACACAACAATAAAAACTAGAAAGAAGATTAAAATGAGAAGTCAAATCAAAATAATACTGTTTATAAATGTAACAAATTATTTTGACAAATCAGAAGAACATAGGTAATGTACTGGAACACTAAGGACAAAAGTTTATTCGCCTAACGATTGTTTAAAATACTAATAAATGCTTATTAAATTACATTTGTCCAGCACAGCTCTTAACAGGAAATTAGATTAAGTAATTACAAACAATAGTCATATGCTGAGACAGCGGTTAATTACCCTGTAGTTGAATTGATTTGCAATAAAGATAGTTATGTAGAATCTATCAAGGTGTCCGAGTGTGCCCCTCCGCTTAAGCGAAGACTAAGATTGATTACAGTAAAAAGTCAGGTATTTTCTTAAACTTACAGAAGGGTATTGAGCATCAATAATTGATAATTCATTCTTGCCAAAAAAAAACTCATAAACAAATATGTGGAGCAAAAAGTACAGGAGGTAGTTTTGGTAGAGAAAGGCATGATTGAAAAAATTGTGGAAGTAAAGCAGCGACGTACTACTTTGTTGAGATAAACAAATTACCTGGTATACCAAAAGCACGCTACTGGTAAATCGAGTAGTGTAGTGTAATTGATGATTTTTAAGGTCCTATGGAAAAATAGGTTTGCTTAACCACGACAATTGTGAGTGTGGTGAAGTGAACCGCATTTAACGTGCTCTAGATTAATTATTCATCAAGAATAGTTTGAATGGTTTAGTTGATCAGCCATTTAACCTTAAGCATATTATCTGTCTAAATAATGTAAAAATAATACAGGCGCAAATTAAAATATAAAGAATTAATTGTTAAATGCTGAAAGTCTAGAATGGGAGGCGTCCTCCCATTTACCATCAAAGCCTGGAAGGGCTCTTATTGATTTCATCTTCTAGAAAAACCTGAAAATCGAACTAAGCTTCGGTTACGAGTGCAAGCTTGCCTTATCTTTGGATGCTTAAGCACTAAGTGTAAAAATATTTTAACAAAGTCCCGGAAGAATTTCTGTCTGGGAATTTACTTACTGCCTCAATATAAAAAAAACATAAGCATATTATCCGTGTGTAAAATCAACATGATATCTTTTTTTGCTGATACATATAACCAATCTTTAAAATTTTTAAAGAAAAAGTTGTTTAAATAAGGGTTTATATTATAACCTTAGGGGCTCTGCTGAAATATAATTCACCTGATTTATCCCATATTATTCTTAATGAAGATTAAATAGTATCTGGAAAACACTCAATGGATTGCAAAAGACCCGAAAATTTTTCACAAGATTGGATGTCTTGAAAAGCTGAGACGTATTTACGTTCCTTTGAAGTTCTATAAAAATTCATCTATAAAGGTAAAAAGAATCCCCCAGGAGTTTTGCCGGTAAACAAATAGAGAAAGGATCAGTTCGCAAACAAATTTATCTTTTCCCTGAAATATAGGAACGTTAATCGAAGAAAATAAATTTAAAAACGATCATTCCCGATGGCTTTAAGGATTGTAAGCAATATGAAGGAATTATATTCCTTAGTTAAAAATTATAAAAAGTAAAATATTAATATTACTTTTTTGCTAATAAAACTACGTATAGTTTGTCCAAAATTGTACTGTTGCCTTTGAAGGCCATACATTTACTTTACTCTGATAAAATACCAGTAAATATATAACATATCTACCCATTACGATCCGAGTCTGTCTATTACTCTGATAAGTTCACCGTATTTAACAATAGCGACCGCTCATCATCGACTACAGGAGGACAACACCAGCATTAGGTTGTAAAAATCCCTCTTGCTTCAAAAATGTAATTTAAAAATATAGGTATTTTAACAGGTTTTATACTCGCACCTCGATAAAAGCAAAATTTTTAAGATATCATCTTATTGTTTCAAAGAATCTGATATTTTATTCCTCTCAGACGTATTTCGTTAAATTTCGAGTTTAAGAAATTAAAAAATGTTTCACAACCCTACAATTTCTCTACCGTTCGGCAAAATATCATTCCTAATTGTGATAATTGAAAGTACACTGTCACAAAGGCTAAAATTGGCTAGAAACATAATCAAATAAAACGGGTTAAGCTGGCATTGCTGCACACAGTGCACACGTACGCCAGCTGCGGTGTACAACAAAAACAAGAATTATTAACTTAGATCTACGATACACGTTCTGGTGAATTGAAATGCTATAATTAACTCTGCGAGACAAAAATAAAATTGTTATAATTATAAATATTTACCAGTTGGAACATTGTAATAAAATTAAATAATGACAATGTAGGTCCAAAACACTTTTATCGTTCATTGTCTCTCACCTTTAAACAAACGCCAGAAAATTCTACTTAATCTTTAAAACACTTAATTAAAGAGATCTACGACGTTGAAGTTAAATAATATAAAGTAGGTCATAATATCTAAAATAAATTCTTTAAAATAGGATAAAAGTTTTTTTTTAAATATAAAAATTTGATCTCTGCACAAGCCGAAGAAAGAACTTTAAAATAAATGTTCCTGCTTTATAGAAGAGTACGATTTAACAGATGTAATCGCTGATTTTCCCTAGGCCTAGGCCGGAAATAAAATATTCCCCTACAGAATTTCGTTTGTTCACATCATACATACACACAATCTTGCAATTTATTCTATTTCATTTTCGAACGTAGAAAAAAATTGTATGTGGACCTTGTAGGAAAATCATATTTTCGTCCTAAGATGCTTGCAAGTGTCATTTTTCCTACTAGATACCCAATATAATTTTTTTTTAAATACAGGTTGTTGAAGATATTATTATACAGTGCGCGTCTAAAGTCCCCCCCCCCCCCCATACTAATTTTTAATTAACAAATGTGAATTAAAAATGACATTTTTGTTCCATTTGTAACCATTTTAGTATAAATTCTCGACTCAGTTTTTTAAGATGGCGGCAGGGCGCCATTTTGAATAAAATTTCTGAAGGGCAGATGGGGTCGAGTGATACCTCTCTCGAAAGGTATTTTTAATCTATGAACGATCCCCAAGTTTGAAAATATTTTATTGATTCATTTCAAACTGGCGGCCACTTTTGTTAATGAGGGTTAATTTGATTTTTAAGCAATAGTAAAGGAGCCTACGGGCGGCTAGGGGATATTTTTAGTATTTAATAACAATAAAAAAAAATACCAAAATTACAAACACTATTTAAGATGCTCGAAATGTTCACCATTCACTTCTTGGCACATGTACAGCCTATCGTGAAATTCTTCGCGAACATTATGAAAAATTTCTTGACTAATTGATGCTCACACTTAATAAATCCCCACCAAAAGAAGTTCACAAGAGTTAAGTCTGGTAAGCGAGCAGGCCATTCGACAGTACCACGACGAACAATCCAGTGCCCGGGATAGTGCTGATCAAGGTAATTCCTAACATCTCTACTATAATGCAACGGAGCTCCATCTCGTTAAAATATTATAGGCGTATCACCAAATTCTAATCTCTCATGAAAATCTCTATCATTCCCTCCAAATACGCATTACCACGAAAAAGTTGCGAAAAACGGTGGTTTGGGGGGTAAAAAAGGTTTTGACTATTTTTCTGGTTTTCTTCATTATCGAAAACAAGGTAAGGGGGAAGTAGGTTTTATAGCTGCAGCTAATATTCATCAAAATGTGGCAAGATCTCAACTCATTCACAGTTTTATTGCTTAAAAATCAAATTGAACCCACATTGGCAAAAGTTTCCGCCATTTTGAAATGAATCGATAAAATCTTTTCAAACTTGGAGATTGCTCATAAATTGAAAATACCTCTCCAACCAGGTAACGCTTGACCCCATCTGCCATTTAAAATTTTATTCAAAATGGCGCCCTGCCCCCATCTTTGAAAACTGAGTCCAGGATTTATACCAAAAAAGTAGTATTTAGATATTATTAAACGTACAAAGTATTCATTATTCTCAAATTCGTTTGGGAGGGGGGGGTACGTAATCGCACGGATTCAACGCTTAGTTTACAGTCGAGTCCTGTGCGCTTCAAAGTCCTAAAAATGGATTACACAGTAAAATATATTTATGAAAAATTACCTTAACCATCATTGATAATATGTTGTGTATAAGACAAATGCATTGTATTTTAATTCTGGATTTTTTTTGTAATCCTTATTTAATACGTGACCTACGGATTTCTTTTACAATTTTTTCATTTAAAGGTTATTTTAGGAGAAAATATTATTAGTTCCTAAAACAAATTGTAAAATGTGGCAATAAATTTTACGGTATTTGTAACAAAACAGCATTTTTCTCCTAAACTAAGCTGCAACCGAAAAAATGCTAAGAAAAAATGTTCGCAAAATTGAAAATATCAGCGGAGTGCATGCTAAAATAAACATATTGATACCATTGCATACACGGACGCCCCTCATAGAAGTATTAAATGTCTGTTTACACTAAACTATTCCCCCTGGTAATTAGGTTAGCTGAAGTCAGTAATCTGTAAAAGGATAAAAATGAAACATTCTATTTTTAAGATAATTAAATAGCCAAAAATAATTTCCAACACAGTATTTTAGAAAATATATAAATTATCATTCTGCGGAATAATTATTATGGTAATATAAAGTGTTTTTCGAAGAAATACCCGATGAGTAGGAGTAGTATATCAAAAAAATTAATAATGAGGATTGAAGCTTATTCTTAAAAAATCCCAAAATCCCCCCCTGGACGCGTGACTTAATTTATGAACTAACCCAAGCCGTAAAAATGTTGTCATATTTGAGCGATCCATAGTAATTCGCTAGCTCTCGTATTGCAGAAAATCAGCCAAATCGTGTACATATATATGGGACTTTATTGAATGACCGGAACTTGGAATGGTCGTGTCAGTCACAACGATCTATGTGTTTGATATGTATGACGATAAAGCCTGTTGTTTACCTGTCACATAAAAAAATGACGATGTGTACTCGAACGTTGATGTAGAACATTGAGGTAGATTGGGTATATGTGTTGGCTAAATTAATTTTTTTAGATATTAAGATAAAATTGAATTCCGCGTAGTTTTAGCGAAATTACGTTTAAAGGGGAACACTTGTAGAGGTATTTGTTGTTGTAATAAATTCAACCCCCTGACCCCCAGGGCACCTACCTTTAAAATCTTAAATGGCAACTCCCACTTATTTGGTAATTTTTGTATTCCTTTTGTCATTTTAAATAGCTCATTTTTAGAAATAGATTTAAAATTTAAAAACCGTAACTTTATGGGGGGTGTTGCATATCCTAAGCGATCACAACAGCCCCCTAAAAAGTATGATGTTGAAGGGAGTTTAATTTTGAAATCCTTGAATTGTTCAAAATGGATACCATAGTTTTGTAAGCACAAGTACAGCCGATATTCAAACTGTTCGCGGGTCTTCTAAAGTGTCTCAGATGAAATACCCTTACATTCTTGGATAATCCTTTGCTGTAGTTGTTCAACTTAATCTGGTTGCGTTTTGTGAACCCCCTAGAAAGAAATCGAGTGGCGTCAGATCTGGTGATCTAGGTGGTCATTTAATAGGTCCCCTTCAACCAATCTACTGCTCCGGATATTGATTATCCAATCACTCTTGTACCCGACGTATATAATGGGGAGGTGCTTCGTCTTGCTAGAAATGTAATTTTCTATCGCATGAATTGTACGAGGCTCTATTGTCGTATCCAACTTTAAAGAGTCTCAAGTGAAATAGCCCTACATTTATGGATATTGCTTTGCTAGAGTTGTTCAATCGAATCTGGTTGTAGTTTGAATGCAATAAGTTTCAGCTGACCCCACAGAAATAGATTGAGTGGCGTCAGATCTGGTGATCTAGGTGGTCATTCAATAGATGCTCTTCTACCAGTCCACTGCTCCAGATAATGATTATACAAATACTTCCGTACGCAGCTTATATAAGGAGGAGGTGCTTTGTCTTGCTGGAAAGATAGCAGATGTTCAATCTAAGTGGTTTTATCGAGCAAACTTTATCATTCCTTCTTCTATTGGAAATAGATCCGGTTTCTTCCAATTTTGCTACTAGCTCTTAGGTGTACGTGTGTCGAATATTATGTATGTATTTCAATCGATCGTGTTTGAATAATACCAATATTTACCATCTTACATCCGGACGAACATTGAAAAAATTAAAGCAAACATATACATAAACAATATACTTCCCAATATATGTGCAAAACTTTTTACGTGGTTATTTTTAATCCAATTTTAAGCATAAAAGTTTATATAAACATTCGCTTATTATTAGTTTTAGGGTGTTAAAGTTTATAATTTGTTTTCACTTTTTTAAATTTATATTATTAGGACGTTCTCTAAGGTCGAAATATGTTATATTAACTAATAATTGTCATCGGATTACTATGATGAAAGATCACTTCTTCCCCCCAAACTTTTTACTTTTAAACTTATTTGTGGTTTAGATACACTTTTATTCCTACCAATTATATTATTTATTTTTAAAGATAAAGAGGGAGAATTTGATACACGCAACAATTTCCACAAAACAAATTTATTGTTCCATTAGATATAACATTATTAACATTTCATTATTATATACAGGATCTTGAGAGGTTTTATGTTAGTTAAAACCTTTGACATTTATTCTGTCTTTGCTTGCTTATTAAGCAATCTCATTGGAATTTGGAATCTTTACTCGGCAAAAGGTCTTGTTGGTCGTGTGTCCTGTGTGTTTCTTTGGATTCTATAATGGGGCTGCTAGCTTTGGCGCCTTTAACCGTCTCTTAGACGGTGTTGCATAGTGCCTCTCTACTGGTAATTGGGCTCTCACATATGAAGCCACTCTCTAGGTAGTTTGTAGGTCTGGCTCTTTCTATGTGAGCCTGTTATTAGTATGTTCGTCGAAACATCTGTTCGTCTATAATAGTCTTCGCTCTGCTTATGTTGCACCATGGCACCATAAGTCAAAACCAGTCTGAACAAGACTTTATAGAGGTTGACTTTAGTTCTGTTAGCTAGTCTACTCCGCCTGTGAAGCAGGGGGTAAATAGAACTTAATTGACCCAGAGCGAGCTTAACTGTGTTAATTAAATCGAGCCTTCAGTTCAGTCATTGATCAAAGATAAATCTCAGATATTTCACTTCCTGGCACCAATTCACCTGAACCCCGTTGACTTTGAGCCTAGTCTCACGTCGTTTTACGTTACTTTTTGTGAAAAAGATGGTCTTTGTCTGGACGGGATTCAAACGAATCCTTCAAGCTGAAAGCCACTTTTCAAGCTCATTTATGTGGCGTTGTAGACGAGTGACGACTAGCCACGGCTGTTTGGAAATAACATTTATTGCAGTATCATCAGCAAATAGATAGGGCTGCGTCTGTCTATCTCGCGGTATATCATGTGTGTAAATATTATACAACACAGGGGACAGAGGTGACCCTTGCGGCACTCCGGCCCCGATGCGTTTTGTCGCGAAAAGCGAGTTCTCTGATGCTACTGCGAAACTTCTATGTTCTAAAAGGGATCCCACTACCTTGACAAAGTAACTTGGACCACCGATTCTTAGCTTTGCTAACGTCAAAGAAGACCGCTCCCGTGTGCGAACTTCTATTAAAGCCCTGGCTGATTTGTGATGTTAGTCTCGTTGTTTGCCTAACTGTGCAGTGTTCGGGCCGGAACCCGATTTCATTATTGATTTGTTGCTTTTTATAAAAAATGTATCTCATACATTGCTAAGTTATGTAGCGCATAGTTGAAGTTGTTGGAATACCAATCTCTCACAAGCACCTTATCGGATAATTTGATAATTGTCCAATACTTTCCTCTACCCAATTAATAGGGATTGACATATTGATATAAATATTTTTTTCCACTACTAACCTATAACATCGCCATTATTGACCGATTATTAACGCTAGAAATCGTTTTTCTCTACCTTATAAGTCATTATTGACCGTGGTCAATAATAAGCCGTTGAAATCCATTATTGACCGATCTTTGACCTTAACCGAATTTTGTTTGAACGCAGGTAACTTGATTTTTTAATTCTACAACATCAATTCATTGTGGTTAGGCAACCAGATAATTATCAATACATATTAGATTACTTGATATTGTAAAATATCGATACAATCAACATTTTTTCTGCTTCCATCCTTAATTCGGGAGGTGTACACATAATATTATCACTAACATTTTCTTCGCTCATTTTTAAAAAAAACGCAAAACTCGTGAAATCTGATGACACAAATGAACACAAATTGACATTGACAAAGCCACCTGACAAAACAACAAAATATTTTGCCAATTCCAAAGCGCAGGTAACTTGATTAAAAAATATGCTTATACCTACCTATAACTTTTTATAATTATTAATACTATAAAGATAAATGTCATATAAAAGTTTGTAGTAGTGGAAAAAATAATATATTAACCACGGTTTAGACAGCTTATTATAGCCCTCGCGTCTTAAATCCCTCGTCGCTTCGCTCCTCTTGATTTAAACTCGCCCCTCGGGCAATAATGATGGCTGTCTAAACCTTGGTTAATAATATACTATTACCATCCAACATTAACTTTTTTACATATCAACCGTAGTAATATTTATTATTAAACCTACCTAACTAAGTAACTATATTTTCTAAGTTACCCTCACCGTTCCCTATTACAGTTATGTTGCCAGCACTGCGTAAAATTCTCCTTAAAAAACTTAAAATCCCAAGACGAGGAAAGTATAATGAGGGTAAGAGTCGGTAAAAGATGTTTATCGTTCAGGCTATTGTTTTAAAAGTAAGACTTGGAAGAAAAATAAGAGAAAACGCAAAAATACGAAATTTTTTAAATTATTAATTTGTGGAAGCCGGTAGACTAGTAAATGGGTTGTTTCTGGGCTATGCCATTTAGGTTTCTTTTAACACAATGTAGCCACAGGTAGCTAATGTGTAATTCAGTTCACGCCTAACCTAAACTAATCTGAACTAACCTCAATACTTTATTTTTGAATCATTGAATGAATATTGTTTTATTTGTTTGCCGCACAGCTCCAGAGCAGCCTTTGTGTCTTTTACATTATTCCCTCGCAACAGCATAGGATGTATGCCATAGAAAAGCCTAAGGCTGTTTTATCTAGCTATTGAGTGGGCAGCATCCGCTAATTTCATCCCTACAGACTTGTCTTATGATTTTGCTGCTGGTTTTGTCTAAGATGTGATGGATATCCCACATCAATTGCTGAAACATCTTTTTCGTCCCCTTTATTATAGAATTCTACTAAATATTTGGTCCCTATCATCTCCGCTTTGTATATTAAGCGTTGCCAGCTTTCTGTAAATTAATAGTAATTAAAAATGCTTTATGCAATTATTTCTTAATAACCTTCAACTTTTCTACGTTCAATGGCCCAAAAATTTCGTCGCCCTGCACCAAAAATCATAAATTTTGGCACTTATCATTTCTACTCTGCGAATACGCAAATTATACCAATTTTCATAAATACTCGCTTCCCAATTTCAGCGAATTTTCGTGCGTTTGAGAATCAACTGAATCATGTTTATAGGAATTTATTGAGCGTACACGAAAGCCGAAATGGACCTGTCAAATACAAGCGCTTCTGTTCACCCGGTTCGTTTAATGAGAGCCTGTTGTTTGTCTGACATATTAAAATAAAGGAAAAAATATCTGGCAACGTAGGTAACTTTGATTTCGATTTAGTGTGATTTATAGTACTGACCTGATTAAAATTATTTAATTGTGTCTGTACTATGCTAATGTTGTTGACGAATTATACAGGTCTGCGAAATGAAAATGTTTGAAAATTGTTTCTATTTTCATAGCGTTCTATCAAAGAGACTGAATGTTCAACGGGCACCGAAGCATACTTATTGCCGTTGATTTTTAGGCTCTCTCCAAGCCATTGGTATTCCAAAAGGAAAGGACTGTTCTGTCTTAGTTTTTCGGCACAGACGAAACAAACTTTATGCGGGCCCAAGGCTTATCTTGATCACCTAACTTAGTATCAAAATATGCGAAGTATACGTTTCTAACAAGTTTGGAAATGTTTCTTTGTTGCTTTATAACTGTATAGTTACCACAAATAGAGCAGAAACGATCTGGTGAATTACGACATCCTCGGAAAGCCATTTTTCATGAATTAACAACAAAACTGTTTAAAAAACAACATCACTTCATTAAACCACAAACAACATGTGATCAGCACAGAGTGAAGCGACAAACTGACATAACAACAGTACACTTAGAAGCGGTAGAAAGGGGGAGGGGGGTAGTGGCAACAGACAGGCCCTAACTCGAAAGATGTACAGCGGAAGAAGATGGTGAGCAATAGTCCAAAAGTGTTGCAGTTTTAACCGGATTACTCTAGTTTTAGTTAGTGCAGCTCTCCAGTGTAAAAATAGCTTATTCACTAAAGCTGTATTACTTTTTCACATTAATTTTTGAAAGTATTTGTTACCAAATATAAAATTTATTTGAAGATCTTTGGAATCTTTCATGGACTTTTATGGCTAACATAATTTTAAAAAATACGCAAATTAGCCAAAACTAGACATGCTGTGTGTAACAAAACTGTACGTGATGGGATTTTTTCACTATATCTTCTGTAATCAGCACTAAGAATCAAGTAGTAAACCTGGTACGTACAAAAAACATGAACCAAAAATATTTATGGAAATAAATGTCTATCATATCCTAATAAATCATAACTACACTGTAATATATGCGTATCATACTATCTTAAATTATGAGCGCAAAGAAATATGCGGCCAAGGCTTTTAAGAAATCAAGAAACATCCCAGAGACATTGTGGTATTTATCGATACTGTCAACAATACATTAATTTGTTAGGAGATTGCAAATCAACTAATATTTTTTGCCTCTTGATATAATTGGTTAGAATTAGGATATATTCCCTTTATTAAATACAAAGATTGCCCCTACTATATAGTTTGCTGAGTAAGAATTTATTATATGCAGTATCAAGTGTGGATCGACCTCACAAATATCTTCGACACTGCCGAAAACAGTGACACAGATCCGTAATTGGCGTTAAATGAGTATCCCTCTTTTTGAATGTGGGTACTTCTTCGATGGTTTGGGAACCACCCCAGTTTGGAAACTTGCTTTCTTTCTCTTTTGTAGTGCTCATAAAATACTTGAGAGTTGATTCTCTTGCACCAAACATAAATATTTTATAGAATTAGAATGGGATAAATTTCATTTTGCTGACCCAATGACCCTTGTGAAACGATGATAATTTATTTCAGTTTTTATAATTATATAAAATGCAAGTAGAAGTTTAGAATAATTAAAATACTGTTGATATAATACAGCAGAAATAGATTTTTTAAAATTTTATCGAAAGTTCATTTTGACTTCTAATTTAACCAAAATTTCTATAATTCTTAGAAGCGCTCAACTCCCATTTTTTCTCCTGCGTGAAAGAACAAACTGAATCCTATTTGTGAAGATTTATTGAGCTTGGGTATCAAATTGATATGGACTTGTCGGTCACAGGTGCGTCAAACAGCTTGCTATCTACATTTTTAAAATACAAGGCGTTTTTTAACAATTTGCTATAGAGACGATAATTTACATCCTTTAATGAAATATTGTAATGGCTTAAAAAAATCAATTTTACCATTAAAATTTCTAATTTTCTTGTGATTATGAAAATCAATGTCAAGCTTTAAAATCCAAGTACAAATTAAGCATTGCTTGAATCTGCTTTCCTATACATCTGAATGAAAGTCCATTCAATTTATTTTGCGTATAAATTCGAAATGTTTGCATAGATATCCAAAAAGTAGCAAAACAACTTTTTCCGTAGGAAAGAAGTTTTACAACACAATCGAGAAATTAAGCAAACTACGCAGTGAGGCCCAATTAAAAATAATTTGTGCCTTTCCAGGCATTCGCCTTTTTCTTTTGTCTGCTCTTGATCTTTTAAAGTTTAAGATTTTTACTTCAACTTTAGATATAAAGTCAACAAAGAAACTTTTCTTAACTTCAGGGAGATCTTTATTACATATAGTTTTAAAAAGGCAGTGAATGCTACGCAAAATATATTTTTTTCTTATAAGTGCAGAAAATGAGGTTTTAAGCACCAGTGAGTGCGAAAAACGTTCTTTCGGTAAGCGTTGGACAGATTTATAAACGTTAGGAGAATATTGCGCCAAAATGAGTAAACATAACTATACGAAACTCTAAACTATACGATATTGACTTGTTCCATTTGAAATAAAAGAGTAGATGAATTTTAAAGTTTTAAAGGTTTTCACGTTTATAGAGAACACCCTGTAAATAATTATAAATCTTCCGAAAGAATTTAGTCTTAAATTTTTAGCCTTCGTCTTTTTATAACCATCTACTTTAAAAAAAAAACCTTTTTCTTTCAAAATAAAAAACTCTTTTAAAAAATTTTTTTTCTCTTCCAATAATGTTATAACTCAATTTTCTTTCATATAATCTTTTATCCATAATGTTTCTTCATAAAATAAAATTTCACATTTGCAATTAAAATTTCACTTATATTTAAATCTAAATACTATTAATCTGTATAATTAATATGACTAATTAGTGCACTGCGTCTCCAATTTTATATTCCTCATCCTGTTAGGTTGTACTAATTAATTTGAGACAACAGTACACTCAACTCGATGCTAGGTAAGTCCCACCTAAACTTTTACTTTATATTTAGTGGTCGTTCCTAACATTGTACTAACCTTGCTAGTATCTTCTGAGGATGAACTCTTAAGCGTTTTAAACATGTAGGGAACTATACAGGTTGTCCCAGAAATAAGTTATGACTGTTTATTCATTTTTTTCTAATGGATACCCTTCTTTTATAATATTTTTTTGAGTTCTGCATAAAATTCTAAACATATACCATGAAATATTTCATATACTTAAATTAAGCATTTTGCGTGGACGACCAATAGAGACAGCAATCCACGCCGTGGCAGCAAAGGTGAAGAGGGCCCTACACTACAGGATCGTCGCTCTGGCAATCTTCTTCGATGTGGAAGGTGCTTTCGATAAAGCTAAACCGTCGACCATTTGCGACTCTCTGAGAACGAGAAAAGCGCCGTCGGCGGTTATAGAATGGGTCGGATCTGGACGTTGGGCTGGAGATTGGAGTGAGGGGCGGCTGCCCACAAGGCTGTAGACAAGTAAAAGATTTCATAACTTGGCCCGACAGGGCTAAGTTATAATGGATTCTTAACAGGAGCAGGCGTGCCCTAAATCCTCTGGTAGGACTTCTAACAGGACATTGCAAGTTTAGAAAGCACCTGTATACGATGAGTGTGGAGGAGAGCCCGATATGTACGGGATGCTTGGAGGACGAGGAGGCAGGAGGCAACACTGCATTTCCTGTGCGCTTGCGAAGCCCTGGGAAGACTCAGATGGCAAGTCTTTGGGACAGTGGTGACCCACAGGAGGTAGTCAGTACCCTTGCTTGGAGTATCGTCCTGACCATCACGAGAAGATCGGGTAGGTTCGGCAAGGGCCTGGATGGTTAAGTGGATAGGAAAAGACTCAGGGGTAGGTAAAAAGGATCGAATTTGGTCATACTGCCTCCTCTCACCTAGTACTATTACTACTAGGTCACTTTAGGGACAATTATACGAAAGGTTGACCTGCGGTTATAGAAGAAACACAACTAAATGTGCTATTGTCGGTTTAAGAAAACCACCATAAGGCGAGTAGTACTATTTCTTTGGGAAATCATATGTGCAAAACTTCCGTCCTAAAGTATTTAGACTAAAATTAATGTCATCCTCACAAAGTACAATTGGTTCATGAACTCAATGAAGGCGATCCAGACAAAAGAGTCCAATTTTGCGAGATAATGATAAATATGTGCAATAATCATCCACAGCTTTCAAAACGAGTTGTATTCTCGAATGAGGCAACGTTTTATTTGAAGGGTAAATAAGCAAAACTGTCGGTATTGGGCTGCAGGAAATGTATGCCGGATTATGGAATGTTATATCCAATATCTTCAAAAAGTTAATGTTTTGGGCCGGCATTGTAAAAAAAAGAATGTTGGGACCCCTTTTTATTGACAGAAATCTGACAGGCGAACCATATTTAGAATCTTTAGAAAATGATTTAGTATTGTGCCTTGCCACATTATACCCTAATCCAGAAGATCCTGATGCACTGAACAATTTTTTGTGGTTTCAGCAGGTCTAATTAAATGGCCGGCCAGATCTCCAGATTTAACCCCTTTTTAAGTCTAAGGTATTTTATGAAATTCGTAAGGAACTTTATGCAGAATCCAAAAAAATATTATAAAATAGGGGTATTCCCATAAAAAAATTAAGTAAACCGTCAAAACTTGTTTTCGGGACAACTGTATACATGAAATAAGCTTCAAACAATTCACAACAAAAATGGAAAATTGACAGGCCAAAAAAAAGCACATGAATTTTAAATGAACTTGTTCCAACCTTTACGTTCTCACTGTATACTTGTTTTTACACTTATTAAATTGTGAAGGACGACTGCATTGTATTATTTATATTTTTTTTTTATTTAAAAATATAACACAAGCACAAATAAAAGTTATGACTCCTCAAAAGGGTAAAAAGACATGTAGGTGGCTCCCTCTACAATGGGAGCCATATTAGTACCAAATTCACATTTGGCATTTTATTAGACCCCTAGATACCAATTTTAGTTTAAATATCGATATTATTTCAAAAAATATTTAGGAAAAACAGGGTAACTCATCCTTAGCAATATTAGTGAAACACCCTGTATATTAAATAGCACTTTTTATGTAAGTATTTGAAATAGTAACAGGACTATTGTCAAAATTTCTTCAAAATCATTGATTTAAAATGGTATTCAGCATTAAATCAATATTTCTTATCCGTTATTTCGACAATGAGTGTATTATTATAACAAAAATGACAACTCAGCAAGAACTGTGCAGCACGTACGTATTGTGTACTATAATTTTACCCATTAAATCTGGTTTTTAATTAAAGCAGCAGCGATATCATACGGATAGAGTTTATTCTGAAATTAAAACAGGTTTTTTAAAATATTTGCCGCCGTAACTAAGGTAATTTTCCGAATAATACGATATAAAACTCGATTAAAAAATATTATTTTAATAAACAAGTTTTTTTTTAGTTCAACTGCATTTAGTTTGATTTTTATTGGTAAAGTATTGAACTGTAGGTCAACGGTATTCCTAAGGAGTAGTAGAGAGGTTTATTTCCTCCCCTTTTAAGGAAGTATACCCAATAAATATTGACAAATAATGTGCTTGAATTTAGCGCGAGATATTCTATTTTTTTTTTATTTTTCAACTACGGTTGCTATGTTTTTGCTAAAAAAAAACTTATAAGAAGCTATACAGGGTAAAGATTCTAAGTGCTCAATCTGAACGTCAATAGGTAGGTTGCGGAACATACTTTATAACATTTTTGACATTTATCCCCCACCCCTCCTCACCTCTTCAGACTTGATCTGCCTGGTGACAAACTTAAAATGTTAAATAGAAAGGTATTTAGCTTTTCTGATAATTTCTGTTACATTTACTCTACTACATTGGACCACAAAATTAACCGGAAGGAAAAAATTTTGCTTCAATTCAATCTTAAATAACTTTTAAATTTTTCACCAAGTTTGATACTTTTTTGACATGTTGCGGATGCTGTCGTCTTCATCATGTTTTGATATCGTTTTAACGAACAAAGTGAATGAATATGTTGACATACAGGGTAGCACAAAAAATTGCATTTTACGCTTAATTTCTGAACATTTTGTGGAAAGATTTAAGAACTGGTTGATGTTTCTTTGAAGGTCATTTTTAAGTCCAATCTTTTCTCGACAACTTGTTTTTTGATTCATACCGAAATCTGGAATATTAAGGGAAAACACAGGTTTAAAGGAAATAATGCAATAATCCTTTATTGGCAACAAAAAATTAAAAAATAACATGGGCAATATTTTCTGCACGAGCCTGAATAACAGCTCTCATCCTTTCAGGCATAGATTCAATTAAAGCAGCAACTGCGTCTTGGGGTATCTGCTGCCACTTGTTTGTCAGTGCCTGTGCTGACGCAACCAAAGTTTGAAACTCGCCGTAGTTCTGCCTAACTCTCCTTCCTAGTGTATCCCACATATTTATTTATTTATTTACAGCCAGTACACTACAGAAAGACCTTATTTCTAAATGGTACAAATGATACAAAATTAACAAACTCTAGACATACCCGACACTAAAATCATACAATACAAACAGTTCAAACCTTAAGCCTTAAGATGGCCTTTAATGCGGTTAAGCCAACAAGAAATACATCGCAGTAGGAGTAAAATTTATTGTATGTGTGCATTAACCGGTGAGCAAAGGTATTCGAGCCGTAGTTAGTTCTGTGAAACCTTTCATGAAATAATTGTATTTGTCTTGTGTTTCTACTAGGAATTGAAAATAATACTAAGCTCAACAGACCGCTACAGTCTATACTCCCATTCACCAGTTTATACAAAAACAACACCTGTGCGTTCCTTCGCCGGGTCAGTAAGCTCTGAAAGCCACAGAGCAAGAGTCTTGTCGCGTAGGGTACTTTCTGATAAGGAAAATTATGCTTGTACAAAAGGTATTTAACAAATTTATTTTGAACTTTTTCCAGTCTATCTATGTGACACGCGTAACCTGGATACCATACGACTGAACAATACTCCAAAACACTGCGTACTAAACAATTATAAACGCTAGTAAGCGCCTTAGTATCGCCAATGTGTTTTGTGTTCCTCTTGATAAACCCAAGCAGCCTAAACCCCCTCAGAACGATACTATCTATATGCTGGTTAAAAGTCAAATCACTGTCGAATATTACACCGAGGTCATTTAACTATGACACACTCTCGATGATCAAGTTTTTAATCTTATACACTGTTCTGTGATTGTTGCGACGCTTGCAGAAACTAATAGCCCGACACTTAGAAACATTAATACTCAAATAATTCGCCTCGCACCACGCAACGAAGTTGTCAAGGTCAGACTGCAGCGTGACGACCTGAAACAAGAAATGACATCGTTTACAAACAACAGAAACTGTATGGGTCCAAGATGAGACCCCTGGGGGACGCCTGAGGTGACGAAAATTTCACGCGAAACAGAACCACAAGCAACAACGCGTTGATGACGTAGAGACAGATACGATTCAATCCACCCAAGGTAATGTCCCGAGATGCCGATATCATCAAGCTTTTTCAGCAACAAGGCATGGCAGACACTGTCGAATGCCTTAGAAAGATCGGTATAAATGCAGTCAACTTGATTCCCAGACTCAACCGATTTTAACAGAAAGTCCTGATATAATGCTGGATTAGTTGCAGTAGATCGGCCTGAAAAAAAACCGTGTTGCTCTGGTATAATATAATCCTTGTAGGTGTTGAAGATCTCAACGGTAATCATGGACTCAAGAAGCTTAGGGATAGCAGAGAGCAGAGAGATTCCACGATAGTTAACTATCTTCGCCATATCATATGCTCAATAGGGTTCAGATCCGGACTTCTTGAGGGCTAGTCCAATACTTGAACGCCAACATCATTCAAATATTGCCTCGTTATTTGTGCTATGTGCGGTCTAGCATTAAATTAAAATTTTCTCCTATAAAATGCGAATATGGTACCACATGTTCTTCAAAGCACTGTCTAATGTATTTATCAGGGTTAATACCTCCCTAAAGTGTAATGAGATCCGTACGGGCTTCCAAAGAAATGCCGCCCCACACCATCACTCCTCCTCCACCAAATTGCACTCTAGGAGAGAAACAACATTGAAAGTATCGCGCGTTCTCCGGACCTTCTCCACACTCTTTGACGTCCGTCAGGTGAATATCGCGTAAAACGAGACTCGTCTGTAAAGAGAACGTTTTTGCCAGTCGTTCATGTCTCAATCTGCATGAGCTCGAGCAAATTCAAGGCGCTGCCTTCGATGACCTGCATCTAATAGAGGTCCTACTGCAGGTATATGAGATTTTAAATTCTTAACCTTCTGCAAACGGTTTCAGATGAAACTGAGATACCATGAACATCTGCCAATCTTATAGCTAAAACCGAAGCAGAGACTGTTCGCTCTCGAGAAAGCTGAAGATGAGGAAATCGATCTTCAACTGCATTTGTGGCTCTTTGTCTTCCCTGTTCGGGTCTTCTCGAGTAAGAACCAGTTTGTCCAAATCTTTGTATCGCGTCGGATATCGTACTGCGTGGATGGCCAAGCTTTTCTGTGACATACAGAATCGGACGACCGCAAGCAACGGCTTGTGCCACTTCTCCTGGTCTCATCTTTAATTTACATAAATACACTTATCGATAACGGAACTGTTTCAAAACACAAAATAACCAACAACTTACTTAACAAACGCGAGACGTACAGCAATTAACAAATCTGTAATTTGTTGACAAAAATCTTTTTGACAAGCCATGGTGCGATGGAAACTGGATTCAGAAAGACAAAAAAAAAGACAACGCTAACTTTACAAATTATTTTTTCAATTTTTTGTTGCTAATAAAGGATTATTGCATTATTTCCTTTAAACCTTTGTTTTTCCTTTAATAATCCAGATATCGTTATGAATCAAAAAACAAATTATTGAGAAAAGATGGGACTTAAAAATGTCCTGCAAAGAAACATCAATCAGTCAATAAAGAACTACCCAGAAGCTGACAATTGTGGGTTTTTAGGCTTACCATGAATAAAAAAGTATTTACATATACATCCTCAGCCCATCCACATTGTTAAAATTCCACCATCATTAAATGGAAAAAAAAAGTTTCAATATGGCATTTTCAGTATTTAAAAATATGCACGCCTCTGACGGGCGGGATACATAAACAAATCTGTATAGCGACACGCTCCAGTTTCGCATATGTTTTATTCAAGTGAAGTAAACCTCCCAAACCGTGTTTAATTCGGTTTAATTTTCTTGCTTTGGTAGTCAACTTTTCTTTTTGCTTTGCTCGGAGTTTTAAAAAAGTTGTGCGGTTTTATGGTTTGCATTTTCCCGCCGGGCATCCATACAGAAAAAAAAAGATATTTTGAACTCCAAAAATATTATTTTACTCAAATAATATATTATTCTTTATAAAGGGTCTCTAAAAGGCCTGTACAAAATATGAGCACATATTCCCGAGGCCAAAATAAGGCGATTTAAAGCAACTTACCTTAGTCCGAAATTGCTCCGTTCCCGAGATACAGGGTGGTAAAGTTAAAAAATAAAAATCGAATTTTTTAAAATTAATAAAGATTTTTTAACGTATTACTTTAAAACTTGGTACGCGAGGGTTTTTTGGGATGCGAAACCCGAATACGGACACCTTTTCACTGTGGCCATTAGAGGGCGCTTCACAATGCACTTCTTATGGCTTAGAATAGCCATAACTTTTTTATCAGTGTAGTTTTTTCCTTTTTTTGTTAAGGAACTAATTTTTTGAACATTTTGAAACAAAAAAGGTACTTTTGTGAAATTTCGCTAAAGTAAGCCGTTTTTGAGATGGTTCGATTTTTAGTGTTCGATGCCGCACCGGAATATTTAAATTATTCTGAATAAAAAATGTTTGGTGTTATCTTAGAGGATGAAATGTGGTCAGTGAATTAGCAGTGGCAAAATTTTTTTTTAGATACATTTTTTGGACTGTCACATCCAAAAATCCTCGGTAATTTTAAAGGTGTTCATCAAACAGGTAAAACATCCGAGGATTTTTGGATGTGACACACCAAAAAAGTATCTAAAAAAGAAATTTTGCGACTACTAATTCACTGACCACATTTCATCCTCAAAGATAACAGCAAACATTTTTTATTCAGAATAGTTTAAATATTCCGGTGCGGCATCGAACACTAAAAACCGAAATATCTCACAAAACGGCTGACTTTGGCGAATTTTCACAAGAGTACCTTTTTTGTTTCAAAATGTTCAGAAAATTAGTTTCTTAACAAAAAAGGAAAAAACTAGACTAGAGAAGTGCATTGTGAAGCGCCCTCTAATGGCCACAGTGAAAAGGTGTCCGTATTCGGGTTTCGCATCCCAAAAAACCCCCGGGTACCTAGTTTTAAAGTAATACGTTAAAAAATGTTCATTAATTTTAAAAAATTCGATTTTTATCTTTTAACTTTACCACACTACCCTGTATCTCGGAAACGGAGCAATTTCGGACTAAGGTAAGTTACTTTAGGTCGCCTTATTTTGGCCTCAGGAATATGTGCTCAGATTTTGTACAGACCGTTTAGAGACATTTTTGGTAACCGCATAATAGGCCCCTTTTATTCAACTGGCAATTTAACGGGCGAAATGTATCTGGAATTATTATAAAACGCGATTTATCCAGAGTTAGTACAAATAATTAAGAATGATATTCAGTACTTGGAAAACCACTTATTATTTCAGCTAGACGGTGCGCCACCCTACTCTGCACTCACTTATCGTCACTATTTGGACCAAACGTTTCTAGGACAATGGATTAGATGGAAAGGAAGTATTGAGCGGCCCCCACGTTCTCCGGATCTAAGCCCGTTAGATTTTTTTATGGGGTCACTTAAAAATTAAAATTTATGCCACCTAGCCAACACCTACCATAACGCATAATTGATGAATGTCGTCAAATCACCCCACAAATGCTTCGAAATGTATGAGAGCGTTGTAAACAAAATCTCTACTAATGCATAGTAGCCCAGGGGCAGCATTTCCAGCATTTACTGGACTGACTTATAAGAACTTTTATTGTAATAAATCAGTTAAAAACAACCTGTTTTTGTACTTTTGGTGATGGTGGTAGATAGTGGCGATGGTAAACTCTGGGGTTATACTCTAAATAAATCACTCAACCCCCATTTCATTTAAAATTTTGGGGGTAGTTATCGCCCCCCCTAGGAGTTTGACTTTCAGGGGGCGAAAATGCCAAAAAAATGTTTTCACCTTTAATCAAAAATAAAGGGGTCCGAGCGGTTTTTCTTTAAAAATCAGGGATGCCCAAAATTGGCTTTGATTCGTTTTCAAATGGCCACCCTGTATACAGTTCCCTACATGTTTTAAGCGCTTAAGCTCGGGGGATAATTAAAAGGAAAGTACAATGTTAGGAGACGATCCTACCTTCTATGTTGGACAAATAGGGAGAAAATTCATAATCCGTATTAATGAACATTGTAAAGAATAGTAAAAGCATCTAACCCAAATTTGTCTCCTTCTAAAATCAAATCCAACTTTTCCAGGCATATATCTACAAATAAACATAATTTTAACCCAGATACAAATACAAAATTCTTACATTTTTGTAACAATGTCAATAAACTAGATCCTCTTAAAATATTGGAAATAAATAAAACTAATAAAAATCCAGATATAAATTGTGTTAACGACTACATCATCCATAGTAGCACAAACTTTTTCAATGCTTAAAATCTGGGTTAATTATAATTCAGTCTCTTTTTTAACAAAACTTACCTCTTCCTATCTCTTCTCAATATTTTCTAGCTCCCCTAAGGTATTTCTATTGCATCCAACCACTGTTTGAAATGTTGAAAAACATTTTCATTACTTTTCAATTATTTTACAAATATTCTTATTTTTAAATTTGCTACATTTATTATACCTAACCCTTTTTTTCAAGTGTATTCTTTAGGGCAGCTTCTTACCTCCCTCCGATAGACATTTATAACCCTAGGAAACGACCCTCCCTCCTATATTGGACAAACAGGGAGAAAATTGAAACTACGTTTTAATGAACAATCTAAAGAGATAGTAAGAGCATCTAACCTTATCTTGTAATAATTATTGTAATTATTTAATTAAGCTGCGTTAATATCCAGTTCATCGATAGCAAGGGTTTAAAAATATCAGTTTGATTTATTAGAGGCTTGTTCAAGCAGCAATCCGGGATTCGTTTTTAATCAGAAATAGAGTCTACCAGATGAATTTTGCATGTAGACCCCAGGATGCCCTCTTAAGTCCTACAACTGTTAGGAACAGACCTCATAAATACATATTATTAAAACGCAACCAGAATTGTAACTATGAACACAAACACACGCTAATTAAAAAGTAATTTTCCAAATTATACATTTAAAACATTTGATTTGACTTGAATTTAGTACCAGGGTAATAGACATTGTTGAAAGTATCGAGGAGTTTAACTGTAAACCACCAAACATAGCAAAAAAAGCAGCAAATTCGCTAATTTAAAACCTTTACCTGACAAATCCAGCCTGCAATATGAAAATGAATATCAGTGGCCGAAAATTAGCTGTAAAAAAATAATCTAAATCAAATGTTCTACTGGCATTGTAAAAAATATACAAAATGTTATGTATCGACAAACATTTTTGCAAATCTACAAAATCAACTGCACTACCCACCGCTTCGATTGAAAAATCCTGCGGATCACGGGATCCAGTAAACACAGCGGAAAAAAGGAGCGCAAACGAATGAAATTATTATCGGATCTGTTCAGATATTGAAAATCTCGGTTGCGGAGGATTTCGGAACGCCATTTTGCCATAATGGCTGGCGATATCGTGCGGAGGGTATTTCCGTACTGGCTCGTAAGGTCGTTTTTATTATTATGATTCTTTCGTGCGTTTTCTTGGGGTGGCCATGAATTAGATTTAGAACTAGTATTGAACATAATTTAGGAAAATATTCTTTAGGACAGCCTACACGATGTTTAGTGGCAAATCTAAAATTCAACGATTTGAGGGGGAGCTAGTACTAATAAATTTGAGAGTGGACTCTTTCATTTCATTTGACCGTTATGAAAATAGGAGTTAGTTTATACTTAACTGTTAGTACAACTACCTACTGACAATGATAATTACTGACAGAAAGGAAAATATATGCGCTAATACGGTAGAAAAGTTGCAACTAACAAGATCAAATTCTTTAATCAGACTGCAAACACCAGTGTCGCAGAAATGCTTGTTTGGAAAACGTTTGTAAATCAAAATCAAAGCCAGACCTAAAATCTTATTTTTCTACCGAGTAGAAATAATCTGCTAAACTAAATAATGTCCTAAAAGCAGTACAGTCGGTAGAACTAACGAAGAAATCCACATCCGAATAATTCTATTTTTAAACTATATTGCACCCAAATGCTTGCAAAAATATTATAACGGCATACTTCACAAAATAAGCCAATATATATTCAGTCCTAGAAATTATTTATTTCCCGAGCCAGATCAGGTATTGTGGTAACGCGACACTAAGTAAATATATGCAAGTTAGTTCCTTTGATACAACGCCGACTTTCCTCCGGGTTACTATTTTATATTTTATTGACTTTTACTTTTGGGTGTTATTCCCTTGCGAAAAAAAATTCAGTCAACTTACCAAAAGAAGAGTGATCAAGTTTAATTCATAGATGAAAATACTGCGTGGATAAAGAAAGTAGACCATTTATCCTGGATTGAATTATTTTCTCACAATGTGAAATGGAAAAATGCTCATACAATCAAGGAATAGGTTTATGTGAAATATTTATTAACTTACCCATTATGATAAAATGATAACGATCTATCTTGAAGTGTGCCAATCGAACTTACCTAAAACAAAAAAAAAAGTCAACTCTTAATATATCTACGCACTTTAATTACCGACAAGCTTATAATATATTTCAATATACTATTACAGAAAAAGTTAAAATGGCTTGGTTAACATATCACAACAATTTGCAGGAAATGTCTTACAGAAACTAACGAAAGAGATAGAATGACTCTCAGAATCTCTGTTTTCAATGGTAGGATGCTACACTACTGCTACCTGTAGACCGGTTTCGAACTCTTTGGTTCTCGTCAGCATAGGGCACAATTATGATATGTGAGCATACCGAATACCGACCGTTGGAAAATCGAAACAGCCTAAAGCTGCGATATTGTTCTGCATAGGCAGTATAATATAGGCAGCGGCATCTACCAGCAGTTTCTAGCAATCTAAAGTGCTTAATACCGTATGCTGGTTTATTACAGTGTAGGAAAAACTACAAGTTGTTGAAGATTTTTATACTTCGATATGTATTAATCTTGAAAATTGTTGAAGGTTCTCCAACAAATTGTTTTAAATTCCACATTTTAAACTAGTGTAGTAAATACTACAAAATGTTAAAAATTTCCATATATCGATACGAATTAATCTTGAAAATTGTTTAAGTTTCTGGAACAAATTACTTTAATGACACATTTCAAGCCAGTGTAATAAATACTGCAAATTACTAGCGATTTTTATATTTGGATAGGCATAAAACTTGACAACTGCTCAAATTTCTGCAACAAATTGTTTTAAATTACACATTTTAAGCCAGTGTAATAAATACTGCAAATTGCTGCAGATTTTTTTATTTGGATAGGTATAAAACCTGACAGTTGTTCAAATTACAAATTTGATACTTGAAGTAAAGTTGCATAGAAATTGTAAAAAAATTCACATATCATTATGTATTTTACATAATAAAATTTAACGATTCATAGTATAGTCTTTTCTCACTTATATTGATAGAACGTATATTAGATTTTACAAGTATCAGTTTAAAATTTTACTACAAAATGGCAAATACACATCCGTAGTAAAATTTTCAACAGGTACTTGAGATTTTTAAAATGTTTTTAGTATTTTTTTTAACAAATTTTAGGATAAATGTTACAACCTTTAGCAAATGAAAAGATACATCAGTGTTGACATTTTTATTTTTCATTTTTTTCCGTGTACTGAAATAGGACAGGAATAATATTAATTATGAAAAAATGGCACCGTAAAGAATTCATAATGCCAATAAATCGCAAATAATTAAATATAAAATATAAATAATCGAATAACACAGTAAACTTGCAATATCTAATAAGACTTGGGTTTTATTTTGGTAACACCGCCAAGGCGTTCATTTTTCTTTCAATAAATTGTGAATAAGTGCCATACTTTTTTGTTTATGAATGCTAACCCCTCTAAAAAATTGCCAAAACAACTCGAGAACAACATAAAACAATCATATTTCATCAACTTGCTATTTGGAATACAGAAGAGCTCATCTGACTTTTTTCGAGTATAATTTATAAGAAAAGTTTTAACGATTCCTCAGGAAAAATAACTTTTCTCAATCATTTTTCCTTCTTTCTCGTAAAACATATATATACTTTTCATATTCGAATTTTTTCACCGGTACGACATACTGGATGTTTCCGTCACTCAACTCTATTTATACACAATGTTATTTATTAAGAATCCGATATTTTACAGGACGATTCCTCAGTTATTTATAAGGTGAAAAGTTCATATAAGAGTGGATGCGCAAGCTCTTCATTTTTAAGATACAGGGTGTTACAAGTTTTAACAAGAACAGAAAATATATATGGCACTGCCGTTTTCTCTTTTGATAACACTGTTATGGAGGCACTTCATTGGCTAATGCAAAGTTCATTTTCATAATTTTCTGATTTCGGTTTTGTTTAGAAGATAAATGCTATTTATTTCTTTATCTCGAGAACGATTGCTCGTGTCGACTTCTACCAAGTATGCCTTATTCATGTGAAAATGATGAAGAAATCCATTTTTTTGCTTAAAAATGTAGTACAAACCCGTATAAAATAGTTATGACTCCTCAAAAGAATTAAAAGACACGTAGGTGGCGCCCTCTACAAGTGGGAGCCATACTAACATCAAATTCGAATTGCGCATTTTAAAAAACCCCTAGATACCAATTTTCGTCCTAATATAGACATTATTTCAAAAATTATTTACGAAAAACACAAATAAATCTTTAACACCCTGTATCTCAAAAATGAAGGGATTGCGGACCCTTGCTTATATGAACTTTTCACATTATAAATAACTGAGAAATCGTCCTGTAAAATATCGGACACTTATTAAAATAACACCCTATATTTAAGTATTTAGCATATTTACTAACCTACTATTCTGACTATAATATTTAAAGCTAATCTTTACCACAATGTATCTTGTATAATGGGTCCTAAAACCACCCCGACAACTAAATAATTCAGGGTTCACATTCACCAAGCGGTCTTCTAAAAACCGGCAATAAAAACTGCCAAGATGTTAGTTATACCACAACCTTTATACAATTTAAATTTTAATTTTACGAGTTCCACTAAAAATGTCTTCAAGTCCCTAAATTACGTAATTTCCTTAAAGTAGCTATTTATTACAGCTAATAAAAGTCCCCTTCCCTAGAAAATCCTTTAATCACTAGATTTTAATTGGAAATTATTTAGGTTTCGACCGAAAAAAATGATAATAGCATGATAGAAAACAGCAAAAATAGATTAGTTCATGACTCTACTAAACAAGGTAAGAAAAAATAGGTTTCTTTCATTCAATATATCATGTTTTCATATTAATATATTAATTTGTAAGTAAGTAAGTAAGTAAGTAAGTAAGTAAGTAAGTAAGGGCAAATGCTACTTGAGTTCCTAATGCAATACAATATGTACGCAATGAGCACGTTTTTTGAAAAGCCACCACAACGAAAGTGGACCTGGCTAAGTCCCGATGGAAATACCAAAAACGAAATAGATCTAATAGTGACAGACAGAAAGGAAGTTGTACATGACGTATCGGTTTTGAACAGATTTAAAATTGGCAGGGATCATATAATCGTTCGAGCATGCATATAAATCAATTACAGAAGGGAAAGGTCCAAGATGATAAGAACGAGCAGTAAATGGAAACCCCTAAAAAGTCTGGCAGAGTTCCAACAGGAAATAAGTACACAAATAGAAAGTATAAACGATACAGAAGAGCGAAATGTAGAGTCGCTAAGCGCCCAACTCACGAAAACAGTTTTACAAGCAAAGAACAAACATCAAAATAAAAATCCAACAAAAATGACAAACTCAGTGATAATACAAAAGGTCTTATGAAAGAAAGACGAGAAATGCGAGAAGAACATACAAGAAATGCGGGACGACTAAGAGCACTAAACAGAAAAATATCTAAGGTCGTTAGAAAAGATATAAGAACGTTTAATACCAGAGAAGTAACAAGAGTGATAGAGGGAAATAAGGGCCTAAAGTCAATTAAAAAAACCTTTACGGAAGGTAGAAAGAACATAACTAAGCTAATACAGCAAGACGGACTAATAACATCGAACAAAAACAAGATTCTGAAGGTCGTCAGGTCTTTTTACCAGGAGCTCTACAGCAACACGGATGGAAACGTTGGCAATATTAATATACCAACAGTAGTGAATCAAGGATCTGAAGATATCCCAGATATAACATTGGATGAGCTCAAAGCAGCCCTGCGAGAAATGAAAAACAATAAGGCAGCTGGCGACGATCAGATTGAAATAGAAGCTGTAAAGCAAGGAGGAACTTCACTACATAAAATGCTCCGCCAGCTATAAAACGCGTGCTTGTTAAATGGAACAACACCTTCCCAGTGGGAACGAGCAGTAATAATAATCATGCATAAGAAAGGGGACGTAACAAACCTTAAAAACTACCGTCCCATTAGCCTGCTTTCTCATCTGTACAAGTTCTTTATGGGAATACTTACCAAACGAATCACCAACAAATTAGACTTCTACCAACCACGAGAGCAAGCAGGTCTCAGAGCAGGGTTTGGCACAAATGACCATCTTCAGGTTATTGAGGCTGTTATCGAGAAATGCATAGAATACAATAAACCCATAGTCATCATCTTTGCCGGTTATAAAAAAGCATTCGACATGATAAATCAACAACAAATGCTACACGGGCTAGGAGAATGCCGTATAGACTCCAGGTATATAAATGTAACTAAACACGTCTATGAAAATTCCAAAGCCTGTATAAAACTGCACGACTATACGAAGGATTTCCCCATCGAACGAGGTGTAAGACAGGGCGATGTTATATCTCCCAAACTTTTACGACGCTTCTGGAATACATGTTTAAAAAGATAGATTTCGTAGAAATGGGACTGAAAATTAATGGTGAGAGAGTAAACAACCTAATATTTGCAGACGACATCGTTCTAATAACCGACAAAATCGATGAGGCGAGAGAGATGCTTAAGAGACTGGACGAAGCCTCGAGCACGGCAGGTTTAAAAATTAACCACAGTAAAACCCAATATATGACCAACCTAGACTACGGGAGGCCTATGTTCAGCAGTGGACGCAACCAGGCTGATTCATGATGATGATAAAGTAAGTGATTATGCACTGCTCCGAATCGAATAGTGGGAAACTCTACGTTAAGTACTATGCAGTTTCTGGCATCGTAGGAGCATTTGAAGAATTTTAAAAGCCCTTAAATTTCACCCGTATAAAATCCATCTTTTGCAAGAATTACGTGAAGATGACTTTGATAAACGTTTGGAATTTTGTGAGATAATAATTTGATATTCAGCATTTGTTTCTCAGATGAGTGTTCGTATTTTGCAAACGGGACTGTTATTCCCGACATCGGTCTGAGAAAACCCACTTTTACTCCATTAAGTTCACACTCAACATCTTCAGAAAGTATATGTCTGGGCTGGAATTTATAGCGATTGTGTTGTTGGTCCTTTTCCTACTAAGAAATCTAACAGGACCAATGCACTTGCAATTGTTAGAACACACTGTCGACCCCACATTAACAGAAATTCTCGAATATAATAACCGTTACAAAGCGAATAAGTTGGCGTTTCAACAAGATGTGGTAACGTATTTGAATGATGGATCGGCCGAAGAGGAGCAGTAAATTGGCCCGCAAAGTCACCAGATTTTAGCTCGTTGGATCTTTTCTGTGAGGTCACTTAAAGAGTAAAACTCAACCCAAATCTAATGATTTACGTCTGTCGATTATTGATGAATGTCGCAACATTACACCTAATATGCTCCAGAATGTCCGAAACCGTTTTGAACACGACCTTTCCCTTGACCCTTTATCCAATTTACGATTTAGGGGTTGGAGCTCCCAGATTTTAAATTTTTCCAATATTCCTAAATATTTTGAGGGCAAATAAAGGTATTAGGTTCTTTTGATATACATAATAGTGTAAATTAAAATCGTCGTAGTTAAAAATGAAATTTTATTACATAATAACCGCCTAGTTAGCGCCAGTCATCGCTAGCCGTTTCCGGAAATTACGAAACTAATTTAATGTTAGTGCTTTTCTACAATCTTAAAGTAGCAGACCTTATAATTACCACAAAGAACTTACTTTACCCCATATTGTGCGCACAAGGAAGTTTTCAAATTAAAATTTTTAAGTAGTAGATTCTATCTATACAGTGCGATCTGTTTTAAATACCAACAGCAAAGGAGAAACATGTACAGTGTGTGTATAAAGTCTGGATACGGCTTAATAACATCACAATTTATTGGCCGATTTAAACCAAATTTGGTGCAGTCATGTAAGAGGATCCGACGCACCGAATGACAATAATGGCGTTGTTGATAGCTTTTTACTTTGTCTGGAATTCGAACGAATTTTGTATTTTTAAATGTAACACCCTGTATATTTTTTCATTAATAGTTTTTACTTTAAATTTTTTACACTTCTGGTATAACATACTTTGTTCCTAATATCAGTAGTTTTCGAAATAACGACTCGTTTTGAAAATATCAACATTTTGTGTTCTATTTATTAATAAATAAAGCACCAGTTCAGTTTTGATGTAAAGTCATAAAAGCTGTCATTTTTACATGCAAAAATGTCTTTAACTGAAATTGAAAGAATTACAATTCTTATGATAATAGGATATGGCGATAGGGTCAGGTCTTACGAAGAGGTTAAAAATCTATGTAATGACGCATTTTCAAACCGAAATCCAATTTCAAAAGCAACTGTTCTAAAAACTGTCCGACGGTTCGAAGAAACTGGAAATTGTAGAGATAGGCGACGATCAGGACGACCAGCAGTAGTAGATAAAGAGAAAAGTTTAGAAATTTTACAATATGTTGTTGAAACCCCTGTTTTTTCATTAAGGAAAATTTCTTAAGTAAGTGACGTTTGCTTCAAATCCGTCCATAAAGCTTTATTAAAGCATAAATATCACCTTTTCAAAATACATGTAGTTTAAGAGTTATCAAAAGATGATTATGAGCGAAGAATTGAATTTTGTGATATTATGATGTCAAGGTTTGACCAAAATAACCAGTTTTTCAAATTTATAGTATTTTCGGACGAAGCAACATTTATGTAGGTTTTGGGCAAATAAAAATCCCCACTGGATGAGAGAAGATCATACACAACGCCCTGGAAAATTGAATGTGTGGGCTGGGCTTCTGGGTAACCATAAGATCGGTCCATTTTTTATTTATGGAAATTTGACATCACAACTTTACCTTGAGCTCTTGGAAACGCAAATAGTGCCTACTATACGAAATGTGATGGGTCCAAATTATGGAAGTACATTCTTCCAACAGGACGGAGCTCCTCCCCATTTTGGCCGAAACGTGCGCGAATTTTTACACAACACTTTTCCGAATAGGTGGATCGGTAGAGGGGATACAATCAAGTGGCCACCTAGGTCCCCTGATTTGTCGCCTAACGACTACTTTTTATGGAGACACTTGAAGAACAGAGTTTATACCACAAAACCTCAAGAATTGGTCGATAGGAACAAAGTATGTTATACCAAAGTGTAACAAATTTAAAGTAAAAACTACAAATAAAAAAAAATATACAGGATGTTACATTTAAAAATATAAAATTCGTTCGAATTCCAGATAAAGTAAAAAGCTGGCAACAACGCCAATATCGTCATTCGGTGCGTCGGATCCTCTTACACAACTGTACCAAATTTGGTTTGAATCGGTCAATAAATTGTGATGTTATTAAGCCGTTTCCAGACTTTGTACACACACTGTATATTATAGTATATTAAATTTATAAGGATTTATGGTATTACAAGCAACCATAATTCAAGCAATCTGTAGACAGGCTAAAGTTTTTTCTAATTATTATCCTGCTTTCAAATAAAAGATCTGTTAAAGTTATGCTAACTGGTACTCTGCTTTTTTTCAGAAAGGTTGGAAATAAATTCATTAATTTTATTACATTTACTTTTACTTTTATCCAATCAATTATTTTCTTAAGAGCAATTTGTAGTTTTGCTATATTGAGGTTCAAATAATCAATGTCCTGTTAAGTTTAACTACAAGATAACTTTCAAGGATAGGGTAAACACCCAGTTGTTAAGACCCCAGCCAGATATTGGTACTATTGCTTGAAACGGTGGTTTTTAGAGGAACAGTGAAGTATTGCACAATCTTAATATAAGAAATACAATTTGGCTATATCCTTTATGTCAGCGAATCATTTTGGCGACAAATATGCAAGCGCTCCTTGGGTAAAGAACGTGGTTGAAAAGCAGTGTTAGTTTTAAGGACATTTCCAAGGCTTCTAACCGAGTATGGCATAACTAATTAAAGTGAGAGCATACGGAATGCCAGTTCAAGCTTTCTTAAAGACCGTTCTCTGCGAGTAGCGATGGATGGATTTCTTTCAGACACATTTTACGTCATCGCCAGAGTCCCTCAGATTTCTATATTGTCTCACACCCTCCTTTTACTATACATTAACGATCTTTTGGAAAAAACTAAAAATCCTATATAAAGCTTCGCTAATGACGGCACACTTGTTTCATCTTTTATTTTGGATGCTCAGACATCGGCTGCCAATGTACATCTTTATAAGCAGCAAGAGGTCTCACATCTCAACAAAGACATGGAAGAAATTCTGTCTTGGGGTGAGAGTAACCAAGAAAGGGACGATCCTGAACGTGCCCACAGCAAGAAAAGCACTAAAAGAAGCATTGATGAGAAGCGAAAGGGTTTCTATAAGGACTTTTGAGTAATGGGCATTTAACATTTTTCAATATTCGGTTGTGTAAATGTAAACTTTGACATCTCTTATCTGTTAAATAATATAGCTATAGCTAGAACCTTAAGAACAACTGTAAAAATTGCGTTAAATTTAGTTGTTTGGGAAACACTTCATATTTCTGTCGTGACCCAGTAGGAAAATAAAGTAAAAATGTTGAAATCAATCTTACGGGATAAAATGTAATGTAATGTAATACTAAGCCAAGCGGCAACGTCGCATTCGTGCTAAAGTACTATGTTTTTCTTCAATAACTGAATGCTAATAAATAGAAAAGTACATTAATTTCAAATGCAATATAAATGACAACACCGCAGATCAAAGTGGTTGCATCCTTGTGCAAATCTATAAAATATACGTTCAAATTAAATCCTATAATGTAAAAAACGACTGTCTGCTATTTTAAATCCGAATAATATTCTCTAAAACTATCAAATAATATTCGCTTCCACGTGCGTAGCAACAAAAATAAGCTGTTCATTGGCCGATCGATAGTTGACCGACGTAGAGACGTTGCCTCTTGGGTTTGACGTGTTAATATTTGATTGGTAAAAGTGTTTGAATAGGGTTAATATGATATTCTGAAGTGTAAACAAAGGAGAGTCAGGTAGAAATCTAAAGAGATAAGTTGTCGCTCCGTGAGGGAAGAAATCCATCATGTTAAAAAGTTGTTAATTGTTTTCAAAACTGTTTTAACTAACATGTCTTTTTAGTAATGTTGTAGCCCGTGCTAGGGTGAAGAGAGGAGGAATATTATTAGTCTTTTAATAAAGAATTAATGCAGTAAAGTTACAAAAAGGATTTTATTTTCCAATTTTTTATCAAGTTTGAACCAGTCGATTTGTGGAGATACAGGTTAAAGTTTTGTGTACCTCATGGTTACAAGCGTGAGCCGCACATTAGTTTTTTACCCAAAGTAGGTCCCATTTGTGTGAGATAACCTGACATGATTGAAAAAATGGATATCGCTCTTGGAAATTACATACAAATCAGCTATCAAAATATAAACAATTTTCAAACATTTTTATTTCACAGACCTGTGTAGTTTACCCTACCATTATTGGAACAATTATTGTTGTCATGGAAATTATGCATCTGTTTTCATTAACAGGACTGGGGGTAATTCGTAAGCTACCTAATAATCACGAAACAATTATTAAAGTAAAACAAGTAATTTTAAAAATCACTTTGCAGTCTCAGAAATAATATTTAAATTATAATGCTCCCATAACGAGCGAAATTTTACAAAATACGAAAGAGCTCTATGCTTTTATGGATATAAGTCGCGTTCGCTAGGATTTTATGTAATATTCTTAATAGGTTTTGCTCCAACTGCAAAGAGATATTAGTTTGTAATAGACTGTTGCCAACAGGCTGCGACTTGCTATTTTCCAAACTGGGAAATGAGAAAATTGAATTCTTTATTATATTATTCAGTTTATGAAATGCTATTTGCCTCAAATCAGGAAAATATAGAGAAATAAACAATTTAATTTTTTTTTATTAAATAAATAACAGTTTTATAAATAAGCAGGTTCGGAATTGTAATTATAAGGTTGCCATCATTATTTTGATGATTACCGTGATACCGAAATTGACAACTAATTCAAGTTATTATTCAGTATAAAACTGGATCTGTCAATGTCAAACTGGTATTTTTCACATTAGTGCAGTTTTGCATTAAACCCCATACTGTTTCAACCTTCAGTTTAACTGGTAACTACGTCTATTATCCAATCCCCAGGCTAAACTGCCGTATTCCAAGTGATCCGAACCTATACAACATCTCCTAACAATACAAGGATAAAGTGCTCAAGTGAATTTTCCTGGTGACGTCACGGTCCGGCGGCTAATCGTGGTCAAAATATATTTTATATAAGACATGACAGTTATGACTGTCAATATCAATGTCATTTTAGACAAGTAAACTATGAAATAACACAATAGTGAGTTATAATCCATAACTTACTAGTGAGTTATGGATTATAACTCACGTTCATATTTAAAGTAGTATTCTATTTATTTATTACTATTACAAGCAGAATTCACATTGATATTGAAATTAAAGGAAAACGCTAACGGTTTATTCGAATTTGAAGTCATTGTAAAATTCGTTGGTTCATTGGAACCAGACGCTCCAATATCGGTACAGCTGCTGATAGTGCTAGAAGACGCCGACACATTACAACCTTGTATTTTTTCTGCAATTTGTATTTTGTTATGCACCGATTCTTCTAAGTATCCTTCTGCTACCGTCGAGGACTTTCATCCTCCGTGACGCTTCGAAGTAGTCATGTTAGCCCCTACATTGGCCAAAAGAGTCGCCAAAGACCTTCTCAGGCAGTGACCGGTGTAGAGCGCTGGTTTCTCCAATTTCAAAAACCTTTCAATTCTTGAAGGTATCTTCGACAACGTATTTATTCCCACACACTGGCTGGTACACCTACCATTTTTGTAAAAAACAAAAATGCGGCTAGAACTAGTATTATTTGGTCTCAAAGACATGTATTTTTTACACAAATTGATCGGGTTGACTGGAAATCCTTCTTCAAGTATGGTGAAACTTCTCGATTTCTTGGTTTTAGTGTCTGGCAAAACTACGTGAAAATATTTCCCTTTGTCTTGAATATTTTCTATTTTAAAATTGACCAATTCATCGCATCTACAAGCACCGCTAATCCCCATTATCAAAGCCACTTTCATCAACAAGTACTCGTCGTCGGGAGCTTCGTTCAAAAACTTCTCTATTTCAGGTCGTTCTAATGTCTTGGACTTCTTTGGTTTGTATACCTGTGATTTGCTTTTCAAAAAGCTCGTTAGTTTGCCATATTTTGAAATGTCTTTTTTTATGCAGGTGAATAGTCGAGCGAAGCATCGAGTATTTGGTCCATAGCGACGATGGGGCTAATTTTTTTTGAAAATGTAAAAAATAAGCCAATTGAACATTTTCATCGATACCTTTTATCTTCCGTGAATTCATCCAAGACTCAAACATTTTGAACTGCTTGTCGAAAGCATCTCGGGACTTTTCTGGCAAAATCTGCATCGCTGCTTCTTCCGCTCCCGTAAGGATATCCTCAGGAACGTTATTTTCATCGGTTTCCTCCATTTTCTATAGATTTTTTTCTTCAAAAAAGCTTCCCTTTTCTGCAGGGAAAACTGACAAGTGTCAAAATGTATTCAAATATTTGCTAACAATGTATCATGCCCGTGGCAACCAAACAATCAACCAACTTTGACCAAAATGTAAAAAAGTCACTGTCAAGTCATTCTGACATTTATAGGGTACTGAGACGCAAGTTGCTTTAATTTGATCACGAAACCTATTAATTATTATCTCATAAAAAAACTATGCCACTCGTGTGTTATGTTTCCTAAATCACTTGAGAATTCTTTCTCGCGTGACTTATTTTCAACATAACACAGTACCATAAATAACCATTAGTATGGCCGGCTATATCACCTAGATTTTGAAGCGGAATGTCAGATTAGCTATAAATTCCTAGTTAGATAGAATGACCTTTGAAATAAGCTTTCTTTACGTAATTTGTTTATCGCTACGTTAACCCAGTTATTCACACAGATCTAATATAATTAGATAGATAGATAGATAGAATCGTCTTTATTTTTTACTCGGCGAAGTGCAGCATAGCTGTTTGCTTAACCGAGCATTCAAAATACAAGTTTACAACATAATTCTACATTATTTTTGCTAATAATATAAATAAGTACCTACTAAGTGATGGTACTTTCATCTACAGATAGCGTTATTCGTTAAATAATATCTATGGAAACAATTGTTAACACAATTGAAACTATAGCAATTATTCTGAGAACAAAGATATTCGGATGTGAAAGTACCGGGCCTAAGTATAAAACAATATAATAATACCTACCTACAACTAGTTATCACATATTCAAAGAAAATAATATATAAAAATAAAAATTACATTCAATGTTGTTATAACAAAAGTAAATTAAATTTCCGTTTAACAGAATTATATGACATATTCTTAAAATATAATTTATTTTCATTAAACATTTCGGTAGCTACATATGAAAAAGATCGCTGAAATAAAGCTGTGCGATGCCGAGGTAAATTAAGCAAATTATTTTGGCGAGTGTCGCGGTTGTGAGTTGCATATCTAAAAGAAAGCTGGAGATATTGGGGAATCCCACTCTCGAGCAGTTTATAAATAAAACAACCAAGATGTAATTTTAACCTATCCTGCATATTTAGCCACTTTAATGTTTTAATTTATGAAATACATGGTCACGCATTTTTAGTCCTCAAACGAAACGTATACACGAATTCTGAACTCTCTGAATCCTATTCTTTTACTGTAAATCAAGGCACGTTGTCTGCATATGTGCAGTGAGAGAGAACCAGAGATTCACATAGTTGTCTTTTTAGAGAAAAATTTAGTATTTCTTTATTTTTACAAAGATTTTTCAGGGATAGAAAGGACGTTTGTATTATTTTAGATACCTGCTTCTTCCTAAGACTAGACTAGAATCAAACACAATTCCCCAGGAATCGGAGTACTATCAATAGCTAATTGAATGTTGTGACTAGCCCAGTCCTTGTCCGGACCAAAAAATATGACAACTGATTTATTAGGATTTATTTTTAGGCCGTGGTTTTTCGAATAGTGATAGATAGACTCTAAAGAACTATTCATGACTTGATTAGCCTGGGGTGCCCCCTCTTTATTAAAACTTACACGCAACTGAGTGTCATCGGCATATCTTTGCAAATGACAGTTTGCAATGGCCAGGATCATGTCAATAGTATAAATTAAAAAAAGCAATGGCCCCAAGATAGAGCCTTGTGGTACACCACGAACCATATCGATAGAGTCTGATATTACCTCCTCCACAAGTACTCGCTGTGAACGATCCGTTAGATAGTTCCCAATAAACGTCACAGCTCCCTCCAAAAACCCGTAATAATATAGTTTAGCACACAACATTCGATGATCTAAAGTGTCGAATGCCTTACTATAGTCTAATAATACAAGAGCAGACGTGTCACCACGATCTGCAGCTCCAATAATGTCGTCTAAAATACTGAGTAGTACGAAAGTGGTGCTGTAATGTTTTCGAAAACCTGAGTGTGAATCCGGCAATAGACCATTTTGATGTAAATAATTAATTATCTGGGAAAAAACAACTTTTTCGAGTAACTTAGAAAATATAGGCAATAAACTGATTGGTCTTAAATCATTGACAGAATTAATATTTGTTACCTTTGGAAGCGGCAAGACTATTGCAGATTTCCACTGCGAAGGAAATATACCGTATTCGATGTAGGTGTTAAAGATATGAGTTAAAAATGGAACAATTACTGGACAGCATAATTTAACCATCTCCAGAGATATATAAAAATCCACTCCAAAGGCGTTAGATCTTAACTGAGAAATAGCGTTAATAATATCATCGTCTGTAACCAAATCTATGGGGTTGGCAGACACAAAGTCTCGGTCTCAGTAAAACATATACTCGTATATTAATTTAAAAAATTAAAAAAAAAAAATAATTTAAAAACCGATTACACGTGTTTTGCCCAACACGGGCATCATCAGAAGTTAAATTAATAAAAATGTAATCCTACCTTAGTTAAATAATTGACGGTCACCAAATGAACATAATATACAAGGAACAAATAACCACAAACATCTTTATAAACGTACAATCATTGAACAATTTATTGAACTCGGGTAGCCTGGGTGAGAGGCCAACACTCTTTCGCCTTAGCCAAGCAAGCGCTTAGAAAAACGATTAGATTATTAATATAAGTAAGAGAAGTAAATAGAGTAAGGAATCATATGTTTATGCCGCCATTCCGACTAATATCAGGAATGTAGAATGGTTTTTCTAAGCGCTTGCTTGGCTAAGGAGAAAGAGTGTTGGCCTCTCACCCGGGCTACCCGAGTTCAATTCTCAAGAGGAGCATGTTGGTATTTTTGCTTTTTATTTTTATTTGCAGAAAAATTCTCTAGATAGTGATTAAAAGTTTTTTGTTATTTATACTTTTTATTATGGTTTCAGTCAATGATTGTACGTTTATAAAGATGTTTGTGGTTATTTGTTCCTTGTGTATAATGTTCATTTGGTGACCGTCAATTATTTAACTAAGGTAGGATTACATTTTTATTAATTTGACTGAGTCGTGCATTAGGTTTTTGCATTAATTTTAGGTCTGATGATGCCCGTGTTGGGCGAAACACGTGTAATCGTTTTTTAAATTTTTTTTTTTTTTTAATTTTTCAATTTTTAAAATTAATATATATGTTTTACTGAGACCGAGACTTTGTGTCTACCAACCCCATAGATTTGTAAAATCAGGTCTCTTTGAGAATATGGACGACTTCTTTCAGTCTTTAACCAAGCCAAGTGAAAATGTCGCTAGTGTGGCGCGGCCATTTATATAGGTATTATATTTCACAACATTATTTAATTTTGATTATTGTGGAGTTAAATTAAAAAACTATTAGTATACTTTATCCAAAGTCAGTCTGATGACATAAAAAACCTTTAAACGGGCTTCAAAGGGACCGACATCATAATCGGGGTTGTCAGATCCTTTTTTAAAAAGTATTCAAGTTTTTATTATTAAAAATGTTTTTTTATATCAGTATTAAATTGATTGTAAGTAACTTTCTTTGAAAGCTAATTTACAAATGTACTTTGAACCAAGAAATTTTGAATCTCAAAGAAAAAAGAAACAGACCATTCATGAATACTATAATATGTTTTTTATACAAAAATAATTTAAAGGGATTTTCACTGTTGTTAAAATGCAAAATAAAGGAAAAAAAAATTAAAAATTAACAAACCCTTACGAAAACTTTGTAGAACTGGCAACACCCTGGAGATAGAACGTCGAGGCCCACTCGCAATTGTGCGACAATTAATATAGCAGCATATAAGTACAAATTTATATGCTGTGGACAAGAGCAGCAAATAGTTCAAGTTCTGTCAATTGAGTTATCCCTTATCAGCTTTAAAATCATTTAATGTTTAAGGTGCGCGATATTGTAAATCGAACAGTGGCGTGACTGGTTGAAACGATTTGCTTTTTACTTGGTACTCATATTTTATTATATCAGTATGGCTTTCTGGCGACCATTTGAAATAGAAGGTCAAGGGGAATTATCGCAGGAATATAATGAGTCAGTGCCAGAGTCGGTCATCAAAAGCGAAAGAAATTCGGAATTAAGAAACAAAGATTTACATGGTCAATGTCAACGCATTATTTTAAATATGTACGCTTGTTTAAAAAAAGAAAATCCGGGAAAAACTGAAGATGCGCTTTGTACAAGAATAAATGAATTAACAAGATTTGCGAGGTTACCCTGATTATAATTACCAATCTTTAGAAACATTGCGTGGTGTTTTGTTAAGTTGTGGCTTTAATCATAAAAAATTTAGACAATCTAATGGTTATAATGGAATCTCGGCGACCGGACTATTTGCGCAAAATAAAGGCGTACCATGAATCCGATAAAAGTATAATTTATTTAGACGAAACTTACTTTGATATTCGTGATGTTGTTAAGTATGTTTGTATAGACAGTACAAATTGTAGGAAAACTTATACCTGCTTGCTGGATAAAGATAACTGTTTTAAATTGTTTTGGGCAAAATGAGTATATTTTTTTACCAAAAGACCATTTCCAAGATATTAAATGAATGTGTTCTTTGCAGGCGAAGTCACGGGTGTACATCTTTTATCGATACTAACTATATTTTTAGATTGTTTTTAACAGAATTGGCATTTTTTTACAGAAAGACCATTTTAAAAACAATTCTCTGCAGGTGAAATCACGGGTACAAACATTTTATCGATATAAACTATAATGAACAAGCTGCAATGTATACTATTTAATCATATTAAAAATTTACAACAATCCGCATTTTAATTATTTGGTAGAAGCGACGCCTATAGTCAGGAGTTTACTGCTTTTTATGTCAACAAATTAGGCTTGGAATAACTATAACAATTTTTAGAAAACGTTAAGTACTGCGGCGAAATGCTAAAGGCAAACTCGCAACGTTGGACCAGCTGACACTATTACTCATTTTATTTATCATTATTTATCATTTTTCATAGGAATTTGTCTTTGTTTTATTGTAATAATACAGTACATCATCTGTTTTAAATAGTGTGATAAATCATTTTCGACATATTTGTTGGTATTTTAGTGTAAAAATACTGAAAAATTCAGTGCATTGTGGGCTTAAATAGTGTGATAAATCATCTCCGACATATTTGTTTGTATTATGTGTAAAAGAGCAGTGATTTATCGGTTTAAATAGTGTATAAAACCGTTTTAAAATGCCTAAATAACCAACCAGTGCGCGTGCATCGTTTTCCAAAAAGTAAGGAATGCGATCCATTGTGAGATCGTTTCTGTAAATCCGTTAAGAAACTTAAAAGTAGACAACGATATTTTAGCACAAGGACTGGAATTTATTTTCGGACAAATCAGATATTGAACTTTGCCAAAAGAACAATACAGATATTCCACTACAACTATGGTCCTTAATGCAATTGCATAATATACAATCAGTCCACATTCCTACCGATATGTAAGAAATCACTGACCAATAATTTTATCGCATCCTGAAACAATTAATTGTGTCTGTAATCATTTTCTAACCGATCCCCATATTGACAGGCGACAAATTTCTGACTTATGCACGAAATATTCTTAAATATTTAAATGAGCAAGACAAAAATACAGTGAACACAATCAGCTTAATACCCGATAGGCTCCTAAACATTAAACAATGTTTACATCACGCTGTACATATTTTATTAATAAATTCTGCCCCCTTTTACAATTTAAATTAAATTACCACAACCTCTTCCTGTAAATTTTGGGATAACCTACTTAAACTCCGTTGAAAATAGGTCCCTCCACATCGCAAAGTTATAAAAACTCTCAATTAATTCCGACGCCCGTTAAGGGCCTATTACCGTTCTTTGTAGGACCTTAAATATGTAAACTACCTAATAAATTTTTAGTGCCACCCTTAATTCAAACCTTCGACTTCCCTACTCAATATCCTACCCTCCTTGCGTCTCGTTTGGTCTCCTTCTATTACTTTTTTATATCCTTAACGTTACTGACGTAGCACAAGTTTAAATATTCCAATTAAAAGTTGTTTCCAATTACTTTCAAAATTTTCAGGAAGTCTTGGAAGCTCTAATTGTTTATTATTGTTAGATTTTTATAAGGCATTGTTATTAAACTTATTGGCTGCAGAATACAAGGTCCTTATCGAAACCGTCCATCCGTGGACAAACTGTAAATTTCGATTTCACTATTATTAAATAAAAATATCGAAGCATGCTATGTCGTCGTCTTCCCCTTCTTCTCTTATGATTTTAGGGTTTGCCATCTCTGACTTATTTTATTAATATTGCGTAAGACATAGTCATTTCATTCTCTTGCTCTTTTTCTATTCCACTTTACTATAATTATCTCATTCATTTCAAGACATGTTGTTCTTATTAATTTGTCTATTGTTGATGCTTCTTCTTCTTGCTATACTTCTTCTTTTCTTTTTCTAAATTATTATATCTTAACGCTTAAAACCAAAATTCGTTTTATATTACAATACTCTGATCAAACACGCAATTAAACTTGTTCAAGCTACTGTCTGCGTAACTTCGGGGTATAATTCTGTTAAAATTGTGGCCGGTTCTCATCCTAACTCGGAAGTTTGCTTGCTGGAAGTATCCGAAATGCTGGGCAAACATAAGATGAATTGCGCGGAAAATCACAACACTGGTCCAGTCTCACGAGGCCCAATAAATCCGCTATCGGGCTCTTATTCGGGGCTTAAGGGCACAGCGGGATAACTTCCGTACATAGGCGAAATCATTTGGCCGTGGTAATGATTATAAACAACTTTACAAGCTTATACAGTGTGGTCATTTATTGGGTTAACCGAATTCTAGACGAGATACAGAAAAAGCGAATTTACTAAAGTTTTGTAGATGAATATGAGGTTTAACCTAAACATATTTAAATTTATACAGGATAACCCGGATACGGATAGTATACGGAATGCCGGTTTCACTTTGTTCATGGCTGTCGAGCTCTGGGAGTGGCGACGGACGGATTTTTTTCAGGCAGATTTAGCATCAACGCCGGAGTTCCTCAAGGTTCTATATTGTCGCCCACCCTCTTTTTGCTATACATTAACGATCTTTTGGAAAAAACTAAAAACTCTATACAGCGTGGGCAAAACGAATGGAAGACCCCCAATATTTTTATAACCATGTACATTTTCGAAAAGCGCTCGGACCCGTCGATTTTATTTATCATTTTTACAAACTTTGAGAGTTTTTAGTATTATACAGGATTGCTCAAGAAGTCGGGGTACACGTCAACTTTAATTTTTTTAATAAAATACTCCAAATTTTATTCGATTTTTGAATTTTACTCTGAATATTTTTCACGTAACATACCCTATTTCGATATTCAGCTGTTTTCGATATATCACAATCTAAACAATAATAACTAACAAAATTTAAGTGGTAGGTTTTTTAGGTAAAAACGACAGCTTTTAATTCTGATTATAAAAATTAGATACTTAATTAAATGTTTAAATTGATTGCCATTGATAATCTCGCAGTGTCCTAAACGTAAAACAAATTCGTTTTGAACGTTCCCAATAACCTGTTCAGGAATTTGTCGAATTTCATGTTGTATTATCAGTTTTAATGTCTCTAAGCCGACCTCGGTAGTCGGGCGGGCAGCGTTCTTGCTCGGCAATCTAGAGGTCCGGGGTTCGAATCCCAGCTAGGGCATGGATGTGTGTGAGTGTTTGTAAAAAAATTGTAAATAAATGTAAAATAAGTTTAAGTTAATATAAATGGGTAGAAATACTTCAAAAAAACAAAGAAAGATGCTGGCCAGTTGACTTCGTTCAGTGCCATAAAAAAAAATGTCTCTAAATCCGATGGCTTGTTCTTGTATACTCTATCTTTCAAATATCCCCACAAAAATAAATCTAGGAGTGTTAAATCGGGTGAGCGAGCTGGCCATTCTAGTTCTCCCCTTCTTCCTATCCATCTATGTTGGAAAACCTGAAAAATGGGGCGGTGCACCGTCTTGTTGTAGCCAAATGATTCTTTCAGGACTCTCTTGTTCATCGTGATCTGGATATAGGCCAGCTAAAGCAGGAACTAATTTAAACTATAAAACTCCAAATACCTCTCTCCGTTTAACGTTTCTTTGAAAGAGAAAGGTCCAAATATTCAGTTAGGTAAGATTCCGGCTCATACGTCATTATTGCAGATGTTTTGCATATTCTCGCAAAACTGAAGGCGTTGATCGAAATCATCCCCATTTAGTTCGTGGAGAAGACATATTTTGTAAGGATGATATTTTTCCTTAGGAAGAATATCTTGTACAGATTTATAACCAATATTTTGAATTTAACCCACTTGACGAGTGCTGGAATGGGGATCGTCTTGATACGACAGTAAAACATTTAATCTAGTTTCATCACAAATTTTGGGACGGCCACTTTTTAGTTTATTGCGCACAGATCCAGTTTCTGTAAGCTTTAAAACTATCTTATTTACTGTAGGCCTTGATATTGGCGTTCGCTCTCGATGAACATTATTAGAAAGTTCACATACTTTAAATGTAGATCTCTTTCTATCGCCATAGCCAACCATCATAAGGATTTCTATGCGCTCTCTTTCACTTAAGTGCATTTTACTTAAAACGTGTCGTTCTAGCAATACAACGTAACTTTTTTGGCAATCTGTCACTTAAAATAAAATGACAGTGGCGGAAAAGTACAATATTGTGCTTGGTTACCAAGGTTACTTCAATGAAGGTAATAAGTTTTCGTATTTTCTTCCCTATTCATTAATTCCATGAAAATTGCCATCATTATTGATTAGATTGTGATATATCGAAAACAGCTGAATATCGAAATAGGGTATGTTACATGAAAAATATTCAGAATTAAGTAGAATTCAAAAATCGAATAAAATTTGGGGTATTTTATTTAAAAAATTAAAGTTGACGTATGCCCCGACTTCTTGAGCAATCCTGTATAATACTAAAAATTCTCAAAATTTGTAAAAATGATAAATAAAATCGACGGGTCTGAGCGATTTTCGAAAATATACATGGTTATGAAAATATTGGGGGTGTTCCATTCTTTTTGCCCACGCTGTATATAGCTTCGGTGATGACAGCACACTAATTTCATCTCTGATTTTGGATGCTCGAATATCGGCTACCAATGCACATCACTATGGCAGCAAGAGGTCTCACATCTCAACAAAGACATGGAAAAAAGTCTGTCTTGGGGTGACAGCAACCAAGTCGAAGTTAACGCTAAAAAAAGCAGCCGGCAGCTTTTTCTAAAAAAAGTTAATGATGAGGAACCGGATATTGTCATGGCGGGACACTCTATTGCCTGGGCTTGATCATTTCATTTATTTAGCGTTAATTTGGATAGTAATATGTCTGTGCATAGTCACGTTGCGGCCATTGCTAGGGTAGCCTCGCAGAAGCTTTGGATTATTTTCCGAAGTAAAAGCCTCTACACACCACAACAACTTTTGATGCTCTATAGAAACCAAGTTCGATCATCGCTGGAGTACTATTCGCATATTTGGGGCTCTGCTCCTAAACATACCCTGAGATTACTGGATTCCATTCACAAGCAACCTGGAAAGTCTTGAACATCGAAGGCAGGTTGGCGACATGAGTCTATTTTACAAATATTTTCATGGCAAGTGCTCAACAGACGTTCCACCAAGAGTGGTGTATGGTAGAAATACACGACTATTTTGTATTTTATTTTTTAGTTTTCCTGCCTTCAAAAAAACATCACATAGTGTATTTAGTTTGCTGATTTTTAGTTGCTTTAGATTAAACGAAGTCCCATTTTGCCCGTTTGAAACTCGGGTTGCAAACCAGTCCATCTGTGTGAGAATTACCTTAGCATCGCTCTTTTTTGTTTCAGGCCAATAAATTCGAACTGTTTGCGAACCCTTTAAGGGCCATTTTTTTTTACAGATCCTTTTATTTCCAAAATGTTCTGTTAATGTTAAAGTTCTATTCCTGCAAGGGTGTTCCATAAAATAAGAAAAAGGTAAGCACCTATAATAACTAGGCACAAATTAGAAAATGTATATTGTAAGTATCTTTACCCCAATGTATGTGTATACAAAGCAACAAAATAAATAAACCCCTAATCTTATTATACCCCAGAAACCAAGTCCCGCACATTAACAAAACAACTTTAGACAAATTACCGGCACAACTTTAGCCACGTTAGGCCTAATGTGGGGTAGGTTTGTAAAACTGTAATAATATTTTACCAATTATGCGTCTCATTTTAATGTGTTCAGTATGTAAATGACGGAATATATTTTTAGCAGCGCCCTTTGCAGACCCCATTTTATTTGTTTTTTAGTAATTATTAGGGTTTTAAATGTAGAATTAAACAGTGTAAGGAAAAGTTAGCAGAACTGGAAATTTTAATTGCAATAATAATAATTCTGTTTGAAATTTAGGGCCATTCAACCTGACCTAGAGTTGAAATCACCTAAAAAAGGCCACCGCGTCACCCTCTTGAAGATGTAAAACGTGTTCTATCTCACTTTGACTTTAAAATGTACTCTAGATAGAGCTCTAGACCGATAAATCCGTGGCGTAAGCCGATGACGCGGTGGCCTCTTCTTAATTAATCCTAATTCTATCAGCAACAACATTATCCATCACAAAGTCCTATCTATAGTCTAAACCAACATAATATTTCTATATAAATTCTCCTATCTACGATAAATGTATCATTTACTAAGTAAAACGGACCTGGCGTTAAATTCTACTTGGTTACTGTCACCCCAAGACAGAATTTCTTCCATGCAAGTATTTGTTGAGATGTGAGATCTCTTGCTGCCTATAGAGATGTGCATTGGCAGCCGATGTTCGAGCATCCAAAGTAAAGGACGAAACAAGTGTGCTGTCATCAGCGAAGCTATATATGTATATATGGCTTTTAGTTTTTTCCAGAAGATCGTTATTGTATAGTAAAAAGAGGGTGGGCGAAAATATAGAACCTTGAGGAGCTTCGGCATTGATGCTAAATATGTCTGACAGCGATGAACAAAATTGAACCGGCATTCAGCATGCTCTCACTTTAGTTAGGAGCCCGTCATCCCATACTCGGTCGAAAGCCTTGGAAATGTCCAGTGCTACCGCTCGGGTCTCCCCATGATGTTCTATTGCATTGTTTCAAACGTAAGTAACATAAGCGAGAAGGTCTCCAGTTGTAATAATGTTGAACCTTCCAGGTACTTTTCTTTGATAGCCTTCCCCACAACTTTTGATACAGTAAAACTTCTCAATAGCGGCCACTAAAAATTTCATTATAAAATGACCGTTTGAGGGGGCGACCGTTTTTGAGGGGAAGGAAAAAAATAAATTACATATCTACATATAACATATGTGTCATGTGAATAAAATTCAACTTCATTAATTAATAAAAGGCTAATTACAAACACATACGTTATTATGTTATATGAACTGTAAATATATAGACATAACTATTTATTTCATAACTCCTACATAATATGTATACATAATAATGTTTAAAAATGTGCACTGCATACGAAAAAAAATTATGCTTTGTGAAAAAAAGATTCAATGGAAGTCTGTTTCATATTTTTAATTTTAATTTTTGCTGCTTCATTTTCACATTTCATTAGGATATTTGAAATATCAATGGCCAAATTGCCATTTTCTTTGCCTAATAAAAAATTTTGTACGTCTCTTATTTTTTCACAAACTTCACTCATGCTTTTTAAAGACGAACTAAAAACCTCCTGGTTTTCTTTACTTTCACAGTCTTCATTTTCGGTAGTTTCAGATTGGCTGGTAAACTTCTGAATTATTTCCTGCATCTCCATACTGGGATTTTCCGTTGAAATGTTTCAGTCGATTTGAAGATAATTTTCCAGGTTTGGATTTCGTGGGATACCGGAAAACAACTGACTTAGTGGAATATCGTCTTCTTCTTCAAAAATCTCATTCTCTTGGAAAGTTTCTATAAATCCAGCTTTTTGGAAACATTTTTTAATCGTTTTAGATGAAACATTTTTCCATGCTGCAACAATCCATACCATAGCACTTGACAAATTTATGGTCTTTTCTGCTTTTTCAACCGCATCCTTGGTAGCGGTGTTAGTAAAAGTTAAAAGTCTTTTTATGAAATATTTTCTGTATATCATTTTAAAATTTTGTATGATGCCTTGATCTAATGGCTGGCAGTAAGATGTAGTGTTTGGAGGCAGAAAAACAATTCGAACATTTTCCAGTTGTATTTTTGGGTGAGAACTTGCGTTATCCAAAAATAAAAGTACTTTTCTTCTTTGTTTTTTCATTTTGGTGTCAAATTTTTTTAGCCAGGAAATCATTATCTCTGTTGTCATCCAAGCTTTTTTATTGGAGACCCATTCTAATGGTAATTTGTCTACATGTGCTCCTTTGAAACATCGCGGATTTTTGCTTTTTCCTATAACTAATGGGGTCTCCTTCTCACCATCCATGCTACTGCAAAAAAGAATTATCACTCGTTGCTTAGCTGATTTTCTTCCAGCACATTTGTCACTCTTTAAGGCAAAAGTTTTGTTTGGCATTGCGAGATAATAAAGGCCTGTTTCGTCTGCATTAAAAATATCTTTATCATCATAATCCTTGATAATTAATTTTAACTTAGTGAACCAATCTTGAACACTGACTTCATCCACATCAGCAGACTCACCAGAAATTGTTTTAAAATTGATGTCATGTCTTTTGCAGAATCTATCTAACCAGCCATTTGATGCCTTAAAATCACAATTTTTCAAATTTTCTGACACTTCCAGAGCTTTTTCCTTTAGTAGTGGTCCGGATATTGGAATGTTTTTGTTTCTTGCTTTGCAAAACCATTCATAAACCATTTGGTCAATCGCAAGTCCGTCTGTTTTTGGAAACTTCCGTTTTTGATCTGCATTAACTCCTCCTTCTTCATAAAGTTTTTTCAGTTCAATTTTACTTTGTAGAATATCATTTACTTGGGTTCTTCCAACACCAAATTTTTCCGCTATCTTTCGAGCACTGATACCATATTTTTCACTATCCGCGATGATTTCGAACTTTTGTTTAAAAGATAAACGTTTACGTTTCAGAGACATGATCGACTATTGTGCTGTTAAAATGCAACTGAATAAAATTTTACCTTTTATGAAAACATCTTAAGATTTAACAAATTATATTTGTACGTACTTAAAAACCCCTTTACATAATTAGGTTTTATCATTCTCCGGTATTTCCAATAGTACCAGTAATAAAGTACCGGCTGGGTGCAAACATTCCCAGAAGGGTCGAGACGACCGCAATTAAGGGTAAAAATTCAAGGTAATTTTCTTAAAAGTTACGGATTCATGTGACCTTGGCCGTTTTAGAAGTGTTTCGGTATTCGAGGGGTCTTTTATTATTAAAAATGCTATAAGATTTATTTTAAGAAGCCAAAACTGACCGTTCAGAGGGGTGACCGTTTTTAACGGGTGGCCGAAATGAGAAGTTTTACTGTATAACCGAAAGCAATGCGACTTGACGATAGTTGTTTGGCAAGATATTCTTGCCTTTTTTGGGTATGGGCTTGCGCAGTTCTTCAGCAAGAAAGAAATATTACCAGGAAAGTTGCAACCAATTATAACTCAATTGACGAAATAAAATAAATTGATAATTTTAGTTAAAAAGAGATTAAGTTAATTTAAGTATACTAACTCAATTCATTTAAACTTCCATTATTGTATCCATATTTAACCCTGCTAGGTAAACGCGGTAATGACCAAGTCCTTTTCATTAACCAAACAAGTTAAGATCTATTTGGAAAACAAGTTTGGACATATTATTAAGGTTGATGGAGAGCGAGCCTCTGTAAAACAAAATTAATTTTAATATCTTCCATTAGCTTTCCGTTTTAATCTTTTGAATATGTAAATTATTTAATACATTTTTAGCGGAATCCTTTGAAACATCCAAGCTTACATTCGTCTTCCGGAAATTTCTCTGACGCTTTGTAATCGTAAACGTTCACTGTGGCGTTGCATTAAAATTGGGCTTCACTATTAATTTTAAAAATTAAAAAGAAACGACTAATTTTTAAAACCGGAATAATAAACATTGAAATTCATAGCGTTCATTTTTCACAGCATACGATTCTGTGAATATTTAAAATATTTTGAGTGGGTATCTCCATGCAGTGGCATACAAAGGGAAAAAGGGGAGCAACCCCCCTGTCAAAAGGTGCTGTTTGTCGAAAATTGTGACAAGATCATCATCTAGACAAAAGTTCATTTCTCCAATTTTTTGTCTACAGCCGGTCTCTGAGAGTAATCTGTTTGGTTTCTATGGTATTAAACTAAATGGATGTGAGTGCGTATTCAACTTATATTGTGAGTTTGCGAGTTGTTATAAATTAATTTACATTTTTGCTTCACCCAATTTATTTTACTTTTGCTGATGATAATTTAAAAATTATCACTTTGTCGCCCACTTAAAAACAATATGCTATCATTCAATTTGCTTGGATTTTCGTTGTCCTGTTTTAAGCTTTTAAATTCGAAAACAAAACGACGATTTAACTGAAGGTTTTGGGGAAATTTACTGATTTATTAAACGAGAGACACCACCGAATTTGGGAAGGGTTCTGCCGCAAATCATTTAAATTCATTTGCATACTTAAATGCCACATAAAAATAAAATTTTGTTTTGTTTACCACTGAAGTCCCAATATAATTGTTTTTAATAAATTCATATTTGAAATTTAAGGCTTAGATATGCGTTTCAGTTAAATGCATATAAGAGTATACTCTCAAGTATGATGAAGCTAGTGAGTCCACATTTACATTAGTCTTAAAGCAAAAAAATACAAAATCTTTTACAATTTTAGTGACTATACCGTGTGTTGCATCGTCGAGCGGGACATAGGAAATCCCATGTAATTTTAAATGGGGTCAATTATTGGCTTCCCTAATTATTTTAGAGAAAAATTCTATTTAGGTTTATTAAAGAGCACTAAAACCCACATTTAATAGAATAACTTTAGATATTTTTGATGAGCCCGTTTACGGGTTATCGCCGATTTCTTTTTAACTATTTCTCCTTTTTATGGCCCCGTATTTGCGGGCACCAATCAAGGTAAAAGATGACTGTCAAATAAAGTTGTCATTTTGAAATGTGTGCTTTATTGTTATAAAAACTCGTACATCGAAAATGTTAGCCATGAATTACACTTCTGAAGAAAAAATATTGATGATTAAATGGTATTATCAAGGAAATAGTTATCAAAATGTGTCAGACATGTTTGCTGCTCTGTATCCGAATAGACCGATACCTGCAAAATCTACAGTCGAAAAGACTATCAAGAAATTTGAGACATTGTAAGAAAATTGAGACACTGTAATAAATAACTGCAGATGTGAAGAAAGGCAGGAACAAAGAAGAGATGCAAGAAATGATAGGGACTTGCAAGTTTTATTGTGCGTGGAAGAAAATTATGGGAAGATCAGCACAAGGAAACTTAAGGATGACATAGGATTAGATCACACCACAGCGTTACGAGCTTTGAAACGACATAAATATTATTCATACAAATATGAAAAGCACCAAGAGCTAAGAGATAGGGACGAAATACGACGACAGGAGTTTTGTTTTGGGATGATGGAAAGAGCAAACATGGATAGGGAATTTTTAAAAAACATTTGTTTCACTGACGAATGCACATTTACCTGAAACAATGAACCCAATGTTCAAAATTATCGATATTGGAGCAAAGAAAACCCACACAGGTTTGTGGAAACAAGGACGCAATATCCACAAAAAGTTAATGTATGGGCTGGGATTTTCGGAGAAAATATTATCGGGCCATTATTTCTTACACGAAATTTAAATGCAGAATATTTTTTGGAACTACTTGAAGATCATATTTTACCTACTTTACATGATGCCGCCAGGGAAAATCAGGAAGTTTGGTACCAAATGGATGGCTGCCCGGCACACAGTACCCTGGCTGTCCGGGAATATTTAAACCGTGCTTTTAATGGAAATGTTATTGGCTTAAATCATACAGTAAATTGGCCAGCCAGGTCTCCTGATTTATCGCCAAATGATTTCTTTCTCTGGGGCCATTTAAAAAACAGGATATACAAAGATAAAAAATACCTAAATCTAGACGAGTTAAAAAATGCTATTTCTGCCGAATGCAATAGAATTTCAGTTTACCAACTAGCGAATGTAAGAAGAGAATTTTATGATCGCCTCGGTTATTGTCTAGCAGTCAATGGAGGAATATTTGAACATCTTCTTAAATCCTAAAGTTCTAACAATTTAATAGTACCTACCTATTTAATTAGTAAAATATTAAAACATGTAAAATGTCATAATTAACCTTGTAATTGGATACTTTATTTTAGTTTTATTCAGATTAATTTGTACTCATAAATACACCTTTAATATTTTCGATGTACGAGTTTTTATAACAATAAAGCACACATTTCAAAATGACAACTTTATTTGACAGTCATCTTTTACCTTGACTGGTGCCCGCAAATACGGGGCCATAAAAAGAAGAAATAGTTAAAAAGAAATCGGCGATAACCCGTAAACGGGCTCATCCAAAATATCTAAATTTATTCTTTTGAATGTGAGTTTTAGTGCTCTTTAATAAACCTAAATAGAATTTTTCTCTAAAATAATTAGGGAAGCCAATAATTGACCCCATTTAAAATTACATGGGATTTCCTATGTCCCGCTCGACGATGCAACACCCGGTATGGACGAATGCCTAATTTAAAAAAAGCAATTATGCGGTTTCGGAATTAAATTGGCTCAAATATTTAATTTCCTTTAAAACGAACTGAGAAGCACACACTTCTGTGCAATATTGACATTTTATACTAATTAATAATTAGGATGACTCAAGGGAAAACAAATTTACATTTTACGGTAGGTAATTTAAATAAAGTATGAGACTAAAACCGAAAAATGTTTATACATTTTTTTCGTTGGTTCATAATGATTGCTGAAACTGCACACATTAAATAGTTCAAAGCAGGTGCCCTTGACTAAAAGCAGAATATACTTACGGTGCCGATGGAATTGTCTGATGGAAATTGATAAGAATTAGTGATAATTCAGCAGGAAGAGTATTAGAGAAAATAGAATATAGGGCAGACATTGAAATAAAGTAAGGGTGTGTGATGTTTTCTAGATGAAGCAATAGAGGAGGCAATAAATTAAAAATGGAACTATTGGAATACGAAAAAGATTCAAATAAACGAGGTGATGCTAAATTATGAAGAATTATGAAGAATTCAAAATGCCCTGAAAAATAAAAGGTTTCAATTTGTACCAAAATTTGCTATGCAAACGTATAACTTTTGTCTTATATCTAAATCTAGAAACTCCTTCTACTTACTGCTCTAGTTATCATTCGGTTACAAAAATGTTACCCTACTGTTCTACCAGAGGGCACTTTACCTAAACACCATATTTTAATTTTCGCATATCTTTTCTATTTCGACAGATATTACAAAACCAAATAGGTCTTGTAAAAGATAATAAAATACTAAATAAAAAGTATTCGTGTCGATAAACTTTACCGTTTTAGTCATAAATTACCATTAACTTTTAAATATAATTAAAATCAGTTTTCTATTTTTTTCTATTCTATTTCTAGTTCTCATTTTCGATTTAATTTCATGACACATGTGTTCAATAGGGTTAAAAATGCAATAATAGGGTGGCAGTCGCAACACAGTGTGGCCCATTTCTTCCGTTATTTTACCACACACATACTCTTTTTTATAAAAATATGCCTTTAACACTTCTAACAGCTGTTTTTTACTATACGTTTCCTCGAAGTTCAAGTCATTTTTTAACATGAACTCCTTTATTGCGGATTTTGTGCTCGATGCATTTGGTACTTCTTCCAGTTGCCGGTTGTGGTAGCTTGCATTGCCCACCACAATAACACTGTGTTCTGGTACATTTGAAAGCAAACTGTCTTTAAGTCAGCTTTCAAAAAGAGCGGCGTTGGTATCTTCATGATAGTCCAGACTTGAATCGTTTATATTTTTTGCCGACAGTAATAAACAATTAGGGATCCATCAATTCTTCCAACCTGCATGAATTATTGTTATTCGTTTTCCTTTATTTGAAGGGACTTTATTTTGGCATTTTTCAGTTAAATCAACCCATCCCTTTTTGACAGTCTCATGAGTGTCAAACCACGTTTCATCCAGATAAACTATTGAACGTTTTTCGGATCTAAACTTTTTTATTTCCCTAAGGTACAGAAATTTCATTTTTCCTAATCTTTCGGACTCCATAATAATTTGTCTCGTGTTTATTATCTTATACTTAAATCCCATCTCTTGCAAAGCGCGGTGAAGACTTGCCCTGCTACATGATATCGTTGTATCGTCAGTTGTTAACCGTGTTTTTAAAGAATCTAACGTGGGCACAACATTTTCTTGATACATTTGGTTCCTGCGAATAACATCTTTGTCACAATCATCTTACGCACTGCATTTTTCCGGTATCTTTGCGAACTTTTCTTTTAAAATGTTCTTTTAGCATAATATCTCGTACCGTCGATAATGGAACATTCGTCATTTTACTGGTATTTTTATGGCAATTACTTTAGGGTGGCCGCTCTTTCGATTCATATACATTTTTCACGATCATTTTGGCGTCAGAAGATAAATGCTTCCTGGAATGTTTAGGGTAGCTAGATATCGCATTAGCTGAAGATTCCCAAGGTCTCCACATACTTTTAATATTAACTTGTTGCACACTGTTTCAAAGTAAAATAGATAGGTACTAATCTATTTCGAATATTATGTTTACTATTTATATAAGCTATATAAACAGGTTAGTTGTTTCTAGAAAACCTTAATTAGACAGTTTATTAATTTTAATAACAAATCAAGTAATGTACCTATCTATATGTCTCTGCGAAAGCGAAAGCCGAGTTTATGAGGAGATTCATTGCAGTCATTAAGCCAAACGAAATATGTTGGGAAGAACTTTACCACTTCAATTAATTAAATAGTGACGTGGTGTCACCTGTCCAAGTATTGAAACACATTTTCCCAACACCCTATATATTAACTAACATGATTTATGCAGAAGATAGTGCAAGTAGATAGATTTATGCATATTTTCGGTCAAACTTACTTGCCAAGCTTTCAACAGCCATCTTTTGCAAACTCCGGGAATAATTTATGATTTTCGGATCTAGTTTGCTGTAAGCAGAAGTTATTGAATCTCTGAAATGCCATGTCGCGAGTCTAGGCAAAACTTTGTTTAATAGATGAAGTTATACAATCCCGAACCGAACACAAATTCATCATAAATATTGTATAGGGAAACATAAGACATATTGGCATCGATAAACAAATATTGAAAATGGATTTTCATGAGTTTTGGTAAAAGATCAAGCAGGCTATAATTTCTTTGCAAATACTGTGTTAATCTTTGCTCTTCCGGGAATTGACAATTTCATCGGAAGGAGGTGCTATAGTATTTTATGTGGTAGGTAAATTAGACTGGATATAGGGTTGCAATTCCAAGTAATATTCCTGCTTCAATATCTTTTACTTTTAAGTACTGGTTTTATTTTGAAATACTTAACTAGCTTCGACATAATATGCTCAAGAATTTAGGATTATTGATGTTAAATGTGAAATATACTTAATCAATTCCAGCAAATTTATTTCAAATCCAAATGCAAGTAGTGCCTGTAGTGTAAGCCCTTAGGTAGTGGCTTGATGACCGTAATAACCTCATATATGTTAATTCTGGTGTCTCTAGTAGCAACAGTATTATAATCGTTAGTTCTTTTAGAGTGCAAGTTTATACTAAGTAACAATTAATTAAAATAAAAGGCAAAATGGTTCATGTTTGATGTATTCAACTTTAAAACCACTAAACAACTTTTAATTGGGTTATTATTTCTATCAGTAGCCTTTTAAAAAAGAGAAGGACGTTTTTTGAAGATCTTTGAAAGGCCTTCAATTGTGAGCCATTAAAATATACAGAGTGGCAAAAAAGTCGCGCACAATGCCTGTAACTTTTGAATGACTTCGTATACGAAAAAGTCGCCTTTATGAAAGTTGTTCAGTAAATTTTTCCCCACATTTCTACCTGCATGAATCTTTTCTGTTATTTTTGATTTGGTTAATGAAAAATTTTCATTGCATAAACTGGAATGTTGGATATACCCCTCTTCATTATTTTCCTACTATTATCGAGGAGTTGACCAAAGATGTAGGTTCGTTTATGTTAAAGGAAGCGAAAAAATTGACTATATTAAGAAATACTGTACCAAGCCAATAGTAGAAATAAATGAACAACCAATTCTACATTTATCAACACCTAAATGTTTTTTTCATTCTAAGTCACCAGCTATGTGTGTCTTTAAAAAGTTTAAGCAAGCCTTGGCAACTTTTTTACAGAGGGCAACGTGCTCCATATAATCTATGTACCATGGAAAATTTTGTGCTTCAGCATCATCATCATCACCCACTAGAGCATAATAACGCGAACAAGCTTCTGACATAATAAAGTTTTCATACATTTCAGTAACTATTGCCTCCATGTTTAATATTTTCACTTCACTAATTACACATAATGAAATAACGGACTGGGACCCATCTCAGCAAGTCTCGCCTCTTCCACAACACTTAATATTAGTTTATATGCAGCCGTATCATTTGGTGACACAAATTCTTTAAACTCGAACAACTCTTCAATAAAACCATTTGTCCTACAATCTTCAACGAGCTTGAGCATATCTTCTGTTTCATAGTAGTTCTGTATCATTTCCACACCACGTCTAAAATAATCAGCATCACTTTCGTACATATGACAGGATTCTGGATTGCACTGCATTGCATTTTCTACACATTCATTAACTAGATCATAAAAATCTTGTTCAATTTTTTTTAAGGGTTTCAAATAACCTGTCTCGCACAGGATCTGTCATTATTCTAAACTAACCTTAAAGATTTGTAATATCTTTTATACATCTTTACCACTGTCTAGTGGGAATTTCTGTCCTTGTTAATTGAGTATAGTTGCTGTGTGTTCTTCCAGTATGTTAAAATGTGGTATTTGCTATAATTTTAAAATGAGGCGGAGGAGGAGGATTTTGCCCTAACCTATTTGGAGGACCTCATTGTGTTCCCCGTGCTTTATTTTACTCCTCATTCACTCCTCAGTCCCCAACAATATACTACTTTGCCATAGAGACTAACTTAATTTTTTTAAATGGAACACCCTGCATATGATTGCATATTTAGATTCTACTGGGAAAACTCTTAATTTTTTATATTTCAAATTTTTATTTATTTAAAATTGTAACAAACTTTACAATAACAAAATAATTAGCCTAGAAAATTGAATTACTTAACATCGGAATAATAAACAAGTGAAATCTTTTTAGTGGATCAGGTGTTCAAAATTACCACCATTTTCTGCTAAGCAGAGCGCCAGTCGATCCCTGAACTCGTCTATAACGTTTAAAAGGAAGTCCTCTGGCATGGCCCGATTTTCAGCCCCAATTCTGACTTTTAAGGATTCTTTGTCATTTGGACGGTTAACGTAGACTTTGTTCTTTAGGTGTCCCCACAAAAAGAAGTCGAGCGGGGTTAAGTCCGGAGATCGAGCTGGCCAGTCAATAGCATATCTTCTGTCTATCCAACGTCCTGGAAATTGTTCGATTATGTATTGTCTAACATTTGCCGCATAATGCGCAGGTGCTCCATCTTGCTGGAACCATACCCGTTTGTTTATGCCATTATTTACACCCGGTAAAACCATTCTGCAAGAAGTAATTATGTGATTCCTGAGGAGGTTCAGATATTTTTCGCCATTCAAATTACCATCTATGAAAAAGGTCCCACAATATGTCTACCAACTATGCCCGCTCAAACATTAACTTTTTCGGGCCTCTTAGTATGACCTTCCTGGAACCCTTTTCAGCACACCAATAACCATAATTGTGTCTATTAACAATGCCATTTAAATGAAAAGTAGCTTCATCCGAGAAAATGATATTTGATGCAGAGTAATTATCATTATTGCATCTTTCCATGATCAGCTTACAAAATTCAGCTCTTATATCAAAATCGTCCTCGTTTAACTCGTGGACCAACTTCATCTTGTAGGGATGCAACTTCTCCTGCTTAAATCAATTTTTCACTCACTGATGAGACACAGTAAAATCAATTGACATTGGCCTGGATGATTGCGTTGGATTTTCATGTATTGAGAGCATGATATCCAAAGCTCTGTCTCTCCCGGTTACTGTTTTAGGTCGACCTGATCTAGCGGATTCCCTAACACTGCCTGTTTCTCGAAATTTCTTCACCAATCGACACACCGTTGACTGATTTATTGGAGGCCTATTTGGATATAATTCATTGAAAAGTTGACAAACCTGATCTTGCGATCTCTTTATATTTCCGTAAACCGCTCATCATTAAAAAAATTAAATTGAACACAAACCCATCTTATCAAAATATTAACCAATAAAAAATATTTTGGGGGCTGGCGAAATTGCCGACTTATATAAAGAGTTTGCATAAAATAATTTCGTCTACCGATTCTCAACTTAAAGAACCGGCAAATCTTTACAGGTAACTTTTGTGAGTAAATGTAGAATTATTTAGAAATTTGACAAATATTGATTTTTAGATCGTAGAAAAATGCATGGGTGTATGTCGTATGTAGAGGAAAAGAAGGCAAAAAACACATCAGCATTTCAGTCGGTTTAAATCGGCGTTAATTGTGTTTCTGCATAAACAATTTCTGCTGCTTGGTTTACAGGGTGTCCGGTAGGAACCTCCCAATATCTCGGAAACATACAGAGGAGGTCAAAATAACCCTAATTGTTGTCTACTATTTCAGTTGTACCATCTGCAGGAAGTGCAAGGATGATATCATCTACATATTTGTCTAAGGCCGTTAAATGATTTATATCAAATTTGGAGCAAAAGTACATAAGAACCGTAGTGATAGGTGTGCCGGTGTGCCAGATTTGAAAATAATCGGCTTACTAGAAAAGAAGTTATAAAACAAAATTGATTTTAAAAACAAATTTTGCCACGCTGGAATTTTATTATTTTTGAGTTTTCGAAAAAAATGTTATATGAATTTTCACTACATTATATTTGCAAGACCCTTTAATTCTTTGCTTATCATTTTCAGAGACCCTTTACTATAGGGGTTTCCAAAAAATGTTTTTTCTACGAGTGACCGCAAAGAAGCTACTTTGCGCACACTTTTGCATACGCAAAGTAGCACTTTCCCGCACACTGTGCGGGAAATTTTTTTTCCCGCACACTTATTTTAAAGCAAAATTACCATATTATAGGCGCGTTTTTTTCTTATATTTTATAATTTTTTTAGATATTTATACAAAAATATTGTAACAAGACAAAGTTGACAGGTGGTTTATGTGTTGCCTTATAAACTATACCGAAGTATTGTGCCGTGCGGCTCAAAATTTTTTTGAAATCTGCATTATTATATTTTCCTCTAATTTTGTTCAAGTTAAAAAAAATCAAGTATTTTTGTGTCAAATGCGGTTTGTTCCCTTAGCAACCAAAATACATTGTCATACAACGCTTTCATGTCAGTTTAGAGGTCTTCTTCAAAATTTTCACTAGCATTTTCACCTATTTAAAATAAAAAAAACTGTTTTAAAAATGGATATCACTGAAGAAGAACTTCCAGAAGATGTCCTAGAAGCCGCCAACATGGCTAGTTTGCAATTGCTGCCTGCCAAATCGCGAGAAAAATACGAGAAACAGTACGAGTTGTTTTCCAAATGGTGCGAACAAAGGGGGATAAAAACGTTAAAGGAAGAGGTACTTTTAGCCTACTTTCTTAAGTTAAGCAAAGAATTTAAACCTAACACAATGTGGTCAAAATATTCAATGCTCAAAAATGTAATAAAAATAAAAAGAGACATCGATATTGGTGAATTTTATAAGCTCACTGCATTTCTGAAAAAGCAGAATTTTGGGTTTAAACCAAAAAAAGCAAAAATATTTACGAAGGAAGAAATATTCAGTTTTATTAATTCGGCACCAGATGAAATTTACCTTTTAATTAAAGTTGCCACTATTTTTGGACTTGCCGGCGCATGCCGAAGGGAAGAGCTAGCAAATTTAACCACTGCCGATATTGAAGATAAAGAAAACCTCATAATTGTCAAAATTAGGAATTCAAAAAATCATACAGCAAGAAACTTTATAATATCGGAAGAAATTCATAACGGAGCCTACCTGCAACTGTACAGAAAATACAAAAGCTTACGCCCGATAACGTCAAACAACCGTTTTTTCTTAGTCTACAAAAAAGATAAATGCGTTTCACAATGTGTTGGAGTAAATAGTTTCGGAAAGATGCCTTCTGAAATAGCTGCCTTTTTGAAACTGCCAAATCCGGAACTATACAGGGCACAGTTTCAGAAGGTCATCAGCAACGTTACTGGCCAATTCTGGAGAAGGAATCACTGACATAAAACGTTTGGGGGGTTGGAAATCTACTGCGGTAGCTGAGGGATACATCGATGAGTCCACAACTTATAAAAAAGGGCTAAGCAACAAAATTTTAAGCTGCAGCCCTAAAAAATGTGAAGCAGTTCCAAGTACTTCAAAGAATGGATCCATTTATTCCTTTTGCAACACGACAGTACTGATGAACCAGGAAATGACATCTACTACAACATTTTCACCTCTAGTTGCTAGATCTGCAATAAATGTAGAAAAAGCGACCAACTGCACATTCCATATTAATGTAATTAATAATAATAAATAGGCAATTTAGGTATAAGTAGTTATAAGTTGTTTTTGATGTCAATAAAAATTTAAAATTAAAAAAATAGTTGTTTTTGATGTCAATAAAAATTTAAAATTAAAAAAATATATAGTTATTTCACTCGTAGAAAAAATATTGTTCCTAACACGTGCGCAAAGTAGTTTTCTCGCACTTAAAGCTTATCCGAACTCCGCTTCGCGTCGTTCGTCTAACTGCTTTCGCGTGCGGGAAAACATAACTTTGCGCACTGAATAGGAAAACTACTATTTTTTTTTGCTAACACCATTTAAATTAAATTTTAATTTTATAAAACTTTAGTGCAGGGCTCTAGAAATATATTCATCTAAACGTATTTTTTGACGAAAACTAATAGTTCTCAAATTTACAGTCCCTACTGACCTATAATAATTAGCCCTTACGCACAAGTGTAGAGATTTCCGGTCATTTTACTCATGTCCGTTACATTTTAAGTAATTATCCCAGCACTTTCTAACGCAGCCCTAGCAAATCCAATTTTCATCCCTAAAAACTATATGTCAGTTCTGATAAGACCATAGGGTTAAGTTAGAAATATCCTGTTTAACCCCCGTCTAATTTTGATATGGCTTTAGTAGGGCAACTAATTTTTAAAATCTATAATGGTGTTGTGTTCATCGATTGTGTAATGCTAGCTATTACTCATCAGGATATAAAGCCAAAGAAGAGTATAGTAATATATCAAATGAGTAATAGACATTCCCCTGGAGTTTAAAATTCGTTTTTGATTTAAAAATTTACAATGATGCTCTGTTTATCAATTGTGTAATGCTAGCTATTACTCATAAGGATATAAAGCATGCCAAAAGAGACGCAGAAAAGTATGGTAATACATCAAATGAGTAATAGACATTCCCCAGAGTTTAAAATTCGTTTTTGATTTAAAAATTTACAATGATGCTCTGTTTATCAATTGTGTAATGCTAGCTATTACTCATAAGGATATAAAGCATGCCAAAAGAGACGCAGAAAAGTATGGTAATACATCAAATGAGTAATAGACATTCCCCAGAGTTTAAAATTCGTTTTTGATTTAAAAATTTACAATGATGCTCTGTTTATCAATTGTGTAATGCTAGCTATTACTCATAAGGATATAAAGCATGCCAAAAGAGACGCAGAAAAGTATGGTAATACATCAAATGAGTAATAGACATTCCCCAGGAGTTTAAAATTCGTTTTTGATTTAAAAATTTACAATGATGCTCTGTTTATCAATTGTGTAATGCTAGCTATTACTCATAAGGATATAAAGCATGCCAAAAGAGACGCAGAAAAGTATGGTAATACATCAAATGAGTAATATACATTCCCCAGAGTTTAAAATTCGTTTTTGATTTAAAAATTTACAATGATGCTCTGTTTATCAATTGTGTAATGCTAGCTATTACTCATAAGGATATAAAGCATGCCAAAAGAGACGCAGAAAAGTATGGTAATACATCAAATGAGTAATATACATTCCCCAGAGTTTAAAATTCGTTTTTGATTTAAAAATTTACAATGATGCTCTGTTTATCAATTGTGTAATGCTAGCTATTACTCATAAGGATATAAAGCATGCCAAAAGAGACGCAGAAAAGTATGGTAATACATCAAATGAGTAATATACATTCCCCAGAGTTTAAAATTCGTTTTTGATTTAAAAATTTACAATGATGCTCTGTTTATCAATTGTGTAATGCTAGCTATTACTCATAAGGATATAAAGCATGCCAAAAGAGACGCAGAAAAGTATGGTAATACATCAAATGAGTAATATACATTCCCCAGAGTTTAAAATTCGTTTTTGATTTAAAAATTTACAATGATGCTCTGTTTATCAATTGTGTAATGCTAGCTATTACTCATAAGGATATAAAGCATGCCAAAAGAGACGCAGAAAAGTATGGTAATACATCAAATGAGTAATAGACATTCCCCAGAGTTTAAAATTCGTTTTTGATTTAAAAATTTACAATGATGCTCTGTTTATCAATTGTGTAATGCTAGCTATTACTCATAAGGATATAAAGCATGCCAAAAGAGACGCAGAAAAGTATGGTAATACATCAAATGAGTAATAGACATTCCCCAGAGTTTAAAATTCGTTTTTGATTTAAAAATTTACAATGATGCTCTGTTTATCAATTGTGTAATGCTAGCTATTACTCATAAGGATATAAAGCATGCCAAAAGAGACGCAGAAAAGTATGGTAATACATCAAATGAGTAATAGACATTCCCCAGAGTTTAAAATTCGTTTTTGATTTAAAAATTTACAATGATGCTCTGTTTATCAATTGTGTAATGCTAGCTATTACTCATAAGGATATAAAGCATGCCAAAAGAGACGCAGAAAAGTATGGTAATACATCAAATGAGTAATAGACATTCCCCAGGAGTTTAAAATTCGTTTTTGATTTAAAAATTTACAATGATGCTCTGTTTATCAATTGTGTAATGCTAGCTATTACTCATAAGGATATAAAGCATGCCAAAAGAGACGCAGAAAAGTATGGTAATACATCAAATGAGTAATAGACATTCCCCAGGAGTTTAAAATTCGTTTTTGATTTAAAAATTTACAATGATGCTCTGTTTATCAATTGTGTAATGCTAGCCATTACTCATGCTTTAGCATGCCAAAAGAGACGCAGAAAAGTATGGTAATACATCAAATGAGTAATAGACATTCCCCAGGAGTTTAAAATTCGTTTTTGATTTAAAAATTTACAATGATTTTCTGTTTATCAATTGTGTAATGCTAGCTATTACTCATAAGGATATAAAGCATGCCAAAAGAGACGCAGAAAAGTATGGTAATACATCAAATGAGTAATAGACATTCCCCAGAGTTTAAAATTCGTTTTTGATTTAAAAATTTACAATGATGCTCTGTTTATCAATTGTGTAATGCTAGCTATTACTCATAAGGATATAAAGCATGCCAAAAGAGACGCAGAAAAGTATGGTAATACATCAAATGAGTAATAGATATTCCCCAGGAGTTTAAAATTCGTTTTTGATTTAAAAATTTACAATGATGCTCTGTTTATCAATTGTGTAATGCTAGCCATTACTCATGCTTTAGCATGCCAAAAGAGACGCAGAAAAGTATGGTACTACATCAAATGAGTAATAGACATTCCCCAGGAGTTTAAAATTCGTTTTTGATTTAAAAATTTACAATGATGCTCTGTTTATCAATTGTGTAATGCTAGCTATTACTCATAAGGATATAAAGCATGCCAAAAGAGACGCAGAAAAGTATGGTAATACATCAAATGAGTAATAGACATTCCCCAGAGTTTAAAATTCGTTTTTGATTTAAAAATTTACAATGATGCTCTGTTTATCAATTGTGTAATGCTAGCTATTACTCATAAGGATATAAAGCATGCCAGAGGAGCCAAAGAAGAGTATAGTAATACATCAAATGAGTAATAGACATTCCCCAGGAGTTTAAAATTCGTTTTTGATTTAAAAATTTACAATGATGCTCTGTTTATCAATTGTGTAATGCTAGCTATTACTCATAAGGATATAAAGCATGCCAGAGGAGCCAAAGAAGAGTATAGTAATACATCAAATGAGTAATAGACATTCCCCAGGAGTTTAAAATTCGTTTTTGATTTAAAAATTTACAATGATGCTCTGTTTATCAATTGTGTAATGCTAGCTATTACTCATAAGGATATAAAGCATGCCAAAAGAGACGCAGAAAAGTATGGTAATACATCAAATGAGTAATATACATTCCCCAGAGTTTAAAATTCGTTTTTGATTTAAAAATTTACAATGATGCTCTGTTTATCAATTGTGTAATGCTAGCTATTACTCATAAGGATATAAAGCATGCCAGAGGAGCCAAAGAAGAGTATAGTAATACATCAAATGAGTAATAGACATTCCCCAGGAGTTTAAAATTCGTTTTTGATTTAAAAATTTACAATGATGCTCTGTTTATCAATTGTGTAATGCTAGCTATTACTCATAAGGATATAAAGCATGCCAAAAGAGACGCAGAAAAGTATGGTAATACATCAAATGAGTAATAGACATTCCCCAGGAGTTTAAAATTCGTTTTTGATTTAAAAATTTACAATGATGCTCTGTTTATCAATTGTGTAATGCTAGCTATTACTCATAAGGATATAAAGCATGCCAAAAGAGACGCAGAAAAGTATGGTAATACATCAAATGAGTAATAGACATTCCCCAGGAGTTTAAAATTCGTTTTTGATTTAAAAATTTACAATGATGCTCTGTTTATCAATTGTGTAATGCTAGCTATTACTCATAAGGATATAAAGCATGCCAAAAGAGACGCAGAAAAGTATGGTAATACATCAAATGAGTAATAGACATTCCCCAGAGTTTAAAATTCGTTTTTGATTTAAAAATTTACAATGATGCTCTGTTTATCAATTGTGTAATGCTAGCTATTACTCATAAGGATATAAAGCATGCCAGAGGAGCCAAAGAAGAGTATAGTAATACATCAAATGAGTAATAGACATTCCCCAGGAGTTTAAAATTCGTTTTTGATTTAACAATTTACAATGATGCTCTGTTTATCAATTGTGTAATGCTAGCTATTACTCATAAGGATATAAAGCATGCCAGAGGAGCCAAAGAAGAGTATAGTAATACATCAAATGAGTAATAGACATTCCCCAGGAGTTTAAAATTCGTTTTTGATTTAAAAATTTACAATGATGCTCTGTTTATCAATTGTGTAATGCTAGCTATTACTCATAAGGATATAAAGCATGCCAAAAGAGACGCAGAAAAGTATGGTAATACATCAAATGAGTAATATACATTCCCCAGAGTTTAAAATTCGTTTTTGATTTAAAAATTTACAATGATGCTCTTTTTATCAATTGTGTAATGCTAGCTATTACTCATAAGGATATAAAGCATGCCAGAGGAGCCAAAGAAGAGTATAGTAATACATCAAATGAGTAATAGACATTCCCCAGGAGTTTAAAATTCGTTTTTGATTTAAAAATTTACAATGATGCTCTGTTTATCAATTGTGTAATGCTAGCTATTACTCATAAGGATATAAAGCATGCCAGAGGAGCCAAAGAAGAGTATAGTAATACATCAAATGAGTAATAGACATTCCCCAGGAGTTTAAAATTCGTTTTTGATTTAAAAATTTACAATGATGCTCTGTTTATCAATTGTGTAATGCTAGCTATTACTCATAAGGATATAAAGCATGCCAAAAGAGACGCAGAAAAGTATGGTAATACATCAAATGAGTAATATACATTCCCCAGAGTTTAAAATTCGTTTTTGATTTAAAAATTTACAATGATGCTCTGTTTATCAATTGTGTAATGCTAGCTATTACTCATAAGGATATAAAGCATGCCAAAAGAGACGCAGAAAAGTATGGTAATACATCAAATGAGTAATAGACATTCCCCAGGAGTTTAAAATTCGTTTTTGATTTAAAAATTTACAATGATGCTCTGTTCATCAATTGGGTAATGCTAGCTATTACTCATAAGGATATAAAGCATGCCAAAAGAGACGCAGAAAAGTATGGTAATACATCAAATGAGTAATAGACATTCCCCAGGAGTTTAAAATTCGTTTTTGATTTAAAAATTTACAATGATGCTCTGTTTATCAATTGTGTAATGCTAGCTATTACTCATAAGGATATAAAGCATGCCAAAAGAGACGCAGAAAAGTATGGTAATACATCAAATGAGTAATAGACATTCCCCAGAGTTTAAAATTCGTTTTTGATTTAAAAATTTACAATGATGCTCTGTTTATCAATTGTGTAATGCTAGCTATTACTCATAAGGATATAAAGCATGCCAGAGGAGCCAAAGAAGAGTATAGTAATACATCAAATGAGTAATAGACATTCCCCAGGAGTTTAAAATTCGTTTTTGATTTAAAAATTTACAATGATGCTCTGTTTATCAATTGTGTAATGCTAGCTATTACTCATAAGGATATAAAGCATGCCAAAGGAGCCAAAGAAGAGTATAGTAATACATCAAATGAGTAATAGACATTCCCCAGGAGTTTAAAATTCGTTTTTGATTTAAAAATTTACAATGATGCTCTGTTTATCAATTGTGTAATGCTAGCTATTACTCATAAGGATATAAAGCATGCCAGAGGAGCCAAAGAAGAGTATAGTAATACATCAAATGAGTAATAGACATTCCCCAGGAGTTTAAAATTCGTTTTTGATTTAAAAATTTACAATGATGCTCTGTTTATCAATTGTGTAATGCTAGCTATTACTCATAAGGATATAAAGCATGCCAAAAGAGACGCAGAAAAGTATGGTAATACATCAAATGAGTAATATACATTCCCCAGAGTTTAAAATTCGTTTTTGATTTAAAAATTTACAATGATGCTCTGTTTATCAATTGTGTAATGCTAGCTATTACTCATCAGGATATAAAGCATGCCAGAGGAGCCAAAGAAGTGTATAGTAATACATCAAATGAGTAATAGACATTCCCCAGGAGTTTAAAATTCGTTTTTGATTTAAAAATTTACAATGATGCTCTGTTTATCAATTGTGTAATGCTAGCTATTACTCATAAGGATATAAAGCATGCCAAAAGAGACGCAGAAAAGTATGGTAATACATCAAATGAGTAATAGACATTCCCCAGAGTTTAAAATTCGTTTTTGATTTAAAAATTTACAATAAATATTTTAAGAGAATCAAAGGTATTGTTACGGACAATCTTTTTAAACAATACTGTAAAATTTTAAAACAAGTAATAAAAGAAGCCAAAAAAATATCAAACAGAGACTTTCTAATTAAATCGGAAAAGAAGGTTACAGCTACTTGGCAACTAGTAAAAAAGATCAATAACAGCAATAAGAAAAAAGGGGCCCTTGAAAACTTTTCACATAAATGTAGTGATCCTTTCATAACTGTTAATAACTTGAACAAATATTTTATCAATGCTTACCCAAATTGAACTCAACGATTCAACAAGTGTTTCCTTCCACTGATTGTTTACAGTCCATTTACCTGAGACCAACAAGCCCACATGAAATATTCAAAATAATTAAAAGTCTAAAAAACAAAAAATCGGTTGGGGATGACAACCTGCCAGTCAGAATCATCAAGAAAATTGCAGGTCGTATCTCCGAGCCTCTGTCAATACTCTGTCATACATAGTCAATATCTGTTTTAAGACGGGCGTCTATCCGGATCTTTTAAAGAATGCGCTTGTACAAGCAATATATAAAAATGGCGAAGTTGACGAAGAAAAAAAGTATAGGCCTATCTCTCTTCTTTCTAACATTGGTAAAATCTTTGAAAGATCAATTTATGATCGTTTGCCGGATTTTCTGGAAAAGCACTTACTAATATCTGAGAGTCAGAATGGGTTCAGAAAGGGGAAATCTGCTATAAGAGCGATTTACCATGCTATTTCAAATGTTTTAAACTCTCTTAATAATAAGAAATTTACTGTGGCTATGTATATGGACCTGTCAAAAGCTTTTGAAAGCGTTAATCACAAAACTCTTTGTGCAAAGTTGGATAATTACGGTATAAGAGGAAACGGTCTTAGGTTGACATTTATGGCAGACCTGTTGAGTCTGATAAGATCAGCATTGCTCGGGGTGTCCCTCAGGGATCCATCTTGGGACCGCTGTTGTATATTTTATATACAAATGAGCTGTCAGATGTAACTGGCGAATATACAGTTCTGTATGCTGATGATACTACTCTAATTTTCGGTAACGATAGCCCTGATGCGGTGCTGATCGACATTCATAGGGCTTGTGGCGTGCTGGACAGGTACTTCTCTGATCACGATCTCCTCTTAAATGTGTCAAAGACGCAGTGTACTGTTTTTGGCAATAGATCTGATAATGCATTTGCTTTCACTTATAATAATTCGGATATCCAAACTTTAGAACACTTATCTTTTCTTGGACTTATAATATACAAAAGATTGGACTGAAGAGTGCATGTCGAGCACGTGGCAGTGGCTGCGTCTAGGTACTGTTATGCTTTAAGGGTTGTTATTGATAACGTTGGTGTTGATGCTGCGATTTCAGCATATCATGCCTTCATTCAATCTAGGATAAGGTATGGCCTCATTTTTTGGGGGAATTCAATAGAAATAGAGAGAGTTTTAAGACTTCAAAAAAAGTGCATTAGGTTTATCTTTAGAATGGGGCAACGCGAAAGTTGCAAGGGAATATTTATTAGTAACAAAATTTTACCTCTAATTAGAATGTATATATTAGATTATTTTATGTTTGTCTATAATATTTTTTATTTAACAATTTTTATTGGACTAAATATCCAAAAGGCTATCGACCAAAGTCTTTCAGCCTAGAATAAAGACTTATTTCAAGATACTATTAATAACCACCAATATCTCACCTTATACAGGAAAATTGTAATTTTAGCTATATACAAAAAAATATTTCTTACACTATTATAAAAATATACAATAATTTTCCAGAGAGCATACGTAACCTACCTCATAGCCAAGCCAAAACAATTATAACTAAATTTTTAACTAAAAAGGCATATTATAGCCTAAATGAATTTTATAGTTATTCTGATAGATCTGCTATTCTCTGAACGTTATCTTGGATTACAAATTACATTAAAGTATTGCATCACAAAGTGCGGTGTTGTGAATGTTCAGGATTTCTTTTTTTTTGTACTTTTGCCTGACTTTCTTTTGTGTATTTTCTTCTCTTGTTAAATCTTGTTAAATCTACCATCACTACTACCTGTGTGTATGTTAGGACGTATGTGTCAGTTATATGTATCTATTTTTTATATATTATCATAAAGTTTAACAGGTTATAATGTAAGTTTTGTAATCATTGTACTGCGACAATTGTTCTATGCCTTTTGGCTTTTTTTTAGAAACAAATAAAACATTATTTTTCTATCTATCTAATGATGTTGTGTTTATCGATTGTGTAATGCTAGCTATTACTCATAATGATACCAAGCATGCCAAAAGAGCTGAAGAAGAGTACAGTAATACATCAAATGAGTATTAGACATTTTCCAGGAGTTTAAGATTCGTTTTTGATTTAAAAATTTACAATGATGTTGTGTTTATCGATTGTGTAATGCTAGCTATTACTCATAAGGAAATAAAGCATGCCAAACCAGCCGAAGAAGAGTATAGTAATACATCAAATGAGTAGTAGACATTCCCCAGGAGTTAAAAATTCGATTTTGATTTAAAAATTTACAACGATGTTGTGTTTATCGATTGTGTAATGCTAGCTATTACTCATAAGGATATAAAGCATACCAAAAGAGCCGAAGAAGAGTATAGTAATACATTAAATAAGTAATAGACATTTGCCAGGAGTTTGAGATTCGTTGATTTAAAGATGTGCAATAAGAGGTATACAGGGTTACTCATTAGTGCGCGGACAGAAATATTATCTCGAATTTTATACAAGATACGGAAAAAGTTGTGGCGAATGTTAAGAGTTGTATTTATTATAAATGGGCCCAATCAATTTGTTACAATATAAATAACAGATCTGGATTACTTGATCAATTCTAAGAATTCCAAGAATATTTTGTATAACATATAATATGCTTAACTTTAATAGTTTTTAAGTTATTCACGATTTTTCAAAAATTAGGTGTTTTGTAACTCTTAAAAAACATGAAACAGTGATACATGAAATTTGGGTTATGAAATATGATTGTTAAGTAGCGACAAAAGCACACATTAAAAATTAAAAATATTTACCGGACTTTTTTAAATTGACTTTCTAAATGTAACTGTTTTGAAAACTTAAAACATTCTAAAAGTCTTATATTTTAAATACAACCCCTATTATTTTTATCCCTAATCAAAAAGCATTCATTCTAGGGTTACCTATACCTATCTTTTACGATCTCCCTTAGAATAGCTAATTTTTCCTTTAACAAATAAACTTAATACCAATTTTCTCATAGAGTGCCATGGACGCCAAATTTATGTAATTGTTCATTTCACTACTAATAAGTAATTCTGTGAAGTAAATTATTAAAATTTTTATAATTTAAGTTTTTCTTAATGCGATTACTTTAAATAACTGAGATAAAGTAATTTTTTTATTGAACGAAAGTTAATCTCATAGTAGGTAAGTAGGAAATTAACAACCAATAGCATTACAAATATATATGGTGGACAAACAAGTAGAAAATTAAATATCCACATCAATGAACATTGTAAAGATTTAGTAAGAGCTTCTAACCTTAACTGGTCCCCCTCTAAAATCAAGTCCAATTTGTCTAGACATGTATCTACAAATTAACATAACTTTAACCCAGATACAAACACTAAATTCTTACATTCTTGCAACAAAATCAATAAATTAGACCTTCTTAAAATATTGGAATTAAATAAAATGATTAAAAATTCAAATATAGATTGTGTTAACGACGAAATCATCAATAGCAGCACACATTTTTTTTTAATGCTTTGAATCTGGGTAAGTTATAATTATAATTCAGTCTCTTGTGCACAATACTTTCTCTATCTCTACTTAATACTTTCTAGCTCCGCTAGATATTTCCATTGTATCCAACCACTGTTCGAAGCTTGAAAACGTTTTCATTATTATTCAATAATTTTGTAAAAATGTTCATAAAATTTTAATTTCCTACATTTATTGTGCCATCTAGTGTCAATGTCGTCACCACCGCTTTCAAGTATATTCTTTAGTGCAGCTTTCTCTCCCTTCGATCGAAGCTTTTTTATTTTATTGTTTTTAATTCATGTTGCATTTTCATTTTATAACGTTTACCTGAAACTACAAAAAACCTTTTATAAAACTGTTATTTAATTGTTTTAAAAATACAATATGCAAGTATATTTTATAGTGCAATATGAAAAGCTTTTATAAAACTGTTTTATAATGCTCGTGTTGAAACTTTTTAAGAGCTGCAGAAATGTTTATAAAATTGTTATGTAGTGTTAGCAAAAGGCTTTACATAATAATAATGGTAACTGAAGTATTTTATAAAATGGTGCCAAATTTGCATTTAGAGCTGTTATAGAAACGCACTAAAAACATTCCTGAGAGTACAGTTGTTTTATAATTTTTTTGTCGTTAACGCGACCATAATAAAATATCAAATTGCTGGTTGAAATATTTCACAAATCAAGTTTCATGTATTACTGTTTCTCTGTTCTAGCGGCAGGTGCATGTTTTTTAAGTGTTACAGAACACCAAATTTTTAAAAAATCGTTAATAACTCAAAAACTATTAAATTTAAGCATATTATATTATGTTATACAAAATATTCTTAGAATTTATTGGAAAATCCAAAAATATCATGATATACAGGGTGTGATATTAATCCCATAGAGAATGCCCGGGGTCTAATTTTAAAAGCCATATAAAAAAGAAAATTTAGACCTCGCTATTCTAATGAATCCAATGTCCAATCATAGATTAATTTCCAAAAAATTTCGTGCATACTTTTATAACACCCTGTAGAGTATACATAGGTCAAAAGTTTATAAAGAATCGACAATATAAATAAGAGCGTGATAAAGGAGCATTTAGTTAACAATGTCATAACTTTCGAAAAATTGTTGCCGCCGTCCTGGTATTCAAATTCCCAACGAAATGCCCATACTATCTGGAAATGGTATACACGATTAAAACCATAAAAGAACCCTTAAACTTTTTTGGACCCTCGTTCCAAGCAGTCATAAAAGGCTGAATAGATAAGGTCCTGGCCATAACAGGTGTGCCAATTATACTTTTACTGAGGAATCGTAAAACGAGTGCTAAAAAGATAAAAGCCAAAAAGTCACGGTTTCACCGCAAATCTGAGGTTTTAGGACGGTATTTCACAGAATCTCGAAATTTATTTCAGCTTTTCCGGAAGGTGCTTTGATATTCCTGAAACCATATTTTCTGCGACTGGAGGCAAGCGTTCAAAATTCATTTACGATTGGCAGTACGAAGAAACTGCTCGAGGAATATTTAAGGTAGAAAATAATATATCCAGAAATTATTTAACTAGGAATTAGTAATTTCTTTTCGGTTAAACCGGATGTAGCTCAAAAGCCGGAAATATAGTACTTCCGGTTTAACCAGAAGTTTGCATTTTTGGTAAGATAATAATAAAGTAAGATAGGGATATGTAAGCCGTTTTGCTGTATGGCGTATCGTTAGAAAGCTAGACGTTGTCAAAGTTCAAAAATGAAATTTTTAAAAACTCGATATCTCAGAAACTATTAAGTTTAGACTTATAATGCACTTACTAAAAAATATTTGTAATTTTATGTAGAGCTCCAAAGTAATGTAAGATATAGGGTGTTCCGTTTAAAAAAAGTATGTTTGATATGCCCTGACTATTTGGGAGACCCTGTATAATTTAAAATTATTTTAAATTGTAGACCTAATGCCTCCCTATGACTTTGTTATTAAAAAATATTAAAAAGTTGAGTAGTTTAGATGCTATGTCTGCGTTGAGAGTGGGTCACCATGTATACCGCTCACAAATCTCACAATACACACGCCAAACACTGTTAAAATGAAGAATACAGAGACGGCCGGCTCTGGACAAGATAGATGTCAATTTTAGGGGAAAATTGTATCAAAATTAGCTTTCTCTTTCCACTGGTTCCAGTGGTCTTTTATAGTTAAAATTTATTATATTCGTTGATTCCATGTCAATTAAGTTAACTAAGTCATTATTTATTTTCTTAACGCGGCATATTTTCTTCTTTTTAGTATTTCAGTTTCAGCGTTTTTCCATTCTCATCTAGTTGTAAAAGCAGCGGGTAACAATAATACATATTTTTGGATGTTTATAAATTGAAACTTTAGTCTGAATTAAAAATAGTAAACTTAGAAGCAAGATATAGCACTATCAATCTCCGTACTGGTAAACCATGGTGAAATTTATCGAAAGCAACTTAGAGTGAGTTTAAAATACTTGCGGTGATGTTTGAGAGAAATTGACTTATTGTAACAGTAGTAAGTTAGAAAGTTTTAAAAGCAAAGTTTCATTGCCGCAAAAGTAACAGATTTATCGGTGCGCGACAAAGAACTTAACTTTAGTTCTCCGTTAGATTTAGTTGTTAGACGATAATATTGATATTATAAGGTAAGCAAGGTGATTCAAAAGTACTTTGACAAACTTCGGGAGGTAATAAACCGACAATATTTTAAGATGAAAACTTCTCATGAACAGTGGTCCTTGGCGACTTCGTTACGGAGATACAGGGTGTTGAAATGTTAAAAGAAATAGTAATAATTTTTAAATAACTCCTTAACGAGTTATTTTTTGTTATGAAATTTAGTGAATTAAATAAGCATCTAAGAGCACTTATTTTTAAAGTACAACACGTTCGTAAATTTAACCAGTGGCGTCGGTACAAAATGTTGCTATAATATTTTTTATGAAAACTATGCTACACCACTGACCTAATTTATTTTGACTTTCTTCCTATGAATCCCCCCATCATTTACAACAAAAAAGATCACGTGTATTTTTTTGATACGAGGTACGGTTTAAGGGTAAATGATTATTTTATTTGACTTTTCACAAATATTAAAAAGATGTGTTTTTAATTCAAAGATTTATTTTTTTAATTTAATTAAATAAATAAGTTCGTTACAGAAATTAAATGATTTTTAAATAAATTATTCGAAATGTCCACCCTCAGCCAAGATGCAGGCATCTAATCTCCTTTGCATGGAATCTCGTACGCGTGCTAAGATATCTGGTCTATTTTTTATTACTTCAAAACCATCGATTATTCGGTTTCTTAGCACTTCTGGATTTTCGACTGGCGTTTTGTAAACGATTGAAGGGGATTTAAATCTGGGGACCTTGGTGGCCACGGTTGATTTCCTTTCTCAACTCCCCTACCGATCCATCGATTTGAATAAATTTGATTTAGATGAGTCCTGGCCACTATGCTGAAATGAGCGTGTTCGAGTTTCTAAGGGTACATCATCCAATAAGGGAGAAAGTTCATTTTCCAAAAAGTGTCGGTACGTATCGCCATTAAGCCGAAGTGGAAGAAAAGAAGGTCCTATCAAGTAATCGCCAACTATTCCTCCCCACACGTTTAATGAAAATTGGTACTGGGAATTTCGTTCACTAACTAACTGCGTGGGGATTTTCCAAAGACCAGATATGGTTATTGTGAAAGTTTGTAATCGCACTCTGAAAAAAATTTGCCTCGTCCGTAAAAAGTACATAATTTAAAAATTGGGGATTTTCAGCAAATTTCAGCAAATTATTTTGAATTTGACAATAAATTTTATAGCAGCAAGAAAGGTTTAATTATGGGAACCCCGCTGAGTCCCCTCCTAGCTGAAATTTTTATGGGTGCTTTAGAGTCAACAATTATGAATCATTCCCTCTTTAAGAAATTTCTGTATTGGTATAAGTATGTGGATGATGTTTTAACTTGTTTCATCGGCACGGATAGACAACTAAATCAATTTATAGAATTTATCAATACTCTTCACACAAACATTAAATTTACAATAGAAAGAGAAATAGACAATTTCATCAATTTCTTAGATCTATCTATAAAGAAAGTAGATAACAAACATAATTTCTCAATCTTTCATAAACCAACACATACAGACACAACAAGACACAACTCCTCTTGCCATCCTATCCAACATAAAGTGGCTGCTTTTTACAGCATGGTCCATAGACTAATCTCAATCCCCCTTCAACCAACAGATTTTCAAAGAGAACTAGACCGAATTAAACAAATTGCAACAAATAACGGGTACCAATCAGAAGTTATAGATAAAATATTAAAACAAGAAATGTACAATTCAAAACTCAAAATACCATAGGAAAACTAATAAAAAACTGTAAAACTAAAACCAACAAAAATGACAAATCGGGAGTATACAAATTAAATTGCGGAGATTGTTCAAAAACCTATATAGGTCAAACAGGTAGAAGTTTCTCGAAAAGAATCAAAGAACATTTCAACGGTTTTATTAATTTTAAAAATGATTCAAACTACGCGAATTATCTTATAGAAACAAAACACTCGTTTAATGAAGACTTTAAAATACTACATCCAGAAAACAAAGGATCAAAACTAAATCACCTCGAATCATTAGAAATAAACAAGCTTAAAAATACAAATATGTTATTAAATAATCAACTGGACCTAAACAACCCACCTTTACCAAACTTATTTTAATATTCTTCTCACAGTAGGACAATAAAACTTCAAGACCCATTAAATTTGTAAACAACCCACCCCCGTTTATAATATTAATTAAGTTAGGAAAATACCAACTTTTTCCATATTTAAGACCAATTTCATTTGATATTTAAATTAGATTGTAGAATATACTAATTATCGGGAAAAAACCCCATCTTTTACAATACCTAACTGGCGCTGTCATTAGCCATGCACTTAAATAGCGTACCCTTAAAATTAATTGTACATTACCTGACGAAGCTGCAGTGCAGTGAAACATGTCGTATTGTCAAATAAAAAGGAAATTGAAGTAAAAAAGTGTTTTACTTTAAATAATATAACAAAATCATGTTAATTTTTCGTTTACTACAAATGTTATTATAATTCATTTAAAAAATAAACATTTATTGTCGTTAAATTTGTGTATTGAGTGTGAGCGTATTACAGTGTCTATGTTGGCGTGTTTGTATATTATTTTGAGATATCGATTTTTAGTAAAATTAGAAAAAAATAATAATTTTACTTTCCACTCGCGGGTGGAAAGTAAAAGCCAAAAAACGTCAACTTTTCACCTTTTAAAGAGAGGTGAAATGTCAATATTACATAAATGGTTGTAGATAAACACTGTTATTCTTTTATTTGGGCAAAAGTAAACCCGAAACAAATCATAATATTGCCAGTGACTAAAAATTAACAAAGTTATCGCCGCTCTCATTTCACGAAGTGACGAAACCAAATTAACAGTCGTTTTCCATGCCCTAGTGACAAATTCGGTATCGCTGGAATCTTGTTACCCCTATTACGCCAAATCGAAGCGATTTTCTCTAATTTCCCCCATTTCTGTTGCCATTTCCTCCATTGATTAGTTCCTGCTACTTCCCCATTTTCAATGACATTGAGAAAATTCCAGTTGGATGAGCGGGGCGATGTGACAGTAATATTCTCTCCTTTTTTGCGCTTTTTTGGGGCTTTACTGCCGCAATTATTGGGAAGCTTGGCAAGTATATAATTTCGGTAATAATTAAGGGCATGGTTTTGTGTTATGTCTTATTTAAATCTAGTAAAATATAAAGGTAAGGAAATCCTAATATACAGGGTGTATGCGAATACTAAAGGATGTGAAGAAACTACCTAAAAAATTAATGATGGTATGCTTTATAAGCTACACAGTAAAAATTATCCACCTGGTAGAAACATTTCAGGAGTGGTAAAAAAAAGTAGTGTTAATGTTAACAGCCGGATCAACATAATTTACCACATTTCTACACTGATATGGGACCAAAGTTGTTGTATTAAATTTGTTTATGAATTTAAGTCTCTAAAAAGGTAATTTTGTTGAATGGGTGTTATTTATTTCATTTTACACTCTATCAGGAAAATTAAATACAAAGACAATTAATAACATCATATTAGCGTGTAAATAAACGCCGCTAGAAGGTTATTTTAACACATTGAGTGTAAAACTTCTTCAATTGTTTTTTTACACGGCCCCGGGTAAAAATACCTAAACCCGTGTTACCGAAAAGACTGGCGGCAACAAGTGATGTGAAATTCTAGGAATTGACAGATGACGCCCACGCTACATGCAAATTCAACTGTCAAGTCAGTCTGATTGTGCTCTTTGAACGTGATATAGAATAATGTTATATTTAAATTAAAATATAGAAACAAAGCAAAGTTCTGTAAAGTGTCAAATGAGAGTGCCTCTTATGAGGATCTTGTTAAATTGGGTAAGCATATTAACAAAATTTAATAGAAACCTTTCTAATAAGTACGCCATTTTTAAGAAACTAAGTAGGTATTTAGATTGCTACAGTTTTCCCTTTAGCTTTTAAATTATTCTGATATAAGCTTATAATATAAATGTATTCCTTTTTTATATAAATACTTAGGTAGCTGTACCTACATATTTTACTTCATAAATCTCTAAATAAATATACGATTAATATAATACTCGTCATTTTCATTCTTTTATATTGATACTTTTATTTAGTTGTTTAGTGTTCTAAATATACGTATATTTATTACGTTATTTGTTTTGTTAAGCTTAACAATAAGGTACATTAAACGTCGATATATGTATATATGTTTAATTTACTAAATTATAAACTATATAGTGGGTGTGTCATTTTATTCAACTAGTTATAATAATAAGTGTAAAAAAATCACAGGGTTTTCCAGCTCTTTTGTAACCATCATTTTGTTTATAAATAAACGATAAATAATACTCAATATTGTCATTCATTTAACAAACCTTTTGCAAGCGATCTGAAGATTTATATGTATTAGGGGTTACTACTTTCGGCTTTGATTAAGTCATTCAATCATGTACCAAACTAGGCAGAGGCTAATAATGTTAAACATCTTGAATGCATAATTTTTTACATTTTCATTATAAACGCCCGGTTAGTTTGATACGGGATTAAATAACTTAAACGAAGTGAAAAGTATTCTAGCCCTGGGTAGATTATTTTATTACACTCACTATAGTAAAGTCACACCCATATAAAATAAAATTTACCTTACAATAATATGATATTTACACCAATTAATCACAAATTACCATTAAAAAATGGTTTACTTACACCTCTCACTATTTCTTTTACACCCTAGAAGGATAGGTTTACAATCTGTGAGTTTAATTTACACTCGATGGTGTATATGTACCTACCCATAAATAAGAAGAATTAACACCCATCAAAAAGTAAAAAAATCATTCAAAAATATCTTCTTTACCAGATATACTGATTCGTTAATATACCCTATTGAGTGTGGTCCTATATGACCCACCATTGAGTGGTAAATTTAACACCCAATGTTTTACTGTGTCACTCAGCTGTTATCAGTGATGCTGCAGAGGAAGATAGAGACCTCGTACTGTGGAATGGGGAAGAAAGATCGTGAAATGGTAGACCTCGTACAAGGGTGATGGAAAATTTCATACAACGACATACCGTAACGAAAGAAAGGCGGTGAAAGACGGTGACGAAGGACAGACCCTAGTAGGAGCTTCTAGGGCCCTAATGTAAATTTGAGGGTTCAACACTGATTTTAGGTAGCTCCTGAATATTCGGCCCCTCTAGGTCTTGGTGACCGGACTTGACTTTAACAGCGAAAACACAACTTAAATCCCACGTAGGTAGTTCCTCTGTCGCCCACGGTGAACCTACACCAAAAATATACCACGTCCTGGAGAATTACCGTAGAGGCGACGGAAAATATGGTCTTCAAATCCTATATCCCGCAAGGATGATTCAGGAAATCCTGGATTTGAAGCCGGTTGCCTGTTTCGCTGCCAGAAGTCAAATGCTCAAGTAAAATTAGGAGCTTTTACCCGTCAACAATGTTACAAAAAGCGGAACGTCAAAAAGGAAATAAGGCAAAGTTCAGCGAACCACTCCCATGGGTTCTCGGACAGAACTACTGCCTGGAAGGAACACCCTGTAAGTTATGAAATATGGACGAAAATATTGAATAGAGGAAATAACAGAGCTTCTTAACAACTAGGCATTTTAATGGATTGAAGCCCTCAGCATCCCTTGCTACAGAAAATGTGACAAAACGCAACTGAATCACTACAAACCCAACACACTGCTATCCCAGGTATATAAACTTCTTACAAAAACAATAACGAATGTTAACCAAAGGGAAAAGAAGAATTTTTAGATACATTTTTGCAACTTATAACCATCAAGACATCATTCATGTCCTGACCGAAAAAACAACAGAAATAACATGCCACTTTATTTAAGCTTTATCGATTGCGTGAAAGCGTTCGAGAGAATACAATTTTGTGCCATTAAAGGAGCACTGTACCGACTAGTATACATGATTTTCATTTCAAAATCAACCACCGTTAATATCTCTTGATTTTGAGGATAATAAAATTTGACAAAAACACCTCAATTTAGTTTAGTTATACATTTGATTGTTGAGCAGTTACCGTTGCAAGGGGCAATTAATTTCCTATTAACGGTATTATTAGCGAGTTATATGGAAAAATTTGTATTAAACAATAAAAATTCACATAATACATTTTTACCTCATGAGCAAGTCTAAGCCACAAGGTTAAAAAATGTTTGGTTATAATTGGTTCTCAATGGTATACAAAATGTAATACTTACACAGGGTGATTCAGCAGGAAATGTCAATATTTTAGGTACGTATTTGGGGACCCAAAGTAAGCATAAAAGTTCCTATAAACATGGGTCCTATTTTCGGCCGTTACCGAAATACACGGGTAAACAATATTTAAAATAAAATTTTTGTTAAATTATTTATAACACAAGTAGACTTTTATATTTGTATTAAAGCGTTCAGAAAGTATGTTCTGTCGCCTTTGCACTGTTGCTTAGCAATAGTAACCACATTAGGTATTAATAAGAATAAGATGTGTCAGTGTCAAATCGTGTTCAGCTTTTGTATTTACTGACGATTTAAACTTAAGATTAATTTCATTATGCCTGCGAGATTGTAATCGCGAATATGCTGATATGATATTCGCTTATGGATTCTGCAACGGGAACTCCAATCTTGTCGATTTCCGAGTCGGAGAGTATCATATAGAAGGCTTTCTCAACAAGTTTTTACTACTGCTGGAGAACCTGGTATGTTTCCAAGTGCGAGAATTGTATCTGAACGGGAATCGAGACTTAATGTTAAACTAGAGGAAGCTATCCTTAATGCTGTCGAAAATGATCTAAGCTTAAGTACAAGGCGAATTGCTGATACTGATCAAATTACATAATCGTCTGCTTGGAGGGAACATCACATTAATTGTTGATACCCATATCACTTACAATGAGTTCAACATTTTCAAGATGATGATTTTGCGTTTGGATTTATGCAAATCGAAGACTGTATAAGTATGTTCTGTTCACTGATGCATCACAGTTCACTCGCGATGGTATTAATAATCTTTACAATGAACACCGATGGTCCTATGAAAATCCTCACACTACTGTAGAACATAATTTTTAACATAAATTTAGCATTAATGTGCGGTGTGGTATGTTAAATAGTCAATTAATCGGTCCACTCATGATCAACAGTAATCTCAAAGGACAAGTATACTTAAGTTTTCTTCAGAATCGCTTGCAAAAGATATTAGATGTTTACTTAATAAACATGTATTTACAGCAATACTACCGTTTACTCTGTATATGTACTTTAAGAGAAACTATTATCAAATTTAGAAGACAAATTTTCTATTTTTAAATGTTTTGTAAGCATTCAGTTTTTTTTAACTTTTAAAATAGGTGGCGTCTAAGAAGTCAAGAAAGTGCACAACTGCTTGCAAGAGCTGCCGTTTACACTATGGTACGTAAGGTTGCGTTATAAAGTTAATTGTACGGCACATTGTTGCGCTTAGGTGTACTAAATATTGTTGAGGTTTTATTTAATTTAGCAGAATATTTTTACTTTGTGGGAAAAATATAACTTTATGTCTAGATTTTATTTATATTGACACACGTTTCTAAAACACCCTGTATTACAATTGCATACAAGCATTAACCCCGTGCAAATCAAGAACACAGGTAGACAAGGACTGCTAATACCCTTCAAGATATTTTCAGAAACGTATCTTCTGTAAATGTAATAAAAAATCAGCGTAAGTGGTGCATTATTTCTATTTATATGTAAAGTCTTTTCTCTGCATGTATGGCCCCATAAAATGCATATTTCCGCGCAAAGTATCCTAGCTCAGTTCTAAACTGATCTAAATAAAAGCACGCCTGCAGGACCCTTATTTTAAATTTTGCCAAAATGGCAAAAGTAGAACAGCATCGTTGGCAAAACAAGCTGTTTGTGAGTTTTATAGCTCTTTTACTAGATTATTTTGCAAACTGCACCAAAGCTAAGTGTATTTATATTATTCCTAGTTATTTTAAAATCGTTATCTCAGCATTCGGGCTAGAGCAAGGGAGCCGAACCCCTCACATACCGAAATTAAAATGGAGTTACTTTAAATTATTCGCTGTTTCTTCTAAGCTCCTTTGTCTGCAACTCACCACGCAAATGTATTTGAATGAATATGTTTTGGAGTTATTTTATTTTGAAGCTCATTTTCTAGATTTTATTAGTATGATTTAATTTAACTTTTTCAGTTTACCACCTTATTATAACATATAGGGACAATAAAGCATGCAACTCTTAAAAAAGATGAAAAGTTGGGGATACTAGGGAGATGTTTCAAATGTTTTCAAATTTGCCACCTGAGATTTTGCAACAATAAAATGTTTCCAAAAATGTTATCTCTGAAAACTTGATTTTGGTGCAAAGTTTGTATATATTGAAGGTAAGTGAAAGTGTTTTATTAAATATTGGCTAAAATTATTGTCTTTATAAAATTTACATGCTTATATGGAAGAGGTATGGTACACGTCAATTTGGGAGACTTGATACATATATCAAACTCTGTATAATCAAGCTTTACTTTGTCGTAATCAAAAATAAGATCCAATAATACCGAAAACCATCGCAAAGTAAGAGTACTGCATTACAACAAACAAGCACACTCTTAAGCAAGCAGTTTACACTACATCTAGTTCTCAATCTCACTAGACACTTGAACCTCGCAATTTAGCTTGATTAAACCCAATTTGACGTAAATGGCTAATCCAAATATTTATTAGCCAGCTTAGTTTGCAACACTATGCGGTGTTGATTGCACTGTCCGGCCATTTATACAATGGGACATAAACTGCAAGTTATCACGATCGTATTTGAAGACATTTAACAAGCTTGACCCAGCCTGTAAAATGTTGGCTGTAATCCTAAAATTGAACCTATATTTTAGTAGGTGGTTACATTTTTAGAAATTAACCAAAAATAAAAAAAATAATACTGACTAAAAAATGTTAAGGCGTTTCATGTTGAGTATCAGTTCGTAAGAAGACCTTGCCAAGCAACTATCAACCAGTTTCATTGCTTTCGGTTATATCAAAAGTTATGGAGAACTGGGGGTTGTCTCCCTAACGGGGCGTGAATGAAAATGCTTTGGCTAAAAAAGAATATAGACTTTATTTTCTACTAGCCAATTATTCACCAGGTAGCCTGGAGGAAACCCAGCATGTCTCCGTGGGGGTGTGGCTCTGTCGATGGGGGCTCTCAAGAGAGGTGCCTGAGGGGCTTCTGGGGGGTAACTGGAGAAAGATCAGGAGAGTGGCCTGGGGTCTTTAAGACACATGGGCGCTCCTGATCTAAGGGAAGGTGACCAGTCGTTGAGACGAAGGTACCGTGTCCACCCAATGTTCGGGTATTTATACCCCGAAAGTGCTGACTCTTGCTTAATTGAACTTGACATTAAGTGGCACAGTGGTCCGCGACCTCAACGCACAGTGCTCTAGAAGTGTGAAAGTTAATAATTATTATGTTGACACTATCAATGAAAAATTATTAAAGTACCTGGAAGGCTTCAACATTATTAGTGTTCGCCAGTATGGATTCCGTAAGTCTAGATCAACAGGAGACCTTCTCGCTTATGTTACTTACGTTTGGAACCACGCAATAGAACATCATGGGGAGTCTCGGGTGGTAGTAGCACTGGATATTTTCAAATCCTTTGACCGAGTATGGCATGAGGGGCTCATAACTAAAGTGAGAGCATAAGAAATGCCGGTTCAATTTTATTCATGACTGTCAAGCTGTCTCTCAGGTTCTATATTGTCGCCCACCTTCTTTAACTATACATTAACGATATTTTGGAAAAAACTAACAATCCTATATATAGCTTCGCTGATGACAGCACATTTGTTTCATCTTTTACTTCAAATGCGGGACACGATTCCCTTAACTTTATCAATTCATTTATTGGGCGTCAATTTGGATAGTCACATGTTTTGGCATAGTCACTTTGCGGGCATTGCTAAGGCAGTCTCGCAGAAGCTTGGAAAACATTTTCACTGCAGCCCACCTGTAGTACCCTTTCAAAGTTCATTCGGAAAATAAGAGCTAATAGAACTATTGAACCAGATGGAGTATATAGGTGTATTTTGAAGGATTGTGTCGCTTTTTTAATTGATTATTTAATGCTTTAACCTTAGTTTTGACGAAACTAGGCTAGATACAAGAAATCGGACCACGCACTCTTGTGCTCGATTTTTATTATTAATTTAATTCTGTAAATATATCACCACCTTGATTCGCATTTGGCATAAAAGGTGATATCAAAATTTTGGTAATTTGAGGTGCTTCTTGTTTCCTAGTTATTATTACAGATACAAAACTAAGCAGAAGCTAGATATTTGTTTTAAGAAGGTGGCAATGGTGAACAAAAAAGGACTGGCAGTGAACCAACAAATGAGTTGTAAGGCGCGAATCAAGCACTTACCAATATCCGGACCCATAATTCAAGCTAAAGTCCTCGAATCTGCTCAATGTCTAGGACTAGATAACTTCAAAGCATTGAAAGAAATTCCGTCGTCGGCACGATATATTAACTTCAAAAATATGTGGCGAATCAGTCGATATTAATTTCAAAGACGTAACTTCTTGGAAAGAAAGGCTATTGACAATTTTAAAGGATTATGCCTCAAGGAAAAATGTAATGCAGATAAGACAGGTCTCTACTATCGTGCATTGCCAACAAGAACATATGCATTGAAAGATGACTAGTGTACTGAAAAAAAAAACAGCAAAACAACGATTTACAATTCTGTTTTGTATAAATATGGAAAGTGAGAAGGAAAAACCACTTATAATAGGCGAAAGCAAAAATCCTCTATGTTTTAAGGGCATACATATCGATTAGTTACCTCTTCAATGTGTCTCGAACAAAAAAGCGTTGATGACAGCAGCCATCATGAAAACATGGATTCACGGATTTGATATTAAGATGAAGAGGCAGAATAGAAGAGTGTTATTGTTTCTGGATAATGCAACGCCTCATCCCAAAATTACATTGGATAATATCAAACTTGTTTTTCTTCCACCCAATACTACCTCACATTGCCAACTTTTGGACGATCCGAAGGCATTATTCGGAGTTTTAAAATCCTCTACAGAAGCATCTTATTAAGAGGCTTTTAACATGTATAGTGGTTGTCCTCTTCAAGAAAACGAAAATAATATTACCACAACAAACGCATTGACAATAGAAAAATGTTTTATAAAAGTCGGATTTATGCATACAGATAATATGACGACTGAAGAAGATAATATTCCGCTCGCACAACTGTTTCCTAACATTAAGGACACAGTTATGAACTTGAAACAATTTCCCTCTCTTGATAACGATTTGCCAACAGAAAGTGCAGAGTTGACTATCGTCGAGTATATTGAAGATATCCAATAAACGGATAAAACTACTCCCAACTCTGAGACAGAGGAAGAGGGACATGAACTTACCCCAGTGTCGAAAATATCGAACCTGTCTGTAGCCTGCGCAAGTTTTAGAGACTTAGAAAACGTTTTTATGAATAGTAACAATTTTGACAAGTCTACACATATTTCTTAATTGCTATTAAAACGCGAATCTGAATTTTATAAAAATAAAATAAAAAATATGAAGCAATCATTAGGTAATTTCTGATTATTTTAAAAAACAAGAATTTTAAAGCAAACATACACAGCAGTCGCTATTAAGAGATTTTGATGTGAAATTAATAGGAGAGTCACTATTTGAGGTTAGCCAGAGAAACCTAATTTTTGGCTGAATCTTCACCTCTACATAAATCTCACTATGTACAATGTGGTTTAAAGTAATGAAAAATTAAAGTTTGAATCAAAACCTAAGCCTACTTCTCCATTTTTTTATTGACCAACGAAAAGGATATTATTCTAACGTTGCTCTGAAACATTATAAATTAAGTCATACCTACAATTCCATTTTAACTGTGTCCGTGTTAATAACAGATTAATTTGGATAATAGTAATGGCATATATGCTATTATGGTATAACAATACGAACAGTCTAAAGCTAATCATTCAATCAATAGCTTAACTAGGTATTAGATGCATGTAATTAACTTAATCGGAGTTCACATGCTTTTAATTAAATGCATACAATGGTTTTATAGTTAAACTTAAAAAACAAAATTTACCAATAAAACAACCTTGGCTCAATTAAACCGATATCAAACAATGACAATGAAGTCAACGCAAATAAAATAAGCTAGCCTATACTTTTTGAATTTCGAGTTTCAAAGCAAATAAGGTAGATACATTGATTGCAAAATCAATAATACTTTTTGAAAGTTTTTTTGCATACAACTTTCTCTAGTTGAGGTTAGCTATACTCAAAGATAATGCAAATACCAGAGAAAATTGGTGTAATTCCAACGTAAATGCAAGAATCTTAATGCCATAGTTCGGTCTCATTACGGTAATGACTATGGAGAGTATCCAATTGAGCGTAATATAAAGGATAATATGTAAAGCTGGACAAAACTTAAGTTAACGAATATCTTACAGACGTTATTTTAACGATTTTTTTTTTGTATGTATTGCGAAAGCATATTTGTAAAATCAGATTCATTAAAAGTAATTTTTTGAATACGATTATGGCAGTATTCGAGTTTATCTGTCAAAAATCTACATTCACTGATGATACTGTTACTTTTACAGTCGATCAGAAACAAAAAGTTCAACTCCAAAATTTAGTCTCTAAGCGGGCTACACAATAAAGAAAAAAGCTAAACATACTACTGGAATCTATACCCAAAATATTTATTACATACAGTTTAAGTGTAGGTCCAGTATGGTTTTTTTTTTGGGAAAATAGCTCTTGCAAAATGGGAGGCGCCCCATCTTGTTGAAACCAGATGTTTCTATTGGGGACGTCAAAGTTGACAGAATCAGGAAGCAGAAGAGCCAAGTTTAAAACTAGTTCTTTCAGCGAGAATTCCAAATATGTTGAGATTTTTTTCAAAGAAAATTGGTTTCATGACTCAATCAACAACAATACCTGCCCAAATATTGACTTTTTCTGGATGATAAATGTGGCCTTCTCTCATCCAGTGTGGATTGTCATCTGCCCAATAACAAAACTACAGGAAAAAGAACGTTTTCTGTGTTTACATTATTCCTCTCGCTCGCAGAAGTGAATTCTCCTATCAGGATCATCTTCTATTGACATATAAATTTATTATACAGAATAACTCATATAGCAGACATGAATGACATCATCGATGATTTTTTTAAATGATAATACCTATATTTTAGTCTAGATCTATAATCTCTAAAAAGAGCTGAGCCCAAGAATATAACACACTTAGGGCATAAAGTTGATAGTTTCGGAGCTATAGGGTAAAATTTATATTTTTTGAAAGTTAGGCTTACTTGCCGTTATGTAACCATGGTATTTAGACAATAGCATTAGGCTGTCATTATATTGAGATTTTAGTAAGTAATAAAAATCTAAATGATGTTTAAAAAACACTGGAATTTTATAAATAGTTTTCTCAAAGAAACCAAAGTTAAATTACTTGTTGATAGACTACAAGGTGATGTAGACAACATAAATGACATTGCTAATAAGCTAAACATTAATTTTGCTATTATTCCCAACTTTATTTTCATTCGTATAGGGTGTCTCAAAAAATCAGTATTAATTTCAAGTTAGTTTTTATAAACGAAATGACACTTTTTTAAATTTTAAACATGTTATTTTATTTAGTGAACATTATTTACAATAAGGGAATATGCCTGCCTATTTTAATAAATGTTGGAAGTGTATCCAACACATGGGTTTTAGATTTAAAAAATTAACAAAAGACAAGTTTTAATGGAATTCAGTAGAATTCGGGAATGGCGATCCGAATATCTACAAAAAATTAGGATTTACAGAGATTAGCAAAGGCCGATTTTTTACTTGGATGAAACCTGATTCGACACATATGATACCCCGAATAGCGTAATTGTAATGGACAATGCAAGCTACCATAGTAGGCAGTTGACCAAGACTCCCTCCTCAAATGACACAAAAGCAACAATCCAAAACGACATGTATGATAATGATATTTATTTTCAGGAAGATTACACCAAAAGGCAATTGATTGAGGTGTTACAAAGTTGAAAACTACAAAAGGAATACATCTGTGATAATTATGCAAAAAATCTAGGGCATACAGTTTTAAGGCTTCCACCATACCATCGTGTATTTAATACCATCGAACATATTTGGCACCAACTGAAATCTGCCATTGGTCGTAACAATATTTACTCTACTATTAATGTCTTATTTATTTTTATTACAAACCATGATTAAATTCTAAGAAAAAATACGGAGCTGTTCGGCCATGTTTCAATTTTACAGCTGGCCCGAGTCCTTCCTAATAGGGATCAGGAGTCTTTCCTAATAGGGATCAGTTAGTCACTTTCTTATATCTCTGAACAGACTTTACCGGAAACTCTCAAAAAATATCACTGAATCGTGTACATTACATTTAGGATTTAAGTAAGGATACATCCGATATTGTTTATATTGTTTACCTATATTGTATAAAATGTTCTCGAGGCCAGAGCTACAGGCACTGATTAGAGAAATTATTCCTTCCAAGTAAATTGAGTTAATGCTAAACTTTAATGCAAAGCGCATGTAAATGTTGGCTTCTGGGAAGGAAATCGCAATTATTAATCCGTGATAAGATGCTTATTTAAAATAAAGTTTTTATACCTGGGTTGGCGTTAAAGCATTCGGCTTTAGTGCCAAACCTCTGATAGTAATCTTGTTCCAATGGTCCATTATATAGTGGATGACGCAACTATGATCTTCATCGAGACCTGAGAAAAGACTGTGAAATAAAAAAGGATTTTGCGATTGCGATAAGTAGTTAAACGATATTTTATATCTGAAGAGCATGCGACTATAACTAGATAAGTTTATGACTGCTTATCTTAGTCAAATTATCACCATATGCTCCTGCATATGACAGCCGGTCTTAAAACAACGGGATTCGAGTTGTGAAGTATCTGCTTTTGAGATGATTCAAAATGGCAGCTCTCGTTATTGCAGTAGATACTTCTTATGCTTTATTTGTGCATTGCGGTAACAGTTTGCATTTTACAGTTTTTTAGACAAGCCAGTAGAATTACCCGTCCATAAGGTAGTTTTTATGATACCGTAAAGTCCTGTTGCCAGATCCATGTGGCCATAAACGTTACTCTCAGACGTTTTCCGACATTTTCCAGACTCTTTTCCAGGGCGCGGAAAGTTCGGGACGTTACATAATTTAACATATCTCCAGAAGTTTAAAGAGAAATATGGCGGCTGTGCAGTATAAAGGCTTTTTATTTCAATAAACTGTTTTAATGTTAAGATAATGGGATTTGTCTGTTTCAGGAAAAATTACACGCCGAGATAGGGAGGTAGTTTAGATATCTTGCGAAACTAAAAGTTTTAATTTGGTTTGTAGGTTTGTAGGTGGTTGTTTTAATTAGCACCCTTTTTTACTTGCATTTCGCACTAATTAGTATTTAAAAAATGTGTGCGATGGGTACAATGTGGTAGAAAAGTTGAAAAAATATTTATTTGTAACTATATAAAGTACTCAAAAATTAATAGGGCACTAACATTTTTTTTGCATCTTTTTGTGGATAATTATTTTATAGCAGCAATCAGTGAGAGGGATCGCTCGACTAGGGTTGTCGACATTAATACGACCCTAATATATTAGTAAAAAAGGCTATGTTTTCCAAAAACTAACATTGAAAAAGGCAGAAATAATTTTTCAGAACTTTGTAGCACATCAAAGTTTCTTGAAATTTGCAAAACTTTCTGAACCACCCGGTATAATTCAGAAACATAGCTTTTTTAAATACTAAATTAGGGTCATATTAAAGTTGACAAGAATCTCTAACTAATCCTGAACCAGCAATCCCCTCAATGATTCATATTGTAAAATACTTATCCTCAAAAAATGCCAATAACTGAAAAAGACGCCAATATTTAATAGAAAATTAATTTAAAAATCTTATTTAAAATGGAAATTAAAAAGCAATAAAGAATATTAAGTCCACTCTTCTATTTTTAAATAAATAATGGTTCGGCTGAGACGAGAAGTCAGCCTTGTTTCTGGGAGGGATTGTTGACGAGAGCTTAAGCTTTGTTGAACATAGTGACTCACTGCCAAAGCAAATTAGGCTATCTTTAACTTAATAAACTTAACCACAACATCAACATATTTTATCCTGTAATTTCACCTTTTATAAAAAAGATATTCAGTTTATGTTGACTGCCTTTATTACAACTGACTTCCAATAACATATATATTCAAAATGTCAAGCACCTTTATTTCTATATAGAATTAAAAACACCTCTGCATATGAACGTCGCCTCATCGATGAAGAAAACTGAATTCAAAATTATTGGGTTGGCGTTTTGCTGGACACGACAGAAATTTGGCAAATTCCAATGTGGCTGGAAGATCAACGTTCAACAAATTCTGGACAGGCGTAAAGAGGTACGGATAAAGCCCTTATCCGCAAAAAGCTCTAGAAATGGATGATTTGTTTATTGGAGTATCTGCAGCCATACATCTTGTGCTAATTTCCAAACACTTGCCTTTACCAACATCACGCACTTTTTGGTCTTTTGTAATATATATATCCTTAGGATAGGTATGTTTAATACTCCATAATTAGTAATAGTTATTGGTATTACGAGAGTGTGCAGCTTAGGATTTACCTAATTCGTACGATGTTTGGTAATTGTTGTATATATTATCATTTTATTGTTTTAAGTGGAAAGTAGATTAGCTGCCTATGCAAGGGGAAAGGAGTATAAGGAGTTGTTGATGGGAGGTAGAGAGTCGATAAGTATGAATAGATTGTGTCCGCAAACCCGCAGTGGATTGGAAGAAGAGCTCCTATTGAATGGCCTGCAAGATCTCCTGATTTGACGCCACTGGACTTTTTTTTGTGGGGACACTAATCGAGCTGGATCGGTAGGGGAGGCCCAGTTTCTTGGCCAGCAAGGTCTCCCGATCTTAGCAAGTTACATTTTTACTTATGGGGATATATAAAGCAAATAGTAAATAAGACGGCTCCTACCACAAGAGAAAATATTCCAAACCATTACTGCAAATAACTTATGAAACGTAAACGACTCATTTGCAAAAATAATTCGTTCATATAATTTGAACTTTGGAGGATACATTTAACAAAATTTATAACCAGACGGATTTTTCAATTATACAGTTACAGTTCTTACTAAGTTGATGGATTTTATTACAGCAGTAAAAAGCCAACAAAAGAACTTGAAACAAGCTTTACCTATGTTTATTGCCCGAGAAATCTAAGAAACGATGCGAGCGAGCTAAAATAATAATATATCAAAGGACCACCTTGTACGCAAAATATCCATCGAACGACACGAAAAAATTATAATTTCTTTTTTAAACGTGGCTTCTAACGATCTTGCGTAAATCGAGGAAATACATTCGAAGAGAGAAAATCTTGAAAAGCCACAAATTCATTCATAACCTTTTCAACCGAAAAATGGACCCTTTAGGGCCTAAATTTTTTGCACGTAAGTCTCATCAGTCTGAGAAACTTGGTGGAAAAACTTGTTATTCCTTGTAAGGGTCTAAAGTCACGCACACTTTTGACCCTAAAGCCCCAACTACGCGTTTCAATTGGAACATTTTTCATGTGGAGCAAAAAGTTTTTATGTTTATATTGAAATATTTTGCTTTTAAAGTTTTAAGAAGGGTATATATAAAATTATTGAGGGAAAAAGATTACAACCATTCCTCTTTTGTGAAACGTGAACTGCAATCGAAACTGTGAGATATTTAAAAAAAAACTGGGTTAAACATCGTCGGAAACCCTTGGAGCATCATTTTGGTAATGATTTATTGGAAACAAGTTGTATAAAACTAGGTATATTATAAGGTGACGGTAATTTTATTATTATCAAATTAAATTTTATACACAGTGTGTTCGGAAATGGTGGTACCAAACTTTAAAGGCAAATTGAACTAAAACAGAAATAGGAATTATTTGAACTTCCCAACATGTTTCGAGCATCGAAATGTTCATCATCAGGAGATACCATAATACCAGAGGATTACGAAAGTAAATAGGACAAACTGGAAAAAACTCAAATGGCAAAAGGTTTTTGTATAGGGGTCTTAAAGGTTCATACCTGTTATTTGTGTCTCATATTTTAAATGAATTGAAATATTTTTAAAATAAAAAAGTGTAAAGTCGAAATATAACCACGCTAATGACTTTTGAAACCCTGCAGATCCGTCTTTCCTCCTTGCTCTTTGCTTAATGTTCTACCTTCATTTCTTCACTCTAAATTAACTTCAATTCTTCACATCTTTAGTTCTACAACACCAAAATTTTTTTTTTCTCTAGCTTCTCTATCACCAGAGAGATACCCTTCTTACATCACTATAATACAAAATATTTCAATAATTTTCATTTTTTCTTACAACCCGCCTTTATTAAGCATGGCTTTACATTATTGACTTCTTAAAATGTTCGAATTACCTGTTACTATTCAGGGTTATATAAACTTAATAGTTACAATTTTAATGAGCAGAGGAACTCTGCTCGATCATTGTATCCCCTGTTGTTGGCCGCTGCCATTATTTTGCTTTGGCCAAACATAAATTCTTTACTGTATTTCCATAGGTTGAGTGGTTCGAACTATGTCAGTTGAAATAAAAAGCTTTTTCTTACAAAAAATACATATATTTACTTGGTGTTATTGGTCTGCGTTACAACTTGTTATGGCAACTACTTAATTCATTAAAACAGCTACACATTCTACTTCACTAATAACAAACAATTATATCTTGATATAATACTTCTTCTTCAACCTTCGACAATTTATCACATAAATTCCACGAATTTACGAATGCTTTTTCTAAAAGCTTTACTGCACTCCAGTCGTGATATAATAATTATATTATTACATCTTCGGGATGTAAGTCCGCGAATTAACCAACTATTTCATGGCTTGAATATCATAAAAATCATCCAAAACTCGCGCAAACTACCGCAAGTGAATCCGTTGCTTCACATGAAGGCTTGATACAGAACTGCTTGTTCATCCGACAAGTTGAAATCATATTAACTCTTCCCTCTTTCTCGTACGCACAGCAACATCCTGTCATACCGTTTCAATTAACACGTAAGTATATCTAGTTGCCTAATAATAATCCCTTTTTTTACCGCGGTTGTACTATTCAACCAAAGCACATACATCTGTATGTAACCCTGCTTTTGGTCACGTACGTTGTTTGTAGACGTCGAATTTCTCGGAAATTACTCTTGGCGGTTGCAAATACGTTTTAGAACCCTAACTGTAGTTAACTGACTTTTCTCGTTTCGATGTGAATTTGTAATTTTGATGCACCGGAGATAAATTAAAGATTATAGACGGCGACGTTGCCGTACTTTCTTTACTTTAAATTTATACTTGTTTGTGTTATTAAATTATGCAACTAGATAACTAAACCTTTGCCCAACACCTGATGATGAACATTTCTATGTTCGACAATACAAACAAGGAACAATAATTAATATTAAACTATTAAAAATTGCAGAAACAGCATGTAAAACAGTACTCTTCAGAATATGGCGCCTATAAAAAGTTTTTCAGAAAATGTTTTACATGCTTATTTTACAGAAAATGCCAAGGCAGTGAAATAATCTTCTGTTTGGTCAATTTACTCTATAATAACAGTGAAACTATCATAGATCTTGTAAGTCAATATCAAGAACTCTGAACAGGAGCGAAATAAGAACATTCTTGCTATATAAAATTTTCTCATATAATTTGGGTTCACTCTCCGCTTCCGTTACGTTTTCCTGTTTTGAATACAAATTCCTCTACTTTTTCTTGCTGTCAAACCCTAGTCACACTGATGAGCCGTATATGAAGCTGGGTTTCATAGGAGGCAAAGTAATCCTTGTACCTTAACATATTGATAATTTGGGTCCAAATCCTAAAAATCGCCCAAACTCCAGACTTGCCTTCAACTATTCCTATTAGAACTTGCCAAATTGATGTAATATTGGAAAGGTAGCAAAACCCATTACAGAGTACATAAAACCTAAAGAGCCTTGTCTACATAGGATGTTATTATAAACGAAACCCCGATAACAACATATGAGCTGTAAAATTACCAATTTAGCAGAAGGATACATAGTATTAGATAAATGTCTTATAAAAACCTGACACGGATGGTTCACTAGAAAACAAAAGTGAAATTGCTGAAACTATACATTTGCTGTTAATACTGTGAATAAAAATAAATAAAATACTGTGAATAGGTAGCTGAATTTAGTGAGACTATAAGTAGTGTAAAGAATATTTTGTCAAAACTATATCCATATCCCTATAAAATATTGTCCCATTTAAGTTAATCACCAATGAAAGATTAACCATTGATTGTCCTTCGAGATACTGCAATGCGTTTTCCACTAATGCCGAATCGATAGTGTCCATATCTAGGAGAATATTTCCTTCAGCACGAGAGGCGTCGAATTTCCCTGCAATATTAAATTAAACCAGACCATTAGAATTCCTGCTAGGAAGCAGAAGCAATCAGAAACAAGTTAGGTTCAATATTTAAGCTATTTGTTCGTCCTGCAAGGGTTTAATGTCCTCGCCGTTATGGCAGGAATGAACTTTGCCATTCTTGCTGCAGCAACACCTGTGGGGAATGATATTATTCGACGCAGGATCATCTGGGTGAAGGGTGGCTAATTAAAATAGGATTGTTTGCAGGGGATGATATGGAAAGTATTTTAAAGGTGCTTTCCAAGTGAGAGGGTATATGGAAGGTATTTTGAAGTCCCTCTAGAGGTACGAAGGTGCTAATATTTTTATTTTTTTATTCAGGGGTTTTAATTAGTAAAAGATAGACAGTCCCACTAAGTTTGTAGAAATCCCAGAGTAATTTTAATACCTCATGTTGTTCAATGTATTTTTACGTCAGGATTTTATCCTTTGACATCTATTATTGATTGTAGACTGTTTAGGTCTTGTCGTTTGTAGAAATCTTGATATTGGCTTTTGCCTTAATTAGTTTCGATTTGTGCGTTTTAATTTAAAAGTTTTTGGCTGCAAAGTTTTGGGGCTTTTTTTTATTGTATAATCATATAATGCCTCTCTACCACGGTAGAAAAAATTTTGACAATTTTAATGGTTTGTTGTATAGTTAACGCAATAATTCATTAATTTTTATTTTAAATAGTTTCACTAAAAAGCATGGATATATAAACAACATTAATTGTCATGGGTAACAAATAGAAAAGTTTAGGGCACCTATTTCATCCTTGTTTGGGTAATACAATTAGTTAAAGAACCTTAAACTTAAGAAAAAATACAAAGATTAATATATGCACAGGCTTAGGAATACCGAGGTGAATTGTGGCTAATTAAAACAAGATTGTTGCAGGAGATTCTATAAAACGTGTTCAAAGGTGCTTTTTAGCTTTAGGGAAAGGTAATATCCAAAATTTATAATAATTGGTGCAGAACTCATAAGACCTACATAAAGGGTTAGTTAGAGCAAATTTTACAACAAGCAGAATAATTAAAAAAAATTAAGCTTTTGTTTGTTTTTCCAATAACTTTAGGGGATTTAACATAAAGAAGAATTTAACTTAGGGTAATTTTTAATATTTCTAATATGTGTGTATGTGACATTTATGTCGTGTTTTTATTTTCATTACTACATGGTCACTCTTTTAATGGGTAAAACACTAGTTAAATTATCCCGACAGCGGACTTGGTTAGGTAATTAATTTAAGGTCTACGTGTAAAGGGTTGTTTTACTGCCGTTTTATGACTTTATGACTTTTTAGATGGGTAATGGTAATGGAACCCCCTAAAATAAGTGTTAACATTTTTACTGTCCATCAAAGGGCTTTTTTGCGAGCTATAAGGATTTGTTGGTCTAAGACGATGATATAATACAGTCATTGTTTACTACTCATCTACCGAGATATCAAAAGGTATCTTTGTCAAACGTGGTCATTAAATGAAAAATGGAAGTCTCAGCCTTTTTAGATAACTCTAAGTTTAGGTTAGTTTTAATGTCAAACACTTCTAGTGAAATTTTCTTGGTAGTGTAATCTTGAATTATGGGTTTTACAGCAAGATTTACATAATTGAAGCCCATTTCCGAACTGGTGTAATAGTTAATGGAATTTGGGAATGCATCAACGATTTTCAAAACTATTTCCCAGACTTGGCAGTACCACAGCATAAAGAGACCAGCAGGGGTACTCGATAATAAATCCCTTGAAGTTAATAAATAAGGTTTCGTTCGAATTTGTCCACTTTGATCATATTTCTGGTGCAAACGCACCGATATTGTAAACAAAACATCGACAGCTGGCTAGCCAGCTCCGAACTTATACTTTTTTGGGAGATTATATTATTATTATGCTGACGATATCAATCCTATAACTAGTGGAAAGAATCCTGCAGAATTAATGGCCATAAAGGTAACTTTATTTAACAGAGTTAACACATGGTTCATGGAAAACAAACTAGTATTAAACAAGAACAAAACAAATGTCCTTCTCGTTGGGACAAAATTAGCAACAGTGAAGAAACCACCCAGTATATCTTTTGGAGAGTCGAATATATATATTTCGTGAAACTAAGTTTTTGGGAATATACTTCATGAGTTTTTAATTGGTCGTACCATGTCACGTTCTTAATAAAAAAAACTAAGTTCGATTTGCTACGGAATTAGAGTTGTTGGGAGGTACATGAACGAAAGCTACATAAAAACAATATATCTCGCTATTTTCGAGTCTGTTATGAAGTATGTAATCATTTTCTGGGGCAGAAAGAGTTTACTAGAGAAGGTATTTGTAGTTTCGAAGCGAGCATTTAGAATTTTAAAAAGAATGACCTATAATAAAAGCTGCAGAAATGTTTTTAAGACATGTGAGCTCTTGACAGTTTATGGTGTATATATTTTTGAGTGCTTGATGTTTTTCTTTAAAAACAAATACATGTTTCAACAACAAGCCTTTCACGAATACAATACTAGAACTCTGAATGTGTATTACCCAATTCATAGATTTACTTTAACAGAGAAAAACCCAAGCTATATGTGCTTGAAATTATTAAATAATTTGCCGATGAATATAAAATGTATAAATAGTCTAAAACGATTTAAAATCTCTGTTAAAAAAATGCTAGTTAACTTAGGACCATATTCTTTAAGGGATAATATTTTGTATGGTTAAGTAGTTATTTTTTTTGTGATGCCATCTTCTTTTGTGTTTTTTTGAAACATGATTGATAATAAAGATAATACATCTTCGATTGTGACTGAGAATGGATTGCGAAGCCAGCTTAGATTCTTTTCTTGTGTCGGAAAATATTCTTTGAATGAAGTTTGTAAATTCTGAAGGTTAGTTCAGGTTAACAAAACATCTAACGTAATTTCTGCTAGAAGGGGAGTTCTTGACACGGTTACAAAATCATGGAGTATAGGAAAGCACTCACTCATACCTTTTGTCTTTGTTAAGCAAGCCAAGTGTTGTTATTTAACTTGCGTCAACAGTTCATGAGGCTTTTATGTTCCCCGATTGTAGGTTAATTTCACTGATTCTTTTATTTACTGAGTGAAGGAATTAAACGAGCTTTTCACTGTAGTAATTTGGCGTTTATTTCTCCAAATCACACAAAACTTCTTTAGTACATGATTTTACAATAACATACTATAACATAAATATTCACTACTGATTTTACAACCACATAACTAGTCACTAAATTTGTTTAGTATATTTGCTGGGTGCCTTTTTTTAGGCAATGCTATTTGTTTCAATTCGACGGAAAGAAACCACATGAGTTTGTTGACATACAACCTTGCTTTATCGAAGCCAAAAGTGTAGTAGTATACAAAATGGAAAACTATATTATCTGACAGCAAGGTTACGCCCCTGTTGTCATGACGATTAACTAACAATGCATTCTGATAGGCTACACAGCCGCCATGTTTTCTTTTAACCAATTGAACGGCAATCAACAAATGTACCATGCTGTGTCAACTTTCTCGAGCGCTAAAACACCGTCAAAGGGTTTTCGGATGTACAAGATTCTGAAAAATATACTCTTAACATCTAATTGTAGAACATTGCTTTTTCCTGGAATAACGGTCGACTAGCCGCTTATTATTTAGGAAATATTATATGTATTTTAAAAGATGATATTTGCAAGTTTTATGTTTATCCCGGCGATAACACTATTCGTTCCGCAAACATTGATACATTTTGCTCCTTTATTGAAATAATATTGAAATCAGATATTAACCAAAAGTATTGATTCTAAAAACATTTGTTGCATTTAATTATATTATTTTTAATGCATTTGGATGATCGTTTCCCCAACACCTTTGTTTATACAGGATTCCCATAACTGTACGTTTTTTAACTGGGCTTCACAGATACTCCTGGGGTGGTATTCCGTTCAAGCGATACCGTCGCTTCGAAACGACTGTGTCGCTAAATGTGTATAATCATTTAAGAGTGAGGTATAGATCTTTGGATTATGTGCGGTTCCGCAGAGCGGTGAGAGACCTTCTGGCACGAAAGGCGTATTACAGCCTGGATGAGTACTATAATAGGGATGAAATTTGACACTTCTTGTGGACTTTATTATAATGTTTTTTGAAGTTAAGCTATTTTTTTTAGCTATTTTAAATTGTTGTTTAGTCTATTTTTTATGTTTGTTTTTATTTATTTAAACTTTCTGATATCTATTTTTTCTATATTGTATTTTGTCTATTTATATTTTTTTTACCTTCTGACATCGTCTCAGATCCTAGGATAAATTTAGCATTGCTCGCTTTGTCTATAGTATGTAATGTATTCTTGACAATATAACATGTTAAATAAATTAAATAAAATAAATGCATTCCGTTCCCAGTTTGCGATCGCTTAAAAGCTACATGTCGCTTCGAATCGATCGCCTTGTTTCTGATGGTAAAGAGGTGTCGCCAACACGTCTAAGACAAAGATAGGACATGCCGAAAAATATCTCTTTCTCAACTTGCAGTGGTTAATTTTTAATGAGGTTATGTTTAATGTATATGGTATTATTAGTTACTATTAATCATTATTGATGCTAGGATGCTATCCATACGAATATTTAATTATGTTGTATTGCCGCAGAAGGTGAGAAAGGGAGACGCTATACGGCAATTAACTTTAGAAAAACGTATACAAAGGAGAGATAGTGATCCTTTTGCGCTGCCGGAAAGTAAATTTTGTAGTTTCTTTCGACTGACCAGAGAGATGGTTAACCATATTTTGATACCAAGGCTTGTACCCCACTTAAATAAAACTGCCCTCATTTATAGTCATTGCTGTTTGCATTACCATAGCCTTAAGAGCTTAGCATGTAAGTTAAATGTACTCATAATTTTCTTGGATTCTTCATTGCCAGATATTGATGATAATTTGTGGATACTTTTCTGCAAAATTATAAATTGCTTCGTGATACTCGGCAGGTAAACTTTAGCTTAAATAACCGAAATTTACAGTCAAAAATATTGGGAAAAAAAATCGTAATTTTAGTGCATTTTAGGTTAGTAACGGTTGGGTTGGCGTTGAAACAAAAGTTTTCCAGTTACAAAATCAAAATACTTTAGATTTTGACAGAAACTATCGATTTTGCCGATTACTACCGAAGGCTTTCGCGATGGCTGAACGGAATAATCTTCACTACAAGAGTCACTAGCGACATCGCTTCGAAGCTATCGCAAATTCGTCTGAACGGAATACCACCCCTGAGGTGAAATGTTGCATTCATTGAGGCTCGAAAATATATCTGCAAGATAGGCCAAACGTTGTAACCAGTTGACTTCAATTAATCAGGGTGACAATTCAAATGACGAGCCACTTAGAAATATCAATACTTCATTTCGCAGACTAAAGAGACATACCAAAACATTTTCTTGAGATAGGCACCGCACTTCTGTGTGTAGCAATAGCGTAATGAACTAAGCTCCCATATCTCTTCAAAAAGCAGCAAAAATTTGCGAATTTAAAGGTCTGGACTTTGTGAAATTTACCATCTTTACTGCTAACCTGCTAATGCTTCTCTATAAATAACTGGAACGATATTTTTAGTACGTGCAATAAACCTGGAATATTTGTCATTGCTTTTGCACCGTCGCTGTAGATATTAATTAATCTGTTCTAATTAAGCTCCTTTTCAGTGATACAAGAGTCGACCAAGTTAAATATTTCCTCTCCGATTGTATGAGTCTTCAGAGATTAGTAAAATAGCATTTCTTCTTCTGCAGAGTTGTTTTGTATACACAGCACGATAACGAGCACTACTGCAAGCCCTGCCACTTCTTTTGATTTATGAAGTTTTCCTTTGAATAACTGTATTTTCTATTTTGTCACTTATTTCATGAATTCTCCTACGTACGGTATCATTTGAAAAAGGCACCATCTTGATATTATTACTATACTTTTCGCCAATAATGATTTATATCTATTATGCATGGTTTTATAAGAGTTTCGGCAACAATATGCGCTTTTCCTGCCTTAGCTATACGGCAACTTAATTGAAATAAGGCTTACTTTTATTCATTTCCACTAACCTGTTGTATTTATATCGATAATAATGAGCCTTTTTGAATGTTTTTCTGTCAAATGTAAAGGAGCTGTCTTGTCAAGATTGGAAACGAGAGTTAGTCGTTGCTGAATGATTCAATAAAACGAGCCGCTGTTTCACTTTTCTGCAAGATAACCGACGTTAAAAAAATTCCACCGGTTTGTCTTTGTACTCACTATGGTGTGTTTGTAAGTGTCTTAGCAGTTTCGCTGGAGCTTATGAGCTGTTGTCAAAAATTTTAAGACAGATTACACACCTTTCAGAGTACTAGAATTACCAATGGAAACAAAACCATGCGACAAATATTCTTGGCGGTATTTTCTAATTTTGACTTTCTTATTTGCGACGTGAACAAAACTGGAAGTGAGATCTCTTGTTTGATTACCAACGATAAACAGGATTACTTCACTCCGGTGCTGATACGCTGATTTAGGGGATCACGAATTTTCTAGTAGGCATTCGACATCTAGCTCGCTCGCGAGATACAGAGACACTGCCAGAAACTTCTCTCCTTCTCTCGCGCGCCTGTTAGGTCATGTTTATTTTTCGCGTGAAGAGCGGCTGATACCGGAAACGTTGCCAGATTGAGCATAGTTTCTCGTTACAATATTCAAGTATTGATTGAATATTCTTATGCGTTGTTAATACACAACAGTATGTATAGAATAGAAAAGAAGAAAATAAATCACTAGAAGAAGTTCTACGAATAACTTTTTCACATTTTTTGGTGGGGTGATACAATTTACTACTATTTATGTTTTATTGCCCTCTTAACGCGGAACCCAGGTTAAGAAACACTGGATTCTAACACTATAAAATAGTAAGCGGCTATAAAAAAGCGAAATTGTTAGTTTACGGTCATTTTATTCGTATTTTTAGTTATGTTTGTAGATCTTTTAGGATAATTATTATGAGCAGATCTAATCTAGAAACCCTCAGCTTCATTTGTGAAAAATTTAGCACACAGAATCCCACGATCCTAGTAACACACTGTATAAAAACCATAAAATTATTTATCTGTCCACCTAAATATAAACCTTAAGCTAAGAGCAAATTGCTGGGAAAAACTATTTTCCGCTGAACTACATCATTTGAAACACAAATGAAAATTTTAATGTTTCAGAGATGTGCTTTAAAATATAATGCATGACGCAGTCGAGGCAATAAAGTTGGACTGATGTTCGCAATTAAAACTTTTCAAAATATTTAAACATAAAGAATGTTATAAAAAATGTATGTTGATTAGAGGATTAGGGTAAAACTTTATACTTACGTTATTTATAAAGAGCTGTCACGATATTATTAATAATAGACATCATAAGATATGGTAAAACATATTATGTGCTATTTATAAGTTGACATACTTTTTAAATTGCATATCAAACTCATTAAAAGAAAAAATGTTTTTAAACAAATCAGAAAATATGGCTTTTTTAAAAATCTGGGCCAGCTGAGAACAAAGTTCGTTTATTAAATTGAATTCATGTTATTGCTAGGGTTTATGCGCCGCATATTGCGCAATATGTTGGAAATCAAATTCATTATCAAATTTAAAAAGTATTATTGTTCTAAAAGAATGGGTTTAAACTCATGATATTGCTTACGTGCTTCATTGCTTTTACACCTTACAACAATTTAGATTGAAATCAGTCATACTTGCCGAATATATAGAACTCTACGAAAATTTTATTGATAAACTGTGTATATGTTTGTGCCACAAAAAAGAAGCGCTTTGGCTTTGACCACGTTCGCTTTAAAAACAAAAAAAAAACTTCCTTGTTATATTTCACAACTATAATTCAGTTGCCTGACACGTATTTCGACCCTTGCGGATTATTATAGAAGGAGTACAAGACAATACTAAATTCCACGTGTAGTTATAAAGTTAATATCTAAGTAATAGTAATGGTAAACATGTCAACATGCCATTAAAACAAAATTAGGGAGATGAAGTGAATTGACAGACAGATTATGGGTTATTTTGGTCCTTAATTTTCAGGTATTGGCCAAAGGTACAACTAAGCTACAGATGTGATAATAGAGGTATTTACATCTAAGTAATAATTTACATCTAAGTAATAAAATTAAGAACATTATATTGTGTATATAATTATGGGTTTTTTCGTTCATAATTATTGACAGTGTTTATTGTATATTTATCCTAAGTTATTAGACTATTAAGCATTAGATTGGCACCTGAAGGTATTTCAATTTGATTCTTAACAACATTACATCGAGTTTTTAAGGCTTTTTTGATTGCTTATGTTTCTAATAGGTTGAGTTTTCTACCATTGTGTTGAGTATATATCAGTTTTATTTTGTTGAATATTGAGTGGCTATTTATTATATGGTCAATACCTGAAAATTAGGGACCAAAATATCCCATAATCTGTCTGTCAATTCACTTCATCTCCCTAATTTTATGTTGACATGTTTACCATTACTATTACTTAGATATTAACTTTATAACTACACGTAGAATTTAGTATTGTCTTGTACTCCTTCGATAATGATCCGCAATGGTCGAAACATGTGTCAGGCAACTGAATTATAATTGTGAAATATATAACAAGTAAGACTTTAATTTCCTCTATCATGGAATATCCATTTCACTAAGCATGTAGCCTATCACAAATCAATTAAATAAAATAAACATTTAAATATATTTTTTTTAAATATTTTTTATTTATACTATTATGTTGTTATTTTATTTAAGAATAACATTAGACAACAATCTTCCAAAACTAATAAAATAACGATAAGACTACATTTTTACGTCTCCGACTTAATTTTACATGATGGCGGCAGTAGCGGATCCAACAAATCAGTATTTAAACATGGCGCATTATAATACAAACATTTTATGTCAAATAAAAACGCTTAATAATATTCTAGTGTAAATTAGACCTGTTTACGATAAAATGATTTTATAGAGTTGCATATTACGGCGTTTTAAATTTTTTTGTAACGTGAAAGCAAGATATTGGTGTTTTAACGTTTTAGAAGTTGCCACATTTGACTTAGAATATAATAATCGTCATTATATTGTTACTCACATTGTGTGAGTGACCACACAAAATATAGTTTGTAAGCCTGTCCATGACAGAGGGAGCCAAACCATTTGCGTCCATTTTGGGAGGGTTATTTTATTTATTTTCTATTGCAATAAGATTTTTCTTCAAAAATTCGACTTGGATAAATATTACATGACAAGATCAGAGCTTGAGATGAAGTGAGAAATTTCTTTTCGGACCTACCTAAAATTTAATTTCATACAAGGTACTTTTTTGCATTTTTAAAACTTCGGATTGACTTTAATTCAAAGACTTATTAGTTGTCTTTGTACAAATCTTAGGATTTCGAAGTAATATTTATAAAATTTACTTATAACATTGTATATGCGCACTATCCAATCTCTCTATTCTATAACGTTTCAATGAACTTCATAATAGGATAAATTTAAACCTAACTTAAAAACGCATATTCAGACAAGATTATGCCTTTTTCTAGATTAAACTTAGCTATAAAACGATTTTATAAATAAGAGTACATCAACTCTAAACAATAATTTTATCATTTCCCTTATATAACCTTAATAAAACATGTAAATAGAGGTGTTTTATAAGCAACTAAATAAAAGCAATTTGTGCAAGTATATGACTTATTCACAATATGGTTTCAATACCTATAGATATATAAATATATTTACAGGGTGACATCAAAAACACGTTGAGCATTTATTACGTCTTGTTGGAAACCAATTACGTAAAAAAATAATGCGAGAATATTTCATCTTCTAAAATCAACCTATCCACCTATCAGGAATATTAAAAATATTTAAATTCCTTAGAGTAAAAATAAATTGTGAATGTAAATAATAAACAATATTTTAGCAATTACATGATAAAAGTGATCTAAAAACAGATAGTTTAAAGTGAAAAATTATGTCTCCACATGCCCCCATTCTTTTTCGATGTAATCTATAGTACGCATTGTAATTTCTCTTACTGTCGCCCGTATCATACTGGGAGTGATTTCTTGGATACAGTTTGTTATTACTGCTTCAAGATGGTCAATATCCTGAAAAGGCTATGCTCATATACCATTTCTTTTAATCGGCCCCATAAAAAGAAGTCCAGGGGTGTGATGTCAGGCGACCTGGCTGGCCAAGGAATATTTAAACGTCTGCCAATCCAACGGTGCGGAAATACTTCATTCAAATACCCAGTTACTGTATTAGTACTATGGCATGGAGCTCCATCATGTTGATACCAAGTTGTACGTCGTATATTTAGTGGCAGCTCGTCAAGAAATTGAGACAACTGGTTCCTTAAAAAGTCCAGGTAAATGGCAGTAATTATATTTTGTCGGAAAAAGTATGGTCCATAAAAATCATTAAAAATGCCACACCAAACATTGGTTTTAAATGAATATTGACTACGGCATTCGATTATAAAATTTGGATCGTTGTCACTCCACCACCGACAATTTTGGGAGCATACCACGCCGCAATAAGAAAACATGGCTTCATCTGTAAATAATATGTTTCTTGCAAAAAAAGGATTAACTTCACACTCGCCTTGGAACCACTCGCAAAATAGGAAACGGGATTCAAAATCTGTAGGAAGAAGCGTGTGAATATATTGTGAATGTCTACAGGTAGCAGCAGCGTAGCAACCTATCATTGGAAATAAAGATTCATTCTGTTCTTTCCCGGTAGTTTCTGCAATCTGAGTCTGTATTTTAATACTAACAGTGTTAGTCAAAATACGCCAAATTGTGCTATTTAATTCAGCGCTCGTTGGGGCATGTAGCCCAGAGAATAGCTGTTTTAGCATAATTTGGTTAATCCTTATTGTATAAGGTCTCAGCAAGTGACTAGAGAACAAAGTTCTCACATGTATACATATTTATATGTCATAATATTATGATTACCACTTGCCAACTAGTATTCTCTTACTATTTATTGTGTTTATAGTACCATACGGTATCTTTCCCATCAGATTGCTAGAAACTTCTGGAGGATGGCGCCACCTGTATTGTACTGCCTAGGCAGAACAATATTGTGGCTATAGGGTGTTTCGATTTTCCAATGGTAGGTGTGCTCTAGAGGTGGGAAGTTCGATTCTTTTTGGTGACTCAATTCATTTGATTCATTCAGTTAAAAAGATTCGTTCAGTAAGATTCGTTCTTAAATGATTCACTTACCTACTTTTAAATAATTTTACGTTTTAAACGCGAAAATGCTAAATCGATGTTTGTTTAAATAACAGTCAGTCGTTTGTTATGAAGATTGTTACCATAAGTGGTAACAAAATACCCAAATGTAGAGCCCAATGTTTACGTTCTTGAAATGTCTTCAATGAATAATAAATAGATTCCTATCCAAAAAAAATTTCTTCTCTTGTTTTCTTGTTTATTAAAATTTGTTCAACCATTTGTACAGTTACACTATAAAAAAATAATCAAATAAATACCAAACAAATCAAATATTTCATCCCATACATTTATCTCTTTTCCTTCTACTGTACTTTGCGTATCTAATTAAACTGCTGTCTTTCTCTACATCATGAAAATGGAAGACAGCATCCCGCATCGCCGAGCGACGGCCGTCAGGCCCACTCTCGAGCTCGATCGTTCGAACTGCGGACTTGCGAACGAGTGAATTACTGAACTGGTGAATCGCTTTTTCGAGTTTCGGGTAAAGTGAACGAAATGCGACTTTGATTCATCAATTCTTTGACTTGGTGAATCAAAAAAGAATCGAATCTTTTAGGAACGATGAATTAATTCTTTCGAGTCAGTGAAGTGATTCGTTCGTTTTGAACAAATCGTTCGTGAACGACACACCTCTAGTGTGCTCGCTTGTCATGCTTGCCCTGTACTGACGAGAACCAAAGAGTTTGAAACCGGTCTACAGGTAGCAGAAGCGTAGCAACCTATCATTGGAAATAAAGATTCATTCTTTTCTTTCCCGGTAGTTTCTGCAATCTAAGTCTGTATTTTAGTACTAACAGTGTTAGTCAAAATACGCCAAATTGTGCTATTTAATTCAGCGCTCGTTGGGGCATGTAGCCCAGAGAATAGCTGTTTTAGCATAATTTGGTTAATCCTTATTGTATAAGGTCTCAGCAAGTGGCTAGAGAACAAAGTTCTCACATGTATACATATTTATATGTCATATTGTATTTCGGTTTATATGGATAAAATTTATTTATTTTTAAAATATTACTAGCAGTAGACTTTTTGACGTCAACTGAAATAGTATTTGAAAATTTTCTTAAAGAAATTTTCGGGTCTTCGATAACCGCTTGCATTACATTTAGTTGCTTTTCTTCTATTGTGGACCATTTGTTGTATTGTTTCTTAAATACATTTTCGAGGGAACTAGTAGCTTTAAATTTATTTATTCCGTTTGCTATAGTGGCGCTACATATCATTTTGTCAGGGTGTCTAGTATTAAATATGAGTGCGGCTTCCCTAATAGGTTACTAGTGATCTTCGACTATAAGTACAATAATTTATATTTTCTCCTGCAGCGTTAACTTTACAACCATGACGAAAATAACGAAAAACTCTTGTTAATAAGTCGAAAAATAGTAAATGATTTTTGACTAACATGTCAATATTCGTTACTATAGTATTGCACATAGTTGTTGCAACATTGTTGCAGGTAACTGTTAAAGAAATAAAATAAAAAAATATTTTCCAAAGGCTTTTTGATGGTACCCTGTAAATTAAAATATTTCAACGAAATATTGTATCTGACCACGTTTTGTAGTCCTTAGTAACGTTTTATTATAAAAATTTGCTCTAAAACACAAATTGAGGGTACTTCCCTCTTAACGTACTTCTGTGTTTCTATATTTTTTTGTCGCCCTGTACATGATATCTTAAGTTTTAAAATGTCAATATTATTTGCACATCAAGCAGAACTTTTTATAAAGAATAACTTTTTTTTGTAAAATCATCAATAAAGAGAGTTCCTATATGTCTAGAACTCTTTTGGACACGCTATAATAAAAATTAATAAATATAGCTATCTAATTTATTGTTTAGATTCAAATTGTGATCAGTAAACATCGAATCATCTTGTTAATATTTAATTCTTAATTTACTTAAATTAAACACGAGTTGTTTATATTAAACTTCTAGTTTTGTACTTCAAAACTAAATATGTTTTCGTTTAGGAGTTAACGTGGAAAAACTTCCTACAACTTTAAAGCTTTCCAGACTTGTTTAAAACTTTGTTCCGCCACACGTAAAAGTTTATATAGAGATTTTAATTTCGAAAGTAGAATTTTGTTATTTCCTTAAAAGCATTAGTTATAGTAGAAAAATCCATAATTTTACGGTATCCAATAAAAAATTTTATTGCTCATTAGTTTCATCTACCTCTGTTGTATTACAGTGTAGCTACAAATATTTTTAGCTGTAAAATTTTAACATAGTAGCGGTGATAACTGTGATACAGTGTGTAGCTCAGCATAATATTAATGCAATAATTTTTTAATGACATTTTTTAAACCTGAAAAATAATAAAAGAAACACATTATGAATGATATATTTGCAGTCACAAATGAAAAGTGCATTAAACGGACCATGTTCCAAAAAGATAATAGTGAAGAATCGATGAAAAACTAAGTTAATTAATATCTCGTTAAAGAACCACTGTATAACCCCAAAAACATAAAATATTAAAAAAAAACATTGTAACGGCACTGGACTCTATGTAAAAAACTGCGTGGTCAGTAAATCCCGTGAAGGAGCGTCGCCCTGTACGTTTGTTCCTGCGACACCAACAAAGAAACTAAATTAAATCGGAAAGCCAATAGATTGCCTCGTAAAAAGTGCCCATAATATCTGATTTTTTACAATTAATTAATCTAAAAATAGCATAAAAGAAGTCGGGCTTCCTTTACTCACATTACCAGGATTGACAGGAACTTGAATTTCTTACCATTTTTAAAACAAATTAAATTTTTTGGAGACAAGCCGCATTTAAGCGGGATTTAAACAGGATTATTGGATTTTTCCAAGGACGAAATGTCGGGACAATTATCCATTAAGGGCTATTTATTACGCTTGAAGATCCTTTATTTCTGGGCAAACGGACAACGAAATATTTTGATCGAAATTAATCGTCTTTCAATAGAAATTAATTACCTCACACGTTCGATCTCCTTTTGTTTATGGTTTAATTGAAATCTTCTTTAAAATAACCGAATAATTGCTTACTAATGAGAATTGTAAGTAAATAATTGACAGTCTCACGTAGTCCTGTAAGGACCGTTGTGATGCCACATATGTTTCGCGGAACCTATCCATATCAGCACTCTGATGGTTAGTGCGACGTACAACGCAGAAGAATCTTGGCAGCTCACTCAAACCAGCCACTACTGCTAATACACCTAGTAAGTCAACCCAGTTATTAGCTGCTTACTTCTTTCAGATTATTGAAGAATGGTTCGCTTAGGGCATTAAACCTCCTTCTTGCAAGGCCAAGACATTCACACAAGAAGTGTTGAATAATTTCCTTCACTCGATGCTGGGCACCAAGTATGCAGAGATTATTGTCACAGCGCCTTATTATTTTTTATGTTGTTGGTTAAAGAATAGGGCGAATCGTACCGGCGATTCTCACATCAAGGCGGAGGCGAATCGGAAAGTTCAGATTGTCAGGGCCCACATCTCACCTGAAGAACCAGGAAACAGGTGTGGTTCTAATCAATGCTGAGGATAAAGCTGAATTCCTCGCAAACCAATTCAGTGAAAACCTGACCAAAGACACGTTGAGGGTCTCAACCTAGTCCCTATAAGAGCGTGTTGAAAGTTAAAAAAGCCCTCGGTTTTTTGGACGGTTTAAAGAGTTTAAAGAATATGGCGTTGCGAAATCTACCAGACCGAGCTTTGTGGAACATAGTAAACTCATCTCAGGCGATAACCAGTTTCCAAGGGCCTGAAAACGCGCTATTTATAAGAAAGCAAAAAAGACTATAGATGATAGCTATAGGCCGAACAGCCTGCTGTCGAGCCTGAGGAATATTGTCGAAAAGATAATTTTGAGTAGGCTCAACGACTTTGTTTTCATGCGAGCAGTTTGGGTTCCGGCCCAAATATTGCACCCTCAGGCAGATCACGCGACTCACTGCTAACATTATCAAATCCTTCAATAAGATGACGCACAATGGACGGGTCTTCTTTGACGTAAGCAAAGCATACAAAAAGGTCTGGCACAATTGTCTCTTCTTAAAATTGATAAGGCTTGGTGCTCCGAACTACGTAATCAAGGTGGTAGCTTCTTGATTGGAGAAAAGAAATTTAGAAGGATCATCTTCTTTTTGAAAAGCACCGTCCACAGGCCTGAAATAAGGTCAATGAAGTCCAAGCAAACTGGTGGTGAAATACCTGGTACTTAGTTTCGACCAGAGGCTAAATTGGAGACAAAATTCAATTAATAGAATAAAACATGCACTGCGACAGTTAGGCTCTATCTACCCCCTGCCTCACAGGAGGAGTAAAATTGCTAATAGGACCAAGATCAACCTCTACAAGGTATTCGCCAGACCGGTTCTAACTTATGGTGCACCTACGTGGTGCTTAATAACTTCCAAGTGCTTTAGAACCGAGCGCTGAAAATCCTCGCGAACGCGCCCAGATACATTGTGAATGTATTGTTACATAATGACTTTCAGATGTCGACAATTTAGTTTTTCTGGAAAATTATTACAAATTATTACGGACGTACAGACCTATCGAAAATATAGGGAGGAAAAGTCTTGTAGATCCTAAAAAGGTATTACTACTACCATTTCACATTAAACTGGGGTGAATGAAACAATTTGTGAAGGCACTACCAAAAGAAGAAAAATTGAGTTCATTTTTGAAATCAGCACTAAAGATTACATACAAATCAGCAGCTATCAAAATACAAACAATTTTTAAACATTTTTATTTTGCAGACCTATGTAATTAATCCTATTGCTGTCATTCAAGCTTCGTATAGTCTAAGAATAAAGCTGAAAAGAAGGAGAACAGGCATCCCCGACCAAATCTAATACCGGAATTAATAGATCCCTTTTTTAATATCAACCGTTCGGAAAATGCCCTCATATCTGCAGACATAACCGCACACTGGCCATAAAAGTATAAGAAAGCGTTTTTAAAAATGAAAGTTCCCCGTGTTAGTAGACGAAATTCCGGTCACGTGGTGCCGATATCACCCCGCTCAAGACTCCGAATGTCGTAAAATTCGTGTAATGTCCTTGTGTTGTCCTTGCGTTTTTATGGTCCTTATGGCCGTATAAGGGTTTCGGACGAAGAATTGGCGGTGGCGGTGATAACAGAGGCGGACCCCGTTTAAATAGGCGGGGTTTTTAAAAGGGTAATAAAAAGATTTTGTTACTTTTTATGCGAATATCCGAATAAAATGTTAGTGCATAATATTTTGTTTAAAAATTTAATCCGAGTTAGTACAAAAGAAAATTTCAGGGATAACCATTAATGCCACCGAACATTCAACAGTACCAGTAAGTATTTACAATAATCACTCATCTATTCCCAAGTCTATTTCTTTAGAGAAATAAAGTTGAGGAAAATACTACAGTATTTAAAAATAAAAAATGCGTGTTGAAACCCATAATGAAGACTTTGTGACTCTCAAATAAAAAAATATTTTAATAAATACTATTAAAAGTAAGCTTAGTTCCTGTTGCAGCTAAAATCAATGATCTACTATTACCATAGATAGCACAACTCATTCAGAAATGCTATAAAAAAAAGTGCTGACAAGATCGCTTGTTGGCGAGACGACGTGAGGAGTGGGGAATACACTGCATGCAACTTAGAATGTGACAATGCTAGATCTAACCTATAACCCAACTTTCTGTTTACACTTGCTACTGATTTTAGTTCAGGTTAGTTCAGTCTCCAAATAAGAATATCACAAAACACTAAAAGCACATCAATAATTTCACAAAACCGGTAAACACTCGAAACTCTAGAAAAAAGTTGTCTAAAATGATTGAAACATCGACATGCCGAATCGATGCGGACGTAAATAAATAATAGACCTGGGCAGATCCCTTAATGCACTTTAACATCATGTTATTCACGTTAATACTTTTTTCTACTCCTATACTAGTAAGAACCTATACTTACGCACTGTCTACTGTATCAGTAAAACTCTTATAACACACACTATATTGTTATAAGCCAAGCTGTGCGTAAGGACAGTAACGTAATATATATATATATATATATATTACGTAACAGTTGCGCCATCACATTGGCCATGAGCGGTCAAAATCCTGAAAATTTTCAATACATTTTTTATGCGTCGCCTTGACAACGTCAATGTCTGTATTAACAGAGGCAATTTTAAACGTCAACATTTTTAATTTGTATATTATTTTTGGTTAGTACATAGTTAGTGGTTAGTAGTTAGTAGTATGAGCGACTCCAATATTGAGGGAACGCCCCCAGAAATTGCATTACAAGCTGCTGCCGCGGCAAATAATTTATTACCCGAAAAATCCAGGGAGAGGTACGAAAAAGTATATCAAAAATTTATTGACTGGTGTATTGATAACCATGTGAGTACCTACTCCGAAAATGTTTTACTGGCATATTTCGATAATTTAACAAAAACCTTTAAACCCTCGTCACTTTGGGCGATTTATTCGATGCTACCCACTAATTTAAGCATAAAGCACAATATTGATATTAGAAATTATCATAAATTACGAGCCTATTTAAAGAGAAAATCAGATGGTTATAAGAGTAAAAAATCCAAGATACTCACCGCAATCGATGTAAATAAATTCCTAAATGAAGCGCCGGATGAAGATTTTTTATTTATGAAAGTAGTTTTAATTTTTGGAATTTCTGGAGCTTGCAGAAAACAAGAGCTAAAGAATATAAAAACTACTGATATAGAAAACACTGGAAACACTCTTATTATCAAGATTCCTGATACGAAGACAAAAATACCACGTTCCTTTATAATTTCCGGAAAATTTTATGGCATATGTAAAAACTATATAGAACTTCGAAACCTTATTAAGGACACCAACATTCAACAATTTTTCTTAAACTTTCAAAAAGGCAAAGTAACACGTCAGGTAGCCGGTATTAATAAGTAAGGAGCAGTGCCAAAAAATATTGCAGAATATTTAAAACTGCCCAATGCTGCTTTGTACACAGGTCACTGTTTACGAAGAACTTCCGCTACAATTTTAGTCGACGCTGGAGGTGACTTTATGGCCTTAAAGAGACATGGCGGTTGGAAATCTTCCACTGTGGCGGAAAACTATGTAGACGAATCCATTCTAAATAAAACTATAACTTCAAACAGAATCTTGCACTCCGTCGTAAATCATTCAGCATCTACATCCACATTTAATAAGTTGCCAGACCAGGAAGAAACTACAGAATTTATTCCAACAAATATCATGACAATGAACACGAATCTAATGGAGAAATCAGTTGCTCCAATTATAATAAAAAATTGTCAAAATTTTACCATTAATTATAATAACAAATAAATAGTTTTTATTTTCCATCTGTACCTACATTGTAAATTATAACATTTTCAATAAAGTGTGTTCGTTTGTTTTTTTCTTGCAAAATAAAGCCTATTAATTGTATTTTTTCCCTAAGGTTTATATAGGTAACACGTGCTCTAATTTATAAAAAAAATAATATGAAGTCGTAGAAAAAGTATAGTACACAACTATCTCGAATTACGATACTCGCTAACGCTCGTATCGTAAATTTGGAAAAGTTGTGTGATAGGCATCACCACTCTTGTTATGTAATATACTATTATCAGCGTAAGTTTGGCATATCAAGTGGAGGCGTTGATTTACTTTAAGCTGGAATATCTTCATGTCAATACGTTGATTTGTTATTGTTGTATCTATAGTCAGTAAATCGTTGGTTAGAACATCTAAGATTTTATATGGCGGTAGAGGTATAGGTACTTAGAGCTGGATATAAATGGGTCAAAGTAAAACCGATTCGAAAATTTAGTTTGTTTTGGCTTTATCCTTTCAAGTGTAAATTAAACCTGATGATGGCAAAATATAGTAATGCACTGATCATATTGATTTGTCAGAGATTTTGATTTTAAACATGAAGAAATTGTTGTGAGCTTTTCCAAATGCATATACAAAGGACATAAGGTATTGGGCGGTAAAAGCCTTAATACAGAAGTATTCAGAAATAAAACTTGTCTCACTTAAACGAGTAAAACCAAATAAAGTTCATTGTAATTATCAGCGTAAAATCTCAGTGCGTCAGGCAGAACACAAATTTTAACGGGAAGGTAACAAAGGAAACAAACAAATCCAACCAGAGTATGTTTATTACCCAAATCCTTTGAACTTTATATTATGAAACTCTAGTTCCTCGCTGAGCTCTAGACTACCTTAATATATTAAAGGCAATACATTAAATAAATTAAGGTTTATATCTGGCTTGGGTCTTAGACACTAATCTCGTTATTTAGCAAATATTTTTGTACTCGGGGAATGTCATGTTACTATTTTTCAATACCCCTTCATTTTTGCATTTTAAATAAAATACCTAGGTAAAAAGAAGTTAATCTAGATCATATATCCTTTTTGTAATGATACTGCAGGAAAAATGCTTTATGGTTGGTGTAGGAACTTGAACGCGACCTCAAGAAGGTGATGACATTCCCCAGATAAAAGAATTTTTGAAGAGTGTCAAGAGTTCACGGAACACCAAGCTGGACCACTTTGCTGCAGTGGTTTGACGTATGTTTCTACCATGCACCGCTTGGCATCAATCTAAGCGTTTTAAGTTGTTTGCCAGTTCAATAAAAACTGTCACCTTGTTGTAAAGTAGATTTTCTAAAATGGATTGAATTAGAGAGAACTCGAGCAGCACCGCACTTCTAAATATTTGTGACAATATTTTTCAAACAACTGATGAGAAAAAATCTGCGGCGCTAGTGTTGCTGGAGTTCTCTAAAGCATTCGACACGGTCAATCACACGCTTATGCTCGCAAAACTCAAATATATAGGCATCGTGAGTGCCACAATGCTAAAGTAAAACACTCCAAAATACAGGGCTACGCCGATGATACTCAAATCTATATTGACTTTAAGACTGAGAACTATCAAGAAGCATATTCAAATTTGAATGAATATTTGAAAACAATTGTCGAGTATTCTGAAGCACACAATCTCAATATCAACACTGTACAATCTTTTTATATGATCTTTGGTACTATGAACGATAGTGCTGATTTAGACAATGGAGTATTTCAACCAATCTTTAACAATAAACATCTACCCTTAATCAAGACTCAAAAAATAATTAACATGTTTTAAAAATAATTATATAATTCTCTTAAAATTCTGTATAGTAATAGCTCAGCAAAATGCTGTATGATGCAATAGTCCTGTAAGTGTTTAACAATGGCAACATTATGTATGGCCTATGTTCTGACAGTGTAACAAGACAACATATACAAATGATATATAAATAATGATGATAAGAAAACTGTTCAAGAGGTTTTTTGTAGTAAGTAAGTTGCTTTAATCTAAATTTTAAGCTTAAACCCTTTATCTTTTATAAAACCCAAGTACCACGTGGTAAAAACTACGTATTAAGTAATAGAATGCAAATTTTTCGAAAACCGTCAGAGGAATCGCATCTTATCAAGACTACCGTTTTTGTAGCAAATGAGTTGGTTCATCTGAATTTTGCAATTAGTAAAAAACCCAGGTTCTACGTCCATGGACTGATATTAATCAGAATTGCGACATGGGTTTTTTTGCCCCATAAAGCTATGCCAGCGTACCAATTTCGGCAAAATAGTATGAGCAGTTTTTGAATTAATCCAGAAAAACTATTTAAAAATTTTCACTTCAGCGCCGTCTAGCGCCCAAACTAAGCAACTTTGTACTATAAGGTAAGTTAACTTAAATCGGCTAATTTTGGTCTGAAAAATATGTGGTGGGTTTTTGTGAAGACCTTGTACAGACACCCTGTATACCACTTATCTTATTTGGTCACAATGAAGAATGACCATTTAATTTTTTTATTTGAAAGCATGCAAATAGAAAATTACCTTAAGAGAGTAAACTAAACTACCATTATTTACACACCGACAACAGACTAGATTACTTAACATGGCGGTAGTTTTTTAGTGCAATTAGGGTAAAACGTGAACACCAAGACATTCTTTAAGATTAATTAATTGCCTTCCAGCTGGATGAATAACTACACTGAGCATATAATAAATTACCGAAAATTCATGCCGCTCAAGACAATTTTCGGAACGACAAACCGGCACATCTTTCTCCGCCATTTCTCACCGCAATTCCTGTTAATTGCCGCAGCCAGTTCGTCCTGCTACGGCACTCCCGAAGCAGGAATACAATGCTTCTGGGACGCTGTGCGAAAGCAAGAACTGGAAACCGAGTTAGATACGATCTGCAGGGTCCTAACTTTAATTGGGCTTTGTTTGTGGCAATTTAAGACCTAGGCTTGACCAAAAACGCGCAAATTTTTTGCGGGCTTGACACAAAAAGCCACGAACTTTAATTATTTTTAATGCTTTCTTGCCTGCGTAGTCATTTGATATAATACACTGTGCTAAAAAAATGCCGCGGTACGCTGATATTTCGAAGACGTCGCTTCTGATAAAATAAATATCTAAGGCTTCAACATTATTAGTGACCGCCAGTATGGATTCCGTAAATCTAGATTAACAGGAGAACTTCTCGCTTATGTAACTCACGTTTGGAACAACGAAATAGCACATCATGGGGAGTCCTGAGAGGTAGCACTGGACATTTTCAAGGCCGGTAAAAGGCAAAGTATGGCTTAATTTTGTTCGTGACTGTCAAGCTTTCTTAAAGACCGTTCTCTACAAGTGGCGATGTACAGATTTCTTTCAGACACATTTAACAAAATCAACGCCGGAGTCCCTCAAGGTTCTATATTGTCGCCCACCCTCTTTTTACTCTACATAAACGTGTTGGTGACCTAATAGAAGGCCTAGAACTATTCAGTTAGTTCCTAGGTAGGAAAAACACTAATTCTGGGAAAAAAATTGTGGTTGATCTAGTGGATATAGGAACCTCTTTCAAGATTTTCCTATATTTTGTTCCTTAATTCTAGTAACTTCTGCATATTTTTTTTAATTTTCTCGGTAACAGATTTATGTAGGCAATTAAGTGTCTTATGCAAAGTGACATTTTTTTGATTTCGGCATCGTTTAGGGGATAAATACACTTTTATCAACCTCTGATATGGGCATAGCGTTATGAAAATAAATGTCATTTATTTTTGTAATCGAAAACCGTTAGTCATACGAAGAAAATTCTAGTGACCATAAAGCGCAATTTTGAAAATAATATTTATTTTGAAAAGAAAACGGTGGCGTTTAATTTTTGTCGTTAAAAATATCAAAATAATTGTTAGCGCGGACGCCACTGGTAGAAGTAGAGCAAATCTTTTTTATGAAAAAAATGTGCTATTATGCGTGGTTAGTACCTACTAAAATTCACAATGATATCTAAAGCGGCCTCAAAAATATTAAGGAAAACTTGTTTTTTTATCATAAATTCAATCAAAGATTACCTACTTAAAGTTTGTGTGCACACTTAATTAATTACGGATAATTAATAATTGTTGTAAGTAACAAAATGGCAACAATAGAATAGAAAATGATGCCATTGCGTTACTTTAAGATTTTAAATTATAATAAATGGAAGTGATATACCCGCTTTAAAATCTCTGCTTGTCTTTATTTTGTCCCTGACGTTTAATTATAATAATTATCAATTATGTCCCTTAAAATTTCCAAGAAAGCACTTCTGAAGTCACCAAGATATTTTAAACTTTTAACGAGAAAAGGGCAGTTACTTGTAAATAATCGTCATCCTGAAATTATTGTTTATTCGAATTCTACAAAATTTTAAGGGTGGGTATAGTAAAATGAAATATTTAATGTAAAAGTTTACTTTACTTCTCTTACATATTGCATACTTTTGGTCCGAATTTAATAATTATTTCGACCTCTATTCACTCCAAATTTTGCTATTACGGCGCTACTTTTTTGTGACGAGTGACGCTCTAATATTTCAATAAAGTCTTAATTTAAACACCTTTATAATATGGTGATATACTCGGTATTTAAAAACACACACGACTTTTTAATGTAATTGGGTTAAAATCTACAATCTAAGCCATTCTTTAAGGATAACTAATTGCTCTTGCTGCTTTTCCTGTGGATAATTAACTGCTTTAAGCATAATAATAAATTATCGAATCTTCCAGACAATTTCTGCAAAAAAAAAAACAAAAAACAAACCGTTCCTGTTAATTGCCGCACAAGCTCGTGCTGTTATGGTGCAGGAATACAATGATGCTGATAAATGTTTTATGAATACAAGCACTGAAACCAAAGTAAGATACGATCTGCAAAGCGCTAGGGTTTATTTTTCAAAATTCAGGATCCGGATGTGGCACAAGATTGTGTACAGGTCAGAATAAATTCGTTGTTACGAGCGTGCAGAAAATACGTTTTCTGCACCGATTTTAGTATTGAAAATCAACTTTTACCACACTATGCTTTAAAGTTTCACACAAAAAAAACACCTGTATAGAAGGTGTACAAATAGTTTGTTATTTTCTCTTCAAAAAAGCATTCTTACAGTTACTGATGCTAAACATGAAAAGGTAAAAATAAAATACGCAAGGTATGCTGATGTGCATTTAATTTTTGGAAAGCGCTTTCCAACCCTTCAAAGGCAAGAAGACTTTATGCTGAAAGATTTCCAGCTAAGACATTGTCAAGTCCAGGAACCTTTCATAGGGTTCATCGGAGCATAATTAATTTACATTTTTTTATTAAAATACAAAAATAATGAAAATGTTTAGATGGCATTTTGGCAAATGTTCAATATGGGCTCTACGAACTTCAATACATTTTAAGATTTAAGAAGTAGTCCATGGTCTGTGGTTATGTATTTTAAAGGGAAATGAAAGTCTGTCTTTACCACCAAAATTTTTTTAATATATTAACTACACTACACCCTAGATTTGGGTATCGAGGGCATATATATGGGAGGGATTCACCATATGCGTTAGATGCTCAATATACATTCAAGTTTGAAAATTGAGTCGGACTAGTTTCGACCTTAGAAAAGATCATCATCAGCAACTCTATATAATTATAATGTATACAAGGTAAAACACATTAGTGGATAGTTCAATGAATGTGTGTGCCTGCCCATGGACTTGACTGGGAACGTCCCTTTGGCTACACAAATAGGTTAAGAATAAGGGGTTAATTGGAACACTTGTTGAGTATTGAGTGTATAGGTTTTATATTTATTTGACGTAAGCTAGTAACTGTAAAAAGTAGGAGAAATAGGTCTTAAACAAGTTTGTTTTTTCTCTTGACCCATGCTAGTAGGGAAATGATTTTATTTATTTTCATTAAATATATTATTGAGAGAAACGAATTAGGATTTTGAATTTGTCGTGGTATTCTTTATGGAATAGACTTTTTAAATTAAGGTGGGTTTTTTATTTTTTTAATATAACATTTTTAGACGTCAGATAGAACTAAAGGTTTGTTTTATGTTAAATTTAGGTACCTTTTAGTTCGTTTTTTATTTGTATTTATATTTGTATTTCTCAGTCACTCTCAGAACATCTAACTCATATGGTCAATCCCTCCCATATATATGCCCTCGATACCCAAATCTAGGGTGTAGTGTAGTTAATATATTAAAAAAATTTTGGTGGTAAAGACAGACTTTCATTTCCCTTTTCAATACATTTTCTTAGTCATCGAATATTTTCCCGCTGCACTGCAATAATATTCCGACATTATTACGTTTAAGTCTAAGGGATTTAGGTCTGGAAATCTTTTAGGATGAAGTATTTTTGCCTTCGAAGAGTTGGACCGCGCTTCATCATAAATAAGGTATTAACAATAACAACTGATTTTTACCTGCTTCCGTTTAGCATTAGTAACTTTTGAGTGTTTCGCATATCGTCAGTTTCATCGAAAAAAGTTAAGAGTACCTTTTTTGAAGAGGATTAAATAGAGTATTTAAAAAATCGGCTTTGAGCTCTATTAAGTGACATCGGTCAAGGTTTTGGACCAACGAGTATGATGGCAAGTCCCCGACGATGTAAAACATCTACCAAGTAGAATTTAACGCTAAGAAAGCCCAGGCGGCAGTTTTTTCTATAAGAGTTAATATTGAAGAACCGAATATAGTCATGGCAGGATGCTCGATTCCCTTGGCTTCATCATTTCATTTATTAGGCGTCAGTTCGGATAGTCATATCAGTGGCGTGCAGTGCCATTTAAAATAGGGTGGTCAAAAGAATCGAAAATGTCAAAGGAGCAAGCCCGAAATTTTTATTTAGGTGCCACGCCCAAAACGTTCTTTTGAAGCCTCCAAAAAAGTAGGCGTTAGGCAAAAAAATAAAACTAATAGTACCAGGTAGGTACTTTCACGAATGTTATACGGTAACTTAAACTAGGGCATAAGCTGCAAGCAAATGCTCTGTTTTGCGTTAAATGTCATACTGTTAATGAGTTTCACCAGACAGTTTACACTGTCATCGCACTGGCACTCCATATTAAAAACACTAAAAATATTCAAAAAATCTTTCTTACCAACAAAACTAACTCACAAACAAAACAACAATCCCTCTTGTATGGGTAAATTACTAAAAAAAAGTTACTAATAAGCTTTTAAAACAATTATTAAAAGTGCGGCGCGTGAAATCCCGATCTCACACAAGAAGAGGGCACAGAAATTTATAGGAAAACTGAAATTATTGATAATTAATTGCGAGCCGGTGCGGTGCCGGCATTGTCTTATCGGGTTTCAGTTTCTTACAAAATTGCATCGCATTATTAAATTATTAATGCCCAAATATTAATAAATTTAGGGATACCCGATGTACTGTAACTTAATCTAGAAATAAACGCTATCTAACCAATTACTAAAGGGTAAAAATGATGTCTATGAGAATATTAATTAATGAAAGCACATTTTGGCAACGGTGAATCCAGTCAAATTCACTCATCGTTTCTTCCGCGTCGGTGGGAGTCGTAAGTCGCCGCATGGCTTCTGGCCCGTCTTTTTTCTTTTTACGTATCGTTTCATTTAGCTGTCTTTTTAAGCACTGCTTTTCACTTGCATATAAATCCAGTATTGGCGGTCTAAATGCATGCCTCTGATTTGTTATGGGGTGCTTTTTAATGTAAGCGGATTGCGATTGAGGGCGGCGAATATTATTCCGTTTAATATACGTAGCGTTATAAGAGTGTTAGACTGTGATGTTTTTCTATGATATATTTAATATTTTAATTGGCGCTTTAAACAAACTTTTTAAATTTTCATTATGCTTCCTAATCGAATTATGATTTATATTATCGGAATTAAAATTAAATGGGAAATAAAAAAAAATATCAAAACGGTAGGCAATGCATTTGTGCTTTCATTGTATGCACGCCACTGAGTCATATGTATTGGCATAGTCACGTTGCGTTCATTGCTAAGGGGGCCTCGCAGAGGCTTGGAATACTTTTTCAGACTAAGAACCTCAATATAACCCAACAACTTGTGATGCTCTATAAAGCCCAAGTTCGACCATCGCTGGAATACTGTTTGCATATTTGGGGCTCCTGAATATACCCTGAGATTGCTAGATTCCATTCAAAGAAGAGCCATTTGCTTGATCGGTGACCATGATCTGACAAACAACCTGGAAAGCCTTGAACTTCGAAGGCATGTTGGCGATTTTAGTCTATTTTACAAATATTTTCATGGCAAGTACTGAACTGAGGTTGCTCGCATGATTCCACCCAGAGGGGTGCATAGTGGAAATACAGAACGAGCCACTGCAGTCCACTCGTACGTGGTTCAGCTTAGTGTCCCTCAAACAAGACCTCCCTGAGGCCGTGTTCCCCAACGACTATAATCTCTAAACATTCAACACCAACGTGAATAATCTCCTGCGCACACGCACCGCTCGTAGAGCCCCATAAACGAATAATCCTGCAGTGCTGTCCCTTATCATAAAAAAAAATATAGAATTGTTTAATGACTCGTTATGGCCTCTATAAGATATTAAAATTTTATTAAATTATAGAAGTTGGTTCGAAAATTAGAGCCAAGAAAGTAAATCGCTGGGTACCCCTTTGGGTCCCTGTATCTCCGTCAAGGGCACTTTAGAATTTTTTTCTATGACAAATTAGGGGTATTTTGACCTCCTGTATTTGCTCCCAAGAAATTAGAAGGTACTCACCGGACACCTTGTATTACAAGTTCCAGTTGCAGGCAATGTTGTCATGTTACCAAGAACGCAATATTGCTTTTCTGAAAAGCGGTAAATTGAACTTTAAAGATGAATTCAAGAGTTCAAATGTGGAAATTGAAGAATTTATGGATGATCAAGTCCCGGATGATTGCTGCAGAATATGTCAAAACTGAGTTAAAAGAATACGACACCTTTTATAAATGGAGCCTACGAAAGAAAATTGTCAATTTTGAAAAGAAAGATGTTGTGTGATTTACTATTCTGAGTTGTCTGCAACTTGCCAAGCATCTACACTATAGTCAAAGTTTCTAATGTTGAATACAATGCTTAAGCTAAAAAAATGTCGACATGACCAGATATTCCAATCTGATCGCTTTATTGAGCAGAAAAATGGTCAGTTAAGTCCACAGAAAAGCTTCTAACTAATGCCTCTGATGACGTCTAAGTTCTTATTAAAGTAGCCACAGATATTGGGATAGCAGGAGAATGTAAGCGGGAAGAATTGACACGTTTGTTCATCGAAAACATTCAGAAGGAAGATTCAATGATTTTGCTCAAAATACCCGACAATAAAACGCAGACCAGTAAAAGATTTGTGATTACTGGAGAGAGAAACTTAAATTACGTAAGAAAATATGATTCGTTACGACACGCCTACACTCCTCACCCTTACCAAAATTTTTTCGTTCAGTATGCAGTGATCCAGTGCGTTATACTGCAGTATACTGGACACTGCTATAGCCGTTCTTCTGCGACCGCACTTGCATATTATGCTGGGTTGAGCATCACAAATTGCAAGTATTCCAAGGAATGCGAACTCCAGATTTTTAAAAACGCAGGAACTACTGTCAGTGGCTTATCCAAAATTCATTGGAAAGCAATGATTTATTATACCTAATTTTTTCTTCTTCTAATAAAGCCTGGTTCCACCTCAGTATGTAAATTCCCGGAATACATGCATGTGGAGTAGTGAAAATCCCCACTTTTTTGTAGAGCTCACATTGGTGGCTGGTTGGCTGTTTCCTGAATAAGAATTATTGTTGGTCCTATTTTTCTTCAATGACACAGCTACAGCAGTTTTCAAACAGACATTGAATTCTCACTCAGATCACCTTGTTTGACGGTGAACTTGTTAAAAATTTAGAACAGTTACAAGAAGCAATGAAAAAAGAACAAACAAAAAAGTATTCGCAAAGAAAAGTCTGCAGCAAATAGAAGTAAAAGCCAACAAAGGCTAGCTTAAGAAGTCAACAGTACAGAAGACAAGAAAGGATTATCCAGGAATGTGGTAACATTTCCGCGGAGATGCTGATCAACGCTGTCAAAAGTATGAAGAGACGTGTGAATTTATGCTTGAAACATGGCGGTGGCCAATTTCAGCAATTTCTATAATTTTTATTTTCCTTTCTCTATATTCTTACTTTGTTAATATTGTAAACAACAATAGTAAATTTGTATTTGTTTACTTAATTTAATATTCGTCAGTTTGGCCTATCAAGTCATAGTGTGAATTTGAGACAATTTTAACCTAGTTTTGGTTAAATATGACATACCATTCAAGACCACAATCGATGAACGGGATGCGTGGAACAACAAAACACCAGATACTTCTGGGGCAATAATCTGGTACACAGACGGCTCAAAAACCAAAGACCTTAAAGCGCCAACATGCAATAAGGTGGCATCAAGACTGGTATAGAAATGAGGTAAGAAAGAGGAACTAGGGGCCCTGAAAAAAGCTAACAAAGTAATACTACAATGGGTACCAGGACAGTATTACAGGAAACGAAAAGGCTGACGAACTTGCAAGAAAGGGGTCGGAAAGAACATTCATTGGTCCAGAACCGGCACTCGGAGTACCAAGCAGTATAAGATGTCATAAAGAAATGGACAAGGAACCAATCTACTGGAACAACAGACACACTGACAAAAATGGATTTATTTCTGACCGGTATATTATTAGCTTATAACGTCTTAGTTACGCGGGAATTATAAGGGTCATAACTCTCTTGGGATATTAAGAAAAATTTGACATAAAATCAAACGATTGACATCTAATGTCAATTTGATTGACATCTATTGAAACATTTATTTATTCCACTTTAAAAATAAACAAAATGTTACTAAAATCGGTCAGAAATAAAATTATCTATGTATCACTGGAATTATAAGGGGCTCAATTACCTCGGGCAATTGCTGTCCCTCGGGCCAAAGGCCCTCGGGACGTAAACTTTGCCCTCGGTAATTAAGACCATTATAATTCCCTAGATACATAAATAACTATTACCTATGTCGTAGGTTGCAGAATTACAGCTACTTTAACGCACGTTTCTATGGTATTCAAACTGAGCCTACGAATTATCAGAAATTATTTAAAAAAGCTACAATAACTCGGCTTCTTTTGGTTCACCTCAACACAAAAATATCAACATTTTAAACACATTTGGGATTATCACAATCCTTCATTTTGTAACTATTTTATGAGTTACCTGACCTCAGTTTTTGGATTAGGAAAACTTACTAACTGATTTTAAAGTGCCGTTTGGCCCAGACGTGCATTATATTAACTCATTACCATGTGTAAATTATTTTGAGTTGAAATAAGTCCTGAAGACTGCTCTAAAAACCCATGTCGAGGGTAAATCACCGATCGAAAGGTCACGGAAAGTTCCGAATTCGCGCTTGTGCCGATTTGGCGCGGTAACTTCATCCCATTGTTATTAGTACCTCTTGCACGTCGCGTCGTCATGGACCACATAACTGGACTTGCTATCCGCGCAATCGTTGATCGGAGGGATCTCTTTTTATGTTTGTTAACAGTTTGTTCTCATACCGGTGCGTGAAAATGAAGATACTCCAACTTTAGGACAGAAAAAACCTATAGTCGTTAAGTAAGCTAGAACAACTGAAAGGTCCAGTTTTGATAGCTCGAATCATGAGTTAATCTAGCCCGAGAAGTAACGCATCACAATTCCCATATTAGTCTCTGGCAGCTTAAACAATGAATTGCTGCAGCCCACGTCGCATGTGTTTGTCAAATCCAGTTACGATTAGCTAAGCTAGCTAGCTAAAACAACCCATCTTCAGGGCTGTTATAACTCATAAACAGTGATTTGATGCAATTTCTGCGTGTCATTGGATCGAAAAAGGCAACAAATACTCGGCTAACCAATACTAGAACCAGAGGATATTCCGACATTCTCCCCAGTTGACCTACACAGACTAGTGCAAGGAACTGGACTAAATTAGTGGTTGTGAGAACAAACTAGGGTGAGCACAATGAGCCGAACCTGGCCGAAGTACATCCGACACTCGGACGGCCCTCGGAAAAAAAAAAGAAAGCCCTAGGTTTTTTAGTAAGTTCAAAATAAATATTACTGACGTTTTCTAGTATTGATAGTTATAAATTATAATGGATTCCATTAGCATCTTAAGTTTAACAAAATAAACATATTTTATACCTATGCCCGCTCCACTATTTGTTAAGTCTTTTACCCAGCGACAAAAAGCGGGAGAAAATCACACACTTGACTTGCAATGTAACAAATACCATTAGAATCTTATTTTAAATGAGGTTTTCGTTTATTTGACATCCCCCGCTACACTTTAATAAAAATAAAGCTTCACTGTAATTTGTCAACGTAAGTCGTACAGATAAATTCGTTGTAATTTTAAACTTTTATTCCAAAAAGCCTGCAAAAAGCGGCGCTATATATTTATTGTTGCCTCGCCAGCACAACGCTAAATGGAAATGTATTGCCTCGAAATGAGGGCGTAAGGAAAATCTCTCTTAGTTTCACTGCCCTGCCCAGTAGTATTTTTTGTTCCTAACCTGATGTTTTAGTGCTTTCAAATTGTAAAATTTAGTATAATGCATACTATATCCCAGTTTATTGCGGTTCAGGAAAATTATCCATTGAGAAACAGTATATTATTATTAAAGTATACCGGTTATGCATGCCTTAGTTGAAAAGTCAAGAAGTACTAACGACGCCGTTTTTGCATTTCTCGAGAGGCTGTATTTGGGGTTCAATCATAAAGAAGTGGCGGCAGCGGTGTTCTGCGATTTGTTAAAAGCTTTTTGACTGCGTCAATCACAGAATACTGCTGTGGAAACTGAAGATATATGGGATAAGGGGAATAGCTTTAGAGTGGTTTCAATCATACTTGTCTGGTCGATATCAATCAGTAAATTTTAACAATAATTCTTTGGATCGATTGGAGGTTACATCAGGAGTGCCGCAGGGTTGTGTCCTCGGCCCTCCACTGTCTCTATTGTACATTAATGACTTGGTGGGAGTTAATATTAAGGGCAAATTTACTCTGTTTGCAGACGAAGCAACAATACTGTGGGTGGGCAGAGACTTACAGGAGCTCGAAAACAATATAAAGAGTGATCTTGCAGATAGAGAAGATAAATACATGGACTGATGCAAATCGTTTGACTCTCAATATTGGAAAAACCAACATAATGACTTTTAAGTGTAATTTTAACGAAATTACGCTGGGCATTCAGGTACTAAAAAATGAAAATGTAAATAGATTTTTGGGTGTATATATAGACAACAGGCTAAAATTTCAACACCATATTACTTACCTCAGCAGAAAGCTGGCTTCTAGCTGCTACGCCGTTAGAGTAGGGCAAAAATTAGAGATTCTAGTAGACCGCTTTTTGTTTCTCATAAAATCTTGACACCACCTTGTATATTTCTACTAGAAATTACTTGCTTAATTCTCAAAAGATTCAAGAATGAATTAAACCTTACTTCGGTAAATAACACTCGCCAGTTATATAGGGTTATATTTGCCGATACCTAACTCTTCTCAAACTAAAAATTCAATCATCTATAATGGAAAGAAAATATTTAATCACCTCCCACTTAAAATTAGAAAAGCTCAAACCAGCGTAAAATTTAGAAGGGAGGTGAAATCTCTCTTGGTGTGCAAAGAATACTATACAGTTGAGGAGTTTTTCTACGACCGCTTTAATTAAATTGATTTTGTTAGCTACTTGATTATTTTTTTGTTTGTGTCCTCTCTTATTTCATAGTACTACAGTTCGTTGTATTTTTGAATAGATTATGTTTTATGTAACAGTGGGTAATGTGTTAAGGGAGCACCTATACCTATAGCTATTCTGGAAATGACTTGATACCCAAATAGTAATATCTATATTTTCTATTGTAGTATTCACGACCTCTATATTGTCATATATTTTTAAATTGTTACACTTTGTATTTTATAATGTTTTTATCTGGCAGCTTTGTAGAAGAGAACCTATCTTCTTTATACAAAAAGCTACTTTTGACTGTGACTTTGACTAAACCTATGTGCCAAGTATGAATATATCTTAATGAGCAAATCCTAACTTATTCAATTAAATGTGGTGTCAAAATTATGAAATTTTCATAGTTTAGGTAATAGGTACAGCAAACACCAGCAAACAATTTCTATGACGCTAAATTTTTAAAAATTGACAAGTAGATAGTTAGCACAGTTCTGGGACGCCTATTTTAGAACAGACCCTGTTTAAAACACCCCTGCTTAAAACAGGCCATGTTTGTGGAACAGGCCTTGTTTAAAACAGCATTGTTTTGAACAAACTCTGCTTAAAACAGACCTTGTATATAACAGCCCTGGACGCTGTTTTAAATATGACTGTTTTAAACATGGCCTGCTATACGCAGGGCTTGTTCTAAACAATGCTGTTTTAAACAGGGTCTGTTTCAAACAAGCTCTGTTTTAAACACAGTCTTTTTAAGCAAGGTTGTTTAAAGCAGGGGTGATTTAAACAGGATCTGTTTTAAGCAGGGTCCGTTCTAAATAGGGCTGTTTATAATGGTAGGGGGATAGTGATCAGTGATTCTGGTCACAGAAATGTGCTAATTATCTACTAATTATCTAAGAAGAATCCAATTTTTTTTTAAACTGGTATATGAACCAATGAAAACAAAATCCATCAAAACCCAATTAAAATAGTATGTAAGGTAAGTAAGATACTTGGAGCTATTAGAAGTTCAAATATTACCGGCAATTAGAGCAAGATTGATGATAAAGTAATTTCAAGTGGCGGACCAGTAAATTGACCCCCAATATAACCCCTCTAAATTTTTATTTATGGGGTGCATGTAAAAAATGAAGTAAATGAGTTTCAACCCCCTGAAACTATACAAAAATTAGAATAAAGTGTGAGGTATGTGTTTACCAACATAAATGGCAACAATCTTCGCAGGGTCAAGAATACTGTGTTAAAGAAAGTGTAAAAAAATTAATAAAATCGACCAAAATCTCGAATAAGTATAGTAAGTTATTATTATAACACTTATTATTCATATTGCTTTTTCAGTTTTCTTTAATTTTTTATTTTATTATTTGATATGTTGATATGAAATTTATAACGATAAGAAAACAGTTATTTATGTATTAAGGGCATTATGAAGATGTTTTTGCCTCCGAGGGTATAGACATCAAGTAATGCCCTTGGTACATACAATATTTTATGTCCTACTTCAGATAATTCCATGTTAAATGAAGAGAAAATTCAAAATCACGAAAGGATTTTTACCTATATAGTTGCTAAATAAACAAAGGTAATAAGTGTTCATTGTTGTGCTGTGTCAAAGTCAAAACTAAAATTCATATAAAATAATGGATTTTCCGTTGATTCCGGATAGAATTGCTGTGAATGCTGCCAAAGCTTTGGATAATCTTGTCCCAAAGAAGTCTGAAGACGCCTATGATAAGGAATATCAAAGGTTTGGGGATTGGATGAAAAATAATGATGCAAAAATTATCAACGGGATATTTCCAGGAATTGGTGTGTTAAAATTGCTGTTGTAAATTATATTAAAATACTAATTATGTATATCGATTATAGTCTGGAACATTCACTCCTAATTTCCTATGGACGAAATATTCAATGTTAAAGAAAACATTATTAGTTAATAAAAACATAGACATTGCAAAATATTGCAAGTTAGGCCAGTATCTAAAGCAAGCATCCAAAGGATATGAAGCGAAGAAATCAAAAATTTTGACTCGAAAAGATGTGCTGAAATTCATCCGTGAAGCTCCCAATGAAGCTTGCCGCCTCCAAGAGCTAGTTAATATTTTGGTTGAATATATTATAGTATAGAGGATAGAGGATCCGTAGTAATAGGTAATATTCCCGATACAAAGACCAATAAATAGCGTGTCTTCACAATTATTGATGAGAAGAAGATGGGTTGTTTAAAGCTACTGAGAACGTATTGGTCTTTACACCCGACGAACTGCAATATCAATAGATTATTTTTGTGTTACCGTAACGGTCGATGTTTTTCACAGCCAGTTGGGAAGAACGCCATAGGCAAGATTACTTCCATTATTGCGAAATACCTGGGTCTAAGCGATGCGGATAAATATACTGGTCATTGTTCGCGCAGAACCTCTGCAACTTTGTTGGCGGACGCGGGGGCAAACATGACCACATTGGAAAGACATGGCGGTTGGCAAAGTTCAGCTGGGGTTGAGGGATATTTGGAAGACAGTATGTCTTCTAAAAACCAAATATCCAAATTGATAGCTGGAGTACCATCAACGAGACCATCAACATCAAAAAACGTTCAATCATCGTCAATTTCTGTTGGTGAAAATCACGAAATAATAGAAAACATTGACTTATCAATAGCCGGTAAATTCGTTTTTACTGGGTCTTTTTATAACTGTTCATTTAATATAAATGATAGATAAGTTTTTTCGTTAATAAAAAGTTGTTACTTTGATTTTTCCTATTTATTTCTCTTAATGCTCGAGCGCATTAGAAACTTCCTTAATGCCCTAGGGTATTATATACCACTTAAAGTGTCTGGTAACTATGGTATTATGAAACAATAATATTCGAGTAGGATATAAATAAAATAATGAGTTATAATGTGACATTCTAAACATATTTAAAATCTCACTAAACTTCCCTAAGGCGTTATGTCATTGACGTGTTGCGAGAAAATTCATCAACCGTTTCTTTGTATTCTATACTTTTGAAAATCCCCATACATGTAGGACCAATATTGGCCACACTGTACAGCCTAATTTAGCGTACGCTACCATGCCCGAAAACGAGCAGCTTTTTTTCTATTCTAAAAGTTTTTTTCAAGAAAATATGCCCCACAAATTTTATAAATTTGTATGCCCAAATTTAATGCTTTCTGTCTTTTCCTGTAAACAAATAATTTTATTGCCCGTGCCTATACAACCAAACATACATGTTTAAAAAGAAGATTCTATTATTGGCCACAACTTGCCAAGAAGCGGCTAAAACTGCATATGAATCTTACGTTGCTTTTAGTGTATCTTTTTAAAGGCAATGTAGGGCCAGCAATATAGTAAGAAGAAGAGACTGGTATATTTTAATTACAAACTACATTTGACTTTGCATGGATCATTAGAGAGGAGACTAATTACAGTTTCACCAAAAAAAAACCTCAAAACATCGTTTCAGCAACGTTATCGCAATTATAACAAATTGTCAACAAGCACGTACCGACAATTTTCAGTTGCAGGAAATTATTATTATTATTCCAGTTGTATGACAAAGCTTGCGCTCGGTAATAACTACAAACGACCACTGGTAAATTGGGTAATCACACCGGCCGACGATATTTTAGACTTCAACATTTTGATAGCTATTAGAACATGAAAAACTGCATGCAAAAATAACAGCCTAACATGTCGTTTTTTTAATTCCTTTTAATCCGTGATCAACAAGTGAAAACAAAAAAGAATGCATGCGAGAAACAAAATATAATTTCTGTAAACCAGCTAAATCCTGAATGATTAACCTTTCCTATTTCCGATAGGAAAATTAGGTGCATAAAATCCTATTTCAGGAATTTATTGTAACAAACTCCTAAGAGGTCAATTCGGACTCTGTAATAAATCATAATTTTAATATAATTTTATTTTTATTATATATTTGTTTACAATTTTTACTGGAACATGACCTTCATTTTCTTATTTTATAATATTGAAGATGATCCAAACGTTTTAGGAAACATTATTTTTACAGACGAAGCAAGATTTAGTAGTACCTACGTACAATATTGGCGCCGCCTTTATTTGCGTTGGCCAAACATAAATTGTTTACTGTATTTCTCCATAGATTGCGTGGTTCAAAATATGTCAGTTGAAATAAAAGGCTTTTTCTCACACAAAATATATCTATTTACTTCTGTTATATCGGTTACTCACTGTTACATTTGGTCTGCGTAGCAGCAAATACGGTTCTACTGGTACAACTTAGCATGGTAACTACTTACTTCAATAAATCAGCTACATATTCTAATTCACTATTTACAAACAATAATATTGTTTCTTAAACCTTCAAGAATTTATCGCATAAATTCCACGAACTTGAGACTGCTTTTTACAATAGATAAACAATTACATTATTATATCTTCGGGATGTACCTCCGCGGATTGACCGAACTTACTTCAACAGATAAACGGGACTCGAGTTGGGATGTAGTAATCACATTATTACACCTTCGGGATAGAACTCCGTGAATTTACCAACTTATTTTATGGATACCATAAAATCAACGAACCTCGCTCTAAACACCGCGAGAGAACCGTCTGCTTTCCATAAGGCTTTACACGGAACTCTACTGACTGCTTCCAGTAACGTAGGCTTAAAACACTATTCTGTCTGAAACCAAAGGAAATGTAGCTATGAAACTGAATTCAATAATCTATCGAACCCCTATCCGTTTTCGGTCTAGAGCTTTCGAGAACGTAGGAAGAGGACGCTGTTTCAATTTACACGTAAGTATATCTAGTTGGCTACCAATACAACCCTTCTTTATCGCGGTTGTGCTACTCAACTACAAAATCTTCATCTGTCTCAAACCTTGCTTTTTGTCACGTACCTTGAATCAGGTTGTTGTTGTAGACGGCGAATATTATCGGAAAGACTGCAGACAGCGGCGTTGCCGTACTTTTTCTACTTTGAATTAATACTTTTTTTTTTGTTATTGGATTATGCACTAGATAACTGACCGTTCCCCAACACAATGCATGTTAATTCATCAACCAGATTTCCTCAATATTCATCTCCTATAATTGACTATGTTTGTTCTAATAAAAATAATGTTAAATGTGAAGCAGTAAATACTTATTTATCTGACAATAAAGACATGTTATGCGAATTTAGCTGTCAGATAGGGAAGGTAAATACAGGTATACAGGGTAGCCCAAAAATAATGTTACGATTATCAAGATAATTTTTTTAAGTATTTCAGTTTTGAATTTTGCATTTGAATTCTAAGTATGTTTTATGTACATTGTCGTAAAGAACGTCCTTTCCCTATCTCTAATAGTTTTTGAAATATTTTGATATTTTGAGATTTAATGTCCTCGTTATAGCATCTTTTTAGCCATGGAAAACAAAAGAAAATAATGGCAGTGGATGACATTAAGAATCAGATCAATGTAAAAATTAAGCCTTTTTACTGTAAAGTTTATTGTCCAGTCATTTTATAAGTTGGTAGGTACTCAAAATGAATTTTCCAAAAAATGAATTAATCGATATGATTTATGTTTTGGGCGAGGCAGATAAAAATTGTCTTTTTGCTGAACGACTATGTAGGATAAAATATCCCGAGCGGCGAACACCCAGTCCTCGAAGTTTTCAAAATTTAATGTAAAGGTTTGATTCCACAGGCAATGTGGAACATCAAAAACGTAAAGCTGTTAATAGAATAGCTACAAATGGTGAGAAAGAACTCGAAATACTGTTACACGTCCAGGAGAATCCCCTAGTTAGTAGCCGTAAGTTAGCTTCGCTCGGTGATACGTCACAGACAACAGCAAACCGAGCAACATGCAAGTATAAATATCATCCGTACCTTATTGAGTTACATCAGGAACTTCACGATGAAGATTTTCAAAGGCGTGTAACTTACTGCCACTGGTTACGCATCCAAATTGAGGTAAACAGACATTTTTTAAAATTTATAATGTATTCAGATGAGACTAAATTTAGAAGTAATGGTGCTGTTAATAGACAAAATATGCATTATTATGCAACGGAGAACCCACACTGGGTCCGAGAAGTTCAACACCAAAACCATTGGTCGGTTAATGTGTGGTGCGGCATACTTCACAACTGAATTATAGGGCCATATTTTTTAATGAACATTTAAACGAACATAATTATTTACTTTTCTTGCAATAGACATTGCAAAGATTATTGGCAAAAGTCGACTATGATGAACGTCAAAATATGCGGCTCCAACAAGATAGTGCCCCTCCCCACTTATATCGTGAAGCAAGAGAATATCTGGATCAGCACTATCATCAAAGATGGATTGGCTGCGAAGGTTTCGTTGCAGGGCCACCAAGGTATTGTGATCTTACCCCGTTACATTTTTTCCTGTGGGGCTACATAAAAAATAGGGTGTATGTCACACCACCTACGATAAGGCAGGACATGGAGAATAGGATTAGGGATATCTCTCAGACAATAACACCAGGTATGTTATCCAATGTTTGGGGAAATGTCATCAGAAGGATTGACAAGTGGATTGAACAATATTTGTTAAGAAGAAACTGAATTGGGGAAGGGACAGTTATAATAAAATTTCTATATTTTCATTTATTTTCCATGGCTACTGTGATCCATTGACCAAAGATGCTATAACGAGGACATTAAATCTCAAAATATCAAAATATTTCAAAATCTATTAGAGATAGGGAAACGACGTTCTTCACGAAAGTTGAAGAGTTTATGACGAGCTACAAGATGACAGAAAAATATATAGGGTGTTTCATTTATTAATAGTGATATTTTTCAATCAGAAGTTTCCTGAGTTTGGTCCTAGAACACACCCTGTAAATGAGACGTCCAATATTTTATAGTGAATATGTTTTTTTGACTTTAGAGTCAAAATTAAGTAGCATTTTTAGAACAACGAGATGCTTGCAAACGCAAAATTTTCATTATAAGTCGAATTATCTTAAAATCTTCTTGTATTAAATCATTAATAAAAATTTATGAAAAAATACGTAGAATTAATAAATTTATTCAAATATAGGGTGTCCCATTAAAAAAAATTCAACTTTATGACACCCTACTTTTTGGGCGCACCCTGTATAATAGGGCGGAGTGAAAATAGCCGAAATCAAAAAATTTTGGAAAATGAAGTTGCCTGCATACGCAATAGGTGCCTTTTAGGGTACTTACCAACAGAAAAAAATATGAGTATCCTACGACAAATTCTTTGGCTGCCGAAATGACCTTGAAAGTTTAATAAAACAGGAATTTTTAAAAAAATAAAAAATGCAGCTCTCTACTTGTTTTCTTTTTTAACAAATTAAGAAAACAACCCAGAACTCACCACGTGGAGGTGGCTGCATGTCGAGTTCCACCCTAACCCTCCCACCCCTACAGAAATTTATTTTTTTTGGTCTAAAACTTTAATAAACTGTTTTTTTGTTTCAAACTGTGGTAAAATTTTTTTGATTCAATGCGAGCTTTTATGAACCCGTCTCGTGCTTCAGACCCAAAAACTGCTATAGAAGCTTCTGTTACTAGTTTTATACACCTTTCGACCGCCTGCGAATGGCAACGAAATTTTAATAAGGGTATTTCATCCGGAATCACACAAATCATACTAGTTAAATTTTCGTCTGATATTCCCATTGTCAAGGGGGGTTCACTTATACTAACATTCTGCCAATCAATTAAGTCTACATAATCTTCACAATCAAAATTTAGTTCATTAACTCGAAATATTCGAACGTCCTCGGTTTTGACCGATGATTTTCTACATTTTAAAATTCTCCTTAAAGCCAACTCTCGAATGAATTTTCTGTCATCTGCTATCATTGCTATTAAAAGATTTTCCGCGTGAGCATAATATCCGTTTCTCTTTATTACAGGATCTATAACTTTTTTAAGGTGGCAAGGGAGGTATCGAGATCTTCTAATCATGTTGAAAAGATGTCTAGAACCATCTTTACAAGACCAACTGCTCTTAATTTCAAACCAACATACGGCATACACTTTAACTATAAATTCAGCTAATATTTGAAGGTTTTCAGATGGTTCTTTGGTCGCAACATATAACCTCAAAACTCTGTTGGCTGTTGTAAGCCATCTGGCGTGTGACATTTTTCCAGGTGATTTTAAAGCCAAATCTTCTCCCAAAATTCCATTACAGATTCCTTGACATATCTCAAACATGTATTTTTGATCTGTACTTAACGTTTCCACATCTATTGGAGGTAACACAGTTTCAATTCTTTTAAACTCTACTACAGGTAAGCTCTCGCATGATTCCAGAGATTTGCCAATTTGCCCCGAAAACCCACTTGGTCCGGAAGTTTTTCCATCCAAATAACTCATTAAGTGACGTAATGGTAATTCGTTCGTGTGAAGCAAGCAAACCAACCACTGTAACGGCTTCATTAAATCCGATTCTAGACCTCGAATTACTCCATTTTTTGAACCGGTATTTACCACAGTTCCGTCACAACCTATAGCCACAATTGTATTTATATCAGTATTTTTTTGTAAAAACTGAAGTATTGAAGTTTTAATTGCTTTTGCACTTCCAGATGTTGGACTTACGTGTCCGAGATATCTTGATCCGGGTTCAGAAACTAAAACATAATGTTCCTCGGTAACAGTTTTTTGATAGTATTTATTCCCTTTTTTTTCTTTGACCAAGGTTTTGTCCCTACGTCCATCAAAACAGATTCCTTGCACTTAGGAGGGTCCCCAAATATTTTTGTTAGTTTAGCGCGACTTTTAATTCGTTCTCTGCGTATCTTACTACGATCTACTATTTTTGAAGGATCGGTGTCTGATATAATCCCAACGTCTTTTAGAACCGCACTTACTATTATTGCCGCAGAACGATCGGAAATTCCAGTCCGGTCACATGCTTCTGCTAAAGTTGGCAAATGGAGTCGCATTTGGGAAGAAGATGGAGTATTGCCAGTCCCTGAACTTGAATGGGGACCCGGTCCTGAAGGATCCATTGCCTTGGAAGTACATGGAATACACCCAAGTTCGTTTGGCTCACGCTTTTCCATTATTTGAAGCTCACTTTTCTTTAACTTCCTGGCTAATTCCCTGGATTTTCTTTCGTGTGCTTTTTGATTTTTTTTTGTGGTCTCAATATCTAAATTGCCGATTGCCATTTTTCGGTTTGTTCTTTGATCTAAAAGGAATTGTCGCTCGGCTATAGGTATTTTGTTTTTGCACTTGCAAGTTGAAAATTGTTTACATTTGCAGGTAGCAATATCAAAAAGTTTTGTCTCTGCAGACTCTCTAAATCTCTGTACTATTTTATTGTAATTATCCTTATATTTGGATTTAAGACTCTTCTTAATTTTTCGATATTTACCATTATACTGCTTTATTTGATTAAATATTTGTTGGTCTGATACCACGGAAATCGAACTTTTCTTCCATATTTCTTTGATGTCTTTTACTAGCTTTTTACAAACGTCACTTACACTGGGTTCTTGTTTATTTTCGTTCAATTTTTCTAACCTTAACCACGAATAATATTTAATAACGTCAGCATATGTTGGTAAAACATTTTCTTTGAAGGGTGTTAATATGCCAAAAATAGGACATGTCGTGTCTTTACGCGTTTTAGGCATTTTATATTATCTTGCACTCGCAAATAGAAAATAAAATGCTCACTATGATTCAAATAAGTATTGTAAGTAAATCACGTGCACGCACTTGCTTTAAAACTGATACAAAGGAGAATGTCGACTGGGATAATAGTAACCGCCCAAAAACAATGTAGACTCCATCCCTTATGTCGGCGCCATACGCAATAAACGGTACTGTTTATGACGACTGGCGCCAGGCATAATAATCGGTACTATTCATGAAGACTGACGCCGCAATTTTAAATATAATATATTACCTAAGACCCAGATGCATTAACATCTGTTTAAAATAATTTATAAATGATTAAAATTTAATTTATTCACAAATAGTAACAAAAACTTAAATAAAAAAAAAAAATTAAATTGCTTAAATTTAGCATGATTTCGGCAGCCGAAGATATTATTTTTGGGAACTCAGATTTTTTTCCCTTATTCTGCCATAAAATAGGCAACTCTTAGGCATACAGGGTTATTAAGTTTCAAAAGTTGAAAAATTCACTCCGCCCTACTGTATAATTCAAAATATTTTTAAAATGTGCCAGATATCAAATCATACCTTAATACAAAAGCTTATTATTGACAAATCTTATCTTCAAGGCATTAAATTACTCTGCGCAATCGTTGACTCACCCGGTACAACTTAAAATAATATATTAAATACTTCAACAGAACGCCACTGACCAAAGGGACGCAGCTTAGTAAAAGAAAACGAATGCGTGTCGCACTTAACGTCAAAGATTAACCAACCCAATAAACATAAGTTGTGGTCCTTTCTTACATCTTATAAAAACGACGTTTCGTAGCTTATAAAATTGGGTTTATTTGAGGATACCGTCCCTAAACCTCCAAGGTCTTATTCGAGACACTGATAGTAGTTGTTGGAAAGTTAAGTAATTTTGGTTAATCTTCTGAAAGTATGTTTTAACTACGCTAGGTAATAGAGTTGGGCTCCATAAAATTAAGTAGTTTTCCCCTTTTCAAAGGTCGTAAAGTTCTTTTAGGGAAAAGTCAGGTTTCCCTTCTGGATTAGAAAGTGAACGGTGAACTTATACGGTTAACTATTTCGAATGGTACAACGTGAGAGTACACTATAATTGACCCTTTGATGAAGAGGTCATTAACGTAATCAAATAGTTGGATCCGAAAATAGCTACGATTGATTAGATATTTACGGAAACTGCACAAAGACAGGTTCTATCTATACTGCATGTTGCAGAGTGCAAAAAGTTTAGGAGCTAATTTACACGCCATTAGTGCGCTTTCTTACTATCCGACCGCTTGTTGACTATTTAAAAGCACACGTGGCTACACTGAGCGAAATATCTAGTTGATATAACCCAAATATGAGTCGTCCTAGATCGACGCGTGTTGCAAATAGGGGATAGCTCACGGCAACTAAATCGAAGAAATTGCATCAAATCACTGTTCATAGGTTTTAATAGCCCTGAAGATGGGTTATTTTATGCACTGAATCCGACTTAAATTTTTGTTAAGCTAAGGCTACCGTAGCTAATCGTAACTGGGTTTGACGAACTCATGCGACTTAGGCGATAATTCATTGTTTAAGCTGCCAGAGACCAATATGGGAATTGTGATGCGTTACTACTCGGACTAGATTACACTACCACTCCTACTTCTCCAAGTGCAATATTATCAACTATTGAATTCATACCTATACACAGGGACGTGCCGTCCATATGGACAAGGTCGTGCGGCGCACGGCGGCGCCAAGGCCTTCAACACAAATTAACATAAAACTAAAAAAATTATCTATGAATACAGGTGGTGAAAATGCATTATCCACCAACACCGACCGACGGTCGGCGACCAGTACCAGTGGTGAAATTTTACTACTTCTCTTTCTGTGGGGGCGCGAAAACCCGCGGAAAATTTTGCGTGTTCGTAATCGATGTAGCAGGTTAATTTTTCATTACTGTCTTCATAAGCGCATAAGACGTATAGAGTGCCTTATTTGCTACTACGTATCTACCGCAATTGTGAAAAATAATAAGGTAAGTAAGTGATTAAGTAAATTAATTAACAGGGATGCAAATAATCCTTTTTTTTTTAATAACTTTTGTTTATGAAACAAATAAGGCTTAGCGTTTATTATTTTTTTATTATTTTATTTAGAGAAGAAAAAAAAATTGTCTGGTTACCAAAACTTGCTTAACAGCCGAAAACGGGAGGAAGACTTGGAGAAAACCAATTTCCAAATTAGTAACTTTTTTTGAAAGACCACATAAGACACTACTTCTGATAACAGTGATTTTCTACATTCAACAAACTAGCCATCAGAATTAGAAAAGCAAGCTAATGGGGATGAAGATCCAAAAGAATTAGATCCTGTTACGTTTCAGTCAGTGAAAAGGTTCAGCGTCATTGGTTGCTATATTCTATTGAAAAAAATGTAGTTTTCTGCTTCTGCTGTAAACTATTTAATGACCCCCAACCCCAACCCCAACAATCCATTGACTTTTAAACACACTAAATTAAGTAACTAAGACGGTTTCGATGATTGGCATCATTTATTTTAAGCGAACATTTGAAAATCCACGAAAAAAGTCAATCTCATTTTTAAAATTTACGTGTCTGGTCAGATTTACTAGAAAGAATAAAAACTAATCTAACCGTTGATTCGGAAATGCAAAACTTATTAAAAAATGAAACTAAGCATTGGCGCAGTGCCATTAAAAAAATAATTTATACTATTCAATTTTTGTCTGAACAAAACTTGAGTTTTCGTGGTCCTAGTAACAAATTATTTGAAAGAAATAACGGGAATTTTTAAAATGTATAGAAATGATAGCAAAATTTAATCCAGTCATGTCTGCACATATTAATAGGTAGATCTCAAAAAAACATTCCACTTTACCTTGGAGATAAAATTCAAAACGAAACCATTAAACTAATAGGTGACAATATAAGCAATAATATTTTAATCGAAGTTAAAGAAGCAAAGTATTTTTCCATATTACTTGATTGTACTCCTGATGTGAGCCGCCAGGAGCAGATACGTTAATTTAGAAAACAATAACGAACAATAAATATAGACATTAGTACTAAAAAGTATAGAGTTTTCTTCAAATATTTCAACGATCCACTATAAGAGAAGGGTGGTAATTTTAGCTCAATATTATAATATTGGTTAAGGGCGTATATCATTATTTCGCACGACGGCGCCGAAAATATTTGGCGCGTCCCTGTCTATACACTCTATTAAAGAATAATAATTATTGACAAAATAGTTTCATCTCTATTTTTAGGTTCTGCTTTTCATGGTCCACCACCAGTAAGGTCTATTTTCTTTCGATCTTCCTACACTTTTTTTCTCCGATTTCTTAAAAGGTTGACATAAAAATGTATTTAATCAAAAATTGTTGGAAGTAGGCATAACTGCTCATATTTAACTCTTTCTAACAATATTTTACCTTTAGAACAAAAGTTTCGAATCAATTATAAGCAGAAACCTAATAGCAAGAGTATGATATTAAAAAAAAAAACAGATAGGCAACCAACGGAGTTCAGAAAGCAGCTCTGATTGGTCAGAAAGTAAAAGTTATTGCCAGTTTAAACAAAGTCTATTTAAATTACACATTTGCCAGCAACTGCGTTTAAAATTTCTCAAGTGTAGAAACTTAATTTTAGAAGTTTGTTTTCAAAGCGGAGCCTTTTTAAATACAGATTAAATTGCTATTGGTGGCACAAATACGCGTTTAAGTTACTTAGACAACAACAAGCCCCTGTCCAAAAGTTTGGATTTGTAACTAAACGTTAAACTAACCAGTTTTCGAAAAGAAAGTATGCCGTGAAACTCCTAAATCATTTTTAAGCAATAAATAACATGAAGGAGTTAAAGCAAGCTAAAATGTGTAAATTTATCAGAAAAAGAAGAACCTAATGTAGTTAGGTATACCTAATATTAAAAGAATATATCTACAATAATCTCCAAATTGGGGACCAGTATTCTCAACAGAAATATGGGTGAAATTCCCACGAAACGAGACCATTCATATCACTGCCTAAGGAGATAACTCGCTGCTTCTACTGTTTTGACAGGGAACGAACAGGAGAAGGGATTATATGAGTCATGTCTGGTTGAATTGTTAGACGACCTAATGAATCAGAGAGAATGAGGGTTCTCTCCTCTGTCATCCCCTAGATGTTGTGAAGGTATGGAGAGATACTGACTATACAGATCATATATACAAATAGATATAAAAAAGTCAAGTTAAGTGAAGGAAATAGAAAGCGAGAACCTGCGCGAGTCCTATGATAATTGTGCATTCAATGCGCCGTATAACGAGGAGCCATGAGGAAAGTCGACCGAACTCTCAACGAAATGTTCAATGAGCACTAAGGGCTGGTTCCACAGTCTGTGGTAACCAAAGAGTGCAGGTAAGTTACGATAACTACCATGACGAGAAACTTGAACTCTTTGAAGACCACAAATTATGATATCAGTCTTAAGCACAAACAATGTTTAATGACTACTCGAAACAGTTATGAAGCTTTTTATTGGACTTGGGGCAAGAGGGGACCACGATTTCTGATAAAAGAACGAGGTAAGGCGACAATTAAGTTGTCGTCTCAAATAAAACCGAACTTAGGGGTTGTTATCTCTATATATTGATAAGCGTGGCCAATGGTGCTTGTCTTTACTACTCTAAGACATTAGTTTTGGGTTGTACAGGACTGATTACCTTAGTCGAGACATTCTTACTTCCGAGATCTGATTTTAAACTAACAGTGAGTTAAACGAATACTTCATCGATTTTAGTTAGAATTTCTGGAATGCTTAGGATGACGATTTTTGTCGACATCTGTTATATCGTTTTAACTAATATTTGTTGTAACTTTTACAATTCCCTTTTTGCGACATGGAAAGCAAGTACACGAATTACCAAAATATACCTAAATTTATCTGCTTTCATAATAACACTATGGGTATAGTGCGTTCAGTGAGTGAATGCGCATTTGTCATTAACCGATTATGGTCAAAATTAGTCTAGAATAAAATAGACAGCGGTCCTCAAACAATTTCTACTAATTTTAGATATATGGGCCGTAATTTAAATTTCCATTACAATTATTTATTTAATTATTTTTTATTTCATAACTATGTAAATAATAATAATAATAATTAGAAATTTTATTATATAAAATGTACATTTAATTGTCAATATCACTATCAGCCCTGTTGTCACTGTCACTATCAGAAGTTATAATAATTGGCCTTATTTCATCAATGACCTGTTCCGAGTCAAAAGTATCTTGAATCAATTTTGCCACGTGGTCAATACATTTTGACCAAATCTCTGGTCCAATTTGTTTTAAAGCTTCATTCCATAAATTTAAAATGCTTTCCTCGTTCGTCGTTTGACATGCATGCTTGTCATAGTAGTTTTTGCAAATTCCCCACACTAATTCAATACCATTAAATTCACAATGGTATGAGGGCAGACGTAAGACCTCGTGACCGTATTTCCCTGCGAGGGAGTCCACTATGTAAGACTTATTCTTACCAGCAGTGTGTACTTTAATTTCGGATAACAAATCTGCTTTCAAAAATATATGGTCGTTTTTTATTTTTCTGGTGTTTAGCCAGTTCCTCATTTCATCTTTGGTGGAACTATTGTTTGGTATTTTTTCAGAAACTCGTGAGTGATATAAAGCATTGTCTAAAATAATGATCAAGGGTTCTTCTAGTGATTTTACATATTCTTCAAACCAGTTCTCAAATATCGCGGCAGTCATATTGTCATGATAGTCCTCCACTTTCTTCGATGAAGTAAAAACTAAACTTGCATCTGGCAAAAATCCTTCTCGACTTCCAGCGTGTATTACGACATATCTTTTTCCATTCCCGGATGAAACCCTTGAATAGCAGTATTTTGAACCATCCTGCCATGAATATTTTGTTTGGTTTCCCTTCGCAAAAATCCATGTCTCATCTAAGAATACCACAGGATTTGAATTCTCGGACTTTAAATTAGCTAGGTATATCCTCAAAAACGACCACCGCTTAGAAACAATGTGTTGTTGCTCACAAAGAATTTTTCGGCTGTTAGTTTTGTGGTACTTAAACCCCAACTGCTTTAAAACTAATGAAAGACTAGTACGTCCAATGTCACATATTTCTCTGTTTCTGATTTTCTCAAGGATCGACTTAAGAGTTACCACCTCTTTCTGTTTGTACATATCATAAATAACTCCTCGGATTTGACATTTAACTCCTTCTGGCAAATCACTGGTTTTCAAACTTAAACGGCGTTTTTTATTTTTCTTTTTAATATGGCCGTCTTTTTCTAAATTGTGAATATTTATCAGAGTTCTTCGTGATATGCCACAGGAATCCGCTGTTCGTTGTCGTACCGCCACCGTAGATAATAAAGGACCACCATTTTCCTTCTCTTTCTTGAAACATTCCTCAACTTTTAAAATAAGACGTCTTTCATTCGGTGTAAGAACATGTTTATCAGTCCCACTCAGTACCTGTACATTATGCATTTAATTGATATAAAAAATTACTTATTGACAAATATTTATTAGAATTAAAATGAATTGTTCCATTTTCTTAGAAGACAAATCGACAAACAAAATACAAAGAAATCCCCAGTCTCAGTCACTACCTGTACATTAAGCATTTAATTAATATAATAGATAACTTATTGAGGGTTACTGGAATTTACAGGCGCCAGGTAATATTTAATGGGCGATTCCCAACTCCGCCCGGCGCCAGGTACACGAGGACAGACAGTACCCATCTCCGCCCCGAAATATTTTCGCTCCCTTATCTAACTACCTAACTCCGCTCCTAATCCTTAATGCGAAATAAAACAAACAAATCAATTAGGAACCTTTAATGTATATAAAATTACAAATTTACACTTTGATTGTACATTGCAGGTAATGCGAATTGAACCAAAAAGGTGGATTAGATGCCGTGTTAGCGCTGTTTAACCAATATACTATATATTATTTTATTACTTTAATACTCTAATCGGATTTTCCCAAACTCGCAAAAATAAAGTAAATACGCTCGGGGCGGAATTGGGGTGCAGGATTAACATACCTGAGAGGTCACTATTTTTGGAATAATTATGCGGGCGGAGTTAGGCACTGCTCTATTTAATTTATGCATCCTTAATCCGATATGAGAAATCACTTAATGAACGGACTATAGTTTAAAATGCTGTTGCTCCTTGTGCTTGGAAATCTGCACGCAAGATAAAGTTGATAATTGTTTCAACTTTATGTTGATTTGCTGAGTTCATGTATATGTAATATAGATACTTGAAGAAGGTAGAGTAAAAATGAATGTGTATTTAATTGGCTTTGCTCTAGTTTTTTTAGATTATTATAAGGCAAGGAAAAGTTGATGCATTGCAATTCTTTGTGTGAATAAAGTGAATATTATATAATAATTATATATAATATTATATCATTTATTGTTAAGACAACCCAAGGCACATTTTCTGAATTTAAAGTTTAAAAATAATTAGCCCAAATGCAACACTTAGGAATGTTTCTGCACTAAACTAACTCGTACAGAGAAGAGCTTTACCAGGCAAGGGAAGGCAGCCACAGAAAAAAGGGCCCCAATACAGACTGCCACTCTTAAATATCATCTTTGATAAATATTGTGGTTACTTCATTGTTTCTTAAAGAAAAATGTAATTATGAAATTTTTTCAATAAGACTATATTATGTATAAATCAGTAATTTTTTCCCTTGATTCAGGAAACTGGCATTGACCACTCTGAGTAAGTCTAGCAGACTGAAACTCAGAGACAGCTACCTACACCTACTACGATGACTGCGCAAGGCCTTATAATGATATACACCTTGTTAGAAATGTACTTCAGGTTAGTTCATTATTGGTCATTGATTCTTACAGGAGGAATGTAATTGACTCATACTATTATGTTGAAAAATAATAAATTATATAAATGGTACTTATTAAAATGTCCCTTACTAGAAATTTACATATTTCGGCACTTATTGTACATTTTTATTTATAACAATTTATTTATTTCGCTAATATATAAAGTAGTTTTATAGATCTTTATATTATGTCATTATTTAGATTTTTTAATTTTTAGAATTTTTGAGAAAAGTTCGGTTGTCTAGTTGCTTAATTTAATAACAACAAACAGGTATCAAGTCAAAGTAGAGAAAGCACGGCAATGTCGCAGTTTACAATCTTTAAATTTATCTACGGTGCATCGAGGCGAAAAATCCGCATGGAAATATGACATGACAGTTGAGTTCTAAAACGTATAACCAATAACAATTTCCTAGAATAAGCCGTCCACAACGCCCAGACTAAATTCCCAGAATCCGCCGAAGTAAAGCAAGCATCTAGCGTCGCTAAAGACGGAATAAGCCTACGTGACTGAGCGCAGGGTTTGAAACAGCATGACAGAATGTTACTGTGTACGAGAAAGACGGATGATATATCGCAAGTAAGACTTGACACTCGCGTCTATAGACAGGAATATCACTTTGGCTTCCTGGCTTCTGCATGCGCATCCTTCTTCTTTCGGAGATACCCTGGCGGGAATTTCGAATGGGGATTTGTTGGTGGCGTCAGAAATAGGCGCATGTCGGTCGGAAATGTCAAACAAGATATTATGTTACGTAACGGATTGGAACATTATATTGCTTAACTCAACTAAATAATGCTGTAACTACTAATTATAGACTTTATTGGTTAAACAGGCGCTAACACGGCATCTAATCCACCTTTTTGGTTCCAATTCGCCTTTTTCAAGTTCACCGGCCAATTATTTACCAGCCCTTTTTGAGTCGATCTACTTTAAAAAAAAATAAAAGAGTTATAAAAACTAAAAAAAAGTCATAAAGAAAAAGTGCTCGAAACGGGAATCGATCCCGGGACCTATGCCATCACACCCAGATGCTATATCCACAGCACCACTCAATTGCTTACAAACTTCAGTTAATCTAGTAACCGTAGAATAAAAGCCAGCGTATCGAAAGGTAGGCTATTGCGCATGCAGAAGCCAGGAAGCGAAAGTGATATTTCTGCCTATTGACGCGAGAAGACTTGACGTGTTTAGCTTTTCGGGCGCACAGCAGATACGTACAAGCCTTTGTAGAAAGCACACGGTCTTCCCGCGGCATTTTGCGCGGGTTTAGTTGATTTTATGGTATTCAAGCCATGAAATAAGTTGGTAAATTTGCGGTGTTAATGCCCGAAGGTATACTAACGTAGTTATTATACCACGAGACGAAAAAGCAGTCTCAAGTTCGTAGATACGATAAATTCTCGAAGGTTTAAGAATACAGTGGTGTATCCAGATATTATTGTTTGTTTAGTGATGTAAAAATGTATAGCTGTTTTAATGCAGTAAGTAGTTACCATACTAAGTTGTAAAAATAAAAATAACATTTACTGCTACGGAAAACGGATGTGAAGATGAGTAAATGACATACAGAAGTAAATAGATATATTTTGTGTGAGAAAAAGCCTTTTATTTCAACTGACATATTTTGAACCACGCAACCTATGAGAGATACAGAAAACAATTTATCTTTGGCGCAAGCGAATAAAGGCGGCGCCAGCACCCCCAAATATCACCCTCAGGATGCATTTTAATTCATTTCTGTTGATGCCATCAGCAAAAATGTAATTAAACGCGGTTTTCTGGTAAGAAATCTATAATACTAAAAATTAAGTAATTTCAGATTTCCCGCTCTGCTTGTACTCTCTTCCCCACTTCCGCCCATAATCTGACCGATTAAGACCATGGTTCACGGAACCGGACCACCAGTTATAGACTGCGCTGGCGTCGAAACAGATGGTTTAAAATATTCTGACAAGGACAAGGAAGATGTTCTTCTTAAACTGTTGAGTGCTTTGACTCGAAAGATAGCAGACTAACCGATAAGCGAACTTCCTTCTAAAATCTATAAGCGAGCCTCGAATGCATTTAATTAAGCGATATTGCTTATAATACTATGAGGTATCCATTATTCAAGAACTTTAATACCCTGTAACACTAATTTACCGTCTCGTAGATCCCTGATAGCTAAATTTAACAGAACATCAAAACAATACGGCAGACATTGTACAAATTCTAATATGTTTGAAACAGTCGGCACTGTTAATCTGCATTGTAGTTCCGTGCGTCACAAACACAATAATTATTTCGAATAATAAAGGTCGGTTTGTGAATAGAATTTTGACTTTTGTCCACGGAGACGGCAATTACTTCCTATTAGTTACGACACCGATTAATAATTTAATTAGGTTAACAAACACTGCCATACGGCAGAAGGAAGGTGCTGTTTTGTTTTTGTAGCAGATAATATACAGTGTATTCCAGGATAGCTGGTTCAAACATTGTTATACAGGGTAAATTATAACTAAATATTACTACCCGTGGAGAAGCCCCAACCCCAGATAAAGCCACGCTTATAAAGGGTGATCCAATATGAGTTTACTATGTTTGCACCACTGTAAATCCTACAGTTGTCAATAACCACTACTTTACAAAGTGTCAAATGTCAGTTTGCAAAAACACATTTACGAAATGAATCGCTTCACCGTTCAACGAGTTAAAATTATTGTTTAATTATGGTACAGAAATTTTTTTTGGGCGGGATAGAGATTTTTTAGCCAATAATTTAAATATTACCTTAAATAAAGTCGCAATAAACCCATCTACAATATGTAAGAATCTTGGTGTTTTATTAGATGTTGACTTGCGATTTGAGCAACATGTCTCCCAGCTTCTACAGAAATCGTTCATTAAATTAAAAACGTTATACATTCATAAAGATATTTTAGCTCAGGACATCAAACTTGAACTCTGTGATCTACTCGATTATGCAAATGTTCTTTATTGGCCTGCACTGACCGTAGCAAGTAGGAGTAGTTTTCAAAAACTACAAAATTCATGCATTAGGTTTTGCTACGGCCTAAGAAAATTTGACCACATAACTCCATCATTTCTTGCTTCTGGGTAGTTTTCCTTGGCTGAAAGATATCGAATTCATTTGGGTACTTTGGTGTATAAAATAAACAAATTTAAAGGACCTGTATATCGCTATGAAAAACTTGTTAGAGGTCGTGATATTCACAACAGGGTTACGCGATACAATGAACTTTTCCAGATTCCCAGACACAGCACTGCCGCCTTCCAGCGCTCCTTTACGTATAACGCTATTAAAACATATAATAACTTACCACCTATAATTAAATCATGTTCATCTGTAAACAGCTTTAAGAATCATCTTAAAAGTGTGTAATAAGTGAGAGAGGCTGAATTGTTTTCTAGCAAACTTTTACTTACGTTATATTTTTGTTTTTCTTGTCTATTTTAAGATAAATTCAATATTTGCGCTTTTTCGGCCAATTCTGGATCGTGGGTAGTTTGGTCGTTTTTTTTTTTACTTTTGAAATTACTTAAGGTAATTATTTTTTGGTTTTTTGACATTATTGTTCAACTTTGAAATGTAATTGTCTGGTGGTTAGATGAACAGCTATGCTGGATCTCGCCACCTTTTGTGTTTTTCTTTTTGTTGTTGTTATTGTTACGTATTAATAAAAAGCCTTTATTATTATTATTATTATTATTATTAAGTAACAAATCTGCACGAACTGTGTATCGCAATTTACGGGAAGATTATGGTCCATTTAATCGTCCTACTGAGCGAACTATTTGCAACGTCGTGAGAAAATTTGAGGAAACTGGAAGCATTGGAGATATATTAGGACCTGTGCATCGTCGTCGAGTGCGTTCAGCGGAAAATATTGCTGCCGAAAGTAAAGATGTGGCGAAAGACCCGAGATTGTCGATTCGTCGGCGTTCCCAGGTTTTGGGCTTTATTTGGCTCTTTTTCGCCTATTTTGCACCAGAACTTGCATCTACGCCCGTATAAAATTCAGCTTACACAACAACTGAAGCCCACAGACCATAGGCAGCGAAGAACCTACTCAGATTGGGTGCTAGAACAGCAGGAAGTTGATTTTTCCAAGAAAGTTCTCTGATGAGGCACATTTTCACCTATGTAGTTATGTTAACAAACAAAACAGCCGCATATGGAGAGATGAAAATCCTCGTAGCATTCATGAGACACCTTCACATGCCGAAAAAGTAACTGTTTTGTGGTCGGGCAACGTCTTTGGCCTCACTTTTTTGAAAACGATCAGGGTGAGACCAGTGGCGCAGCCAGCATTTTGGGGCGAACTACCGGAGGAGCGCAACAAAAATTTTTTGAGACCACGCCCAAATTTCGTAGGAATTCACCTTTATGCTCCCTAGGGAACAGGGGTCTGGCCCCAAATGAAGTTAAAATCCGTTATATATAAAAAAAATAAATTTATTGTGATGAGACGCTCTCAAAACTGGTCTTATTAGGTTTATTACTATCACTCTTCTCAGGGCCGTCTTTAGGTATGTGGGGGCCCCTGGCACTTTTGGCGTTGTGGCCCCTCTACCATCATTGTTCGTCAAAAAAAGCGCCGCAGGCAAATTTTTTTTAGGTGCCACGCCCTTTTTTTTTGGACTATTAAAATCTAGAAATTTACTTTTCGATAGCCTCATAAGTGTCCCTAGTTAAACCCACCACCTCTGGATCGTTATACCATATATATATCAAGCCAAGTCACAAATTTCTTTAGCTAGTTTACATTGTGTGTGTGTGTGTGTGTATCTGAGTTTTTTGGCACTGGTTTAAACCAACTGGCCAGCTTTCTAGTTTACATTAAAATCATTTTTCAAATATATTGGGGTAGTCCAATCGTCCCTCTTTTAAACCTTGCCGTACGCAAATAAAAACATCTTGTCAGTTAAACAAGCATTGGAACTAACCTCAAGATTTTCCTATAATGATAACATTGATAACTAAAACTCGGGAAAATAACAAACAACGCATGCGTTAAGACTTGTCGATGCACTTCACAATCACAAGCATAAGAGCACAAACAAAAATAGCGAATCATCGGTCTACCTGCAACGTTGCCAGACTTTGTCCTTCATAGCTTGGAAGTAAAGGAAGCTGTGGCAACGGCCAACGGATTTTAAAACAGGTGATATTATTATATTCCATTACATTCCGATAACCCGCGCCTGCCATCTATGATCTATGTGTGATAGCGATAGCGCCACGCTCTACGCCAAAGATTCTCCATACTATATACTGCCACTTACCAACAGATGTCGCAGATTACCATTATTCTAATTACAGACAAATTATTGTTGCCAGATTTTAAATGATTACTTTTTTTTTATGATTTTTTAAATAAACATTTTAGGCAAATTAATGTTAATTCCCAGTTAATAGTGTTAATACATAAGCCTTTTTAAGAAATTCTGTCAGCCGTAGAGGGATCGGCGGGGCCCCCCGTGGCCGGGAGCCCCGGGCCCGGGCCCAATGGGCCCATGCCTAAAGATGGCCCTGACTCTTCTTTACTAAAAATAATATAAGACCGATCTTGTTTTTTAAGAGTTATTTTTTAAGTAGTAAAGGGGCGCCAGGCCAAGGGGGCGGGGGGGGGGGGTGGGCGATCGCCCCCCTGTGGCTACGCCACTGGGTAAGACTGTAACAGTTGATGGTAAGCGATATAAGCGTACGATAACCGATTATTTCTGGAAAGAACTTGAAGATATTGCAGTCGAAAATAAGACGACGCAACTTGCCACACAGCGGGTGCAACGTTGGATGTTTTACGTCAAAAGTTCCCAGGTCGCATTATTTCACGATTTGGTGACGTTAACTGGCCGTCAAGATCTTGCGACTTAACGCACTTGGACTTCTTTTTGTGGGGTTACGTTAAAAGTCGTGTCTACGCCAACAAACTCGAAACGTTGGAGCACCTAAAAAACAACATCCGCCAAGTTATTGCCGAGATACCGCCCGAAATGTACGAAAATGTATTCATAAATTGCCTCAGAAGGATCGACTGCTGCAGAAGGTCCAGAGGCGCCCAGTTAATTGATATTATTTTTTATACTTAATGAAATACATACAATTTGTGTTTAATCAAATAAAATAAGTATATTTCGTAAACCTTTTGTGATTTATTTTGATTTAAAATTCCGTAGCTGAGGTTAGATCACCCTTTACTTCGTCCTTGACGCGGGAGGTACGGATGTCCTGCACCAAGAAATTTGTGTAACAGTGGTATAATCCGCACCAATACAATATAATCATATTTGTGTGTTTTTCTGAATTTTTTGCAGTAGTTGATAGTTTTAACATATTATAAACATCATAACCAACAATATTTTTGATTGTTATGAGTTTCTTGCTAGACAATTTCGTTAATCACATTTCTTAGGACAGAACTATTAACCGGCAAGAATTTCGTTCAGAAAATTACCAGATAGCAAAATAAACATAAAAGCAAGAGAAATATTTGCCACAGACAAAATTTCCTTAAATGATATTCGATATATTACATGAAAAAATCAAAAAATAATGTTGTTTTTTTCTTAAATGAATGCAGATATCTATTTTGCTAGATTGTTTTAACTTTTACCATTTATATAAAATTGTATTTATTTTTTAAATGATGAATTCTAAAGAACAGATAATTAAAAGTTTGTTACGGTGTAAATGGTTGGTACAAAGAGTGTTTAACGTAAGTAATATTAGGTGCAATTCGGCACTTGTTTACAAGATAACTCTTTAAATAGGACAACTTTTATAACATTACTATATTTATTACTTGGTGCTTTTTGTTAAGCGAATGCAATTGTCATGTCCGACAGACGATGACACACGTTAATTTTGACGTACGTGTGCTCTGTCGCCAGAAAACCACGCGCCGCTGTCATACGGATTAATCACAAGGTAACATTCTTCAGTTTATGTGCCCACGTTCAAGAGCTTATTATTTGTTTGTGTTGAAATAGAATTGAATTGTTTAGGAAAATTATTTGGCCCTATAGTAACTAATAATGATTTGTTATCTGTACATTCTAGTTCATGTATAATTTGATTAATTTTATGGGTATAACTTAAATCTTCATTAAAAATATCTTCAGAGTTAAACAATGCAGATAAAGAAATAAATTCCTTGTTTATAAATTTATCATAACTAACCTCTTTTGCTGCAATTATTATATGCTCTGATATATTAACAACTGACACTCATTACACATACATTTAAGTAAAGACAGGCAAGCAAAACTGACTATTTATAGCACATCACATCACGTTTTCTCGCAGCAAAGTAAAAGTTGGCTTAAACCCGAAATATATAGGGTATAAACTAAACATAAAAGTTAATAAAAAACAATTTCCCAATACATTTTCCTCATGTGCAGAAAAATATCTATCAAGGAAGTGGTTTCATCGACAAATTACAGCGATTATTCACCTGCATTGACGGTCATAGTTCTAACGCAGTAACATTAATCAAATCCGTAAAATTGAAACATCAATTATTATGATTAAATTTTAGTATAAATGCAATGCAAAGCTTTGTAAGACATAAACTTAGTCAGATCTCAAATTAACAGTGATTAAGAATGTTCCAATTGTCATTTTATTTTGCTTGCTTAAAAGTACACACGTTTCCTTGCTGAAACTTGCAAATAATTGCCTGCTCTCTCGACTTTCTCAGATGCGATTACATTAGCAATCACATCACTTTAAGCTTGCTGAAGCAAGCTTTCACCGTTAAATAAATTACTGGATATCCTATAATATTTGGTTTGCGATTTCAGGTTAATCGATAAATAGTATCTACCTAACTCACGAATCATCCTCAATTTGTATTTAAGTAATTGTATAATGCGTGCTTTAGATACCTACACACCTTTTGAATCTTGATGTAATAATTGCACTCCATATCGGATGTGCCGTAAAGACCAAAATATAATTTATTCAAATTTGGGTTACTGTTTACACTTGATATAATAGCAATAGTACTGCAATTCAGCATATCAGAAACCGCTACTGACTTCAAGTATATGAAAGTAAAAAACAAAAAGATCTCCGTCATCTCAGACATGTTCCCAAAAGGATAGACACCTGGGCTTGGTTCCCCCTGGAGGTAGAAAACTTTTTCAATTTTAAGAATTTTTCTGAATCCTACGAAAATGTTTATGATCCTTAAGAAATAAAATTGCCCCCGACGGGTTTTACCGATGATTAATATCAACCCCGGTGGAGTACAAAAGTTGAATAACCTGCTATTACTAATGATCCTCGTTTAACAAAATGCGTAGGATGTTCCTTAATCCACTATTAAGCTATGGAAGAAGGCTGAAAGATAATAGGCTTATTATTTTTTCTTTAAAGAATGCTTTTAAAAAATTTATCGATGGAATTGTTTTTCAAATTAATCCGTATTTATTTTAATAATTTACTTTTTGAGAACAAAAAACTGTATTTATTATTGATAAACTTTCAGATATTTTATAACTATTTTCAAGGGCACGTTCTAAAAAGACAGTAATGCCGGTTTTATATTTGTGAGCATGTGAGCATTAATGCGATGTTACAATGAGAAGTTTTATTATTTTATTGCGAATTATTAGTTGTGTTGGAAGGTCACCTGTAAAAGCATCAGAACTTCTTCCAAAGGTGCATGAAATATTGGGAATATACGCCAATAAAATATGTAAGACGCCTGTCTCAAGAAGTGGGAAGATATTATAGAATATGCAGGCCTATTCTTGCATGCAGGAAACACGTTTCAATTTACGCACGGCATCCTTAAACAACTGGATGCTGGTAGGAGTCTTTTTGTACCTCTCGAAGGCGTAGATACTTAGAAGGTAGAATACAGAAGACTGTAATTAGGAAGGAAAATATAAACTATAAGTCGGAAAGTTTGAAAAATACAATTGGAATCCCACAGGGTAGTATTTTAGGACCAATTCTGTTCATTATTTTTATAAATGATCTAAATTACGAAATAGCAAGTCCTAATGCATTGCTTACTCTCGACGCAGATGATACCAACCTATTAGTGACAGCAAAAGACTCAACTGAACTGACTGACAACACATGACTATTTTTTACTAGAAATAAAATGAGACCGATCTTGCTTTTTAAGAATTATTATTTAAGTAGTAAAAGGGCGCCAGGCCAAGGGGGAGGGGAGCGCTCGCCCCCTGTGCCTACGCCACTAGTTAATAAAGAAATGGTGCGTATTTATTCACTATCAATGGCCATTGAAATCATTTATACTTTCTTTACATATTGCGACTTTAAAGCATCGTCAGGTATATAGAGACAACTAACCAATTAATTTCAGTCGAAATTTATATCAAATAGTAGAAAGGGTTTGCGTCCGTAAATGGGTTTTAAAATAAAAAGGCAAGCCCGACAAAAATGTCGTACGTCAATAGCGCAATTGGCAGCGCACTGGTCCGAATAACCAGAGGTTGAAGGTTCGAGTCCTGCTCGAAGGTTGCCTTTTTCTGAATATACTCTCTTTTTCTGACACGCCGCAACCCCTTGTTTAAAAAAACAATTTACAGGCACAAACACTCTACTATTATATAACTAAATGTTATTAAACTTAATTATTAAATAAATTTCGAAAGTCAATGCGTAAACGTGTTATACAAAAAATCTATTTTCCTTGAAAACGATTAATTTGATAGAAACAAATGTATGTAATGTGGCCATAGTATTTAAAAAATCAGTTTTTAAGTCATGGTAGAGTAAATTAAAGTGTTACTTGTTATATTTTACAATTTAATGCAGATGTCATTAAAATAAAATTAGGGAGATGAAGTGAATTGACAGATGATGGGTTATTTTGGTCCTTAAATTACAGGTATTGGCCAAAGGTAGAACTAAATTTCAGGTGTGATTATAGAGGTATTTACATCTAAGTAATAAAATTAAGAAAATGATATTGTGTAAATAATTATGGGTTTTTTCGTTCGTAATTGACATTCTTGACAGTGTTTATTGCGTAGTTATCCTAAGGTTTTAGGCCATTAAGTATTAGATTGGCACCTGAAGGTATTTAAATTTGATTATTAACAACATTACATCGATTTTTTAAGGCTTTTTTGATTGCTAATGTTTCTAATAAGTAGAGTTTTCTACCCTTGTGTTGAGTATGTATTGAGTTTTTAACTCTGTAATATGACACCTTATATATTGGCTGAACAAGTCAGTTCTTGACTTCCCTGACGACGCAAAGCATGTACCCGGGACACCCTGAATATATTTTTGTCATTGTAGTCACAATTATATCTGCATCTGTGATTTCATGTTTTTTCTGTCAGATCACCAGGAAGAAATATATCAAGCAGGAGAGATGCCGCGTCGTGCGATTCTTAAGGATGCATTAAAGGCCTCACACACAATTAAATCCTTGCAAAATTGCACAGATTCATGTTCAACACTGTGTATGTAAAACGGATTAATATTGATTTTTTATTTGCTCGTATATAAATTCCGAATCTCCCTTTAAAGAAAATTAAATAGTCTCTTTCAATTGTAATTTAATCCATTTTATTCAAGGTGTAATTTAAAGAAAGAAACTAGCAATTCAAATATCGTTAACTGCATTACTGAGAATTTGAAATAATTCAAAATGTTTCGGCAAATCTGCGACTTTAAATATATTGTTTGCTTGTTGTTTTCCCGTGTATTTATTTTCTTTTTATCTAGTTAGATTTACATTTTAGATTGTTTCAGCCGTTTGAGGTTAAATATATTTATTCTGCTTAGAGACCGAAAATGCGAATAAAGAGGAAAGAAAAATGATGACTTAAATCGGAAAGTGCATTTACAGATGTTCTAGGAACCAAATTGGTTTTGTAAATTATTAAAATGCAAAATGAAAAAATGGCATTTGGTAAAACGATCGGATATTTATTTTGAGTAGATAAGTAACTATTTGTCTTAAAAAAATGGTTTACCCTTTTTACTCTTGGACTAAAGTAAATTTGGTTGATTATTAATATTTTTATATAAGAAATTTGTGACCTTTTTGATTACTATTAGTCAATATAAAGAAAATTATTTTAATATTTTACAAACTATCAGGAGCCGATTATAATGACTTCTACAGTGTGTCCGCTTAAATTCTGTACATATGAAAAACCTTTTTAATATTAATTTTACGAAAAAAAGTTACTCTTTATAAAAAGTTCTGCTTACTGAAAAAGTAATATTAGACTATTCAAACTTGAGATAGTATGTACGGGATGATCAAAAAGTAAAGAAATCAAAATTGACCTACGAGAAAAGTACCCTTAATTTTAATTTTAAAGCAAAATGGAATAAGAATTAAAGGCATTAAAAATTATATCTGTTTCTACTCTTAGTAGACTATTATTAAAAATAAACTTAAAAATTTAAATCTTAATTCTTAATGGCATGCCCATTATCTTGCCACCATTTCCCGCATAAATTTGAATTTTAACTGTCAGCTATGTTATTTGTCTGAAACATCAGTTTATAGTTATTTATGGTATAAGTGTGAAAATGGTTAGCCCTTGAGGCCGTAGGCCGAGAGGGCTAATTCCCTAGTGACTTATATGACTTAACACACGAGTGCCATACAAAATTTTATCCAACACTTGATAGATATTATTAAAAAATAGAAAATTATATTGTTTCAATGTAAACTGGAAAACCCTGTATTACATTATAATTGACATATTTTTGAATGACAGATTGGACACGTAGAAGTAGGCTAAGGTAGTTTTTGTTGCTATGGAATTGATTAACAATAAAAATTTCAAGGCAGTAAATAAAATTATTATTTTTGCGACTCTCGAGGGTAGTTTTTCAAAATATGGAAGAAACTTCAGCCGAAATTCAAAAAGAAGCGAACCTTGCGTGTTCATTTATTATTCCCCACAAGTCAAGAGACAGTTATGACAAAGCCTTATATGAATGCATATTTTACCACAACTCACCAGTGAGTTATAATCATAAACCACTAGTGATTAATGGTTATAACCCACTAGTGAGTAATGGTTATTACCCACGTGTGAGTTATAAGCTACTTTATTAGCCTAAAATCGAACTAATAATGTTCACTTTATATGAAAGTGTTGGATAAAATATTTAATTAGATAAATATGCCGTTGAAATTGAGTATGCAAGATAAAATTGAAATAATTTTAATTGTTGGTGAAAATTACAAAACGTATCGGGAAACTGTCGAAACTTTTAACTACAGATATCCTGATAAAATGATTTCTTTTACAACAGTAGGGAGCATAGTGACTAAATTTAAGACCCTTGGAAGTGTGGAAAATAACTACAATAAGAAACGTAGACCAAGGGTTGCAAATTATGAAACTGTGAACCAAGTAATGTTGTCTGTAGTAGTAGATCCTAAAAAATCATTACGAAAAAGGTCAACAACATTACTAAATGATGTAAGGAAAACTACGATTTCAAAAATATTAAATGAAAACAAATTTCGGCCTTACAAACCAAAATTTATACATACCTTGAAGCCAGGTGATTTTTAACGACGCTTAGAATTTTGTATTTAATACAAGGAGAGTTAGAAGATAACCCTTTCCTGACAAGAGATATAATTTTTACCGACGAAGCAACCTTTACCTCGAGCGGGACTGTAAGTTCGCAAAATTGTCGTTGGTGAAGTGACGTTAATCCAAAATTCACTATACAGACATGTGATCAGTACATTTAAAACAAATGTGTGGTGCGGAATTTACAAAAATAGGATTATACGACCTTTTTCTTTTTCGACAAAATTTAAATGGTGAACGTTACTTGCATTCTTTAAATACTCATTTGTTTAGTTTTATTCATGGACTTCACATACCCGATAGACTACGTATATGGTACCAACAAGATGGTGCACCATGTCACAGTACGAGAAATGTAAGACAATACTTAAATACCCTTTTTAATGGAAAAGTTATCGATAGGTATTCTAACCTTTTTTGCCCCGCTAGGTCTGCGGACTTGAGCCCCCTCGATTATTTTTTATGAGGCTACTTAAAACATAATGTATACCTACAAAAGCCATTTCAAAATGTTGACCATTTAGAGAGGGTAATCAGACAGAGAATTGCAAATATAACTCCTGCCATGATTAGAAATGTTTTAAGATAATTTTCTGCAAGAACGGCTAAATGTATTGAAATAGAGGGAGAATATGTCGAGGCAAATGTACAGTGAGGGAAAGTTAATGAATATTTTTATTTAAATTCATATTTTAATGTTTATTATTAAAATTGTATTTTTCCAAAATAAATTATCATGTTTCTATCAATTATTTAAATGCGTCACAAAATTACTACAAAACGGGGATAAAGAATTAAAGGTTACGTATTGAATTAAAATAATTGATAAGTGTTTATTAGCTTGAATTGCATAATAAATACAATTATTAATTATAAATCATTTCAAAAAATTATATTTTTTGAAATCTCAAATTTATTTTCAATAATAGTCTACTTAGAGTAGAAACATATAATTTTTAATGCCAATCAACGTTTTCCTATTCCATTTTGTTCTAAAATTAAAATTAAGGGTATTTTTCTCGTAGGTCAATTTTGATTTTTTTACTTTTTGATCATCCTGTACATACTATCTCAAGTTTGAATAGTCTAATATTATTTTTTCAGTAAGCAGAACTTTTTATAAACAGTAACATTTTTTCGTAAAATTAATATTAGAAAAGTTTCCCATATTATGTACAGAACTTAAGCGGACACACTGTATATGTTAATAAATATATACCCTGTATAGTTGTCAAATATTGTTAATTAGCTATATAAAGCTATAAGGACTGGAAGACTGATATAGCAGTCCAAGAAAAATGCACTACCTACTCTAAACTAATTGGACAAAATAAACAAACAAACATATTCTAAATGCGAAAAAGGTTGAGCAAATAAGCGGAAAAAGGAATAGCTATTTTCCTAACAAGTGCAGAAAATCGATTTTTCCGCACGCAAATGCCGTTGACAGCACGACGCGTAGCGGAGTGGTGTCAAGCATTTAAGTGCGGAAAAATAGGTTTCTGCACGTGTTAGGAACAATAGTTTTTCTACTAGCGTGAGGAATCAACAACTGGTTATATACACCATAGCAACTAAGATATTTCAAAGGTAATATGATGAACAGTGACTTCAAATCGTACAGCATTTAATTTAATTAAATTTAATTTTAAAATATAACAGTGCGGAAAAATCTTTGCCGCACGGTGCGGAAAAGTGGATTTTCCGCACTAAAACATGTGCGGAAAATGCGTTTTTCCGCACGCTAGTAGAAAAAAGAACTTAAAGCCTTTTATTTGGGTATTTACTTACCAGTGACTGAGAGGCAGAAAAGAAATGTCAATATGGGTGGCCACAGAATTTTTCTTCTCGGCATTTTTGTGCAGCCTCGGAGATTTACTCTCTGAAAAAGAAAAAACATTTGCTAAGCATACAAGAGTTCCTTCTCATTATTTAGTAACAAAGGATTATCCTATTTAACAGTGGTGGGTATTTTAAATTATTTTAATGCTTTATGTCTATTATAGAGTAAAAATATGTATATATTACCATATTTCGGAATATTAGCTTCTCCAGAATGACGTCATTTGGATGTTTTGTTGCGAGGAAATGGGATACGAAAGGCTTTCAGACTTATCTATTATTAGTATCGAAAAGGACATTTCAGAAGACCTAGATGTATCGGATATTATAACAGAATTTGCATTAAGAAAGGTAAGAAAAGCAAACATTATTAAAGCGTTTTGACTGACTTATTAAGTATATGTATTAATATACAGAGTAGCAAGAAAGTCGCTCATAATGCATCTAACTTTTGAATTACCTCGTATACGAAAATGTAACCTCTATGAAAGTTGTTCAGTAAACTACTTTCCACATTTCTACCTGCATAAATCTTTTCTGTCATTTCTGGTTTGGTTGCCATAGAGACTAACTTATTTTTTTTAAATATAACACCCTGCATATTTTATGATTGCATATTTGGATTTTACTGGGAAAACTCTGTATTTTTTTGTATTTCAAATTGTCACCTATCTGCAAGCATGTCCGAGATAATGACAGCTCAAAAATGAAATTATAATTATTCCTACCTAATACCCACCAGTTGAGTTACGGTGTTTTCATGAGAGCGACCTAACAGGTGTCAATTTTGAGTTCCTGTTTAATTTTCTGTTGTCTGATTTCTAATTTGTTACACTATGGTTTGTCTAAATGAGAGACAACGAGTTGAAATTTTAATAATGAGAGGTTACGGAAATATGAAGAAATCGCAAGATTAGGTATATCAACTTTTCAATGAATTATATCCAAATAGGCCTCTAATAAATCAGCCAACGTTGTGTCAAGTGGTAAAGAAATTTCGAGAAACAGGTAGTGTTAGGGAAGCTGCTAGATCAGGTCGACCTAAAACAGCAACCGAGAGAGACAAGGCTTTGGATATCATGCTCTCAATACATGAAAATCCAACACAATCATCCAGGCCAATGGCAATGGTTTTAATGCGTCTCATCAGTCAGCGAAAAATTTGTTTAAATCGGAGAAATTGCATCCCGACAAGATAAAGTTGGTGCACGAGTTAAACAAGGACGGTTTTGATAGAAGAGTTGAATTTTATGAGCCGATGATGGAAAGATGCAATACCGATAATAACTTCGCAACAAATATAATTTTCTCAGATGAAGCTACTTTCCATTTAAATGTCATTGTTATTAGACACAATTATTGTTATTGGTCTGCTGAGAATAGTCACTGGTTCAAGGAAGGTCATACTCAGAGGCCCGAAAAAGTTAATGTTTGGGCGGGCATAGTTGGTAGACATATTGCGGGACCTTTTTTCCCAGATGGTAATTTGAATGGCGAAAAATCTCTGGACCTCCTCAGGAATCACATAATTCCTTCTTGCAGAATGGTTCTACCAGGTGTAAATAATGGCATAAACTAACAGGTATGGTTCCAGCAAGATGGAGAACCTGCGCATTATGCAGGCAATACATAAGTGAACAATTTTCAGGACGTTGGATAGGCAGAAGAGGTGCTATTAACTGGCCAGCGCGATCCCCTGACTTAACCCCGCTCGACTTCATTTTGTGGGGACACTTAAAGAACAAATTCTATGTTAACCGTCCAAATGACTTAGAATATTTAAAAGTCAGAATTAGTGCTGAAATTCAGGCCATTTAAGAGGACTTCCTTTTAAACGTTGTAGACGGGTTCAGGGATCGACTAGCGCTCTGCTTAGCACAAAATGGTGGTTATTTTGAACACCTGAGCCACTGAAAAGGTTTCACTTGTTTATTATTCCGGTGTTAAGTTGTTCAATTTTCTAGGCTATTTATTTTGTTATTATAAAGTTTGTTACAATCTTAAATAAATAAAAATATGAAATTCAAAAAATTCAAAGTTTTCCGAGTAGAATCAAAATATGCAATCATATGCAGAGTGTTCCATTTAAAAAAAGTAAGTTGGTCTCTGTGGCAGCCAAATATTCAAAATTATTTACATATAATAATATGTAGATACTTATTAGTAAACAAACACTATAAAATGCAGACCAGTTGTTTTAATTTGTCTCTATTAACCGACCAGCGTTTGATTCCCTTAGGGTGGTTGCTGTTGAAAGATTTTACCGTAATATGCTCCTGCTTTAACTGAACAAAGATACAGTAAGCATATCTCCCTCGTATATGCATAGAAAGACTGTTGCACAAGTTCAAAGCAGACGAACTGTGGGAGGTAATGACGTCACTGTCTCGCAAACATTTCAATTGATTTTGATCTTGTATATTTCGAAACCTACTTATCGGATTGACTTCAAACATTCAGGGCTGACAAAACAATAATATCATTCTTAAAAACAGAACATTCATTGTGTCATCGGAAAACGGAGTTTCATTAACAAAATAAATAACGGCAGGGGTTCCGCATGGCTCACCAATCGCCCCAATCACTAAACACCGCTCAAATACAAACTTATCTATTCGCTCATGACACAGCGAGAACCGAGTCCGCCACCAGTAATCGAGAAATTGCAACATAACGTCAATCTCATAGACAAATGGCTTGACAACTGGAAAATTCGGCTAAACGACGCTAAAACTCAGGTAATTTTTCTGTCAGAGGCTAGAACAAACCCCCTAAATACTAGGGTCAAAGTCAAAAACACACCTATAAAATGGACTGACAATGTTAGATATTTAGGCTTACATTTTGACAGAAAGATGAACAGGACGTTGCCACCCATAGACTCAAAAACGCGAATAAAGTTCTATAAAGACATTATTTTTAAAATATAACATAGTACTGAACTACCGAAAAAAACAGAAGGTATGTTAAAAAAGAAAGATGTTTGACCCTTTTCTTTCCGTCATACCCAATCCTTATTACGGCTCCTTGCTACGAGATGTCGCCACGTATAACATCTCGCGTATGTATAGAAAGCATGTTGTTTATGATTAAAGTCTTAACTCGATCTTAGGATTATGCCAGATAGAACCCTGTTATTCGCAGGTGACGATTTACTTTAACTCGCGTTCTTGATCATTTTAATTCAATTTTAGTTTCAGCGTATACAGCCGGTCCTGTAGGATAACAATATGATGTATACAGGGTGAGTCGGGAGGAATGGGCCTAACTCTAAGGGTGTAATCTATGCGTCAAAATAATAAGAAAAAACTCAAATGTTGTTATCCAATATTCATTTGTTTTCAAGTTACAGCGTTAAATAAAATAATAATATGGTTAAACCAAAATATCCAACAATAACATTGTTTTAAATAATAAATCATTGGTTAAGTAAATTTTCAAAAATATCGCCATTGACTTCCAAACACTTCCTGCTTCATTTACGAAGGGCGCGCGTGGATCTTCTAATTGATTCGTGCCTTTCTTTAATATTGAGTACAGCATTTCTAATGCGTCTAATTAATGCATCCCTAGTATCTACTTTTACTTTGTAAACCTCAAGTTTTTAACCAACCGCATAAATTGTAGTCCAACGGCGTGAGGTCTGGCGATCTAGGAGGCCAACTAATAGGACCACCACGACCAATCCAAACCCCTGGAAACCTTTGGTCTAAATATTGCCTGACCCGATGATCGAAATGGGCAGGCGCTCCTTCGTGTTTATAATACATTTCAATTCTGATGTTTAGAGGAATCTCCTCCAGTAGTCCTTGCAATTCACTTTGTAAAAAACTTAAGTAGTGATCTCCTTGTAAGGAAATTTTCCAATAGAGGAGGGACAATTAAGTGTTGAAAATTACTTTCGAATATTGCGTGAGGATTTTCGTCCGACCATACATGGGAGTTTCGATTATTATTGATGCCGTCACGGGTGAATGTAGCTTCGTCAGTAAAAAGTATGTGCGGTAAAAGATGACGATTATTAATTATCCACGCACAAAATTGCATACGCTTGGCGTAGTCTCCAGGTTGACGATTCTGTACACGCTGTACATGGTACGGGTATAAGCCTTGCTCGTGAAGCGTATTGATCACTCTTTTTTGGGGAATCCCTAACTGAATTCCAATTCTTTTTGAGCTTGTCTTGGCATCTTCTTCTACTAAAGCTATAACATCTTCTATTTCTTCTAAATCCTGTTAAATGGCTCGTTTGGATGTTACATTAGCACTTGGAAGCGTTCCGGTCTCGCAGAGTTTGTTAAAAACTCTGATAAAGGCCTTTCTGTTCGGTGTTCTTTCATGTGGAAATCGTTCACCATATTCTTCAGCAGCCGCTGTAGCATTCCCATTACACAAACCATAAATAAAAACCATATTGGCGTATTCGAGATGTGAATAAATGTGTGCAATTTTATAAAATTAAAATGATACAAATCCGAAAGTTAACGGTGAATCAATGAAACATTTTATACTGACACTAATAGGATAGTGACAGCACAATCAGAAGCAAATAATAATAACATTTATTACAGGTAAGCTCAATTAATGCAATATTTTGTTTTTGCCTTATAACTTGAAAACAAATGAATATTGGATAACAACATTTGAGTTTTTACTTATTATTTTGATGCATAGATTACACCCTTAGAGTTAGGCCCATTCCTTCCTACTCACCCTGTATAACCTACCATTCTTTTATTTTATTGCCAATATTTGTTTTCTGTAGCTAAACAAATCGCGGTTTTCCAATTAGTATAGTTTATTTCATCGTGATTTATTTTACTAGTCGCGAAGAATTGGTTCAATTTCAACTGGATACAATATTCGATGTGTTCGTTGAAATTCATCATGATTGAGTCAATTGTTGATAATTAATTTGATGAGAGATAATATTCCGGCGCTAACGCACATACAAAAACAGTTTCTGTGTTTGATATTAACCAAAAGTTTAGTCAATTTAAAATTTTCAGTTTGTGAATTAAAAGTTGCTGTGGTTGTCAGGTCTGGTCAATAGCAGCAAGTATAAAAAAAATAACAGCAAGTATAAACGAATTATTATTATTATTATTGATTATAATTATTAATGCCAGCCTTCTAAAGCGAACTCGACTAAATAAATATAAAATCTAATTTTTTAGGCCCCAATTTAAATGCGACGGTGCTTACAAATGTTCGTTAATTTGTCTTAAAACAAGAAACATGTTTATTTTAAACGGGCGTCCTTTTGATTGCTGATGATTTTCATAAAAAAATATCGATTCGTTTTCGTAAGTTATATGATACGTGATGGACAATTTTCCGCGTTACACAAACATACATGTTAAATTTGAACTCGAGAGATATTTCGAATTTTGGCACGTTAGTTCATAATGCAGGGTAATAACTTATTCTCTACAAGGGCTATTTATTTTTTTATACATGGTGACCGGTAAGTATATGTCATACTCTTGCCCTGTCGAAAGTCCCTGGATGCGGTTAATTAGATGCATGCTAGCATATTCACTATCAGTTCAAAAGTTACCCCTTTGGAGTTCTGCATCTCCGTTTAGGGGCACTAGGGTTATATTGACCTACCCTTTACCCTCCGAAGAGTATGTCATACACTTATTGGATGACAGGGTAACCAATGATGAGCTTGTCAAAAATATACACATAATAATTGAGACGGTTAGAAGCACAGTGCAAATGTAAATGTAAAATCTTCTATTTCGAAAAGCCCTTCGAAAGTTCTACTCACAAAATCTTTTAATATATCTACGGTGCATCAAGGCGAAAAATCCGCATGGAAACAAGACAAGACAGTTCAGTTCTAAAACATATAACCAATAACAACTTCCTAGAATATACGCCGTCTACAACACCCAGGCCATTTTACGAGAATCCGTCAAAGTAAAGCAAGCATCTAGCGTTGCTGAAGGCGGAATAAGTCTACGTGACTGAGCGCAGGGTTTGAAACAGTATGAAAGAATGTAACTGTGTACGAGAAAGACGGATGATATATCGCAAGTAAGACTTGACGTGTTTTAGCTTTTCGGGCGGACAGGAGAGACCTGTATCAGTGGTAGTGAGAAGCAGACGGTTTCCCTCGCGCGGATTACGCGAGATTTTAGTTTTTTCACGGCACTCAAGCCAAGTAATTAAGTCGGTCAGTTTGCGGTGTTATCCCGAAGATATACTAATGTGATTAGTATATCCAGACTTAAATAGAGTTTCGTATCACGCCTGGCAGAAAACACACGGTCTCCTCATGGCATCTTGCACGGGTTTAGATGATTTTATGGTATTTAAGCCATGAAATACTTTGGAAAGTTCGCGGTATTGTATCCCGAAGGTGTAACTAATGTGATTATACACCCTAACTCAAGTTTCGTTTATCTGTTGAAATAACGTGGTCAATTCGTGATAAATGCCCGAAGGTAGAATAACGTAGTTAGTATACCACGACACGAATCCTGTTTATCTATTGTAAAAAGCAGTATCAAGCTCGTAGATACGATAAATTCTCGAAGATTTAAGAATACAGTACTGTATGCCGATATTATTGTTTGTTTAGTGATGTAATGTTAGTGAAGTAAAAATGTCTAGCTATTTTAATGCAGTAAGTAGTTAGCATAAAAGGAAAAAAGCATTTGCTGCTAAGCAGAGCGGATGTGAAGATGAGTAAATAAAATACCAGAAGTAAATAGATACATTTTGTGTGAGAAAAGGCCTTCTATTTCAACTGACATATTTTGAACCACGCAACCTATGGAAATACAGTAAACAATTTATGTTTGGTGCAAGCAAATAAATGCGGCGCCAATACATGCGGTTCCGTGCAGGTGGATTCATTTAGGATGGTCCGTATATGTATTATATCAAAATCAAGAAAATTATTTCTACCGACAATGGCGTCAAAACCCTACTGCTGAAAATCGCACCATTTTTGTTACCGCTCGAAAGCAATGCAAGCAAACGATGAACTAAAGCAAAGGAGCATACAACCAGAGGATCAGAGGCAAGCTTCTTGAATGTCCTATCGGCTTAAGATCATTTTGGTCGGTAGCTGAGGCCGTCAGTCAGAACCTTACCAAGTCAACCATTCCACCTCTAAGACGTTTTGATTTTATACGCCATCATCTGCTGAATTTTATGTTTTCACTATATCGATGATCGGCGTAACCTTCCACAATAAAGGAAAGTAGCAAGATTTAGAATTTTTAAAGTATCAATGTTTTAAACTTTTTACTATCAAGTTAATCAGAAACATTGTTTATTGGCAATTCTTTATTTATAAAATCCGCGTTCAAATAATTTATTTCCCGAGCACAAGGAGTTCCATTTTGCTTTAAGCGCAATTTATTCTTGGTAAATGATTTTATAACAGCCACAGCATGAATAAATTTCTCCAGGCGATCTTGCCGACAATAAAAATATTTTACCAACTTAATTTATCGATCTCAGTTCTCTGGGGAAATAAATTATTTTAAGATAATTTAGGGACATGGAGCGGAAATATCGCCGGAATATTAAACATGGCCACGGTGACGGGTATGGTGTTTGCGGTAAGGTTAAGTTAATTATTTTTTAAAATATCATAATTAGGTTTTTTAAGGTTTTTTTTTCGGAAACATGCGGATATTTTTGGTGTAATAAGACGACTTTTTCAATGTGTAATTAACTATTTTACAATCAAAATCCTGTTTTTCTTAAAATAATGCTCCAATAATGTTCAAAACGCAGTATACTTGACAGAACCAACAAAGAAATCCACCTCGGAATAATTCTATTTTTAAACTATATTGCACCCAAATGCCTGCAAAAATATTGTAACGGCTTCAGACGACCGTTAAAATCTGTATATTTCACAATAAACCAACAATTAATAATAAGTTCGGTTCTAGGAATTATTTATCTCTCGAGTTAATAAAAAACAGTACAGTAGTCAAAAACAAGTCTATTTATAGTTAATTCTTTTCAGTTTGTAATATGCAAATGACAAATAATATGCTTATGACAGTAACAGCAGTTTAACCTGTAACCCGCTATTTCTTAATTGGCTGTGTATAAATATGGCGACCATGGCAGCCATGACAACGGACTACGTAGACCACGTGTTTACTCTTCTACCGTAAAATATCAATTCATCATTTCTCATATCTCCTACAAAGTGCAGTATTGTTATTTCAGTCGGCTTATGACATTTATTCTAGTGTAGTAACCCAAGATTTGTTCGTTTGCTTTCCGTTGAGAAGATCCCATGTATATATATATATAAATAAATCCCACAGATAGACATGTGCAGTATGTGTCTAATGTCAAAAGATTTTTATTTATCAAGTGTCGGATATCTGCCAGATATGAAGTTAAATGTGTTGCAAAACCTGTCTACAAGTATTATCTAAATGAAATAAATATATGTGTTGGGGAAAAGTTCAGTTAGCTGGTTGCACAGTTTAATAACACAAACAAGTATAAATTCAAAGCATAGAAAGTACGGCAACGTTGCTGTCTAGACTAATTTCGTAGAAGGTATGCCGTCTTCAACACCCAGACTAGATTCCGGGAAGATCCGCCATCTACAAAACGAGCGGTCGCCCAGGCAACGATGTGTTAAGCTTACGTGGCTGAGCGCAGGGGTCGAAACAGTATGACATGATGATACTGTGTGTGAGACGGACGGATGATGTATTGCAAGTGGAACTTGACGTGTTTATTTTTTCGGGTGAACAAAGAGAGTTCTGTAACAGCTCGCGTGGAGAACAGACGGTTTTCCTCGCGAGATTAGCGAGTTTTAGTTTTTTTATGGCATTCCAGCCAAGTAATTAAGTTGGTCAGTTCGCAGTGTTATCCCGAAGATATATTAATGTGATTAATGTATTCAGACTTAATTAGAGTTCCGTATCCCGCATTGGAGAAAGCACACGGTCTTCTCGCGGCATTTGGCGCGGTTTTAGTTGATTTAATGGTATTTAAGTCATGAAATAAGTTGGAGAATTCGCGGTATTCAATCCAGAAGGTGTATCTATTGTGACTGTTACACCCCAACTCTAGTTCCGTTTATGTGCTGTAGAAGGCAGTCTCAAGCTTGTATATACGATAAATCCTTTAAGTTTTAAGAATACAGTAGTGTATCGCTATAGTACTGTTTGTTTAGTGATGTAAAATGTATAGCTGTTTTATTGCAGTAAGTAGTTACCATACTAAGTCGTAAAAGTAAATAGCATTTGCTTTTACGCAAAAGGGATGTGAAGATGATTAAATGAAATACCAGAAGTACTTACATATATTTTGTGTGAGAAAAAGGCCTTTTATTTCAACTGACATATTTTGAACCACGCAACCCATGAGAAATACAATAACAATTTATGTTTGGCGCAAGCATATATCGGCGGCGTCAACAATATGTTAATTTTTGGTTAACGGAGTTTTAATTGAATCTGTCAATTATAAACGAACCAGCCTAATACTGTGGATAATGCAGTAATAATGTGACGGCGGGACAGAACACCTTGTCCGTTCAATATCAAAGAATAAGACTTTCTTTAACAAAACAGACAATGCTTCACATTGAATAAGTCAGTCTGAATTTTCTGTTTTAAAATTACTGGTGTTTTACTCAGAGCAAAATAGCCAGCCGCGAAGTAGTTATAGTTTTAAATCCTCAGGTGGAATAATCCCTGAAGAAGGAGAAGGAAGGGGATGAGTGGACATGGGAGTGAGCCAGTCTCTCGATAGATGGTTTTAATAGATTTCAGTGTGTGTGTGTGTGATTGCGTAATGAGTAAATTCAAGGAATTTGTATAGCCCAGTGATTAGCGCCATTTATAAGTCATTATATATCGTGGAGCTAGGCACATTTGTCATAATTCTAAGCACTTTAATTTGGAATTTCTGGATTTTTCTAAGAGTAGACTTATTTAGAGTGCAGCAGATGGTGACACTGAAACAGTATTGTACTCTAAGAAAAGAAGAGCTTCTCTTGTTCTTATTTTTATGGTGTTTTTTAAGAACTGAAGTAAAACATGATTTGATGCGTTATGGATATAATTAAGTTACGGGAATATGCGAGAATGTGATAGAAAATTAGAAGTTTGTATGAATAACAGGGTTAAATCATTATATTTAATGAAACTAATAAAATCAGGCATTTCTGACGATTAATTAATCAAACTTTTTTTGTTGATGCTATGAACCGAATTAATCGTGCACATTCTGAAACACGTGGTAATCTAGATGTGTTTAATGTTCCACGTTTAAAGCAAAGCAAAGCGAACCACTTTTCGGTTGGTTATTTAATTGTGATTAACGAAATCGGGTCTGTGATTTCCGTTTTGCTAAGTTGAGGCTGATTTAATAGTCAAACCCGCTGTTTACACCGCATTTTCCAGTTGGAATGCTGCTGATGAGAGAAATTGACAATGATTACTACATTCCAAATAAAATGGAACACGAAATAAAATAATTAGTTTACAAATCTATACTGCCAATTTTTGTTTTTAATTTTAAGTCAACTGTCTTCTATTCTTCCATTTAGTTCAGAGTCGTGACTAGGGTAGCTACCGCCCATCTGCGAGAATAATTTCACCCCCCCCGCCTCATACCGTATTTAAATGAAACAAAGAATTACAGAAAATATAATAAATTCACTTTATCTACGACTATTTAATAATAGAAGCATAATGTGTTTGTTAGTACATATATAATGTGGTTCATATTACCATAGTTACTCATATTCCACAGCCGTGGAATATGAGATTTCATATTCCACGGTCCCAACAAAACAAAGTTACCTGAATTACGATAAAAACGCACCAGATCTAGTTTAAGCAGGCGTGAATGGTATTAATACCATAGCAACCGATTGACAAGTAAACGAATCATTTTTTTCCTCAGTCATTTAAGTTTCGCTGTGACATTTTGTTGTTGATTTCAAAGTAAAATATCATGATTTCGGATGACGAAAACGAAATCCAAAGTACCCCTCCAGAAATTCGGGCTGCAGCGCATACAGCTTCCCTGGAATTACTACCAGAAAAATCACGCAAGAACTATACGCTAGCGTACGATAATTTTATAGACTGGCGACGAAAAAACAACACAAATTCTTTTTCTGAAGATACCGTGCTAGTATATTTTAAAGAATTGTCAAAAAAATACAAGTCAAGCACTTTGTGGACAAATTATTCCATGATAAAAAGTACCCTTATGTTAAAACATAATGTAAATATTGAGCCTTATGGAAAAGTACGCGCTTTACTGAAAAGGCAATCTGAAGGTTACCAGCCGAAAAAAGCAGAGGCTTTTACTGGGGAAGAAATTAACAAGTTTATGGAAGAGGCACCGGATGTTAAATATCTAGCTACAAAGGTAATAATGCATTTGATTTAACACCTTTATCTAAAATAACTAAATATAATATTTTTTTATAGGTTGCATTGATAATGGGGGTAATGGGAGCTTGCCGTTCCAACGAGCTGTATAACATGAAGGTAGAACACATACAATATTATGACGGCTGTGTGCAAGTTCTTGTTCCAACGACGAAAACAAAAATTCCCAGGAATTTTACGATTACCGGAGACTATTATAATATTGTCAGAAAATATGCGGATCTTAGACCATCAAACGTGCCAAATTCTTTCTTTTTAAACTATCAAAACGGCAAATGCACAAAGCAAATAATTGGCATAAATAAATTTGGACAGATGGGTAAGACGATAGCGGAATACTTGCAACTAATAAACCCAGAAAAATATACCGGCCATTGTCTTCGCCGATCTTCAGCTACATTATATGCTGACGGAGGAGCAACTATGACAGCCCTAAAACGTCATGGAGGTTGGAAATCGGCCTGCGTAGCTGAAGGTTATATTGCTGAATCAAAAAAAAACTAAAATAGACGCTGCTAATAAAATTTTAAAACAAATAAACTCAAAATTATGTCCATCTACATCTACCACTGTAAATAATGTTAGCTCCGAAACTTTTTCCATTACTAATAAGAACGATATGAATATAAGTAATATTCCTGCTCCCATTCATTTTCATAATTGCTCTAATTTTACAATAAATTTCATGAAAAATTAGAAATAAGTAATTGTATTTTGTTTAATTATGGTTAAAATTGTTGAATTGTATTTTTTAGTTAAGAAATACCATAAATAATAATCCTATTGTAATAAAATGTGTTGCTCTGAATCCATTTTCTAACTTCTTGAATACTGAATAGTCGTAGATAAAGTATAGTATTTGACTCGCGTATAATGGCTATATTACACGAGATTTTATAACACGAGCCGAAGGCGAGTGTTTTAAGGATTCGGGAGGATTCGAGAGATTCATTATACGCTCGTTAAATAATGTACTATTATTTTTTAATTTTACAACCTAACACAATAATTATTAATTTATTGATATAATTACCAAATGAAATTAATAATTTGATTCTTATTTTTTATTTTATTTTTATAAATTTCAGATTCACATTTTAATAGCAATTGAGAAATATTTATAGACTTGTCAAAATTGTTAACATAATTAAAAAAGTCTCCTAAACTTAAGCAGGCTTCAGATATGCTTGATATTTTCGGCACTGGAGCAAGCCCAGGTTCATCTTCCTCTATTTGAGAGTTGGGAGTAGTTTCTTCCGTTTTTTGGATCTCTTCAATGCACTCGATGATAGTCAATTCTGCACTTTCTGTTGAAAATCGTTATCAATAGAGGCACATTGTTTCAAGTTCACAAATGTGTCCTTAATGTTAGGAAACAGTTGTGCGAGCGGAATATTATCTTCTTCTTCGACGTCGTCAATATTATCTGTTTTACACATAAATGCGGCTTTCATAAAGCATTTTGTTAATGCCACTGGAGATAAATTGCGCCAGGCCACCAAAATCCATATCAAGGCGTTGGTTATGGAAATATTATTTTCGATTTCTTCAAGAGAACAACCATTGTCTATACATGTTATAAGCCTCTTAATAAGGCATCTTCTGTAGAGCATTTTAAAATCCTGAGTAATGCCTTGGTCCAAAGGTTAGCAATGTGAAGTAGTATTGTGTGGAAAAAAATAAGTTTGACATTATCCAGTGTTATTTTTGGATAAGACGTTACACTATCCAGAAACAATACCACTCTTCTATTATGCTTCTTCATCTTGGTATCAAAATCTGGGAAGTCATGTTGTCATGATGTCTGTTGTCATCCACGCTTCTTTGTTCGAGACTCATTGTAGAGGTAACTTATCGATGTGTGCGCCCTAAAAACATCGAGGATTTTTACTTTTGCCTATTATGAGTAGTTCCTCCTCACATATTTGCACAGAACAGAATAGTAAATCGTTGTTCTGCTAGCCATTGAGCAGATTCGAGGGCTTCCGAATATTGATAAGTGCTTGTTTCGCGTCTAACAAAACCAGTTAAAGATAACTTGGTCAACTACCATTCTTTCGGTTCTAGGAAATTTCCCTTCTTGTTCACCGTTCTTAACCTTTAAATCAAATTGAATGAATCCGCTTGCAATAAAGTAATTAGTGTATATACCTAGATTTCCTAAGCATTGTTGGGTCGGATTTCACTGCCTCTAATGGAGGGTGTTTTTAGTATTAATGTTTACTAAAAATTCCGATGATGAGTGCCCGCGATCGTTTAACAGGTGGGTCGGTAAAAAGGAGTATAAAATAATAGAATTCCCATTTTAAAATATGGAAAATTAATAAGCAGTTGTTTAACGCAGGTGTCACTTCATAGAGGTTTTACTGTATTGCTACTATTAATATTATATTCTATAACAAGTAGGAAATGCCATTCCAGACGAGGTCTAGACTATAGATTCTTTAACACTAATTTAGAAAAACGAAAAAAAAAATATTTAATTTTTTTTTTCCTCCTGTCGATATCTAGTACGTTACCCAGCAATGGTGAAATAGCGATCTAGATGGCCACATATCTTCTAAGTAGTAAGCAGCAAGTAACCACAGCAGCGAACGCGATCTAACTTACTATAGGAGATAGTGATGCCACACCACGAGTCAATAATCGTAAATTATTTGAAAGGCGTCAGATTAATTAAATTAAATTACAAAAACTTTCAGAAAATGTATTAAAAAGATATGCAAAATAACCCCAACTTTGCCATTTTTTCCTACTTCTGAGAAATTATGTGAAAAGGTTCCAATTTTACGTATACAAAGTACCTTTCTATAGGAGTAAATTTATTTTTTACAAGTGACCCTATTTACTAAAGAGTCCTAAAATATCGCCACTCACCCAAATTTTACAAACAACAATCGAAGCAGGTAGATTTCAGATTGACACAGGGATGCCTATTGAATCGTGCGACCTCCCCAAAAAGTTTTAATAAAAAAAGTTCGATTGGCCACAAAAGAATTTTCACGAAAATCCCACACGACGAGCACTGAACGAGAGTGCGAATGTGGAAAAATGTTTGACAAAATGTTTAAGTTATCCGCGATGAAAAACTTGGGTCAGAAAGTTTGGAATTTGAAACGGATTAGGTATTTATCAATCTTTCAGTTCAGCAACCTCTCGGTTTGACCCAATAAAATAGTAAAGTGAGATAAATAAACGATTGATATATATACGATTGATATATATACGATTGATAAAAAAGTAAACAACAAAATAAAAAGCTTTTGGTTTAGGAACTTCAATTCACCCTAATACATCCAGTCTACTCTCGAATAAACTTGTTTAGTTTTATAATTGATGAAGTAGTCCATTCTTGCAGTGGAGTTGAAATGATATGAAATAAAAAGCTCTTAGTCTTCCTCCACAAATATTGTATTAAATTATCAGGTGTTAATCCCTACATGTTTCGGACGTTTAAACATCCATCATCAGGGGAAAACAAAATCGAGTAAAAATATTGAAACTAGTTACCCCAAATTAACTGGGACATCGTCTTATTATTAATTATTAGGTTAAATTAGGAAATATTTGAGTTTAATAGAAGTTTTCCACACTTTAACACGTGTAGTTGATTGAGAGAATTCATGAAAGTAAGTGAAGAACTGATTGGTATAAGTTCTTTGACAAGTCAAACCAAGGGGAGTGACATGCTCAAAGCTCTTTTGGAAAAATGTTCTATAATAGATTCGGATTTAACGAAAATATCTGGAATTATGACTGACGGAGCACCTTCAATGGTTGGAAATACATCTGGGATAGTAACTATGTTAAAAAAATATTTACAAATTAAAAACACAAATACCAAAAACTGACGTCAATTTCGCTAATGTTGAAAAAATTGATATTTTGATACAAGTTCTCAAAATCGTTTTGTAGACTTCAAAAAAGTTAAACCTCTATTGGACATTTTCAGCAATCCTTTCAACATTTCACCTGAAAATGCGCCGGAATCAATGCAGCTGGAATTAATAGACATGCAAAATTATGATAGTTTACGAAACAAATTTAATGAACGTAATTTACTCAACTTCTACCGTTGCGTTGATAAAAACGCTTATAAAGAGTTGCGAATAAATGCATTGAAATGCTTATTTGGATCGACGTATATTTGTGAACAAACGCTTATAGTGATGAAACTAAACAAAACGAAAAACCGAAACCGTCTGGCAAATGAAAATAATAAATATAAAACCACATTTTAATTATTCTATTGCACTCGCAGACCGTAATACAACAAAAAACTTTTTATGAAACGGTTTTCTTTATTTTTCTAAAGTTGGTAATGATGTTCACAAATGTTTTATTTTGCTGTCGTGTATGATTGGTTAGTTCAGGTTAGTTAGAATTAATGCAATTCTATGAAATGTAGATGAGTTAAAAAAATATATAATAAAATAATAATAATAAATAATTATAAAACTTAGAACTATAAAATTTACCGCAATTTCCCTTAACTTTGGGGGAGTTAAACTAAACTCATCTTGCTCCTAAATTGCGCTAAAATTATGTAGGTATGTTAGAAAAATTAGACAACTTCGTGACAAAATGGCTGACACAGAAATTGAATTATTTGTTGATTTCAATGCTACTATGATAAATAATTTGATTGTATTACCAACACAAAATTTAGGCCTAAAAATTTTGAAAATTTGTATGTTTTATTTTCTTTTTAAATATAAATTTATTTATTGAAAAAAATTGCCAAATAGAAAAAACAGTATAAGGCACATGTTTTATAAAGCTTGTCCGTCATGACGTCTATCCTTTCTTATCCGTTCTAACATGAACGAGTGCGCTAAAATGCTTTATAAAACTTGTACATTAATATACTATTTCTTACAGTGCTGAAACTAGCTTTCTGCAGTCAGCCCATTCTTGCCTCAAGTACTACTATGATTATAACGTCCAGAATGAAAAAGATTTTTAATTGATGACCTATCTCTATTTTTATTATTAAAATTCCCTTCGGCCACATTTTGCGGTTATATTCCGGAGATATTTTATAAACCATTGGAATTCATATTCGGACAAGATCCATATATCAACTGGAAGCCGAGTGCTTTTATAGTTTTAAAAGAAGAATTATGTCAAATATTAGAAATTTAAATATCGGTTTAACATAAAAGACATGCTGCGGTCTGACATTTTCCCCATATTTTATTCCTTTATTGTGACCGCGATCATATTAAATACTGGTTTCTTTTGAATTGACAAAAGAAAATTTGTATATCAAAAAGCAGGATATATACGGAGGTTGTTTGGGAAAAGTTATATTTATTTAGAGAATAGTAGATTTACGGAAGTGGTTTGTTTGTTATAGATTTATCTTATATGGGTCAATAATTTATAAATATATATATATAATTTTTTTAAGTCAGCACGGACTTATGAAAAAAAAGGTTTACTGTAAGCAACCTCTGTAACATTACTCAATACATATCCGAAAGTCTTGACAATAAGTATCAAGTTGACGTAATATACACTGATTTTGCCAAGGCATTTGATAGGGTGTTGCATGGTATTCTTGTAGCAAAATTATATAATGAATTTGGGTTCTATCCTAACTTAATAGAGTTTTTTGTATCATATCTGACAAACAGAAAACAAAAAGTTATAATAAAAGGTTATCCATCGGACTGTTCTCTGGCAAGATCGGGGATACTACATGGCTCCAACATTGTGCTAATTATCAATAGTATAACTAGGGATATTTCCAATAGTAACGCTTTGTTATTTGCAGACGATCTTAAGTTGTATTCAAGAATTAAAAACATTAATGATTCACTATTATTTCAAGAAAATTTAAATAGATTAATAAAATTGTCTAATAAAAATAGATTAAAATTTAATACAACAAAATGTTATGTCCTTGGTTTTTACAAAAAGAAGACACCAATTCACTGTGAATATAGAATAAATGAGGCACCATTGGCTCGGGTTGAAGATATGCGAGATCTTGGAGTTACTTTTGACTCAAAACTACTATTTAGATTATTTATTTTCCATATCACCAACAAAGCCCTACAAATGTATGGTTTTATTGTTAGAAACAGTAGACCATTTAGGGATATTAAATGCATACGACAGCTCTACATTTCATATGTCAGAAGTACTTTAATATATTCATCTGTGGTATGGAGTTCTCAATGTGATAATCACAAATACTGCATTGAACGAGTACAAAATAAATTTCTAGGATACCTCAATTACAAAGAAACTGGAAACTATGATTTAACATCCCTAAAACAGAGTTAATTCAAAAATATAAACTACTAAATTTAGAAAACCACAGAATGATCGCATCAGGAATATTTATGAATAAATTATTAAACAGTCAAGTGGATGACTCAGTGTTATTGTCACAAGTCAATTTGTATATACCATTTTGTAATACAAGAAACCCTTTAACTTTTTATATTGAAGGTGCAAGAACTAATAATTTTAGTAATTCCCCATTAATGTTATGTCTATATCTATTCCATGTCTAAAAAAGTCAGGATTCTAGCTTATGACACCCACTTCTTTAATTTGAATATTCTTCCATTTGTTCTGAGCTCCTGTTTTGGAAAGGGAAGAAAACAACAAATTGATGTTTTAAGACAACATAGTAGAGAAAACTAGGGATTTTATCCAAACATCGACACGCAGAAAACAAACCCATCTTAAGGGCTACGGTTGTGGACGGTACATAGCAGAAAATGAATTGTGAGTTTATTTCCACTTCAATGGATTTCAAATCTGAAATGGTATATAGGTAAATATAAATGTACGCCGATGGGTTGTCACTATTTTTTTAGACGACCTAGGGTCGACGTACACAGCTTTGTCTCATAAACTATTAAAAAACTTTCCGCGGTGACATGGCTATCACTATTTCCTTAACAGCCAAACTAAACAAATTTTTTTTAAGTTAAAATGTGTCTAAATCATTTTCCCTCCGTTTTTAAAATACGGCCGTCGGCTACCGTTCTCTTGCACGTTTCACGCTGGAAGGCGGAGCCAACTACTTATATGTTGACGGACTCAGGGCTTTGGGAGCGTTTATTAACTATTTTGTGCTGAAACTTAAATGTAATTTTCGGTGGTTAGTCGTGTTTGCAGCTTAAAACGTGTTTAATAATAAGTTTAATGATGTTTCCAAGATTAGCATTATTGTAGGGTTTGTCAATGCCTACATGTTGCAATTTTTGGTTTAATTCTCTGTGAGAAGAATATGCAAATTTTATAAAACAGCTGATTTTTAGTAGAAACAATAAAAGTATGTTCACATCTCTCGCCATTGTCACTTATAATAGCCAGTTTGTACTCAAAGATACTACTTAATATTCTACGAGTATCACAGCGCATCAAGCCAAATACAAACAGCGAGAAAATCGGCCCTGGAAGAATATGGCACCGCCTGCTCCCGGACGAGTAGCTTCGCCCTTCGCCGCGACCGTCCAAGCGAATCTACCGAGAGTCTTAGCCCGTAAATCTTCGAAAAAATTCGAAGCCACCAGACGAAGACAAAGCCACAAAGTCAAAAGGATACGAAGATTTGTGTGTATATCGACTACGAGCAATCTTACGTTGGCGAACCCCCAGAAGCCCTTGAAACAAGGAACAAAGAACATGGAAACCTTGTACTAAAGGAAGAAACAAACAGATTAGGTGCATCAGACCTCGGCCACCACTTGCATTCGTTAGAGGCAGAAATTTTTCTCAAAGAACATTGTCGAAGGAGGAACTTCCAACCCCAGAATTCTGACTGCTTTAGCAGACATTAAAAATATATGAAAAAATTGTATAGATGCAATCTAAGATCATGGCCATGCATTAACATAGTTTCAATTGTGCCGACAATTTTATTATTTCCATAGCTAATATTTAACAGATAGCGCTATCCGTAGATGATGGATCAAATCTAAGAAAAGCTTTAAGTAAGCCTGTTTACGATAATTAAGGGGCAGGAATTTAAAAAGTATGCTTGCTAACCAAGCAAGACACAGTGTGACAGCAATAAATGTTTCTGTTTTAAAGCTCATATGAAATGTACTAGCAAATGTCATAAGACCGGACCATGCTGTCATGAAAAGAACGAAATTTGTTTTATAAGTTGCTTGGCATAGCGTCAGTGGTATCATAATAGGACGGATTTCATCTAGTCGTATTGTAAAGCAATCACGCAGAGGTTCATGTTGACAACAAGACTAATAAGTGGTTGGTATATTATAATAAAATTACCAGTCTAATTTTAAGATTTTTAATGTTTTGTATCGTATTACAATACGTCTATTATAACACGACTGATTTCACAATAAGCCTTCGACATAGATATGCATTGTGCCCTTCTAGCTTGTTCAGTTATCACCTGAAGGCGAAGACTAATTGAAACATAGTGGTAAATTCCAAAACACGCCTATCAATCATGACAGCTTACTGTTACTACTCTACCCCTAAAACATACAATAGTTCCTTCTATTCCCATTATTTCCTTCATTACCCCGTTTCTTATCCTGTCTCTTCTAATATATCTATAATATAATAAGGCATATTTTTATAGAATATAAAATAAATCGTGGTGAAATACTTAGAAACAAATCAATATACATCAAATGCTTATTTTCAGTTCTTAACTCGAGGATCCCAATTTTAAAGAAAAATAACAGCTATTGCTGATCAAGTTTCTGTTTAACAAGCTGTTGTTAGCACACAGCGTGAAAAATGGATACTTTTTCGGATGTGTATTCTGGATTTAATTTGATGGAAGAATTTTGTGACGTTGAAGGCGGACGAAAATTAAAATGCTGCTTTCCGGTTTTTGGTGTTGCCTTTATATTAAACTGGAAAATATTTAATATTTTGCTTGAGAAGCTTTAAATTTACCGTGGGCAAAGTAATCAAAAATTGTTAATGTGTACACTTACAGGTAAAAGTGCGAAATAAATTATAGAAGAGGTTTCTTTAAAACCGGTTTAGATATACGAATAATTTATTTAAATCACGATTTACGTTTAATTGAGTTAAGTATATATATATGAAGGAATTAGTATGTATAATCCTGGTAATTGATTGACCTTTCTTAAAGATATCCTAGCGTTGAAAAAAAGTTTTTAAGAATTATTTGGGTAATTGTGAAATATTTTACTGTAAAATAACTATTTCATTGCTTTAATTTCTAATATTTTAAGTTAATATTATATTTCCTGCAATAAACAATAATAGTTATTTGGTGATAAACACTTAAAGAAAACAGGGTTGGAAACAAACTGTGTTTCTTTAACCACACATGTGTCTGCCTTTGTTTTAATAAAGTGCTACAACTTGATTAAAATATGTTAAAAATGCATGTTTTAATCCAAAATCTTTAAAACATACAGGGTGTCAATTTAAAAATGAACAGCATCTGGTATTTCTTCGGCTGATGACGCTATGAAGATTTGATGAAACACGGCAATTTAGATCCACCCCTAAAATATTGAATTGCAACCCTTACTTATTTGGTCAGTTTCGAATTCCTTATGTAATATCAACTTTTTTTATTTTTTTGTCAAAAAATTGAGTAGCTACCAGCACATTTTTACGAAACGCTCAAAAGCGGTTATAACCTCTTTCTCAGAGGTATGAAGATGAATGAAAGTAAATTTTGAAATCCTTACCTGTGTACTACTTTATGAATTGTTTAAAATGGTTATTATTGTTTTATAGCACAAGTACAGCCGATATTTAAACTGTTCGTGGACCCTTTGAAGTGACTTAGGTGAAATAATCTTACATTCTTGGATAATCTTTTACTGGAGTTGTTCACAGGGCCGTCTTTAGGTATGTGGGGGCCCTTGGCACTTTTGGCGGTGTGGCCCTTCTACCATCCTTGTTTCTTAAAAGAACGCCGCAGACAAATGTTTTTTTAGGTGCCACGCCCTTTTTTTGGACTATTAAAATCTAGAAATTTACTTTTCGATAGCCCAACCCGAGAAAACGTAGAAATAAAGAAATTTCTAAATATAAACGCCAATATTTTTATTTTGAATATTTTTTTTTGTGGGCTGGAAGTAAAAAATGAAGTTAATTTGGGTAATTTTTCAATAACTTCCTTTTGATGAGCATTTTTTTTTTCTCTTTTCTGCGCCGCTGGGATATAAGCGTTTTGACATGATGATGATTAAAATATGATAACAGTGACCAATAAGCCCCTTAAAAAAAAAGAAAATTGATCATATACAACAAGCAAGGACAAGGACAAAAAAGTTTGTGTCTTACCTTTTAGCTTTTTTATTTTAAAATATATTCCAAACTAGTTTTATTTATCGCGGTTTGCAACAAACAATCCAATTATTAATTAAGGAAATATACACTAACAAACTTTAAAAAGTCAATTTAAACTTATAAAATCAAAACCTGCGCTGCGTGTCTAACTCAAAACTCAATTTGTCAATTTGCGCAACGACCAACGGATTTTAAAACAGGTGATATTATTATATTACCATTATTTTAATTACAGACAAATTATTGTTTATTATTTAAATAAACATTTTAGTCGAATTAATGTTAATTCCCAGTTAATAGTGTTAATACATAAGCCCTTTTAAGAAATTCTGACAGCCGTAGAAGGATCGGCGGGGCCCCTCGTGGCCGGGGGCCCCGGGCCCATGCCTAAAGATGGCCCTGGTTGTTCAACTAAATCTGATTTTTCAATTCAATTTACTTTAAGTTATCAAATTGTTTACAAATCTTACTCACGTCGATCAACCGTTATATTAATTAAAGATATCTGCAAAAATAAAGATTAAATTAACTAAAATTTTAGTTTAGGTAATACAGAAAACACCAGCAAATAATTTCTATGACGCTATTGACGTAGAGCTGAACATAACGAATAAAGATTATTTCACAATAAAAGCACATTTTCGTTTCACCAGTCCGGCAATCACACATCCAAACTAAAAGACAACATTATCTTTTTCTTACTAAGCCCTTAATTTAACAAAACATACCTAAAACTACAGATTTATACAAAAACATTAATTAATTAAATGTTTAAGCAACAATCTATTAACAGCTAAACAATATCCCAACCGATCATAAGATTCATTTCTAACATTACTCAGTTGATATTGAGAAATTCAGTCACATTCTAACGAAATACAGTCTTTTAGCTGTTCTAGATTTTCAAATTTTACTATTAATAAAAATTTTTAGGTGACCTCACAGAAGGAAGTCGTTCGGGGAAATGTCAGGAGACCTGGCTGGCCAAAGGATTAGATGCCGTGGGCCAATAATATTTCCGTTAAAAATATTTTGCCAGTATTCCCTAACCATGAGAGAATTATGGGCAAGACAGCCATCCATTTGACACCAGATTACTAATTTTCGCATACAACTTCATCTAGTGCGGGTTTAATTCGATTTTGTAGTAAGTCCATATAGGTTACTGCTGTAAAGTTAGTTCAGTTCCATAGAAAATGGTCCAAAAATGTGATTTCCTCCCAAACATTTATTTTTTATGGATCTTGCGTCCGAGTATGATCAAGACAATGTTCATTTTCTTGATTTCAATACCGGCAATTTTGAACATTTGGTTTGTTGTGCATGGTCTCGAAGCTGCGAACCTATTGCAAAGCTACTGATTAACGGTTTCCATAGAATTTTATAATTTTATAGGTACCTATTGGTTTAATTATTTAGTTGTTTTAAAATATTGTAAGTTGACTTGATAGATGCGTAGATTAGTTTGCTAAATAGCTTTGTCAATAGAACAGTTATTTACATTACTAGATGCGAAAGTTAATTTTTTGGTGTGAGGAGGTTTTTGAATAGCTAAGGCGAAGCCGAGGTGATTCAATTCCTCCGAACACCAAAAAAAGGCTTTCGCATCGCGTGATGTATTAAACTCTTATGGGATTAAGTAAAACAAAGTTGAACTTTAAAATTCCACTATATTTAAAACAAAAATTACATGTTTCGCTAACACTGTAGCTTCGTCAGATTACAGCAAAATAATTTTTATATTTTGTTAACAATTATGCCTTGTACCTAGAATTTATAAAAGCCCATCATTATTAAGTTCTTAATCTTCTACAACCCTTGTTAATATATTTATGTATCCCTCCCACTGTTTTATTTATACTATCAATAATGTGAATTTTATTGCATATTTCTTTCTATTTGAATAACTATTATTTTATTGTAATCTGACGAAACTACAGTGTTAGCGAAACATGTCATTTTTGTTTTTAATATAGTGAAATTTTAAAGTTCAACTTTGTTTTACTTCATCCCATAAGATTAGTTATGGATTTCCACCTAGTATCGGCTGAATCAATTAATTTATTAAACTCTTTCTACTACTGTTCTCTGATCAATATATTATTAAGTAATGAACTTTGATTTTGTTCAAATAATAATGATAAAATAAGGTTTTTCCACCTGTAAAATAATCCATGACAACTAGTTATTTGAGTACTGTCAGCTCGAATTTTTTAATTTCGCTAGTCTAAAATGTTCTCCCAAGACCAAAACGTTGCTATTCGGAAGGCGGCCGAGTTGGCATGTGCCTCACTGTTACCTAAGAACCCAAAAGATAGATACTATCAAACGTACAACCTGTTTCTGGAATGGTTCGCGGATAAAAACGTTTCTGAAATTGACGAAAATGTGATGTTAGCGTACTTCTTAGAGAAATCTGAAGCCTTATCACCTCCGTCCCTATGGTCACAATATTCCATGATCAAATTGACTATTTCTGTGAACAAAAATATGGATATTTCACAGTTTAAAAAACTCATTGCATTTATTAATAAACGAAAAAACGATGGTTATGAAGCTAAAAAATATAAAATTTTCAGAAAAAAAGAAATAATAAAGTTTTTACTCGGCGCTTCTAATTATAGCTATTTTTTAATGAAAGTGATAGCAGTAATGGAAATAGCTGGAGCATGCCGCACCGATGAGATCCATAAAATGAGGTTGAAAGACCTCGAAATCAAGGATGATGTAGCTATAGTTAAAATCCTCCAGAGCAAAAACAAGGTTCAAAGAAGTTTTGTGATAACCGATGATGGAGGCCCAGTTTTTTTTGTGATGTTACTACAAGATTCCATTAAACTTCGGCCAAATAATGCACAAGACGAACGCTTGTTCTATCGCTATGAACGAGGTAAGTGTGTGAATCAGGTGATTGGAAAACACACTATTTCGAATGTTCCCAAAGAAATTGCCAAATTTTTGAAACTTCAAGACATAAATAAATACACTGGTCACTCGTTTAGAAGAACATCAGCTACGTTTCTCGCAAATGCTTCAGGTGTCGACATATTGGATTTGAAAAGACATGGCGGTTGGAGGTCTTCGTCCGTTGCGGAGGGATATATTGGTGATTCGTATACTAATAAAATCGAAATTTCCAAAAAGATCTTAAATGGAACTCCTACTTTTATTCCATCTAACGACATGAGAGTGACAAATAGAACAAGTTGTAATATGGTCCAAGTTCAGGATAATAACGAGACTCTAATACGAAGCGGCGAAGCTATTGAATTGAATAATAATCCATCAATTTATTTTTCCAACTGTTTAAATTTCACTGTTAACCTTAACGGCAATAAATAATTATTATTTAAGTTTTATATTATTTTTATTATATCACTTGTTTTTTCAATAAATATAAGCATTTTGTTATTAATTTTTTTTTCCAGAATTCGCTTGAATAAATACAATAAAAAATTCCTATGAGTATATTTGACTATTACTATGAATATGACAATCATTTGACACAGAAAAATGAAAAAAGATGATTTTTAAAGATAATAATATTTAGAATCCGTAAGTTTATTATGACGAATCCACTAAATGTTTACAATTTTAAACAAGAACCTAGTGTCTTCCCAGATAATCTATGCATGAGAAATGTTCTTCAATTAACAATCCGTAAGTAGGGTAATGCTTTTGAAATGAAAAAGTTTTCACAAAAAAATTCGGGTAAATATATAAATAATAAAAATAATCCCAGAGATTTATTATAAAAACTGTGTGGACATAGTTTTTAAATTGAAATATTGAATTTCAAATATATTAAATGTTATTATTTTGAACCTTTTTCCTAAAAAGTTAAACGATTAAAGTAAGTAATTAATTACCCATGTTTCCCACTGAGTGGACTGACTGCCGCAGCTTATCACATTTATAACAATTACCTGAATTATTGTTTATTCAAATACAAAAAACCACCCTGTACACCATCAACTTTTTTACGCCTTTATTGGCTTTAACAAAACTCGGCTTTTGAAGTTTCAATTTAATTTTGATTGAATATCAAACCAAAATATCGATATCATATCTTGGGATTTCTAAAATTTATTCCGACATAATGCATTTATATTTCTATATTTTTGCTGTTTCCCATTTGGAAGTCGACGTTCACTATTCGATGAATTTTATTTGAAACGAATACACTCGAATAATAAAGGCGGATAAGCTCAATCCAAAACTTACGGCCTTTTCGACGACTCTAAAGGTGAAATTTACAACTTCTATGTTCAAAGGAATGAAAACTTTGGGCTTAAGTCGATTTTATAGAGGAACGGAAATTTGATGCAAATTTATTATACATTTTTAGTTATTCTTGATGCATATATTCATACTACCTAGTAAAAATAACGAATGTACCAGATGAACTATTAAGAAAACATACCGAGAAAAGCATTCAAGTAGATACTGTACTAAAATTAGTCTAATTAGCGGATACCCACTCTGTAGACGAATCTCGTGATTTTAGCTGTCTTTCGTTATCAGTATATCAGGCCATTTCTTTACGGTGATATTGCGTGCAAGTATGCTTGTCATCCGTACTCTACACTGTGCAAATTAAAACGTTTATTGATTTTTTGTTAATTGTGGCTAAAGGGAAATATATTGCAAAGAAGATATTAACCGAAAAAAATTTTATTGATCAATGAAATTATTTAAATGCCGAATATTTTCTAAACTTTAAACAAAATTTTATTTCGTCGATTAAATTTTGCAAATTTAGTTCTCCCGGAATTTCTTTTACTACGGCTTTATTATTAGAAAAATATATTCATTCCATACAAGGTTTTTGTCTCTTGATATTTTTTCGTATCTTACTTCGTTTTCGAGAAAAGGAATAAAAGCCACTTCATTGCATATCGAAAAAAATTTTTTCTCGAAAATTAAGTAGATAGAGAGATAGATAGAAACGTCTTTATTTTAACCTCGGCGAAGGCCAGCAGAGCTTATCCGAGCATATATTATAAATTTACAAAACTTAACAAATTTGATAAATACCTACATATTATGATTAGAAATTATTCTAATTACAGTTAATATATCATCTAGTAATAATTTAGAAATATTGCAATAAGAGTTGGCAACTAAATTCTAGCATGTATACAGGGTCGTTGGTATGTATGGAAACGGTCGATTATTTCTTAAGGTATAACAGTTAGCAAAAAATATTTTAGATAAAAGTTTTAGGGTTTCTTAAGGTGTATTAGAATTTTAAAAAAATAAGTATACAGGATGAGTCAGAAAACAGTAGGGAAGCAAAGTTACCTTTATTTAAATAGAACATCCTATATTTTCGAATATTTTTGGATTTAACATGAAATATCAATTATTTTTTAATAAGTACATTATAACTCTAAACCTAATAGTTTCCGAGATATGGACTTTTGAAAAATGACATTTTTGAACTTTGGCAGCTTCTAGCTTTCTAACGGTACGTTGTAGAGTAAAACGGCTAACATGTCCCTATCTTACTTCTGTTATGATCTTTCCAAAACATTAACTTCCTGTTAAACCGGAAGTACTGTATTTCCGGCCTTTAAGTTACATCCGGTTTAACCGGAAGTTGATGTTTTTGAGAAGTTAATAAAAAAGTAAGATAGGGACATGCAAGTTGTCTTATTCTAAAAGGTACCGTTAGAAAGCTAGAAGCTGTCAAAGTTCAAAAATGTAATTTTTCAAAAGTCGATATCGCGGAAACTGTTAAGTGTAGACTTATAATGCGCGTATTGAAAAATAATTGTAATTTTATGTAAAATCCAAAAATATTCGAAGATATAGGGTGTTCTATTTAAAAGGAAGTAACTTTGTTTCTCTACGGTCTTCTGACTTAACCTGTATAATAATTTTTTTTTAAATTCTAATACACCTTAAAAAACCCTAAAACTTTTAGCTAAAATATTTTTTGCTGACTGTCTTACTTTAAGAAATAATCGACCGTTTCCATACATACCAACGACCCTGTATAATAATATAACACTATTTTAACTTATTTTATACCTATTTATTTATTTATGTTAACCTAGCAAGAAATATTTATATTCAGATTTAAATGAAGTAAGCTTAGATTATCAAGCTTATTGACCATGTCAGTATTGTATATTTTAAGAGCCAGATAAGAAAAGCTGCGTTGAAAGAGGGCAGTTCGATGCTTTGGTAGATTTAATAGATTATTAAAACGCGTTGTGCGATTATGCGTGGAATGTCGGAAGTGAAGCTTTTGACGAAGATATTGAGGAATCCACTACCAAGTAACCGATGTAAGAAACAAGCAAAATGCAATTCTTGTCTATTCATGATATTAAACCATCTAAGCTCAGGCAGTTTACAGCTGACATGATCCCTTGCTCGCAGTCCGTAAATAAATCGAACACAGGAATTCTAAATTCGCTAGTCTAGAGACGGTCCATATACAAAGTTACAATAATTAGCATGGGAAAGAACAAGTGTTTCACATAGGGGTTTTTTTAAATAGGGCCTCAACATACTTTTACTTTAATAAAGATTTCTAAGAAAGAGATATGACTTTTGAATAACTTTACTCACTGGACCTCTAAACCCAAGTTTGGTATCAAATATAACACCCAAATTTTTATATTCTTGCAGAACAGGTATCAGGCTTTCAGGCATATCCACTTTCATATTTTCCATTACCTATTAACTATTAGAACCAACAAAAATAACTGCTGATTTGCTGGGGTTTAATTTAAAGCCGCTGTTCAGAGTTAACTGATTTTAGACATTGGGTGAGTTTACCTCTTGCCTGAATAGCACTGGATTTTTTAAAACTTATGCAAAATTGTGTATCATCGGCATACCTTTTCATATCACAATCCTTCACATGTTGGTCAATCATATACACTACAAAAAGTAAGGACCCCAGAATTGAACCTTGTGGTACACCCCTTCTTACAACCCTAAGACTAGAACGCTGGCCTTTCAAGAAGACGAATCCGCTAGATTTTCTCCAAAGAACTTCACCGAAGATTCATCGAAGCCGAGGAAGCGAAGTTAAGCACATAAGAGACCATGATCAAGCGTATCAAATTCTTTACAATAATCAAGTAATCAATTGAAATCTGTTATGTGCTAAAGTCTATGGACAACGCACGCATCAATTACAGATACACCATAATAATTGAAAACATCTATAAAAATGAAAAAGTAGTCCATACTTGCAGTGGAGTTTACGTAATGTAAATAAAACGACAATGTCAATTTGTGGAGGAAGACATTGTCGTTTTATTTACATCTATAAAAATGCCTCCCTCCATGTGAAAATTGACGACGAAATTAAAACCAACAACATTAAGATTAAACGCGGAGATCGACAAGGAGACACTATTTCGCCGAAATTATTTACATTGGCTCTCGAAGACGTATTTAAAAGACTCGAGTGGGAAAATAGGGGGATGAAGATGGATGGAACATATCTAAACAACCTTCGTTTTGCGGATGATATTGTGCTAATGTCAAGCGACATCAAGGAAATCGAGTCAATTAAAGAGTTGAACGAAGAGTCTCAAAGGGTGAGACTAAAAATGAACATTGCAAAGACAAAAGTAATGAGCCCAGAAAACATACAAATCCACATAGACAACATCGCTATCGAAAATGTAAATGAATACAATTACTTCGGTCATATTATAACATTAGGGAAAGAGAATAAATCGAAAGAAATTAAAAGGCGAATAAAACTCTCCTGGGCTGCATTCGGAAAACCTTCATACATATTAAAGAACAACGCTATTCCCATAAACCTGAGACGTAAAGTTTGCGATGCCTGCATCCTACCTGTTGGTACATACGGAATGGAAACAATTGCCATTACCCAAATAAACGCCAACAGACTCCGAATAATGGAAAGGGCAATGGAGAGGTCAATGCTTGGTGTCAGTCTAAGAGACAAAATAAAAAACGAAGAAATTAGGAGGAGAACTAGAGTTAAGGATATAATCGAGAAGATTGCAGAACTAAAATGGCAATGGGCGGGCCACGTGGCAAGACTGAGCGACGAGAGATGGACACCGAGAATCATGAAATGGAGACCGAGGGAAACAAAGCGGAGTATAGGCAGACTCCCTCTATGATGGTCGGATAATATAAAGAGGATAGCAGGTGGAAATTGGTATCAGAAGGCTTGGGACAGAGATCAATGGAAGGAATTGAGAAAGGCCTATGTTCAGGAGTGGACGAAAAGTGGCTGAGGAAGAAGAAGAAGAAGAATCAAGTAATATCAGCGCTGAAGTTTCACCCCTATCGGCAGCTTTAATACGAAATGCAGACTCAGATAAGGGAAACAGATTGTTTGTATCGAGATACTCAGTTATCTGAAGGTAAATAATCTTTTTAAACACCTTGGGTAAAATAGACAACAAACCAATAGGCCTTAAGTCACAGACGTCCTTTGGGTAGTTTACTTTAGGTAGGGGTACTACCATGGCAATCCTCCATCCAGATGGAAACAAAGATTTCGTGATACAGACATTAAGTATGTGAACCAAAAATGGCAAAATCACTGGACAACACCCGCCCCCGATGCGTTCGATTTCAATTCTGATATGGCCTTTAAAACTTTATCATCCGTAACAGTAAGATACGAAAAATATCAAGAGACAAGAAAGTTGTATTTTTAGCTGCTTAACCCGAAAACAGTATAAAATTTTTAATTATTAAAAAGTGAAGATAGAACGACAGAACAACGCCAGTGTTCAATTCTTTTTAAATATTTATGTGAAATTTAAAAATATATGAAAGCATTTAATTGACGCAATATTTTGTTATTCGTTTTCAAAATTAAATATTTGTATTGAATGAATTCGCTAAAGGTTATCCCAATTAAATATTTATTTCAGCACAGAGACTACTGGCGCTGGCTAGAGAATAATTTGTCCTAGACAAAAATCACAAACTAAGTAATATTACCAGAAAAATTCGGGAACGCAGAAGCGATCTATCTCTTTAAATAATCGCGCAGAGAGATTTTTAAACAGAGAATTAACTCAGCGAGCCTCGCAGTTGGTACATACAAAAATACTAATATCAGCTCCATTTTACATGTAACCGACTAAGCACAAAAGCGTATCTTTTTGCTTTTTATTGCGCGGCCACTTTGGAAATTAACTTTTCACGTTTTCCTCTTTTGTCCATTTTATTCGCGGCGACCGTTTTTTTTACTGACCCCGGTCCTTTTTCCAGTTTATGGCTGGCAAAACCCTTACTTTTGCTGGCGTGCTGAGGCATTCCAAATGACAAAACTTCTACGGGGTTTGTATGGAAATAAATTTCTTTTTTTTAAATAATCAATACTAATAATAATATTCTTTATTTGCCATCAAAATCATATACAATATGACCAAGCAAAGTCAACAATAAAGGTGCCACCAGGGGTAGCTAGACTAATAATAATAATAATAATATCCTTTATTGCCTACAAAATCTAACAAACGTCACACAATTGATGTGGCAGTAGCCCTTATTGAAATTGTCTGACTCTAAAAGTCTACCTACTGACAGAAGTATAAACTATATTAATAATCACAATAAAATATTAAAATATTAACAACAAAACAAAAAAAAAAAACAGCATTAAAACGTCTTTTAAAATGTTTCCATTCCCACAAAATTTATACATACTTGCACATACGTTTTGACTACAAATTAAAACCCAATGATAAAAGCCATTCACTCAATCATTATGTTTATTCAAATTATTTTTTTCTTGTTTTTAAAAATCAAATGAATAAAAACAACTCTCTTGCAGATATGAAACTACTGCCCTCTTAAACTTAATGGGGTTTGCAATATATTTTATATCATACGGCAACGATCTAAATGCCTTTTTTCACTACTAACCTATAACATCGCCATTATTGACCGATTATTAACGTTAGAAATCGTTTTTCTCTACCTTATAAGTTATTATTGACCATGGTCAATAATAAGGTATTGAAATCCATTATTGACCGATCTTCAAGAATCTATTTGAAGGCAGGTAACTTGATTTTTTGATTCTACAACATGAATTCATAAACATGAATGTGGTTAGGCAACCAGATAATTATCAATACATATTAGATTACTTGATATTGTAAAATATCGATACAATTAACATTTTTTTTGCTTCCATCCTTAATTCTGGAGGTGTACACATAATCACATAATAATATCACTAACATTTTCTTCGTTAATTTAAAAAAAAAACGGAAAACTCGTGAAATCTGATGACATAAATGAACAAAAATTGACATTAACAAAGCCACCTGACAAAACAACAAAATATTTTGCCAATTCCAAAGCGCAGGTGACTTGATTAAAAAATATACTTATACACGGAAAAAAAAAATTATAAGAATATCCAAAAATATAATAGAAGTAACTATATTTTATAGTTCTATATAGGACAGCCATATGGTATATTAAGGACGACTATAAAATTATAGTAAAAACGAGTTAATATTTTTAATAGTTACTACAAAAATATATAGGAATAAAAAATTCGTTACAGTAAAAACTATTAAACAGGAGTGCAAGTAATATAAAAATATGTTGTTGTTTTTTCTAGCTTCTGTTGTTACGGTTGTAGTAATTATTTGTAAAAACTACCAAGCAGTTTTGCACATTTTACTAATGAATATTGTAAAATTTGTAATATTTTTTCGTAAATTCTATTAATTTTAGTTGAATTTCTACCACCAACTTTTGTTATACTAATTAAATATTTTACTAAATATTTAAAACTCCTTTTGTAGATTTTTGGAACATTTTTATTTGCTTTTACACGTGGTATAATGCAATATATTTGGTATTTCTTTCTTGGTGGCGAAACTAAGTCTTCCAGATTCCATTCTGCTAATAAATCCTCCAAACTCCACATAACAGCACCATAATACCATAAACACAAAATCAGAGACAAAATTAATCAGTTTGAACTTAAAACACATAAGAGTAAGAGTTAGAGGTCCGACCCCTTTGATGGCATAACTGTAAATGCGACGGCGGCGACGGACGGCGCGGCTTTGACTATTCCTGTAAATTATTTAGGAGTTTCTACTATATTCATTTAGTAAAATACGAATTTTCCTACGAAAATTTTATAAGCGCTTCTATGTTTTTTGATATTTTGCAAATATAGTGTTATAAAAGTTCGAATAGTTTATTGTTAAACAGTCTTACTATAATTACACCCTTCTAAATTCTATTAAAAATTTTAGTAAAGAAATATAGTAATTTTTACTAAGTTTCCTTTATAACCATTTTTTATGCTTGTCTGTTAATGTAATAAAAAATAATAAAAACCACAAAAGGATTTAGTAAAATTCACAATACAGTTTCTTACTTTTAACTAAAAGAAATAGTTATTCAATTTAACCAAATCGCATTTGTAAAATGTAATATATACCTTAGTAGTGGCATAATTATACTATGTTATATAAAAAAGCTAACCATATTTTTTTATAAATTTAGTTTACAATTTTATTTTGGAAAAGACTGGTATAGAGATTTATAGTTATTAAGAGGTTTTATAGAGAAATATACTATAAAATTCTTACTAAACTAAATTTACAATACTGTTTTTTCCGTGTACCTACCTATCATTTTTTATAATTATTAATACTTTAAAGATAAATGTCTTATAAAACTTTGTAGTAGTGGAAAAAATATTATATTAACCACGGTTTAGACAGCTTATAGCCCTCGCGTCTTAAATCCCTCGTCGCTCCGCTCCTCGTGATTTAAACTTGCCGCTCGGGCAATAATGATGGCTGTCTAAACCTTGGTTAATAATATACTATTATTGCTCTGTAATAAAGACCCCTTCCGTAAAAAGTATAATTGTGAAAGGGTATTTCAAGATCAGACCTCCTCCTCGTCACGATCGACATGGTATCAGAATGTAGCTGTTGATTTGTTACAAACAGCTCTGAGTGCTTTTTCGCAAACATCACCAAACCCAGAAAGTACAAGGACGGAACCGCCAGAAAACCCAACTCCCTGAATCTTTCACGACAAGAGGCTCTCAGAGAAAGACGCAGAATACATCTGATGATGCGCTTTTGTACCTTAAATATCTTACTGGCGTCTCTTGACGAGCCCCAAAATATAATGCCATAATTTATAATGGACTGGATGCATCCAAAGTAAAACAATCTGATAGTCTAAGGCCTATTCTATACGAGCCACAAAAACGCGACCGTTTGCCTGCGAGCGACACGCGTGTGTCACAGAACCACAGAGTGTTAATTGGGCATACTATACGGGCAACTTTGCGGTCGCGTGTGGACGCGTCGTTGGCGTGCCGGCGTGTTGAACGCAAGAGGTTGCGTAAAAGTCGCGCGCCGGAGACCGGCGTTTCATTCTACATGTAGCAACTTGCAAGCGTCTGGCCGGCCGAGCCGATTTGTCCTTCAGCAGTCCACGACTAGTAGTGCAGATCATTGTTGTTAAATTTTTGAGTTCTGTGATTGTTGTGCTTGGTATCTTTACAAACAAGATGTTTGAAACTAAACGATTTATTTGTGAAATCGAGGGTCAACCTCCTCTCTATGATGTTAAAAGTAAGGAATATTCTAATCCGGTAGTACTGAAAAAAACTTCTCAGGATATCTCCGATGTTCTGCAAAGCTAAGATGGAACACCCCTAAGGTCAGGCGATTAGCACCAACCGGGTGTACCCACCAACGTCTTTTTTACGTTTTTTGGCCAAAAAACTTAATAACGTTAATTGGTGAACAGAGATACACCCAACTTGTACGGGATCCATAGCAAATATGAGGCGTTTTGTCGCTAGTCTAGAATGGGTCGCGTTTCACTCGCCGGTTAGATGCGCTACAAAGGCGCGGCGTCAACACGCTCGTATAGAATGGGCAAAATTTTCAAGCGACTGAGCGTCTAACCGGTCGCGTTTTTGTGGCTCGTATAGAATAGGCCTAAGTCGACAAAATGTCACGAATCCTCCTTAACAACGCACAAGCACTACATAGAGCATGGCTTTATTACTGATAAGTTAGATGAGAAACCTAAATTATTATTACAATAGAGATAATATTTTGAATCCACTTGTGGAGCATTTGACGATGAACTACGTTTTGATTATTTTCAACAGGATGGTGCAACCGCCAATACATCCGCCGAAACTATTAGCTACTTACGCAATTTTTTCGATGACAGATTGATCAGTTCTCGAACAGACATTCACTTCTTAAGTAACTTATATCACCAGTTGTAAATCTAGAACAGTTACAAGAAAGCAATATCCAAGAATGTGGTAACAATTCTCCAGAAATGCTAGTTAACGTTTCCAAAAATATGAAGAGACGTGTGAATTTATGCTTGAAGCATGGCATGGTGGCCAATTTCAGCTTTCAAACCTAAATCCTATAATCCGATTCCAGATGATATTATGTTCTTTCTGTGTTACCTTACGGAGTGAAGGTATGGAGTCTAAATAAAGCCAATATTATCAAATTAGAGCATAGAGATATGGTCATTGAAAAGGATGATTAAGACCTCATGGATCGAAGAAGTACCAAATATACCCCTCCTACGGAGAATGCATCATGCACGGAAAATCCCACTGTTATAGCCATTAAAAGCAACACAACAGAAGTTTAAGTATCTAGGTCAGATAATTGCACTCCCCAAATACGTTATTATATTGTAATTCATCATGCAAGAAAAGACACATGACAAAAGAAGTATTGGAAAATGACGCGAAGCATCTCTAAACGACGTGGTTTCAAGCACAGCCTCAAAAAGAACTAATAGCTATGATGATTACGCAAATTTGTAGCCGAGCAGGCACCTGATGAAGAATAAGAAGATATGTAAAGTTATAATAAAATAAAAAAATCTTCGTAAACCTAAATTATTAAATCGATAGAGCCCAACTTTTTGGAATTTCGCAATTCTAAATACACATTTCTTATTGTGAGCTACAACCTGACAGACTTGTTTACACTTTGCACAGGTATTTTTTGAGGAAAACAATTTATATTACCACAGGAAAATTAAGCAACACGTCAAAAGCAAATTTTAAATTTATGAAAGTTATAAATATCAAGGTAAGTAATAAAACGTCGGCCAAAATCTGCCTGGTATTAGAATATTCCAGAACGCGACACATTTGTGAAAAATGCTTTTCAAATTAAATTTATAAACAAGAAATACGTAAATGTTAATTTAGAAATTAACTATTTTAACAGATTTTCAGAAAGTTAGGCTGTTATGAGGTAGAACAATGACTGTAAATCGCACAGGCAGTGTCGTAGACAGCATTTTGGGGCGTAGAAGGGAGGCGAACCAAGGGAGGGGCGCAGATCGTGGAGCTAAAGCGCCGCAGGCCCAGATTTCGTAAGAATTCACCTTCTTTATGCTTCTTAGGGAAGGGCAGTTTGGCCCCGAATGAAGTGAAAACCCGCTATATAAAAAAAAATTAATATAATGTAGTGGGACGCTGTCGAAACCGGTTTTATTAAGTTTTTTCCCATCGCTCTTTACTAAAAATAAAATAAGGGTGATCTTGTGGAATTTAAAGGTTGCTTTCTTCGTCGGAATCATCCCCAGACGCGTTTTGCCGTATAACGGCTCGTCAGTGAGGAGAATGGCAGATGTAGCTTTCTAGCGACACCTCTTGACAATCAAATGTATCACCTGGCCCGTCCAACCAGAATCAGCCCTCAAGAGGTCCGTATCTGAACCCTATTGAGCATATGTGGAATACACTAAGAAGGAGAGTTAGGCAGAACTACGGCGAGTTTCAAACTTTGGTTGCGTTAGCACAGACACTCGAGTGGCAGCAGATACCCCAAGACGCGGTTGCTGCTTTAATTGAATCTATGCCTGAAAGGATGAGAGCTGCTTTTCAGGCTCGTGAAGGAAATACTTGATTTTAATAGAATAATCTTAATACCACTATTGTTCATGTTATTTCTTAGTTTTTTGTTGCTAATAAAGGATTATTGCATTATTTCCTTTAAACTTTTTTTTTAAGTCCGGTTAATTTTGTGGTCCAGTGTATACAGTGTGTCCCGCTTTTCATGAATACACTCTAATATCTCAATTACTAACAATTAGATTTTCTTAAAATTTTGGTGGTAATTGTATGGGGGAGAAATGAAGTATTTGGCATAGTGAACATTTTTATTTACCATTGGCGTGCGGTGTTGGAGAGGTAAAAAAGACTTTTTTTTTGGAAAAGGATGTTAGGGCTTATTTTAGATAACTGTTTCTATCAGATTTAGAATCAGCATCCCCAAAAACCCCTTAATTTATATTTTCAAAATCTCAATTACCCTAATTACGATTTAGGTTTTTTCAAAATTTTGCTCAGATACGCGCGCTGTGTTACCGTTGGCATGCTGACCTGTTTTGTTTTTAAACAAATTAAGCAAATAGTGCTTTAAAGAAAAAGTTTTTGTTTGACATTGACATTGTTTGAAGAGTAGTTTTTACAATTGGAGAAGCAGTAGAAATTATTTGCTTATTTGGTAATAATGAAAGATCTACGCGTCAGGTTGCTGGACTATTCAATGAAAGGCATCAGAATCGAGCACCAAATACTCACGATAACGTTGCCAAAATCAACAGATTGTTCGCAAGGACTGAAGCGGTTTTCAAGACAAGACCAAGAAGGTACAATTTAAATCAAATATATTATCCAGACGACAAACGTATCTTAGCAGAATTTCGACAACCCAAATGGTAGTATAAGGGTAGTTGCGAGGATACTGAATTTAACGAAAAACAAAGTATGGAGGCGTTTGAAACGCAATAGGATTAGGGCATTTAAACCAAAATTTCTACATACTCTGTTAAATGGTGATTTTGAATGGCGGTTTGAATTTTGCTGATGGTTGCAAAGTAACTATCTTAACGACAGCCTTTTTCTAAAGAACATTATGTTTACTGACGAGGCAACGTTTACGACAAACGGTGTGGTGTCTAGTCAAAATTGTAGGTTTTTGGGCAGCCGAAATCCGAATTGGATAATTAATTGTAAGAACCAGTAAAGTGAAAAAGCGAACGTGTGGTGTGGCATATTTAACGAACGAATTGTGGGCCCTTTTTCCTAGATAACTTAACCGGACAAAATTTTCTACATTTTTTACTAAATGATTTTTATGATTTTCTCATGGAATTACCTTTAGCACAGACACAAAACTTAATCTTTCAGTTAGATGGTGCTCCCGCACATTATTCTATGATAGTTAGGAACTTTTTAAGTGCAACTTTCCCTATAAAGTGGATAGGTAGAAATTCTCCTTTAGAACCATGGCCCTCCAGATCGCTGGATATTACCCCTTGTGACTTTTTTCTGTGGGGGCACTTGAAAAATAAAGTGTATGCTACTCGGCCGCGTAATAGAGAGAAACTTTGCATGAGACTTAGGCAAGCGCGTCAGGAAATTACTCACCACACTCTAAGAAAAGTGAACGTACGTTTAAAAAGAATTGTTGAAAAGTGTATTGTCTTAAGAAGGTGGTTATGTTGAAAACAAAATAATCTAAAATAGCGTAATTTTGTTAGCACAGTTACAAATAAAGAATTTATTAAAACAAAACTTTTTTTCTGCTAAAATCAGCTCTTGCGATTTTGAAAATATAAATTAAGTGGTTTTTGGGGATGCTGATTCTAAATTTGGTAGAAACAGTTTACTAAAATAAGCCCTAATATCCTTTTCCAAAAAAAAAAAAACCTTTTTTACCCCACCAACACCGCACGACAATGGTAAATAAAAATGCTCACTATGCCAAATACTTCATTTTTTCAACATATAATTGCCACTAAAATTTCGAGAAAATCTCATTATTAATAACTGAGATATGAGGGTGTATTCATGAAAGGTGTACTTACGCCAAGATTTAAATTATATTTGATAACGCGTACCTACACCAGAAAATAATCTATATACATTTCCGCACTAACCAGCTCCAGTTATCACTTAAAAATAGAAGCGCGAAACACGTTCTGTTGACACGGTTCCCTTATGTAAAACATCAGAAAAGATAATCTGTATGACATATGATGTAGATGGCCTGATAGGACTTTTGTTATTTATCATCTACACTTTACACCATGTTTTTCTTCGTATCTGATGAATAGTGTGTTTTTATACGTTTGGCCCGTAAACTTTTTCAGATATAACATAAAAGACTCACTGTAAAATTTTAATAAACAGCCTTTTTCATTTTTACCGAATACGCCGACAAAATTTTCTGACATTATTTTTATGACATGACTTAAATATACCGTTGGTTACACCATATATAAAAAAAAAATATAGTTAAGTCTATTTTGTAAATGTCCCGATAACCCCAACTACAAGCTTATTTCCAGAGATACCATTGTTAGATTAATTGTTGTCATGGAAGTTATGCGATTGTTACCGCTAAGAGGACATTGCTAAAATGGACTTAAGAAGCAGAATTTAATAAGTGTTAAAAGTACATTTATAAGGCACCCTTAAGGGTGCCTTAAAAATACTTTTAACAAAAATATCATACAATCTTATTTCTACAAACGGCAATAAAAAGCATACAATAATTGAAAATTAAATGTTCAGAATCTCTTACATCCAGGTAGTTTCTAATAGCATCGTATATTTATATTAAATTAGTTCACATTTTTGGCAATAAAACCTAGAAACCATCATTGTTGGCTGATTTGTTTTATTAAATCGCTAGCGCTGGCTGTTGTGATTTGACAAAAATGCAAGAAATACAATAAATCGATCCACTTAAAGACATAGAAGAAGCTGCTAACAGAGCTACCTTGGATTTACCGTCACGAAAATCAAGAATTCAATATTAGATTGCTCATAATAAATTTATAAAATGGTGTGAAAACAAAGGCGTTTCTGGAAAGTTTTCCGAAAACATATTCCTGACCTATTTTGAGGAAAAGGCAAAGGTATGGAAGTCATCTTCTCTTTGGTTCCATTATTCAATGATCAAAGCTATGCTACGTGTAAATAACGACGTAGATATCAGCAAACATTTTACCAGGCCAAAAAATCAAAAATTTTTACTAGAGACCAAATTGAACAGTTTCTGAAGTGCGCACCGGATGATGAGTACCTTCTGATGAAGTAGCTACGATTGTAAGAGTATTTTGTGTCTGCCGCAGGGAGGAGCTTTGTCAGTTGACTCTTGACAACGTGGAAGATATGGAGACTTTATTAGTTATTAAAATATTAGATACCAAGACCAAAGTACCACGAAATTAATTCTTAAAATATATAAAAGGTAAATGTACCAGAAATCCGGTCGGAATTAATAACGTTCGGAAAGTTTCCTGCTGCTATAGCAAGATTTCTGCAACTTCCAAATTCAACACTCTATACGGGGCATTGCTTTCGCCGTTCCTCTGCGAGCTTACTTGCCGATGCTGGAGCAAATTTGACGACAATTAAGGGAAATGGGGGATGGAAATCCTCAACCGTTGCGGAAGGGTACATCGTGGATTCCTTGGAAAATAAAAATTCAATTGCTCGAAAATTGCTTATAGTACAAACGACATTAGCCGGTGATGCTTCAACATCAAGCGGACATGCTGCTGTTTCTGTTTAATCCTCCTCAACCGCGAAGAACAGCAGAACTGAGGAAGAAATTCATTTTTCCAATTTTTCAAATTTTACTATTAATATAAATTTTAATGTAAATAAATAAAATAGAAATGTTTTTGACGTTTTTTTTTTAGAAAACTCACATTTTACTTTTAACACTAGTGCCTTAAAGTAGGTATTTTAAGGCACTAGTGCCTTAAAGTAACATTTTTAAGGCTAGTAGACAGGGTTAAAAGTTCCATTTTTAACACGTTTGTAGAAAAATTATGCAAACAGTTTTCCATGTCATAGACTAATGTGAGAGTATAAGGTACACAAAAAATAAATCCCCAGAAATATCCAACTTTAAATCAATAGTGTTTAAACTGCAAGCAACATTTTATAAAGAGCTATGGAAGCGAAACACCAGCGGAAAACTGCTCAGGAGTTCTCATTGAGATTCAAAACAAAGTTCGCGTATAACAATAAAAATATAGTGCTCTAAAATCGATTTGCAACAAACTTACTACTAAGATGAAACGGTTTTCCGGGTATGGTGCATGTATTAAACATAAACTTGCTTTATTTAGAAATTTTTCATAAAAATCTTTTTAAACGGAGCAAATACTTTAGGTTAGAATAAAAGGGGTATCCCCATTAAATCGTTTTCTCGGTGCATAAACCCTTAAACCAGCAAGTAAATACCGGGTGATGCATGGCCTAATTGAACATAGGAAATCCCATGTAAATTTAAAGGTTGCTAAATATTGACTCTCCTGTACATTTTAGAGAAAAATTGTATTATAATTTTTTGAAGAGGCCGATGTAATAAGCTCATATGCCAAGTTTGAATAAATTTTAATAAGCCAATCCTAACTTAGTCAATTAAATGTGATAGTAAAATTACGAAATTTTCATAGTTTATAGGCAATACTGCAAACACCAGCAATAATTTCTATGACGCTATTGTCAAAAATTGACATAAAGCTGGACATAACGAATAAAGATTATTTTACATTAAGAACACATTTTCGTTTCACCAATCCGGCATTCACGCATCCAAAATAAAACGCACCATTATGTTTTTCTTACTAAGCCTTTAATTTAACATAACATACCTAAGACAACAGATTTTCATAAAAACATTAAGTAATTAAATGGTGATACAACCCTCTAATAACAGCTAAACAATATTCTAACCGATCATAAAATTCATTTCTAATATTACTTGAGTTGATATTGAGAAGTTCTATCACATTCTAACGAAATACAGTTTTTTAGATGGTCTAGATTTTCAAATTTTACATATTATTTAATAAATAAATTTTTTTAAGTGACCCCATAGGAGACCTGGCTGGCCAAAGGATTGGATGCCGTGAGCTAATACTATTCTCGTCAAAAATATTTTGCAAGTATTCCCTAACCATGAGAGAATTGTGGGCAGAACAACCATCAACTTTTTTGTCCAAGTCCAAATCAGTTACTGCTGTAAGGTTGTATTCTATACAAAATGGTCCAATAATATGTCCTACAATTCCTGCCCAAGCATTTATTTTTTGTGAATATTGCGTCCGAGTATGAACAAGACGATGTTAATTTTCTTGGCTCCAATACCGGCAATTTTGTAAATTTGGTTCGATGTTGAGGGTGAATGTACCGGGTGTTCCACCTAAGGAGGTAATCGGCTATATCTCAGAAAGTAATAACCCTAGGACTTTGGGAAAAAATATATATCGATTAAAGCGGCCAAGAGAAATTGCTGGAAATTATTTTCAAGTTCGAAAAATGACCGCTAGGGGGCGTAAGAGAACTTCCAAAATAGAAATGCCGATTTTCTCTTGGTTTTTCTTAATAAAAATATGTTAAAAATATAAGCTTTGTATTCTTCATAAAATTATGCAACTTTATGTTACGAATCGGTTTTTTTTTCTATTTTCAATAATAAAGTGGTGGGAGAAGGTCAAACTTTTTATCTTTCAAACGCTGATATCTCTGCTTTGGATAAACCGATATTATTCAACTTGGTCTTGGAAAAAGCCCTTCTTTTCCTCTACACGTAGATCTATTAAATATACCATATTGATTCTGACGGTGGCCACTAGATGGCGTTTTTCCGTAATTTCTCAATGAATAAGCATTTTCTCAAAAAAATCAAATGTTATGATATGACTTTTTCATCATATTTTATTTTAGGCTTATAAAGGCTATTAAATAGTTGAATAAAAAATCCAGGTCCGTATTTAAAATAAAAAAGTTGATGATGGTCGCTCGAATCCGAAACGTCGGATTAAAAACTAACCCCATCAGCTTGTAGAGGAGGAAAAGTTACTATAAGGAACTGAAAACCGCAACGTGATATCTTTTGTTAAACTAGAGAAATTAGGGATAATAATAATTAATATGGAAAAATAGGCCATTTTTTAAAACATTAATTAATCAAGATTCAAGAAGTAGTCCATTTTCTGTGGCGAGATTATGAAAGAAAACAAGGTCTGTCTATACCACCAAAATCCAATTTTGGTGCTATAGACAGACCTTGTTTTCTTTCATTAATTAATCAATTAAATCTCTGGGTTTATCAAAATATATCACGTTGCAATTTTCTGTTCCTTATAGTAACTTCTCCTCTTCTACAAGCTGATGGGGTTAGTTTTTTAATCCGACGTTTCGGATTCGAGCGACCATTTTTAACTTCTTTATTTTAAATACGGACCTGGATTTTTTATTCCACTATTTAATAGCCTATATAAGTCTAAAATAAAATATGATGAAAAAGTCATATCATAACATTTGATTTTTTTGAGAAAATCCTTATTCATTGAGGAATTACGGAAAAACGCCATCTAGTAGTCACCATCAGAATCAATATGGTATAGTTAATAGATCTACGTGTAGAGGAAAAGAAGGGCTTTTTTTCAAGACCAAGTTGAATAAAATCGGTTTATCTAAAGCAGAGATATCAGCGTTTGAAAGAGAAAAAGTTTGACCTTCTCCCACCACTTTATTATTGAAAATATAAAAAAATGATTTCTAACATAAAGTTGCATAATTTTATGAAGAATACAATGCTTCTATTTTTAACATATTTTTATTAAGGAAAATCAAGAGAAAATCGGCATTTCTATTTTGAAAGTTCTCTTATGCCCCCTAGCGGTCATTTTTCGAACTTGTAAATAATTTCCAGCAATTTCTCTTGGCCGCTTTTATCGATATATATTTTTTCCCAAAGTCCTAGTGTTATTACTTTCTGAGATATAGCCGATTACCTCCTTAGGTGGAACACCCGGTACATTCATCGGTAAAACAAATAATTCTCAACAAATCCCTATCATAATTTGCTCCTTCCATTACCTTAAAACAGAATACCATTCTGCGTTCTTCATTGCCTTGCCATAGCTCTTGATGTTTTTCATACTTGTTAGGAAAATACTTATGTTTCTTTAAAGTGCGCAACACTACAGATTGATGTTTTCCGAGGGCTTGCCAAAGAATCCTCGTGCTAATCATTTCATTTTATTTTCCTCCACGTGCAGTAAAATATCAAAATCTCTATTATTTTGACTCATATTTACTAATGATAAGTTTGATTAATGATATGGAAGGGATATGCTTATCAGGGAATTGAACTGGAAACATTTCAGACACTGCTTTTAAGCTCTTTCTTGTATAATACCACTTAATCGTAGCTACTTTTTCCTTAATGAAAATGTTGTCACTGACGCTACTTTTCTTGTTGTCAATGCCAGATAATAATTTGCTGGTGTTTGCTGTATTACCTGAACTATGAAAATATCGTAATTTTGCCATCACATTTAATCGAATAAGTTAGAATTTGCTTATTAAAATTTATTCAAACTAGGCACATGTATTTGTTCTATCGACCTCTTCAAAAAATTATATTTCAATTTTTCTCTAAAATTTACAGGGGAGCCAATATTTAGCCAACTCAAAATTAACATGGGACTTCCCATGTTCAACTAAACCATGCATCACCCGGTATATCCTACGGAACCTGCAATACAATCCTAAAATTTGACCTGCATATGCACGTTTAGTGTATGAGCTTAATTTAAGAATCTCTACCAAACGACAATTCGCAGCGAATGCAATTTTCAGAGTGGTTTATAGGTAATTTGCATAATAAGGAACACGTCATTGAAAAAGCATTTTTAATGACGAGGCATGGTTTAACCAAATCTAATTGGAAACTTTATTGAAGAACTAATCAGTTGTAGAATAAAATTCAAACCAGATTGGTACTCGAGCGACACGAGACAGTAACATTTTAAAGTCAAAATGAGCACGTTTTACGTCTTCAAGCGGGTGGCGCTCCTGCACCATTCTAGTTTGAATTTTAGTCTAGTAGTAATATACCAGTTAGGTAGCAATACGGTCCTGCGACGTCACGCCGCCCGTTCGACGTCCATTTATTGACACGCATTAAAAACCGGTTTTTAAAACCCCTTGCAAAAATTTTAAAGACCTACGAACTCGGATTACAAATAAATTTCGGAAGGTTAACACAACTTTCCTCAATCGCTCAACAATGTTTTCGATTCTATAAAAGAGGAACGATAATACGTTTGGAATTAAAAGTGGATACGTCTCTTATTTACTTTAAATTTATCTTTTTTAGATTCTTTGTTGTATATTATTATGTTTATTTTTATGTCAATGACAACAATGTAATATTCTTCACAGAGAAAAAACAAAATTCCCTGTAATAAATAATGTACAGAGACATTTTTTTATGTGTCTTACCCGATTGGCGATTTTCCTGCTGACTATAATAAAAAACAAATCACATATTTCTTAATGATTATCGATAAGGAAGCCAACAAATTTGACAGATGAGACGCCATTTTGAATTTTCTTAAATGGCAACCCCCATAAATAACCACACAATTGAATTGCATTTGGCGATCCGATTCTAAAACTATATAGTTGTTGATACCTATTTTCAGCCGTTTCGGAAATACGGGGGTTCCTAATTTGCCTCCATCGATTTTGTCTTTTAAGTGTCTCACCCCTTTAATAAATGAAATTATGTTACTGTGAAAAAGATTAAGGTGTTCAGCTTAGAAGGTCTATTTATTAAAGGGGTGAGACACTTAAAAGACAAAATCGATGGAGGCAGATTAGGAACCCCCGTATTCCGGAAACGGCTGCAAATAAATATCAACAACTATATAGTTTTAGAATCGGATCGCCAAATGCAATTCTATCGTGAGGTTATTTATGAGGGTTTCCATTTAAAAAAATTCAAAATGGCGTCGCATCTGTCAAATTTGTAAATATGTACTTTTTGACATTAAATTCGGCTTCCTTATCGAAAATCATTGAGAAATATGTAATTTGTTTTTTACTAGAGTCAAGGAAAATCGTCAGACACTTAAAAAAATGTCCCTGTACAGTACACTGCAAAACAACGCATATTTCCTAAATTCCGTACTGCATGGAGGGAATAAGCGAAAAGTATTAATAATCTAAATATTTTCTTAGGTCCCATAAAGCGCCTCTTCTTTAAAAACCCCTACATTTCCACAATACAGATAATAGCAAAAAGGCCCAGATGTAGGAATAGATTAACAAAAGTTTTCCTATTATTGTCTTAACTTTTTCAATCCCTTTTATATAATATCCTGGAAAATGAAACACGTTGGTGAACTGATCCGAACCCTCATTGTGATTCAAAACAAAGTTCCTGCATAACAATAAAAGTCAAGTGCTGTCAAAATCGATTTGAAACAAACTTAGGAAGTAAGATGAAACCGTTGTCTGGTTGGGGACGCGTATGCTATGGGAAGTAAATTTAAAATTAATATAAAGGGGTCCACTATGGATATTTACTTACTTGTTATAAGAAATGCATGATGCGATATCCGGAGTGGTTAAAATCACATATATGGGTGAATTCTTACACAAAATGCGGGGGGATTTAGGGGTGGGCAACAGAAGCCGAAGCCGTGGAGCGTCCATAACAATTGATAGATATATGTTTGGGAAAAACGTTTTCAAAAAATCAAATTCATAAATACAAACTATACTAATTCGAGACCAAAGTGCTATCCTATATTTTTAACATAGTTCTAGCATAACAACAGATAAATGATTGTGATTGGTCCAGCGGGTCACGCCACCGCGCGCTGGTTTTTTAAAGCTGACAGCAGCTTCGGCGCGAGGCTTACAAATAGGAGCAGCGTCCAAGACTCAAGGCGAGAAACTGCTTCACGTGCGTTTCTGACACAAGGTGTCACTTTAGTTTGACCGCAGTTAAGTGATATTCTTCTAAAAGGTTTTCCTTCGGCGAAAAAGGGCAATTACCTCGTGTGTGTTTGGGTATGCAACGAGCTTGCATATCGTAATTCTTTCTTAAAGGGCTCTAATACGAGAATTGCAGTTTCTTGACGGCAGTGATTGATTATTTTGGCATCTTAGTAAGATAAAGATGTTAAAGTTTAGTTCTCAGAAACAATAAGACAAAAGTGTGTTGATTCTACATTGCAATATAAACAATGGATCATTTATTTCAGCATCAAAGTAATTTTACCGTTGTTCCCATAAAAATCTGCAATATTTTGAACTATTATGAATACATTTTTCTCGGTATATATAAAAAAACAAGACTTAAAAGGTTTAAACACATTATTTACTTTTATAGGAAGGGAACACAGAATTTGTTTAATCTATAATTTGGAAAAAAAAATTTACAGTCCTTTACAAAGATGCAACCGGGGAGGACATTGAAAATGCCGAAGCAGAGTGCAACGCTTGTGACTATTGTGAGATTTGTGATCTGCGAAAACTCATAGATTTGAATGTTATATTTAGGTAGCTGATATAAGGTTTATTGATTCATAATTTAAAAAAATAGTAAAATAAAGGTTATAAATTCTAACGCGCCTCTAAGGCTAAGGTATGGTTTGGCTGGAGCAGTCAGCGGCCGCGGCTGGCGTTCGCGATTGGTAGCTCGGTACTGGTTTAATGCGATTTGTATGTACACGGTTTCACTGCCGCAGCTCAGCGACACAGCGTTCGCCGTCAATTGCAGTGGCTGCGTTCGGACTGCTAAAGAGACCAGTCCAGCCGTGATCGCTCAGCAGAATGCCACCGTTTTCGGCAATTGCTGACGAGTGTTTGATAGAGGAGGTGCAAAAGTACCCCCCTTTATACAACTATAGGAACGAAAATTACTAAAATGTTGTAATGAAAGAAAATGCATGAAAAAAAGTGGCAGCAAGTGTAGGGAAGAACGGTAAAGTGTACAAAACCATTCTGTTTATTTTTCAGCATTACATAGCTTATAATTAGGGTAGACTGGGGCAACTGCGAAGCCCTTTTTAATAGTTCAAGTTTATTTCCTTCCTACTTCAAATATACAATATTTATAAAAGTGTCTTTGTAAAAAAGTAATAGTTTAATATGTTTACTTTTCATACTGCATAGGGCACTCATGAATTATTTTTGAGATCTTGAGATTTGAATGATTTTTTTTTGTACCGAAATTTTACACCTAGGTACCCCAAAAAGGGAAAGTGTAAAATCGGAATACAATTACCATGCATGTTCGCAGAAGTGGTAATGGGAAAGTGTAAATGAAGTTTATATCTCCCATGCCAATTTTTCTTTTTACAGACTTAAAAAAAAATAAAAATCTGGGAAGTTATGAACTTTTCATTGTTGGGAAATAGTTAGCCAACCAAATCATAAAAACGAAAAATTAAAAGGTACCTACCTCTGAAAAATAATAAGTAATCCAAAATAACCATCAAAAAATTCCTAATAACAAGAATAATATTTTTATAAACGTATTTATCCGTTCAAAACCCAATGTTTGGCTTTAATCTCTAAAACAGTAGGAGTTATTCCCAAGGAGAAACTAAAACAGAAAAGAAAATTCAAGTTTAAAAATTCGAATAATTTTATGGAACTTGTTAAATATTGTATCCCGCAAATTTCACATTAAAATGAAAACCTCCTCGGCGTGTTACTACCGGTTCAGGTAAACGAGTCACTATATCGTCTAGCTATACTACATCGACATCATCGGTGAGTGGCCATAAAAAAATTGTATTTTAGTTTTCTAGTAAACTTGATTTCAAAGCCGTTGTCAACAGTATTTACCTGGCCAATAATGTTTCTTTGCTTTTGGTAATGTATATTTAACCAGTACCCAGTCTTCAATGGAAATATTGTCTTTGTTTATTTCAGGAATCTGATCTTCGCAATCCGATTCTAAAGTGAAACTTTAATCCGATTCCATAAAAGGTACACTTTCATAATCTGATTCACTGGAGCTGGATTCAAATTGATACGGACTTGGCCGACTTTGTTTACTCTTTCGGTCAATTTTCATAGCTGGTTTAGATATAGTAGATGAACTTGTAGAGATTTTTGACTGACTACTTGCGATAGTACCTGCAATGATTTGGCCACCTTGAATTAAGCGCTTTCGTTTCCTTGGATTAGAAGAAGGACTCTGTCGGAGCGAATCAAGTAGTAGATCATCAAAACTTGCCTTCTTTTCTTGCCGATTTTCGGTTGTAGCTGGTACTACAGGTTCAGTTATAGGCTCCTGATGATTATTTAGTATATTTCTTCATTTTGATCAGAGCTGACAATTACTTTGAGATTGGTGGCACTAGATGCTGAAGGAGCTGTAAGTAATTCTGCATTAGATGCTAGTTTCCTTTTAAATGAAGCGCCAGATGTAGAAGGCTTTACTGTTTTTAACATTGACTGTTCGGAAGTAGCGGTTTTTTCTGTTACATTCGGTGCTACAGAATCATGTTCATTCCTTTCAATATCAATGCGTTCTGGCCTCGGTTGTAAATCTGTTACAGATCTTTGATTTTTTAAGTGTTCCTGCCATCTTTTTAGGGCATCGATGTCATACTTTTCTTTAGGAATAACATGTCTATTAAATGAAACAATACCACCCTTTCTGAATCCTGTTTTTATGATTCCGGAATCTACTTCAGCCCAGGTTTTCACTAGCAATGTGGCGAAGTCCCTTTTTGGTAGTCATTGCTCCTTCCCATAGGCAGCCCTATCGGACTTTCTTTTATAATTTCGTACCATGACGTCAACTCTCTGTACAAAATAAAAGCTTTAAGTGTCAGTGCCAATGAACTTTAGCATTCCCAGGAAAATGGGGCAAGTGTAAACTAACCTTTACACTTTCCCCATTACAACTTTCACACATGCCCCACATTATGTTTTTTATGGGGGAAGTGCAAACCTGTTCGTGAGTAAAAACCGCTTTTAGATTTCGTCGGTATATAGGATTTTAAAGCTACAACAATTGACTAAACATAAGAAAATGCAATAAAACTAAAAGTATATTATAAGTTTTTACCTTTGACCAATTTTTTATGGAGATATCACACACTATTCAACGGACCGATTCGGAGGTTATGTTACAAATGACTACTCAGAAAGAAAAAAACACCTGGTAACTCGCCGGGAGTAGATAATTCAACAGCGCTAACGTATAGTTAGTTGCCTCGAACCACACAGACAAGTAAACTTTCAATATTGCCTGATTGGCGCTCTGATTTTCCACTTACCCCAGTCTACCCTATACCATATTCAAATCCAAGATTATGCATACGAAGGAAATATTGATCAGTACTTAATGACAACCGTAATTCTATTTCGATTGGTCAAGCGGCAATAAAACTAAAAGGCCCTGGGCGACAGGGTTGAATTTAGTTTACCCGTGATTTTCGCATTATTGCATTGTATCGTTTGGTGTTATTGTTTGTTATCAATATTTTGATATAAATATTTGTGTTTTTGACCAATGTATTTGATTGTATACAGGGTGTTTCAGAAGTGCTAACCTGAACTAACCTGAATATGTGTCCGGAGTTGCCCCGTTTTGATGTACAGAGTGTTAAAGTTTTTTTTTAAAACATCGTTTTTTTTTATTTCTGTAAATATCCTTTTCCCGATTTTATTGCAATTTGGTACCGTCATTCATAATGATAAGAGGCTGAATTAGCCCTAACTAGATTGAATTTATAAAGTCCAGTGGCGTCCCGGGAAACACTTCAACAAATATTATTGACAAAAAAATGCACGCCACTGACTTTTTTCTAATTTTGATATTTTGATATACCAACTAATTATACAATTTTAAAATCTTTTTATTCTTTGACGTCTTAATCAAATTGATTTGTTTACATGGTATGCTGCAGCTTTGATTTAAATATGGTATAGTATAAATTCAAGTGTTAATATGACGCTTGTCGAAATGGAGGAATTTGTGCTAACATCTCCTCTTCGTCTATCGGCGTTCATTATAAATCATAGATAAGCGCTTCCACTACGAAATACGAATATGATCTGAAACGCGCTGCTCCAGCCGCGCCAGCCAAACCACCTTGTGGCGACGGCCGATTGCTACGCTCGATCGCGAACGCCAGCCGCACCCGCTGACTGCTCCAGCGAAACCATACGTTTACTCTCGACTTGTTCTGATCCCGATCATTTTAATTCGGTGTGACGTCAGGGACAAATGCAGCACAAGAATTTTGTTGAATTTCGTACCCATACTAACGTGCCCGTGCGATAATATAAACATTTTCAATGTTAAAATGCACGCCACTGACTTTTTTCTAATTTTGATATTTTTTTTGGATATACCAACTAATGATACAATTTTAAAATGCTTTGATACTTTGATGTCTTAATCAAATTGATTTGTTTACTTGGTATGCTGCAGCTTTGATTTAAATATGGTACCTAAAGTATAAATTCAAGTGTTAATATGACGTTTGTCGAAATGGAGGAATTTGGGCTAACATCTCCTTTTCGTCTTCTTCCTCCAACAACAGCATGCAACTAATGTTATCGGCGTTCATTATAAGTCATACATAAGCGCTTTCACTACGAAATACAAATATGATCTGAAGCGCGCTCCAGCCGCGCCAGCCTGCACCCGCTGACTGCTCCAGCGAAACCATACGATTACTCTCGACTTGGTCGGATCCCGATCATTTAATTCGCTGTGACGTCAGGGACAAATGCAACACAAGAATTTCGAATTCCGTACCCATACTACGTGCCCGTGCGATAATATAAACATTTTCAATGTTAAAACCTTGCCCACAATTCATATGTACCTCAGTATTGGTTTAGTCAGTTATATGACATTTCATAAACGTCGATAAAGTAACTTCGTATCATAGCCATATCCACATTAAAAATGTTGGCATGCGAACCTAAACAATATGTGTAATTTAAAATTATTTCCATTTCCCCTAGAATTTATTTAAATAACATAGTACGTTTTCTAAATTTAAAATTTACAGAAGAAATCTAAAGTTTGAAATAAGTAAAATAATTCCAGTTCGACAAGCGTGATTGAAAAGAAAATTTGAATTTCCCGTGATAAATGACTTGTGAAATGAGCACAAAGGAGTATCCCGATAAGGAGAAAGTACACTAGACAAGTATGGATTTTTCACTGGTTTCATTTATGTCTGGCATATTGACAACGATTTGATGAGAATAGGAACACTGCTTGTTTTTTTTTGTCTCTGATTGTAAAAGTTACTTAATACTATATTATAGAAAATATTTATTAAATATACCGCAAAAATTGACGAGGTTATTTCCTGGACTATTCTAGGAATATTTTTTCCTTCAATGATGTATCGAGAACAAATTTTGATATTTTTCAAATTATTGATGTAGTCAAAATAAAAGTATAGTGTACTACACTGGACTTACCGAGTATAAATATTTTTAAGAATGCGTTATCTTTTAAGCAATATATTTGTTTGGAAAGCGTATGTCAATCTAAGTCAAAGCCAGACAAAAAATCCACTTATTTTACAACGTAAAATATTCTACTAAATTAAAGAAAACCTTGACAAAATTTTAGGTACAATTGCAAGTCGGCGAGTACTTAAAACCCATCAAAAATGTTGTAATGATTTTAACAGATTGCTAAGATCGGTATAGTTCACTAAATAATTCACTAACATTAAGTTTATTTCTGGGAACTATTATTTCTCTAGTTAAAATAAAAAGAAACAATATTCCGAAGCAAATCTATTTATAACTAATTAATTTTGATACAACGCCGACTCACAGCTGTATTACTATTTTATCTCAATGGTTGTGCTGTTTCTTACTGGCGAAGAAGTATTTTGTCTATCAAACTGACTTATAGTACTTTATGTGATACAATAGCCATGAAAACTACCAAAATATATTGAAAAAATATTCATCGCTTGTGATAATTTATATAAAGAATAGGAGTTTTACGCAAGTCAAGGACCGTAATTGGTAGAATGATTAGCTGATCAATGACAAAAATACATTTAGATTATCTGCATTAATGTGTCAAATGTCAACGTTCAAAATTATTGTTGTATTCTAGGAAACCACTGTTGAGTAATCTAATTCGAAGATATTTTTTCAGTTTGGAAGAATTTTTTTTTGCAGTGCAATTATGGAACAAGTAGATGGGGGTCATTTCGAATATCTTTTAAAGCACAAGCGTCTTTAAATTGAAGGTAGTATGATAGTTGTAAATGTTTTAATTTTGTATTTAAAAATTTGTAACTTATTAATCCGTAGAGCAAGTGTGACAATTTCCTGCTAACTTATGTAGTTGTTGACGCATTATCAATGAAATAAACACCTTTTCATTTGACATTTTAAATGTGTCAGCAGCCAGATGAAATCTGAAGGCGAGGTAAATAGCTTTACAATCCTGACCCTGTATATATAAAAAAACATACCAAAAATAATTGTGGGATATTTAAAGCTAAAAGTTTTAAAGTGCACAACATCAAAGTACCAAATATCTGGATATTTATTCCATTTTATCATGTCTTCGGGCTCTTTATCCCGTAATTTATACGGCTATAAGCTTATACCTGGAAGGATTTTATAGAATTTGAAAATTTATTAAGAGTAGATAGCGCTATTTCCTTCTATAATGCGATGTATTATTACCTAGCTTTAATACTATCGCAAGCAGGGATGGGCCCAAGTATTTTGAGCTCACAATGTTAACGTTTGTTTAATGGTATAATGGCCAGGCACTCGTAGCACTGCAGCATAATGAAGTCCTATGTTGAATGTCCAAATTTCATTCCATTTAATTCCAAAGCCGGTTTTAAAAAAGCTTGAACCCTCATGCCAGACTCATTTCAGTATTTCAACTTGAACATGTACTTTAAATTTTATTCCTGGCCTGCCATTACACAAATTTAATATTGCAATTTAACATGGAACTATGAGATATTGTATTTGTTCGCCGTGTATACAAAATGCACATAATATTGGAGGCATAATGTATGTGTTTAGCTGAGGGCTAGTTATAACGGTTTATCATGTTTACCCTGTTATGTATAGGGCAAATATATATACCGTAGCGTATTACAATAAAAAGCTACATTATTTACAGGATATTGGTTTTCATGGTAGCGTTTTAATTTAAAAGTGCTCAAAATAAATTGCTTAAAATGATTAATCACTTGCAAGCTCTTTATTATACAGTGTGTATCAGCCAAATGCAATAAATTCGATAATAAATACATAAGGGCGTGTCCGAAAAAACGCGCGGACACGTCGATTGGTATTTCAACTTGCGCATTTTTTTCAATAAAAACTTTTTATACAGAGTGTGTCATGTAACAGTGGCCAATACTAAATTTCTTATTTTAAATGCAATACCCTATATTATTCAATTTTTCGATTCTTCAGAAAATTCTAGACATATTTCATGTACATTATCCTATACCAATTTTTAACTGTTTCGGAAATATTAAGTGTTTTCAGATTCATTGCAAAAATCAACAACACACTGACAAGCTAATAAGTAATACTGTTTATTTCTTAATAATGTCAAAAACAAAAAAAATCATTAAAATGTTTTTACTTATATGAAATAAAAAAAAGTATAAATAGTTTTGTTTACTTTTGTTTAAAACGCCTGACCTTAGCAAATTGTTGTCTGTCTGCATAACAGTAGTTGTCAGTGATATAGTCAAAGAAAATGATAATATCATTTCCTTTGATATAGTCGTTTGAATTTCGTTAACTGCATATCAGAAAAATGGTTTATTTAACAGAAATGCACAAAATAACAATTCTACAGATGATTGGTTATGGAGATAAAACACGGACACAAATGGAAGTTGCTCGCTTATTTTATGAAAAATTTCCTAATTTGCCGCCTATAACCAAAGAAAATTATATTATCATTTTCTTTGCTATAACTCAAGGGACAATTAGTAAAATAGAAAATCAGTTTTGCCAGCTTGCAATAAGTGACGATACCAAATTAGATATTATGCTTGAGTTTCAGAAAAACCCACATACTTCTAGTCGAAAAACAGCCCCAATGTTCGATGTTATTGATTATTCGAACATTACAAGAAAATAAAATGTATCCCTATAAAATGATATCTACTCATGAGCTCATGGAAGACGATTTTGACAGGAGAACGTATTTTTGTGAACAAATGATGGCAATGTTAGATAACAATGTTATCCAATTAGAACATGTGTTGTTTTCTGATGAGTGCACCTTCAAACTTCACGGTCATGCTAATCGTCAGAATTGCCGCTATTGGTCTAGGGAAAGTTCTTATTGGTTGAGAGAAAACATACGCAATATCCTGAAAAGGTTAATGTTTGAGCAGGAATTGTTGGAGATCATATATCATAGGTCCCTTTTTCATTAATGGCAATTTAAATGGCGACAATTATTTAGCACTGCTCCAAAATAATGTCCTGCCAACTTGGACAAACTTATATCCTGATCCAGCAAACCCACAACTTCCAGCGAATATGATATGGTTTTAGCAAAATGGAGCACGGTCCCATTACCAAATCAATGTCTGGCAGTACCTCAACCGAGTATTTCCAAATCGGATTATAGGGAGGCGTGGATCAATGGAATGGCCAGCACAATCCCCTGATCTGACGCCATTAGACTTCTTCCTATAGGGTTATGTCAAAAATATTGTATACAAAACTAAATCCCTCGACTTAGCTGACTTAAGAAGACGAATAACGCTTGCGATTAGATCGGTCACGCCTGAGATGTTCAGTAACGTTAGAAGAAATTTCTATTTAAGATTAGGATGTTGGCAAGACGTTCGGGGCAAGCATTTTCAACAGCCCCTACATTAATTTTGTTTTTTACATTATCAAGAAATAAACAGTATTACTTATTAGTTTTGGAGTGTGTTGTTAATTTTTGCAATAAATCGGAAAACACTTAATATTTCCGAAACAGTTGAAGATAGGTATAGGATATTGTACATGAAATATGTCTAAAATTTGCTGAAGAACCGAAAAATTGAATAATATATATGGTGTTGCATTTAAAATAAGAAAGTTAGTATTGGCCACTTTTGCGTGACACACCCTGCATTAAAAGTTTTTATTTAAAAAAGTGCGCAACTAGAAATACCAATCGACGTGTCTGAGCATTTTTACGGAGACGCCCCCATGTACGCTGCCCTGTATACTACTCATTTATTGACATAAGTTAGCTGCTTCATCTCAAGGTATGATACAAACCAAATAAAAAAGAAATGCGATTTAGATATGTATAACCTGAAATACGAAGTTGAAAACGTAAATCAGAAACTATGAAAGTTTTCTTGTATGATTCGCGATATTTCGCTTACCAAATTTGTGTGCTTTTCTAGGAAATTTTTATATGTTCTTGAAATATAGGTTTATAATACACTATTAAATTTTGTTGTGAGCTTTGAAGTTAGTATCAATATTCTAAAATGTTTACGTGGCAAACTTATTCTTTATATTTTTAACGGGCACCGTAAAACAATATTTAACGACGTAAACTCCGATACTTTTAATATGATCCTAAAATTTATTGGACGTCATTAAAATATACTGCTGTCAATTAACAAACATTAAAAGCAGGTTTATCCAGAATTTAAAGGCAGTTTTATTGGAAGTTACGGCGCGACCGTGTCACAATTATTGTCACAGCACTATATCATTTTCCCCTATATTTTTATGTTGTAAATTTAATTTTAAATTTATGGAGAAGTTGTGCTGAATGAAAGCAAGCTGGTATGAATGACATAAAATTAAGACAGCCTAATTAAGAGTAAAACTAGCACTGGTCAAGTTGCGTTTACGTAAACAAATAAGCTGATTAACCACATGAAATACTATTAAAAACAATAATAGTACTTGTTTATTTTAAAACACTTTCTGAGTCTAAACAATTTTGAATTGAGGCTTTTCTAAATTTGATCGAAGCCTATTTTAATTTGTTCAGTTTTTTTATTTAAATATCATCATGAGGTGACCAATGTTGCAATTAAATCATACTAAGTAAGTCACGGTTAGTGGGTTTACTCGAAATTAAGTTTGCAAACCAAGTTATAGCATTCAATTTTCGTGGGCTATAAACGGTAATGACGCGAGGTATATCACTATTTTAATCACAACTGTGGGATTTTTAATTCAACAACAAAAGTTTTAAAATTGTATCGTAAAAATATCAATAAACCTAAAATAATAAATAAATAACTTTGCTATTTTTTTAACTAAATCAACTTGAAATTTAGTAAGATGTACAGGGGGTTTTTTAATTTTTGAAATAATGTCGATATTTGTCAGTGAGGCAAAATAGCTTATAGAGAACAAACAAAGACAACTAATTATTAAAAAGGGCTATACAGGGTGTAATTTAATTGAGTGCCGATACTTAAGGGTGATAATCTATGAATGATTCTAAGATAAAAAGTTCATATGGACATATGTCCTAAACCTCTTCATTTTTGAGCTACAGGGTGTTAACATTTTAAGAAAAATATAACCTTTTTATATAAATCACTCTTAGATATTTTTATGAAATTTTGTACATACCTTTTAATCAATAAGGAGCATTTTTTGACCTAACAGATTTATAAAAATTTTTTCCAGTGACGTCCGTACGGGGTTTGAACTGAATATTTTTAAAGAAAAAATGGATACGCCACTGCTTTTTCTAAAAACGAAACTTACTTTTGAAATTCCCATTTATTTTAAAGCAAATTTCGTTTATGGACTTACTTTTGTACGACGCACCGTTTTCGCGTAAAAAAATAAAAACAAAAAAAACATTTTTTTCTTCGGTTCATTGAGACTGCTTTTATTTATTTTGTTGAATTTGGTTGGCACCCACCATGAGTGGAAACACTTTTTTTGGGACAACAATTTATTTTCTACTCACCAGTGACATTCAACTGAACGTTTGAAAAGAAAAAAACGGTAACCATATTAAATGCCCTCTTAAAGCAAATCAAATAAAAATCAGTAGGCTGGGTAAAGCTACATCAATTTTGACGTTTCTTTTCATAAAGACAAAAGGCCTGGCATTGATTTTGCATTATTAAATAATTATTATTACAGTAAGACGTTAAATTATAATAAAAGAATGGTAAATTTTACAAACAGTGAATTAACTGACATGCATTTTATTTATGGGCTTGCAGACGGTAATGCATACGAAGCCAGGCGGATATACCAAGAGCGGTATCCAAATCGCGTACTACCCGATCCGAGAACATTTTCTAGGATTCATAGACGTCTCCACGAGACCGGAACTTTAAAAGTAGACCACAGTGCTAAAGGAGTCCATCAAACAGTAAGAACACCGGAACTTGAAGAAGGAATTTTACACGAAATTGAGGAGAACCCCGAAAGTAGCACGAGGAAAATCGCGGCAACATTTAATGTTTCACATTTTCTTGTTTGGAAAATTCTCATCGAAAATTTATTATACCCATATCACATTCAAAGAGTCCAGGCATTACTCCCTAGAGATTTCCCGATGCGCATTAATTTCTGTGTGTGGTTTCTTCAAAACCTGATGGAAAATCCGTTATTTGACAGGCACATTCTTTTTACCGACGAAGCTAATTTTTCTCGAAACTCAATAAGAAATTTCCATAATAACCATTTATGGGCGGATGAAAACCCTTATGCAATTGTAGAATCAAATCATCAAGAACAGTTCTCAATAAATGTTTGGGCTGGCATTATTGATGATTATTTGATAGGCCCATTTTTTCTCCCAAGAAGACTTGATGGACAATCATATTTACACTTTCTTGAAGAAGATCTGCCGCCAATGCTTGAAGACCTTCCATTATTATTAAGAAACCAGATGTGGCTAATGCACGATGGTGCGCCTCCACATTTTAGCTTACGAGTGCGTGAATTTTTAAATCACACCTATCGCAATCGGTGGATAGGTCGCGGAGGAACGCAGTCATGGCCACCTAGATCTCCGGACCTTAACAGTTTAGACTATTTTTTCTGGGGGCATCTGAAAAGCTTAGTGTACCAAGTGCCGATTCATACCGAAGAAGAGTTACGAAATCGTATATTAGTATGCTGCCAAACCATAAGAAACACCCCGGAAATCTTCGAAAATGTGCGTCAGTCTATGGGAAGAAGAGTCCATGCTTGCATACGTGTGGGTGGACGACACTTCGAACAACTACTGTAAATAATGTGGGTTCTTTATTCTGTTTATCTTCTCTTGTCATTTCGCTTTCGATTTAAGGTTTGGAATTTTTCCTTTTAAATTAATCGCGATTTTTAAAATAAAATTTTTTATTTTTTTTTGTTTTTATTTTTTACGCGAAAACGGTGCGTCGTACAAAAGTAAGTCCATAAACGAAATTTGCTTTAAAATAAATGGAAATTTCAAAAGTAAGTTTCGTTTTTAGAAAAAGCAGTGGCGTATCCATTTTTTCTTTAAAAATATTCAGTTCAAACCCCGTACGGACGTCACTGGTAAAAATTTTTATAAATCTGTTAGGTCAAAAAATGCTCCTTATTGATTAAAAGGTATGTACAAAATTTCATAAAAATATCTAAGAGTGATTTATATAAAAAGGTTATATTTTTCTTAAAATGTTAACACCCTGTAGCTCAAAAATGAAGAGGTTTAGGACACATGTCCATATGAACTTTTTATCTTAGAATCATTCATAGATTATCACCCTTAAGTATCGGCACTCAATTAAATTACACCCTGTATACAAAACTACAGGAAACTAAAAATTTGCAGATACAAATAAAGGTACTTATCGGCACGGTCCTCCTGGCGGCTGTGCGGCGGCTGGTCCTCTTAAGAGATATCCCCTTGCTACTACTCAGTAACGTTGATAAACAGGCCTCAACAACATAAAAGTCCAAAAACTCGGCCGAAAATCCAAGGGTCCAATCTAAGCTGACCGAAAAAGTAGAGTTATTGGAATAGGTAACGTAAGGGAAACTGCAGTGTACTACAGAGAGGCTATAAGTGGTAGAGGAAACTCAGTGTGGTAGAGGAAACTTAGTGTTGTAGAGGAATAATATTTGTCTAAAAATGAGGTATGAAGTTTCAGGTTATGAAGCAAAAATCTCTCAAAAATATCGATAATCCACGAAAATATACGTTTCAAACTTACTATACAGGGTGTCCCACGACGATTTTCCCACCATATGGCTCGGAAACGGAACCAGGTAGAAAAAAATTTCAGGAACAAAAATTGAGGGCTTGTAAGGGAGCATCTAGGAAGGGTAATTTTAGATATACAGGGTGTTTTAAAATAGTAACATTGCTGCCAAGTCAATTTTTTTAAATGGAACACCCTGTATATTGTTAGTTTTTCGAAAAGCTTGTTTCAATAGAAATTCAACCATACCATACTTGTTACGTTTCTAATTTGAAATGACTGAAATATGAGCGATTTATAACACTTTATTAAATTATGTAACAATCAATCGAAAATAAGAAGATAACTAAACAAAATTAATTACGACTTCTTCTCAAAATATGTTCAAATTGGTTACCGCTCTCACTAATATAATATTCAAATCTGTTTATAAGATTTCTGGTACACGCTGCTGTAATCATAGCTGGAGTAACAGTTCGACAAGCTGCTATGATTTTGTTTTGTAAATCTTCGACATCTCTAGGTTGGTTTACATACACAATTTCTTTAAGATATCCCCAAAGAGAAAAATCTAAAGGGGTCAAATCCGGTGACCGTGGTAGCCACCGGATCACACCATTTCGGCCAATCCAGCGCGCAGGAAACGTGGTATCTAAATAATTTGTAACTTGCCTGGCAAAGTGAGGGGAAGCTCCATCTTGCTGCCACCACAGAGAGGCTCTTTTATTGATTGGGATATTTTCAAGTAATAAGGGAAGTTCGTTTTGAAGAAAATTTAAAAATCGTTGTCCATTTAATGTCCCTTGGTAAAAGTAAGGACCTATAAGATAGCCATTAAATAAACCGCACCAAACGTTAACCTCCCAAACTACCTGAAAATTAGTATCCTTCATCCAGTGAGGATTTACAGATGACCAGTAGTGGCAATTGTGGCGATTTACTATGCCGTTGTTGTGGAACCTACTTTCATCGCTCCATAAAATTTTGTTGAAAAAAAGACGGTCTTGTTCAAATTTCATTGACATCTCAGCAATGAAATTTAGGCGGCGTTCAGGATCTTCAGGTGTTAAGCACTGCACCAGATGAATTTTGTAGAGGTGGTATTTATAATCTTTTAGTGTCCTTTCAACTGTACTTTTTCCAATACCTAATTCTTCCCCGAGGAGTCGAGTTGAGACATGTGGATACACTTGAACATAGGCCAAGATGTTAATATTGTTATCTTCTGTTCGGACTCGTTTTCTTCTTGGTGTTTGCGCCCTGGGAAAGGAACCACTTCTTAATTTTTGTTCAACATTACGAAACGTTTTATAACTTGGTATTTCACGATTCGGGTATCGTTGACTATATATACAGATTTTGAGCACGTCTTCCATTCTTGTGACATTCTCCGTATATCAGGAGCATGTCGACATACTTGTCATATGTAAAAAGCAAAGGCATTTTTCACTACTTAAAATAATTAACAATGAAACTACTTCTGACTCGTGACATGACAGCCCCCGTCATACTCTTCAATATTTCGCTGGTGGTTATTGTTATTATTGCATATCTGTTCATGCTTACGTAATTGATCATTTAATCGCTCATATTTCAGTCATTTTAAATTAGAAACGTAACAAATATGGCATGGTTGAATTTCTCTTAAAACAAGCTTTTCGAAAAACTAACAATATACAGGGTGTTCCATTTAAAAAAATTGACTTGGCAGCAATATTACTATTTTTGAAACACCCTGTATATCTAAAATTACCCTTCCTAGATGCACCCTTACAAGCCCTCAATTTTTGTTCAGCTTAAATGGGAAAATCTCGTGGGACACCCTGTATAATATGTGCATCAGACAGGATTTGGTGTGGAAAACACAGAGATGGGGAAAGATTTCTCAAATTTTCCTACAAGGGCTAAAGGTCTAACCAGCAGTCAGAATGTAGTTTGACCAAATGACACAGATGACAGTTATTATTCTCAATGCGTAATAATACCTAGACACACTTACTACAATATTCTTCATGCATTCTACAATGCACCCCCAATCCAATCTCCTATCAATTTCAACACTGAGATATGTTACACGTTCTGTCGATTGGATTTCATTATTTTTGCACGAAAAAGTAAAGGTGTTATCCGCTTGAATGCTTGATTGGCAAAGACAAGACACTGTGTTTTTCAAACAATTTAGAGCAGGTCATGGGCTGTAAAATATCTGTCAAGAACATGCCCCGAATATGTTCCTTCTTATCTCTATTATCTAACCAAAATTTCATGAAAATCTTTAAAACCGTTCTTGAGATATTGCCTTGTAGCACAGTCACCCTGTGTATTATTTTTAACACCACAAGACACGTCAATATTTTTTAAATCCTAACAGGGTACGAGGACTTTTTGCATGGACAAAATAAAACACACAAATCCAATTTTAAACACGAGTTTTTTCACTCAGCATATAAATTTTATGAAAATGAAACCACTCGTCTTGGGCCGCCATGAATAAAATCCCGGCTTTTTATTTTATTCAGCAATATATTCGGCATTTTTCGGTTATGGCTCGCAAAAAATGGTTTTCGAAACGAGAAAAAGTTGCGGTCGGGACTGCAAAAGTAAATCAGACAAGTCGTTGAATATAAAACATGGTGTAGGGCTAAAAATATGCTTTGGTTCCGGCTTAATACATAAAATTACCGGAAGAAACCATGATTTTAACAGCAGCAAAGTTAACATAAGAACCTGGGCTTTCTATATGCAGAGTGTGTAGAGACTTAAGCAACGTTGATGCGGCTAGTGATATTTGCAATAGTTTTGTTTGACTGGTGTTAAAATTAGCTAGACCACTATCTGCAATCCATATTATGTTAGATATAATATATTTCTCAAGTTGAGCAAGTACAAACTAAATTTATAAACATTTTAAACTTCACGGAAAAACATTCGTACATCCTTAACAGATTGCAGGCGGATCCATTCAATATCCTTTAGAGGCGGGAAAAAAAAATTTTTTTAAGCGAGAAAATTAAAATAATCGAAAAAAGTGAATATAAACTGATTTAAGTACCAGGAAATTGGCTGAAAAATTTAAAGTGGGTAAGACCCAAGTAAGTATGTTGCCTCAAAATAAAGCAGAAGTTAGAAATTTATTTTAAAAAGCTGGCAACGGTGAAGAAAGAAAGTCAAGAAAATATGTTGCAAATCAATCGATATCAATATCGAAGACGTGACTGCTTAGAAAGAAAGGCTATTGACTATTTTAAAGAATTGTGCCCTAAGGGACGTATTTAATGCAGATGAAATAGGTCTCCACTATAGCGCATAAAGCGCATTGCCAACAAAATCGAGGGTTTTCTTGTTCTGACAGGAATTTGCAGCTCTAAGCGTTTTTCGACATTAACTATCTTCATTAAAATTTGAAGAACGGTGGGAATAAAATGAAAAACGCGTTGAAAATAGCAACTTATTTATAGGAACAAATAGATAAAAATTAAAATAGAAAAAATCAAAGAAATCTTAGTTTTTTTTAACCCTGCCCACAATCCCAGTATCTAAGTGTGTTCGACTTGTATATCAACAGTAATAATTGGGCTTACTTTTCGTTTTTAATTCCAGAAAATCTTTTCTGAAGAATTTCGTTGCATTCTCAACAAACCAGACTCTCAATAGAGGGTGCTCTATTGATTTAAGTTGTCTCTGTTTACTTATAGGCTACTTTACCCGGACGTAGCATATCTCGTGTCGTTTTTTGGCACGTCGTCGTCTCGGTGAGTTTAAATCATAATTTACGCAAGCCTAAAGCACGTCGGTTTCGTGGCTGATAAACCGTTCTGGTGTCGACTTGCTGACATGAAATGTGAACTAACGCCGTCTCGCGCAATTTTTCGTGATAAAGCATCCTTAAAAATAGGGCTCGGTGCCTAAAGTCAGGGACGGAGTCTAGTTTTTAAAAAATAATGCATCTATGGTTGATGCAATACAAAAACCTATGCACGTCATCAATTAGCTGATATAGTTGGAGTCAAGCAAATATTTGACGCGTGACACTTCCATCTTGTCATATTTGTCCAATACTAGGTTATTTCGATTTCACCAACTTTATTACAGCTGATACTTAGTCAGGGCCGGACTGACGAATATTGTTATTTATAAACCTTTGCAGAAAATGATTGCTGGGAAATTGGTCTAAGAATATGAATTATAATATAAATAAATTTGTTTTGATAAATTCTGTGCATTGTAATGGTGGGATTCAGGATTGACCATTAATATCGCAGGTCTTAACAAAAGCAATCTTAGTAGTGTATAACGATTAGTAGTGTATAACGATTAAATTAATAAATAAAATGCGGATCTGCAGCCCATATGATTTGACCAAATCGACGAGAAGGTAACTCGGTCTATGTATATCTCTTTTTAGTCATATGAAAGGATAAAGATACAAATACTTCGAGTGGGTGGTAATTATTATAATATAAATTAGCCATTAGTAACTTTTATATTATGAGTGGCCTGCCGTATTTGACACCCATGACAATATGGAAGTGTCACGCGTCAAATATTTGCTTGACCCCAACTATAATTATTGTCCTTTATAAAAGTCCGTAAGAAAACACGAGGAAATTAGACTTGGGCAAAAAGTATTAAAACTGTATGCGATATTAAATTTACTACAAACTTAAAGTATTCTTCTTTGATACGAACCCACTTATAGCAAATATTTTGTGTATTTAAGCTTGTAAAAATTATTATAATTTGAATTTTAGTGGCCGATAGTTGGCAACACAACTGTAAACGGTGCGGTGGCGTCATCTCGTTCATTGACTTTGTTTGACGTTTCATGCAAAACTAACCTTAATTGTTTTGTGGTTCTGTGTTGCTGTGCAAAAAAAAAAACTTCAGATCTTTTCATAAATAACATCAAGAAACTGTTCTGTTAAGAACAACAAAAGTGCACATACATATCTCTGTCGATTAGGTACGTTGTTTACTATTTATGAAAAATGCCGAAGCATTTAAATAGCTGGTGCAAACAGCTTATAGCTTCTTTAAAAAGCTATTGTCAGGAAGAACTTAACAACAAATTGTTGCCATTGACAGCAGTTAGAGAAGTAAATTTAAAGAGTGGGTTAAGGTCTATCTATTTTATATCTACTTCACTAATTTTTAGCGTGTAGCAGCTGCCCTAAATTTGAATGTGTCTACTGTAAGCGCAGTTTCAACAACAGTTAAGCAAAATAAATTATTATTGAAGTCACCTAAAAGGAAACATCCTTATTTAAAGAGAGTTGTAAATAATAATAATAATAATAATAAGAAACGTCTTTTATTTTCGAAGAAACAGAATATTATATACAAAAAAGTATGTGTATTAAAAATTAATGTAAGAAAATATGTCAACACCTGGCGCAGTCTAGCTGCAGTAGCTATTATACTGAACCAGACAGAGACACCTAGACATAAAGAAATATAATAATACTTAAAAGTGTAGTAGCATATTACGTAACAACCCTAACCTATTAGACATATTTGCAATAATGAAATAAGCAATGAAAGGGGAAAAGAGTAATAAATTCTAATTATTATTAAACAATATTAAACAATAAGTAACCGTTAATATCACTGTAAATTTAAAAGAAATTACTTATATCTAGTCTTAAATACATTAGCATTTAAGTGTAACATATCAGTGGGCAACAAGTTATAATATTTAACTGAGTTAAAAGAAAAAGAACGCTGAAACATGGCGCTCCGATGATGAGGCATGGTAAGCCCGCCCGCGCCTCTGACATCCCTATCGTGAACACTCCGACGAAAAATCAAACGCTCGCCAATAGTAGTAGGAGAATTAGGATTATTTATAATCTTTATTAGAAATGTGCAAAAGTAAAGAACCCTCCGTCCATCCATTTTCAGCCACTATATATCATTATATAAATGAGAAATATGGTCAAACTTTCTAATGCAGTAAACAAAACGAAGACATGCATTCTGAACCCTTTGTATACGTGATCTGCTTTCCGCGTCCAAACAAAAGCCATACACAAAGTCACAATAAGTAAAGTGCGACAAGACAAGAGATTCACACAAGTTCTTTCTCAATGTACAGTTCAATACGTGTCTATTGCTGTATAGTACCTTTAAAGCGAGATAAGTTCTCTGAAAGAGTTTTTTTAAATACTCTTGAAATCTGAGATTAACATCAAAAAGCAGCCCCAAATTCTTTGCAATATTAATGAAATTCAGTTTTGAGCAGTTAATAGATATGTTCAAAGTAGGTTTCAGAATGTCAACCTTGCTCTTACTACCAAAAATCAATATGGAAGATTTATCCGGATTTAAATGTAAATTATGACCCAAGGAGAGTTCACTCAATATCCTCAAATCCTGGTTTATATGTAACTCGGTTTCCATGTAATCCTTGGGATCAAAACAGCGTATCGTCAGCAAATGCCTGGACTTTGCAACATTTCAGCGATTTAAGTATGTCAGAAGTATATATAAGAAATAGCAAGGGACCCAGAATGGAACCTTGCGGCACGCCCGATAGTATTTTAACTTGTTTAGAATATTTATTATCAGAAAAAATCTTTTGAAACCTGTTGGATAAGTATGAATTAACAAGAAGGCAAGAATCATTAACAAAACCATAGTATTTAATTTAGAAATAAGAAGAGAAATTTAATGTGTCAAGATTAGATATAAGTTCTATCCGTGACACTATTTACGGAATGTATGAAACAAATAAGTTGTATTATTCAAAAACTGATATTTTACATTAGTTATGCTTAAACTGTAACTTTTTTTAGAACATTATGTAACTTGGACAACTTTAAGTGAAAAATTAAAAGACAGACAACTGTTTGATGGTTGCCTTAACTCTTTAAGAAGCCTCTTAAAGGAAATAGGATTCGGATGGTAAAAAGATGAACTGAGGCGAGGGCTTATGGAACTTTCCCATGTAGGTTTCAAGCGACTGGTATCTTTGAAAGTATATATTAAAGAAAAAGGGGCATCCTTTTACCAATTCGTTTTCTTGGATGAAACATGAATTTTTCAGAATAGTACCATTGGTCGATCTTGGTAAGATGAAAATTAAAGAAGTGATAGATCTACTAAAGTTAATGGTAAAAGGTATTATGCAGTAACTGGCAACACTGTCAATAACTGACGTCACTCGAAGGTTTTGACGTGCATCGGTTTTTGTTTTGCATCAACCATAGTGAAAGTAATGCATTAATATAAAAATCGAATTCGTTTCCTAATAATAAAAATAAACATTTTTAATTAAAATGTGAAAAAGGAATAACCAGGCTTAAGACCAGTGGTGGCTCATCATGCCCCATGCCGGAAGGCCTATAAACCCGAATTCTCCGATTATTGCATGATTGAAAAGTCAGATTATATATCTCTCCCAGAAAATAATGCGATTTAAGTATTCATATTATGTAAATTCTAACCTGCCCTGTAAATTTATTTTCGTTAAAAATATTTAATTTCCTATTTCTTAATACGCTACTGAATGGCTTCATAAAACTTTTATGCGAACAACATTTAGAAAACGTTGTCTATATCCCTGGGTTTACAGTAACAAATGGTTGTCCTATTCTTTAAGGGCGTTTCAAAGTTCTTTTGTATTTCTTCCTGTTTTTTTGCCTGCAAATTCTCGTCATCAATCAAGATTTATTATACCTACTAGATCAGCTCTCCAAGATTTAATCTTATTATACGGAACATGCCAAGCCTTCTCTGATTTTTTTAGCATTGCGTATATTTTCTCTCGCTCGTTATTTATCATAATTTTGTTTTGAGTTTTGTAACAAAAGGTTTTTTATTTACAAAAGAGGCTAATTATTATTTTCCTTCATTTAATTTAATGTAGATTTGTTGAGCACAAACAACATGGTCCAATTAATTATACCAGGATTGGCAAAAGTCTGTAGTTGGCTACATACAGTGTGTCCACGGATTGACTTAACTATACTTGTAAAAACTTCAATTTTGCTTGTTCTATAAATATTATTCACCTTAAGAAACTTTTATTTTGTCATCAAAAATTTTTTTAATCAAACTTTTTGGAAACATCAGAATGAAAGAACTCAGAAGGAGGAATCGAAAAGGCAAATAAAGTTTTTTCATAGAAGTTATGGTTACTAAGATATTATTTCAAATTAAAAAATGAATTACCTTCGTAATATTTTGAGAAGTTCACTGCTACCTCATTATGTGAACATAAATCAAGATTGTCGTTTTCACATAATGTCTAGCTGTCATTCCTACATTAATTGTCATCTATCAACTAACATCTTCAGAAAGATGTTTACCCTAGAACAGCGCATTTACTTGATCAAGTGTTATGGTATTGGAGAAGTGTCTATAAATACGCAATTCAAATTTTCAACCGAAAATTTCCAGGTGTATACGTTTCTGTTAATGCCTTTAGAAATTTGGTACGTAAATTCGACGTTTATGGTGATGTTAAAGATGTGAAAAAGACAGAAAAGAATTTAGATCAAAACGACGCTGCAACAATTTTGGTCTTAGAATCAGCTCTCAATAATCCCCGACTTCCTTTGAGAGCAAAAGCCAATGAGGTGGGTGGTATATCTAAAAGTCACGTACACAATATTCTGTCCACAAATAAAATTCACGCATTCAAACCAACCTTTATCCACAAACTTCAAGAAAGCGATGATACATACACGACCAGAATTTTCTTTACTAATGGGTGAACGTATACTGGCAAGCCGTCATTTTCACCATCATATCATATTCAGTGACGAATCTACGTTCACAACATATGGTATAACTTCTAGTCAAAATTGTCGCTTTTGGGCGACCGAAACCCCTACTTTAAGCTTTGCATAAACAGTTAGAAACTTAAGAAAGCTCACGTATGGTGTGCGTTAACGTTCAATAAAGTAATTGGTCTATTTTTCCTGGAAAGAATTGCTAAACGCAAATTATTATTTGGAAATTCTTAGTGAATACTTTTTTTCCTCAATTGTAGAAAGAATATTTGCAATTTCGAAGGAAGGTGATATTCCAACAAGATTGCTGCCCAGCGAATATACACTGCTTATAACAAATTGGCTTAATGAACATTTCCCCGAAAAATGGATGGGCCGCCATGGACCGGTACACTGGCCAGCGCGGTCTCCGGACCTACCCGCGATGGATTATTTTCTGTGAGGGTATCTTAAACAATAAGTTTATGCCACTGACATGCAAGATAATGTTGATATTTTAAAAAAACAGAATCACTGACACCATTGCTACAGTGACACCAGATATTAATCACAATGTTTATTACGAATTTCGAAAAATAATGGTTTTTCAACAAGTACGGACATCAATGAGAAGAAGAGCAGGTCTATTGATAAGGATTGGCGGAGATCACTTTCAATAATTGTGGTAGCGTAGTCTCCTTGCTGTTGTTATTATTTGGGTTTTTTGTATTCTAATAAGTTGTTACTACAAGAACTGAGTCATCCTAGCTTTAATTTTCAACAGGTAGTGGCAAATTAACTGTCAAAATTAACAAAAACAAGATATCATCCAAATAAAGCCAAAGCCTACTAGGCCATTTAAAAAATTTTAATTTCATCGAGCAAAATACAGAAAATCGTTTTTCATTTGTCTCGATAAGGTTCGCAGATACGAAAAAACTACCAGAAACTAAAACGTGTCCAAACAAAAAACAATAATTACGTTATATAAGACTCTACCATCGGTGCACTGCAAAAAAGCTCAGGGTGAGAAAAGGGGGGGCATGACCCCTGAAAAAAAAATCTTGTAATTTCAACACCCTGTAGATCCATAACGAGGCGCTTGCGGACCTATGTTCATATGCATTTTTAGTCATGAAATAAGTCAAAGAATTATCCCCCTCCTTATAAACATCATATTTAGGAGCATCCCGTATATTTAGGCTTCGGAGAGACTACTTAAATATAAATTATTATCAAAATTTATATTATCAATTTATTTTTAGGACTGGAACAAATTCTCTATGTTGATTTTAATTCAAGTCGTTAGCTCACCGAAAGTTTTAGACGGTTCGGTCACGCACATGGCCGATTTACATAAAATGTAAAAATATATTACTAATTCATGTCGACGGTATCAAGTAGATTTTGTAATAGTAGCTCAACGTATCATAAAAAAATTATTTTATAGATATCATCGCAGATAACATGTTTTATTCATAGGTTATTTTTAGGGTGACATTATAACATGTGGATGTAACTGGATTATGGGATGGCAATTTAGAAGTTAAAATCGGTAAATGTTTTAAAAATTATTTTTTAAATTTGTGTAAACGAAGTTGAATCATGAATCACCGATCGAAAGGTAACGGAAAGTTCCGAATTCGCGCTCATGCCGATTTGGCGCGGTAACTTCATCCCGTTGTTATTAGTACCTCATAGACGTCGCGTCGTAATAGACCACATACCTGGACTTGCTCTCCGTGCAATTGTTGATCGGCGAGATCTTTTATCTTTGTTCAGAGTTTGTTCTCCTCATACAGGTGCGTGAAAAAATGAGGATACTCCAACTTTAGGACAGATTAAATCTATAGTCGTTAAGTTAATCATCGTAAGCTAGAACAACTGAAAGGTCAAGTTTTGATAGCTCGAATTATGATCTAATTTAGCCCGAGTAGTAACGCATCACAATTCCCATATTGGTCTTTGGCAGCTTAAACAATAAATTGCTGCAGCCCACGCCCACGTCGCATGTGTTCAGCAAACCCAGTTACGATTAGCTACGGTAGCCTTAGCTTACCAATAATTTAAGTCGAGTCTAGTGCATAAAATAACCCAGGGGCTATTATAACTTATGAACAGTGGTTTGATGCAATTTCTTCGATTTGGTTGCCGTAATTCAGAGGTCTGAGCTGTCCCCTATAAGCAACACGCGTTGATCTAGGATAACTCATATTTGAGTTATATCAACTCGATCTTTCGCTCAGTGTACAGTTTTGAATGGTATGATATAGCGATGCGCGACTAGTTCTATGCCCCTCAGAAAAAAAAACGTAAATTTGCGTTACTAGGGTCAACCAATATTATGGCTCAATTAGATTCCGCTTATTGGATAATAATGAAAATGTGTCAAAGAATAGGTATATTTTGTCAAAAATTATTAATTATACCAAATTTTTGCTTTTTTTGAATTGGCTCTTCGGGGACATGTTGAGAGCGATACGTCCGACAATCCGGGGATATTTCGTGGAATTGTAAATTTTTCGGCTGAATTAGATTCAACTCTAAGTGAGCACCCAAAAAAAATCTGCGATATTTAAAGGCACCTCCACAGAAATACAGAACGATCTGTAACAGTGTATGCTTGAAGTCTGTCATGAACAAATAATTGAGGAAATTATTAATTCTCCATTTTTGGCGATAATGGCGGACGAAACAACGGATGTTGCTGCACTGGTTATTTTTAGATATGTTAGCGATGGTCAGCCAACTGAACGTTTTTGGAACTACTTAATTCCTGAAAGATGTGATGCAGAAACACTTAGTAAAACAATTTTAACTGTTATAGATCCTTTAATTTAAAATTTACCTAACAAACTGATTGCACAAAGTTATGATGGATCAGCGATGATGAGCGATCAACATGCAGGCGTTCAAGCATTAATTAAAAAAAAAGTATCCTTTTGCTCACTATGTACACTGCTATGCCCATTAGCTAAATTTGATTATGGCTAGAGCTGCTTCTGCAAATACGCAAGTACGTGTATTTTTTGGAAATTTACAAGACATTTCTGACCTTTTTAATAATTCACCCTAACGAGTAGAAGTGATGAACAAGATTGTGAACAGAAGGATCCCCCACGGCGCTACAACTTGTTTGAATTTTAATATAGGACCATTAATGTTGTGTACGAAAATAGAACCTCTCTTATTAAGTGTATGCATAAAGTAGAATATCAATTCTCTAACAACACAGTCTGTAGTGCTGCCGCCTCTATTCGCTGTACATTAAATAATCCTATCTTCAATTTTTGGCTGATTTTTTCCATTATGTGATGCCCCACGTGGATATCCTATTTAATCAATTGCAGCAAAGAAAAATCGAACCGACTCTAGTAAGACACGCTACCGATAATGTTGAACGCAGTATCATTCAAGTTCGAAATAATATTGCTAACATCATTAGTGAAGCATCAGATATAATAAGCCATGAATCACCAGAAAATAAACGCAGACGTCCACCTAACAGCAAATTTGATCACCGGATTTCTGCTTTAGAGGTGTGTGATGTTATTATAAATTGCTCAAAAGATCGATTTCATTTTAAAGAGCATCCAGTAGTTGCATCACTTTTCTTTTCGGAATACTTTGGAGACTATTGTGGTAAATTCTCTCAGGATTAACTCACTTCCGTATGTTCCTTTTATACCACACTTCATAAAGAATGATTACGAACTGAACTGTCTGTTATTTATTGAAGAAATGATTGCAGGACTTTAAATTGCGCACTACTTTCTCTTCTAAAATTTTTAATAACAAATAATCTATGAGATACGTTAAAGGAGAATAGAAAATTATTAGAAATTGTGGTAACAACTCCCGTGACAACATCAGAGGCCGACAATTTTAATAACAAAGTGATTACAAGATTTGCGAACCGAAAAGAACGTAGGATAGACTTAATTTTATAAAAAATAGGTAAGTTTAGGATTTTTTTTAAAAAATATGTTAATATTTTTATCTAGGCATTATTAATTTGTAAATGAAACAATGCAGTCTTCCTCCACAGTTTAATTTTAAAGTAAATTTTAAGTTCCCAACATGTTTCGAATGCTGTGAATGTGCAAATGTTTGAGACAACATACATCACTTTTAAACTGGATGTTAGGTAAGTCCTAAAACTTTATTTTATATTTACTGTTCATTCTCAATCGTGTAATAACCTTTCAGTATCCCCTGATGATGAATGCTTAAGCATTCGAAACATGTTGGGAACTTAAAATTTACTTTAAAATTAAACTGTGGAGGAAGACTGCATTGTTTCATTTACATTACATTGACTCCACTGTAAGTATGGACTACTTTTTCAACATTATTAATTTTCCTACTGGAAAAGCAAGATTCGTCAACAAAGAAAGGGCGTGGCATTCAAAAATTTTTGCGGCGCAAAATGTACTTTAAATCTGGCAGCAATAGCACTGAAACTTACGTATGAAAAACTAATTAGTTGTGGAAAAGCGTGGTCGCCCTATGTCCGATTTAAATATTAAAACTGCGGGTAAAACTCGTGGCAAAATTTATAATTTAAAATTTTTATAAATGGGCGGGGTCCAAAAAAAATTTTCCCTGACGCGTTATGTTTTTTTATCTATGCAGCACACTTAATAGAGTTCACGAGAACCCGCCACTGTGCCCTACCCATCTTTCCCGAGAAATCAATAACTAATTGAGGGGTTCATTCCAAAAACCAGACAAGTCCAAAATAATACATTTCTAGATTATGATGCCATAATATAGATTAAAGACATGCCGAATCGTAGGCACATTTAACTTCTACAAATAATGGACGAGTCCGCAGATATAAATGATCGAAATAAGCTATATTCTGCAAAAACCAGATAAGTCCAGTTCGTTTCCGACAAGAACCAGACAAGTCCATGGACTAGTGGGGATTTTTCCATGCGCGCGTCGTGCTTTTCAGTGTTAAATAAACGTTTGCGGCGAACGGATAGTGTGTTTCTTCTTAATCTTTTCGTGGTACTTTAAATAAAATGCACACAAAGAATGAACAAGATGCACATATTTGTGGACTAATATATGTTCGTGTTATTGCGAGAAAGAGACCGCGAAACGCTGATCCTAATACCAGAAAAGATCACGCTGCATCTTTCACATATAAAGTTCGTTGTGAAGGACAAGATATCCCTGTGTCACAAAGCTTTTCTTAGCTTGCATGGGATTTCTAAAAATAGAGTCACTAGACTACAAAATAGTTTATTAACAACTGGATTATCACCTAAAAACAAGCAGGGTCGCCATCACTCAAGACCAAGGAATCTTCCCGATGTCGTAAAAAACTTAATGGAAAATCATATCAACTCCTATCAAGCTAGAAAATCTCATTACTATCTACGGGATAATCCTCAGAGAAGGTATTTTCCAAAAGATTTGACTATTGCCGATATGCACAAGCATTTTCGTGATTTGTATCAAATTAATGTTCCCTACAAGTCATATTGGTCAATATTTAATACTTTCAACATCCACTTTGGCTATCCAAGATCAGACACCTGTTCTGTCTGCGATTCACTTCAACAAAAAATTAACGCCGCTTAAGATGAAGCTCAAAAAAAACAATATACCATGGAAAAAGAAATACATCTAAAGAAAGCTGAAGTTTTTAGAAAAGAAAAGAAGAAATTTGTCCTTAAGGCCAAGCAAGGGGAAATAATATGTTTGTCATCCGACTTTATGCAAAATTTACCTCTGCCGCATATTCCTAGTGGTCATGTATATTACTCAAGACAGTTGTGGTACAACGTCTTTGGCGTTCATGACTTATCAAATGATTCGGTGACCATTTATCGGTATCTAGAGCTTAAAGGTAAAAAAGGAGCAAATGACGTAACATCAATGCTTTTAGATGCCATAAATACATTGCCAGATAACAAGAGACACAGCGAACTGGTTTTGATCTCCGACGGTTGTCCTGGGCAAAATAAAAACAAGACAATGGTTCAGTTTCTTTACTGTTTGGTCCATGTTTTCAAGATTTTTTCGAATATAACTTACCTTTTTCCGGTCCGTGGTCACAGTTATCTTCCAAATGATCAGGATTTTGCATTAATTGGGACTAAAAAGAAAAACACAAAAATGGTAGAAATACCCGAAAAATGGGACGAAATAATACTGAGTGCGAGGAAACATCCATCGCCATTTAAATTAAAGCAAATGACTCATCGAAATTTTTTTTATATAAGAAGAGCCGTGGAACCTCTATTTCTTAAGTCCCCTAAACCTGCTCTTAAACTTCAAGCAGTACGAATGATAATGGTTGACAAAAATGATCGCCATGTTAATACAAGACTCTCCTATTTTGGATCATGGAGCCGACACGTAGTCGTTATTAGATCTTTCAATGAAAACATCTCCACTCTTGATATACCAAGGCTTTACCAGTCACCTCCAGGAATTCAGCCTGCAAAGAGACAGGATGTTCTGCAACTTGTACAATATTTGGAAAATCCCGAACATAGCCAATATTATCACACCTTATTCGCTAATTTGCTACCGTCACAAAATATTGGTGGGACAACTGAACCCAATATTGAAATTGATAGCGACGATAATTCTGATGGGTGTAAAGATTAGCTAGTGTTAAGTGTTTGAGTTGTTAGTGTTTTGAATATGCATTACGTCTAACTTTTTTTTGGAAGTAGAAGTTGAATAAATGATTTATTATAATTCCCAGGTGTAGTTTTCCTGCAAAAACCAGATAAGTCCAATTGTTTTTATTTTTTTTTCTCATTAACAACAAAATTTTTCAAATTATATTATTGTACAAATGAACATAATATACTAGCAATTTTTAATAAAAAAATACGACTTCCTATTACGAACTACGAAACAAGATATACAGTTTTATTTAATTCCTGAAAAACATTTTTTTGGACTTTTCTGGTTTTTGGAATAAACCCCTCAATTATTGATTTTCTTATATTCTTCATTTAACATAGTATTATCGAACAAAGAAGCGCAGATTCAAATTAATATGTTTGTTTTCCAAATTTGAAGATTATATTCTTAAGATGTTTGTTGTAAACTTTCCCTGTTGAGTACTTTATAAAGTAAAATAAATTTCAATAAAGAAGGGCTTTTAGTTCATAAAACAACTTGAAATCAATTTCATATTTGCCAGTTATTAAAGCTTAATTCAAAATGAGGATGGTGTGATAAGGATAGTTAAAATTTAACTACTTAATTAGCTAATAACAAACTTATTTTTTAATCTTACTATGATAACTGGGCAGCTAAGCATTCACATCATTTACAATCCGAATCTCTCTTACAAATACTTTATTGAAACGCAGAGACTTAACGTTAATGTTGCAGGGAACACAAACAAATATCTTAATTCTAAAGTGAAACAGAAAACCTTGGCACATTTTCAATTACCTTTTATTTCAGAAGACGGCCTTTTCTCTGCAATAATGAATGGAAAAATACCGCAGTACGTTACTAACGTCGACTAAATTTCCGCTCTAATTTTTGCGGTCTCTCCACACAAATTACGTCACGTACCTCTTACCTATATTAAAGATCAGGAAATTTAAATCATTATTTACTTGAGTATAAAGCGCAATTCCTTGTAAAGGTTTCAGACTGCTGCGATAATGGTTTAAATGTCTTTATTTTACTTTGTTTTCCTTAAAAACAGATGTGTTGGTGTAGCAAACTTGTTATTATTTTAACATTGTAATTACGCATTAGCCAATTATTACCTAATGGCTAAACTCATTCAAAACATACTTAATAATAAACCCAACAAAGACATAGACAAAAATAACGCATTATCGCAGGATATAAAAATTTAAAATAAACTTTTTTTTTTACTCATTATTTTTCGAACCACTCGCACCTTCCTTAAGCACCATCCCAGGTGGTTACATGATTAAAATCAACTGCAGATTATTCTCAAAAAATTATACAGAATCGAATCAATTATATATCTTGATCTTGAGATCAAAAAGTATATAAAGCAAGTAAAAACCTAGTCTGTAACAGACGTTAATGGAGACCATACTCCAGTTGTAATGGACTTCAAAATAAGATAGATCAAGAGCTGCAACATGAAACCATAACAAAATTAGGAGACGTTGTGAAACTGAATGACATCGAATTCCATTCCATACGAAAGTGGGTTCGAAACTCGAGGAAGATCTAGATCAAATTGTCATATCAAAACAGTTTAAAACAGACGCAAAAGGAACATGAAATGAAATAAATAAATGCCATAGGTAAAATCCAGGAACATTGCTTTGGTGTCAAAATAAAAGGAAAAGAAAAAAGGATGAATGACAGATAAAAATCAAAAACTCGTGGATGAAAGAAGAACAGAAAAAGTAATAACGCCAACATATAAGCAACTAATGTAAAGGCACTCCAACAAAAACATGATTCCTTTAATGCACAGAGAAAGGTGAAAGAGCTAACAAACCAGGATCTAAAAAATATTGAACAAACCTTCAGAATCATAATTGGAGCCGGGGACAAACTAAAAACTAACCTGAACTAACTCAAAACTCTCACTGAAGAAGATGAGAGAGAAGATTGCCTTGCCATAACAAGGAGCAAGGTCATCCACGCAACAAAGGCTCAGAAAAACAGAAACGCTACAGTTCTTAAAACTATTGCAAACCAAGATGCTATGCAGGTTTGCAGTTCCTGGTATACATATTTAATTCCATCTGACTGGCTCAAATCGATATTTCTTTCGATACCGAGAAAGGCAAATGCCTCACAGTGCGATGACTACCTCATGATTAGTCTAATGTCCCTTCATGTCTTCAAAGTGTTTTTAAGAATAACTACCACACAAATCTATAGAAAATATGATCTGATATTCCGCATCATCCACAAACGGAACTATATCTGTTCGCTGAAGTCAATGGGACCCGAAATCGTGGTCTCGCGTCTGCAACGCCTCATTGTTATTCTCCAAGAGTGGCTGGATAAATGGAAGTTGAGACTAAATAAAGATCAGACTCGAGCCATTTTTTTCTCGAAGCGGGGGATAAAGCTACTAAGATCGTGAGTAAGAGTTAACAATAGGCAGATAGTTCGCAGTGACAAAATTAAATATCTTGGCCTCATCTTTGACAAAAAGATGGCTTGAAATGAGTGCGTAAATAAGCGGCTTACTAAGGCACAAAAGCAGATGTGTGCAGTATATCTGCTGCTTGGTGTCAATAGCAATATTAATTAATAATAAATTAAAAGAAGACGAAGACTGCTATCGACAAAACAATTATTAGACCAATTTTACTTGGGTACATAGACCATGAAATGAGAGGTGGTAGGTACGCGAGCTTATGAGACTGATTATAAAATTGAAGGCAAAATTCAAGGAAAAATATCTGTTTTAAGAAGGAGAAACTCTAGGCTGAAGGACCTTCGAAGAGTGTTTGGATGGGCATCAAGTGCAATCTTTGTAGCTGCTATGTCCACAAAAACGTGGATTGCCAACCTTTGTAAGGAGAAGGCGTATTGAGAAGAAAAGTAAAGAGATAATAATATGGGTCATTTTCAATAACCTTTAACTTTACATATACCGCGTCATCGCATTTTTATTTCGTAAGATATTAACAGCGTACAATTTTTTTTAGCTTTATTGCAATCCGGCTTATGAGTTTAAAGCATAACATGCCACAAAATTTGTATGTTTGGCTATTTTTTCTATTTGTAAAGGCTTGTTTTAACATTACCGTCACTATAAACTTTGTAAAATTTCCAACTTTTGCATAATATTTTACAAATATATTGACTAAATTTTACATAAGCAAAGGATTTTTTATATTTTTTGATCATGTGTTGTCTTAATTAAATATTTACAAATACCCTAAAATATCAAAGTTCATTTTTAAAGCATTATAACTGAAGATACTCAAGAACACTAACATTGCCGTCACGCGATGTTTAAGTGACAATGTCAACTGATAGATGGCGTTCATTGTGGTGGTTATTGAGTTTCGCAGTTCTGCTTGGACGGGTATACACCGTGAATGTCACTTTGGGAAAAATTTGTTTGTTTTTGTTGTGTTTTGTCATATAAAAAGGTAAGTTGTATAAAGAATATTTTTTCTCTACACATTACCATCCTATAGGACCATTTGCTTCTAATGGTACCTATTATAATAACTATTTTTTGCCAATATTGTAAACCACGGCCACTTTAAGATTTCCTAACCTCGAACTTATCAGTTAGTTCTACATAATTCCATTAATTTTAAATTGATATTTTAACATTTCCGTTACGAACATTACCGTCACGTTCGCAGGAGGACCAAAACGTGACGGTAATGTTATGCAAGTGACGGTAATGTTACAAGTATAAAATTTATATTTTTGTTATGACTAACAGGATAATTCACAAACTAGTATGTTTTTTTTTAGTTCCATGATGGACTCGAGTAGTTCAGTCTGTGTTTCGGCCACTAGTAGTTCAAATCAAGAAGTAACATTCGTTGTAAATTCAAACAATAATGAGTCGCAAAATGAACGCCTAGTTGTACTTAAAAATAAATTAAAAGCCATGAGAGAGGAAGCACAACAACGTCGCTCAGAAAATATATTGAAAAAAAATAAACTTAAAAAAAGAAAAGGAGAATAAGAAAGAGAAAACAAACAAAGAAACGTCAGAGCCTGATCCAAAAAGTTGATTTTTTGCCAATAGAATGATCCAGGGGCAAAGGGCAGGTACTAAATGCTGACAATGACATTCTCGAAATATCATTTATGGCCAGAACCAAGAACAACTTTTCGTGGCCCCCAAAACCAGATGTCCACAAGATTTTACAAAAAGGAATACTTTGCCCTTTAAAATATCCCATAAAATTATCTTCACGTATTTTTAAGTTTGAAAATTCTAATTCAGTAGATTCTGTAATGGAATCAATTGACTTTTAAGTGTTACTTTAATTTTATTTTAATACCAATTTATTTTATTATCTTTACTTTTTTAAACGTTTAAGTATATGTATAAATAAAATAAATTTGAAAAAACATGGTTACGTTTGATTTGCAATTTTATAACATTACCGTCCCAACACGTCAAAACATTACCGTCACGATACCTTTTTTCCACAATAAATATTTTCGTATAAACAAATTAAAAATAATTTACGTTTATTAAATGTTAAGACAACAGTTATATAATAAAATGTAATGCTGGGTAGTCGATTATTTTGTTTTTGTATAAAAGTCATACATTTATTGTATGATATTTTATATTTTTACATAATATTCCATTTATTTTCAAGTTTTGCTGTTCTAATATGATATTAGTAATGCCTTCGATTTTTTTTTAAATAAAATTTTAAGGCTACATTCTATTAAACTCTAAAAATGAATACAAGTTTTATAATTATTACCGCTGACGTACTTTAAAGTATCGTGACGGTAATGTTAAAATTCTAGACACTGTTATGAAAACTGCTTAAGAAAAATTGCACACCTAAACATTTCTTTGGTTTCGGCTTAAAAGTAAGATTCTACACACTTAATATATGTCTTAAAACGTTATTGCAACACAATATGGGAAAAAAAATTCTTCGGACATTGCATAAGTCAAAAGTTAAAGGTTATTGAAAATGACCCATATACTTGCTCCAAATGAACATAATTTTTTAAGGTATGATTCCCAGAGTATACCCAAGTAATGGGAAACAAAACACTGACAATACACCGTAAACTAGAAGCATCCTTTAAATAAAGATTATGAAACACAATATTTTTAAATATTAAGGCAGTAATTGTATTCAGTGCAAGCCGCAAAGCTGCTGTTAAATGTCGCTTGAAGTTACCCTCGAGGATTACTGTCAGCATCATTTTTTAAATTACAGTAAATGTGAACTTAAAAGTTTTGCAGTGAAATAAGAATTATTATATTATTATACTTAGCTAGTTTAGAGAGACTCACTGTGTATTGTTGCGTCACTTCGTTTAGTGGACTGGTACATTAAATACCTTCACCTTGTAATTATTAATAACTTATATTTGGCACCTTCAGATAATACCTTAATTATTATGGAATGTAAAGATATCAAAAAGTGACAACGCCATTTCAGGTTTGTTCTTTTAAGACTTTCAAGATCGATTTATTAGGCTTCTAACGCTCTTACTGAGATTCAAAGAATTCGTCCATTTTCCCAAAGAGACCTGCTATTAAATATATTTTTAAAACAAAGGACACTTACTGAGAGTTTGGATTTAAAATATTAAAAACAGCATCAACGACAGCGACAGTATACCGGGTCCGCCAACGAAGCGGGGACGGAAGATTAAATCTTTATCGAGGAACTTATAAAGAATACTAAAACAGCATGAGGTCTGGAATTAGAAGCGGCATATTTTAAAAATATTTTACATTATACAGGGTGGCCCAAAAAAGTATGGCGAACTAAACTTGTGTTTTTTTAAATGGAACACCCTGTATATTATTAGCCCAGAAGATGGGCATAGAGCTGCTGATCATTTTAATATTTGGTTATGTGGGTTTATTTTTAATAGTTTAAGAAATAATAACGATTTTATCTTAAAAATTATCTAAGTTTAGTAACCATTTCCAAATTACTAAAAACAATTGAATGAAATAGTAAACTAAAAAGCAATATGTTAGAATGTTGCCTATCTTTCAAATTAAAAATATTTGTGTTCAGTGCATTTATCATACAGGGTGATCACATTATGCAAAATATAAAAAATCTATTTTTTTTTTAAATGGAACGCCCTGTATATTTTTTTATTTTTAGAAAGCCCTTTTCACATCCTTTCTACTGATACCAATTTGATACCTCTTAGAGTTTACCGTATTTTAGTTATTTCGATATAAACTTTAAAACCCCAAACTTTTGCTACTTTTTCGAAAAATCTAGCGGTAACCCTTAAATGGTTTGCATTTGTTATGCATAACTTCATTTTCTTAATACTATTTTAATAACCTAGCATCAAATGACATTCCTTATTTTTTATTTTGCAATAAAGAAACTAAATGTTATTTATGAACTGATTTATTAAGACATTTATAAAACATAAACTTAAAACGATTATTATAAAAATAATGAATTAAAATTACAACTTTAAAAAAATAAAGGAGTTGACAAAACAAAATAAACAAACCCTTATTATGCGGTAAATCAGAATTTATTGTGTGGCTCTAATGATATGTTCAAAGGTTCTTCCCTGTTCTTGAAGGCATAAATGTAGCCTTCGAACAAAATTTTGCTGGACATCTTGTAGAGTTCTTATTCTAATATTTCTAAATGCCTCTCGTATACGATTTTTCATATCGTCTCGGTTCGTAGGAGCTATGGCATAGACTTCTTCCTTAACATATCCCCAGAGGTAGAAATCAAGGGGAGTTAAATCAGGGGACCTAGGAGGCCAAGCGATTGGTCCACCACGTCCGATCCACTGATTACCTCGCCAATGATTTAAAAATTGTCTAACCGGCTCATAATAATGAGGGGGAGCGCCGTCTTGTTGAAACCAGTGGTTTTGGAGAGTGTCGGCATTTACATTTTGAAGCAAAATGGGTAGATCATGTTGAAGAAAGTTTAAGTAAACTTGTCCCGTCAAACGCTCTTCAAAAAAATATGGCCCAATAATGTAAGGCCCTAATATTCCTCCCCAGACATTAACCGACCAGCGATTTTGGTTATCTACATGACGAACCCAATGTGGATTTTCACTAGCATAATAATGCATATTATGCCTATTTACGATTCCGTTATTTTTAAATGTAGACTCGTCACTAAATAGAACTTTTGATAAAATGTCTGGTACTTCTCTAATTTTGTTAAGCATCCAATTACAGAATGTGATTCTTCTTAAGAAATCATCTTCATAAAGTTCTTGGTGTAATTCTATGTGATAAGAATGATATTTATACTTTTTTAAAATCCTCCGCACGCTTGTTTCCTTAACACCGGTTTGCTGAAAAATGCCAGTCTGACTTACGTGATGATTTTCCTGTACTGCCAACAGAACCCTTAATTCATTTTCTTCATTAATAACTGGTTTATTGATTACCATCCTTTTTTTGTAAGCAACGCTTCCTGTTTCTACAAATCTTCGCAACAACTTCTCAAAGGCCTCTGGTCTCGGCTTTCTCTCAATATTTGGATATCTTTCAGCATACACTCGACTCGCTAGAAGGCAATTTCTTGCACATTCTCCCAGTATAAAAATCATATTTACCATTTCCACAGTGGTAAAATTCGACATTTTGAGAAATTTAGTACTTAATTTCGACGACTGAACAAATAATGTTAAATAATTGTATTCGGTCGTCACGTCATAGTGACAATCTAAACAAAAAAAATCATGGCAACTCGATTACGAATAAAAATAAAATGAAATAAATAAAAAGTAGCAAAAGTGTGGGGTTTTAAAGTTTATATCGAAATAACTAAAATACGGTAAACTCTAAGAGGTATCAAATTGGTATCAGTAGAAAGGATGTGAAAAGGGCTTTCTAAAAATAAAAATATATACAGGGCGTTCCATTTAAAAAAAAATAGATTTTTTATATTTTGCATAATGTGATCACCCTGTATGATAAATGCACTGAACACAAATATTTTTAATTGGAAAGATAGGCAACATTCAAACATATTGCTTTTTAGTTTACTATTTCATTCAATTGTTTTTAGTAATTTGGAAATGGTTACTAAACTTAGATAATTTTTAAGATAAAATCGTTATTATTTCTTAAACTATTAAAAATAAACCCACATAACCAAATATTAAAATGATCAGCAGCTCTATGCCCATCTTCTGGGCTAATAATATACAGGGTGTTCCATTTAAAAAAACACAAGTTTAGTTCCCCACACTTTTTTGGGCCACCCTGTATAATGTAAAATATTTTTAAAATATGCCGCTTCTAATTCCAGACCTCATGCTGTTTTAGTATTCTTTATAAGTTCCTCGATAAAGATTTAATCTTCCGTCCCCGCTTCGTTGGCGGACCCGGTATATAGATTTGTTTTAAATATTTTGACTCTGGCGCAACTCTGGCGCAACCAGAAGACCGTGAAGAACATAACTCCGGAAATGGTGTTACTGGCATATTTAGGAAATACTCAAGAATTTTCTAAAGCGATGTCCTGATGCATATCAACCGAAGAAATCTAAAATACTGACTAAACAAAGTATCCCAAAGATTTTACTTAAGGCGGCGGATGAGGAATTTCTTCTAGCAAAAGTAGGAGTGATAATTATTGGGATAAGTAATGCTTCTAGAAGAGAATAAGAGAAATAACTTAGCAACAAAGATGTGCATGAGAGAGGGTCTGTACTTAGAATTGATATACCCAATACTGAGACCAAAATAACTCATGAACTCCTGGTGATATCAATTAGGTTTAACCATACTTATTGAGAATTGTATAGCAATGTAACAATATAATAGAATTGCACAAAATGCTAGCAAATTACAAGAAATTTACATGAAAAAAAAACAAAAATAGAAAATAATTATCTATGTACTCAAAGAGTCAACAATATAACCTACATCTAATATATTTTGAAAATATAAATTACTAAACATTTAATGACCAATCCTACTTCTAATATATTTTTTACATTCTGTTTTAAATCTATTTATATTTTCACAGGTCTTTATATTGGCGGGGAGTTCGTTATATTGCTTTAAACCATTATGAAAAAGGTTATTCTGACTAGACTTTGTTGTTACTGGCCGAATATAAAAGTTATCTCTTATTCGAATATTATAACTGTGGAGATCACGCACATGTACACAATTCTCAATTAAGTGTTTTGGAGGTAGTTCATGTAACATTTTGAAAATAAAAACTATTGTGTTATAGATTATAGTTTGCCTAACACTTAGGAAATTGGTAATTTCTAGCATATCTTTAATTCTAGTATACAGGGTGTCCCAGCCGAGAGTGACCCATTTTAAATGCTTATAACTTTTATACCAGTTATGTTAGCCACCTGCGGTTTACGCCATTCCTTTTCTCTTGGCCTAAAGTTTTTTCTAGTTGGTACCAAATTTTGTCTACAATTATACAGTGGGAGTAAAAAAATTGCCTTTTTTCGACATTAAAATTTTCAACTATTTTTAATGGAACACCCTGTATATTGCAACGCCATAATTAGGAGTAGTGTCCAAGGTATCCATATACCAATAAACATCGGACTTATAACTTGAAGTTTTAGCAGCAAAAAATTAAAATAGTAGTTTGGGTATTTTAGCAAACGTATTTTTTATTAGCATATTTACAACTATACAGGATCTTAGACGTGGTGGATGAGTCATGCGATGCCTGTCATTAATAAAGAAATAAATATAAATCTAAAAAAACTGCTGTTACAGCAAAAAATTAAAATACAAATCGAGCTATATTTTTTTAAAACTAAAATAGGTATAGGTACTTATCATCTACCTTTGTACTAGGTATCCATAGTAAACAATTGTCACTGTAAGAGTAAAATATAAAATTAAGTTAACATAAAAACATAAATTTTAAAGAAAATGATTTATTCATTAGTTGAAAAAGCAAAAACAGTAATCTTTTATACCGAAACCCGATCAATAATAACGACACAAAGAAGATTTAGAACTAGATTCCAGAAAAATCCGCCAAGCAAAAACGTTATTAAAAAATGGCATCAAAATTTTTCAATACATGGATACTTGGAGGTCAAGAGACCAAAAAGGAATTTGTTTAATCCTGAATATTTAGACAGACTTTTAGCGGTCCATGAGATTATTGCAATTAATAATCAGAAAATATCTCTTAGGAAAATGGCGGCTGCATTAAATTTATCTAAAAGTGAGTGCGAGAGATGTGTTAAATGTTTAAAATTATTCCCTCATAAGCTTCAAACATTTCAAAAGCTTCGTCAGGAGGATTACCAAAAGAGATTGTTTACTTGCGAAACTCTTTTGGACTTGTTTAGAGTTAACGCAAATACGCTGTTAATTATGTCTGATGAGGCGAGTTTCCACATATATGGTAGATGTAACAAGCACAATTGTAGGATTTGGGCATCAGAGAATCCAAGAGCATTTAACGAGTTCCAGCGAGATACTCCAAAGGTAACAGTTTGGTGCGCCATCTCTGCTGAAAAAATATATGGACCATTTTTTTTCAATGAGCCAACGATAACAGGAACTGTATATACTGATATGTTGGAAAATTTCTTTTATCCACAGTTAATACAGGAGGGTATCTTGGATGAGGTCTACTTTCAGCAAGATGGTGCTCCACCTCATTATTCTTTAATAGCAAGAGCATCACTAGATATGACATTTGGGGCAAAATGGATAGGAAGAGCTGGCCCTATAGAATGGGCACCGTACTCTCCTGACTTGACAGTTCCAGACTTTTTTCTCTGGGGTTATGTCAAGGATAGGTGCTACAACCCCCTTCCACATAATTTGGATGATCTTAAGAGGAATATTCGTGCAGTAATTGAAGCAATTCCCCAAGATATGTTACACAATTCATTCAACCATTTAATGGTCCTACTTCATAAATGCGTAGAACAGAACGGTCAACATATACAGCAGTATTTTTAGATTTATATTTATTTCTTTATTAATGTATAGTTGTAAATATGCTAATAAAAAATACGTTTGCTAAAATACCCAAACTATTATTTTAATTTTTTGCTGCTAAAACTTCAAGTTATAAGTCCGATGTTTATTGGTATATGGATACCTTGGACACGACTCCTAATTATGGCGTTGCAATATACAGGGTGTTTCATTAAAAATAGTTGAAAATTTTAATGTCGAAAAAAGGCAATTTTTTTACTTCCACTGTATAATTGTAGACAAAATTTGGTACCAACTAGAAAAAACTTTAGGCCAAGAGAAAAGGAATGGCGTAAACCGCAGGTGGCTAACACAACTGGTATAAAAGTTATAAGCATTTAAAATGGGTCACTCTCGGCTGGGACACCCTGTATAACGACTGCAATTTAAAATAGTACGCATTGCTTGATTTTGTTGTTTCTGCAAAGTACTAATTTCGGAGTTACTCAATACCATTTTTGGCAATTTTATTGCAAATATATAAGTGATGTTCTGAAAACATAAATTTTGGTCTATAACTACACCAAGATATTTTAAGTTTGTAACCTGTTCTATTTGTACATTGTTAATTTTTATAGTTGTGTTAGAAGCTATATCGGTGGCATTATATTTACTTTTAATGATCATCATTTTCGTTTTGTCTGTATTAATTGCTAAACTATTGACATTCAACCAGTCACACAAATTTTTAAGTTCTGAATTTAAAGTGTTAATTATTTCATTGCCGTTACAACCCACAACATAGATTAATGTATCATCAGCAAATAATTGAATTTTGCACTTGCTTATTCTATTTGCAATGTCATTTAGATATAGAACGAATAGAGTAGGGCCCAAAACTGTTCCTTGTGGAACAACATACATATATTGTGATATACGATATAGGTAATTTATTAATTATTTGATGTGCCCATTGTTAGTCCGATACACTTTAAATATTATATTATACGCATAACTTGTAGTTTTATATATTTATATTTTTAGACTTTCACGAATAATTGTTAAATGTTTTGTGTACTTAAGTGTATTGTGAAGGATGGTCATATTGGTCATTTTTACATTAGATTTTACTATTTTAATTGTTGTATGCTGTCATATTATAGTAAATTTAGAACTGCAACTTTGTTAATGAGAATGAATAATTCTTTCAACAATAAAGTATATTTGAGTTTGAGTTTGAGTTTGAGTTTGAATATATTGAGAATACCACAAATGCTAAAATATGTTATTTTGATACTACAGGGGATAAAATTGGTTAACTTTATATTCTGTTAAGTTTAGGTTAGTTTAATGTCCTACAACATGAATAGTCATTGGAAAAAAATTGTAGATGGCGTTGTACCTCAATTTTAAATCGAAATACTTGTCACAAATGCATAAGCAAATGTATTATTCTATGCAGTACATTAAGATATATTGTAGTATATCAAGCTCTCTAAATATTGCTGACCAAACGTTACAAGAAGTGGTAAGTACTGCATCCATTTAATGTCCCATCTAAAATTTACAATTAAGTCTCCAAGGTTGTGGTTAAAGTACAATTTATCCACCATTTGGGCCCCAAAATATTACAGCACGCCTCGCATTGTACCTGACATTTTATACTGCACCGTAACTCAAGAATGACCTGGAAAATACCGCATTAAGATACTAAGTCGACTAAATCTCCCTCCGAACGCCCTTATTTCCAGTTTTTACGGCATTTCCACACGAATTACGTCACGTACCTCTTCGTTTTTCTTCCTGCTTCATTAAACATCAGGAAATTTAAATCATAATTTGGTCGGGCCTAAAACGAAATTTCATGTTAAGGATTTAGACCGCTTTGATAATAGTTTTACTTGTCGTCATCGTAATAGTTTGTGACTTTGTTGCTTACTTAAAAAATCATTTAAATTTTCTATTTTGTCGAGACGAAACCCTATATAGACATAATCTAGGCAAATTTAAGATCTTGATATGGAGCTTTGTATGGACAGGGAGCATTGAACCAAGGCTTGACATAAACTTTGACGATAAAAAAGCATACATCTCTGATACTCTTCCTTTCCCTGACTGTTAGTGTAAACTCGTCCCTAAAAAGATATTTTTTTAAGCAATAAATAGCTTTCACCATCCAGCATGCATAATGGAACGCTCCAGGAGCACGAATGGTAAATTCTACATTGTCCTTTCTGACCAAAATGTAAAAATTCTCTATAGTCATCGCGTGGCTGCTGGGCTTATTTTATAAACTTAAGAATACCGACCATTTCAAAATATTTACATCAAAAGCACTTTTTAAAATAAGTTCACAAATGTGGTGCATACAAGGTAAATAAATTAAATCTCGTTCTAACAATTGTTCTAATAAAACACTTGCACCATTAACACGACCCAAGTGCCGCAACATAACGTAAATACTGTATCTTGGAGATTCCAGTCCAATAGCGCGTCATAAACTGTAGTAGCTTGCTCTCTTTCTGTTGAAGTGTGTAAAACTGATATCCTTAGAATTTGTTCTGTGTCGCCACTTGTAATTATAACTGCTAGTCTGTCGTGCTTTTCAGATTCAGGTAGGTCAGCAAATAATTTTTCATCCCTGTGAACTACAGGAGGCGCAAATTTATGATCCTTAAAAGCCAATTTTAGTTTTTCCGTCCTCTCTTTTCTTAGATTTTGCCAATAACGTTGAATTGTTGTTTGCCTTATAGACAAAGAAAGTACGTCATGTCCCAAAGCTTCGGCGACAGTACTTAAAATATGTACGGAATCTCGGTCACTTACTTTACATTTGAGGAGTACGGATGCAAAACTGTTTAAATCCACTTTTAGTCAAAAATGAGTTATTGGTGGCGCTGCCTTCTCTAAAATGTCAGTTATATGATAGCATTATTATATGGCTACAGAACTTCCTAAATCCCCAAGAAATTGAATTACAAATTATAATGACGGAAGCAAAACTTACTCAATCCTAAGTAAATATTGTTCCAAAACTGTTTAAATCCATTGCCCCACAAAGGTATCAAAACTGTTTCCATCCATTGCGCTGGTACCACAATGGTAACGCGCGGAATCAAAACTTTTTTCTTCCCTGACATGTTAACTTTATAAAAATGGTTGTTTAGTCTTGTTTTAAACGCGCTTCTAGCAAGAAGTAGGTAATTTGATTTTGTTTGTGCTATTTTGGGTTAAATATTGTACTTTAAAATACATTAATAAACATACTGTGTTATTAATTCAGTAATGGAAAATGGCCGAAAAAGATTAAGAGACCCGTCAAAATGGAAGAAAACCAAATGTAAACTAGAAAGGTAATATTTTAAATGCACTTTTTTTAGAGGTAGTTGAAACTGCTTTTTTTTCTAGATGTAGACCTAAGAACTTTCCAAGCCATCCGAAATGTAATCATAGAAAAGGTACTTTTGTCTGTGGAGACTTGTCTATGCAAGATATTCGAAGGTTCCACCAAAATTTCTACGATAATACTACCGAAATAGAACAGGATAACTTTATACTGAAACATACAGCACAGAATATTCCAAAAAGACGCCGTCCCATAAAAGGAACTCGAAATAATTCCGTTTCACTGACATATTTTATCAAAACTAAAAAAGGAACTGTATCAATTTGCAGTAAAGCCTTCATATCCATTTTGGGAATTTCAAGGTTTAGAGTTCAAAATATATCAAAACGCTATTTGATTGATGGTTTACCACCAACAGAAAACCGAGGAGGTGATAAGATAAGTAAGCATTATGCCGACAAAAGGGAGAAAGTTAAACTATTTATTTTAAAGCTAAAATGCGTCCAGTCTCATTATACTAGAAACAAATCGGAACTTATGGCAAGTGATCTATCCATAAGGCAGTTATGGAAATCATACTGCGATGAAAATACTAACACACCCGTAAAATATGACTATTTCCGAGAAATATTTACAAGAGATTTCAACATTAGCTTTAAGAGTCCTGCCACCGATGCGTGCTCAGAATGCATCAGACTTGAAGGCTTGATTACTGGTGAAACACTGAAATCAAGAGTCAGCTTATGTGCATGTTACGAGTTCATAAAGTGAAGGCTAAGGCCTTTTACGATGCACTTAAAATACCAGTGGAAAACACTATGAAATTATCTTTCGACTGTCAAAAAAATATGGTACTTCCCCGAGTCCCAGATCAATCTGCTTACTATTCTAGGCAGCTTTACCTGTACCTACAATTTTACGATATGTGAGGGAAATTCCAACGATAAACAGACCAAACGCAACTGTCCTTGATTTAGAAACGGACTGTCAAGTTTCTAACTGGAAAAAAGCTATTCAATCGATCATAAAGCCGCCTGGATAGTGGCATTTCCAGTTTGCTACAGCCAAACGGATTTCAATATTGAAGAAACTGACCTCAAAAGGATCTTATGCGGTGTTTGTCAAGGGGGAAATAAATTACAAAAGTGACATCGGCATGTACAAGTCCGTTTTGAAGAAAGGACACAATCTTGCCCAGCTTAATCTGGATCCTCTTCCTAAGCAATGCGCGGCCAAGCCGGAAAAACTTAAGGATGTTGACGCTTTATTAAAAAAACATTATGAGTTAAACTGGAGAGATCTTCAAAATGTTAATTTGACGTTTTATAAGAACATCATTGATAATGTCATTGAATTATCTGATGATCCAGAAGTTGAAGAACTCGTGCACATCGAGGAAGATGATGATGGTCTTAAAATATAAGTTTCTGATAATTTTGTTTTTTGAAAAATAAAAGTAGGTAATAAAATATAGTTTATAAGTTGACAACAATTTTAAGTTCTACTGTTTCAAAACTCCCTACATCCCACAGGCACTGTTCCAAAACTTCTTAGTTCCATAGTGCGGCAGCAAAACTCTTTAATTCCCTATTATTTTTGCAAATAACTGTTTTTATATTACGCAAATTTACTTTTTGGTAACGTATATCTAATTAGAAAGGTATCTAAATGTTAAATATTTACTTTATACCATAATAATTTGTTCCAAAAGGCCAACAGACGTTTTTTGTTTCTCCTGTAAAATTACCTAGAATGGATCTAAAGAGTTTTGGAATTGGACGCCTCATTTGTCGAGAACTGCAACTACTTTTAAGGTTATTATATTCTTTCTTTCTACCAACCGTTGTGTTTTTAGTTCTGAGGGTGCTGGTTTCTCAAGAGCTACTTCTTTGTCGTAAGAACTTATATGCGAGCTGCTAGACGATACAACAAGGACTCCTATACTCTCATCGATCTCCCCAGTACTTTTTACAATTTTTTCACGAGCTCTCTGTTCTCGTTCTTGGCACCTTTGCTCTTTTTCAGTCAACTTCTTGTCTGCACCATACATAAACCCCGGATGATCTTTTTTTCATTGACTAACCAAAAACTGTAAATATTCTTTAGCTTTTAACATTGTGAATGCGTTTGCGTGAGCGATATCAAACAAATCGTTTAATTTATCGGCAAACGTTGTTTCTTTTTCCTTTGCGGCGTCCGTTGCTTTATGAAAACTTTTTTGCACACCTCTTAGTTCCCCTTATAAGTGTTGTAATTTTTCTATACAATGCTGTAGGTCCCGAGTTGGATTACGGGCTTTGTTCCAGAAAACAAGTACTTCCTCAATTACTAACTTAGCACTTGAAAATTTAACTTTACTTGACGTAAGTTAAAGAACGGTACACTTAATACAATATCTTTATTAAAAGGAAGTTTACTTCCAATAATTTGTGACGTGTAATTGCCAATTGGGTACACCCAGGTACCTTTTTTTAAACTTCGAGTAGTCGACATGACGAGAGAGAAAAACACAGCTTACACAAATCACTTTAAATCATAAATTTAACGTTCTCTTTTCGAAAGATAGATTAAAACTAACCTTGCTTTGAAATATGAATTAAAACTAAGCAGTAATGATAGCTCGAGAGAATTTTTGATCCGCTCTAGGAAATACAGGTACCTACATCGGCAGGTAAAGTGTGTTCACAAATATAAGAAGCCGACCTAAATGACTGCTATTATTAGGGTATTCAAAATATAATAAACAACAATAAACCAGTTCTGTGAAATGATATGGGCATAATAAATTTTAAGTACATTACTCAGGTAAATAAAAATGCGAATAAACCAAGGTCCTTTTTGATTTAAGTCTGTCAACGTACACTGTTGAGTTTAGTTTGTTTTTTGAAATTGTTTCGTCCTTGGTATTCTAGTGAGATTTGTGAATCATTAGGTCACAACAGCGGAGTTATTTGAAAATTGGTTTGAAAGTAAATTATTGCAGAACATTCCACCAAATAGTGTCACTGATAAGGATAACGCCAGTTATCGTAGTAGACAATTAAACAAAGCTCCTTCTCCAAAAGACGCTAAAGCCAAAATTCAAGAATATATGTTTGATAATGATATATATTTTAATGAAAACTATAGAAAGAAAGACTTATTAGAAGTGCTTAGAAGTATGTCTATTCAAGAAGAATATTACTGCGATGAACTTACGAAAAGCATGGGGCACATAGTATCGCGGCTACCGCCTTACCACTGTATATTTAATCCTATTGAACAAATATGGCACCAACTTAAAGCTGGAATTCGTCGCAATAATATTTCACCCTCACTTCATTCTAGTGTATTAACTCTAATTCATGACGAAACTAAAAAAATTTCTGAGGTGCGTACAACATGTAAGGAAAGTAGAAGAAAGTTACATTTCTATTAGGAATGCAGCAGAAAGGTTTATTATTACTTTAGATGATGATAGCGATAGTGAAGTAGATTTAGTTGGGTAATTTATTAATTAATATAATAATTTAGCATAATAAGTGTAAGTGTAAGACCATAATTCCAGTTTTATATTTTGAATTTAATAAACTTAAATAAACCTCAGTTTCATATTTATTTGCTGCTAAATTTAATATTTTAATACTATGTATTTTCTAGGACGGTCCTAGCTCAGCCGGCATTGTGTCAATACCCCTCTATTTAGGTAGAAATAAATAAGAGTCATTTAGTCAGTTTTTTATATTTGTGAATACACTTTAAGTAAAATAATAATAATCTTTTGAAAACCCCCGGACCTTCCCCAAAAAGCCGTTTAATATGGTAATGTTTAACCACGGAACCATAAATGTCTAAACACTTTGTTATATATCATAATATTCTTAATTCATTTTATTTTATACTATTATTTTTATTTGACATTTGATCATGTCCATCCACAAAGTAATCGGGACTCTAGAGAAAAAGTCCTAGAAAAAAATTGGAGCAATAATTTAGTAAAACAGACAGGAGATAAATTGTGTAGTATCCCACTCAGTCATATCACTGTTAAAACAATATATACATTAATCCACAATTAGTTAATTAATTGGGTTCTATTATTCGCTATGCCAAAAGCCAGCTGCAAAGGATATAGGAATTAGTCCCTGCACTTATAAGACCGGCAAATGTTTACTAACTTACCCCTAATTAAAATGTATCCTCTGATTAAGAGGTTGGTTAGGTGCATTATACATATAAACCAAATTGGAATAAATCTAATAGTGACTGGTATGTATTACGTATTTACACGATTGTTTAGGCCAACTGAAATATGTTCCGCTTTGTTACTTTATGAAAATTTATTTTGTATTTTAACTTTTTTTCTAAATTGTATATACCAATTATAACATATTAATAGTATATTGTTTTATTAGGAATAAAAGCAATACTTTTTATGACGAGTCTGAAAGTTTACAATTACAGACGAGTCATAACAAGTTGCTTTTACTACGAATAAAACATACTATTTTTTCTTCAAACGTCGCGTCGGCGTCGTTAAAACATGGAAAGATGAAAATACAAATTTTAAATTTTTTTCATTTAAAAATGTGAAGTTTCGAATTTTACCTGCGATTTTCGAAAGGTATAAAGGTTTGTTGCTTGGCAATTTCGCGAATGACATCGACATGACTATTTCACGAAAAAAAGACAAAGAATAATAAAATTATATTCTCCGACACTGCCTTTTTAATTTCTATAATTGATTGTATTCCAAATCTGTTTTTTTCTTCAGAAACACTCATTTTTGAACTGAACTAATCAGACGTTTGTTAACAAGAAATAATATAATGACATTTTAAATAGCTAACAGAACCATGGTAACAAAATTTCTTTCGATCAAATATTAAAATTTTGTCGCTGTAAAAATCACATGTGAATTTTGTCCAGGTAGGTGCAGGTAGTAATATTGCCAATAGAAAACAGGCCGTTGCTATGATATGTTGCCAGTGTAAAACATTCTAGTGAAATAGTCATTTAGAAATGTGTAGTTTTGAATTTTACCTGTTAGCGTTGCTATGGATTTATTTTATTATTGTATTGTTTGATACCGACGCATAATTCGCTTTGACAAGTGTCAGTGAATCTTATTACAAGCAATTTCCAAGCTTTAAGGTGGATTTATAAACTCGAAAAGTTGGCGAGGTTGAAGTTCAGTTGGTGTTGGAAATAGGAGTTCAATTTAAACTAAAGGGAACACTCAGTTCTATTTATACACTCGTTCATGTTGTTCATGTAAAGCTCATGTAAGGTTCGAAAACTTCCCGGGTGGTTCGAGATAATAAATTTTTATGCTCGGAATTCGGAATATCTAACCTCACAACTTGACCATAACTTCAACCTCACCAACTTTTCGAGTTTATAAATCCAGCTTTAATTTCCTGTTTTAAAAATACCATTTTCTTTAATCGAACACTTTACTTTAAATAAAAATGTCAGAATCAGAATTTACCTGTACGCCCCCGGAGGTTGCTAAAATTGCAGCAGATGTCGTGGGCAATTTGTTGCCAACCAAATCCAGTAGTATTTACGAAGCTGAGTTCAAAAGATTTCAGAGATGGTGTAATGAGAAAGACATCAAAATAATAATTCTGAAAATGTACTCTAGGCGTATTTCTCTGAACTGGCGAACAAACAAAAAATGAAAAGTTCAACAATGTGGTCACATTATTCTATGATAAGGTCAATGTTAAATATCAATATAATATTTTTTATCAATATCATCATTCTTATTTACAGAAGCAAAATGAAGGATACACTTCCAAAAAAGCTAAAGTATTTACCAGGGAACAATTTGAAAATTTTCTATCTGAAGCTCCTAATCAGAAGTATTTGGGAATTAAGGTAAATTTAGATATAACGTCAAAGAATACAAGTTTTTTAATGAAATATATTATGATATTTTTAGATTGTACTTGTTATTGGTATTTCTGGTGCATGCCGATGTGAAGAAATTGTAAAAATGACCGTTGATGACATACAAGACTTAGGATCTGCCATTCACATAAGAATTCCTGATAGTAAAACTAGAAACCCGCGGTCGTTTACTGTTGTTGGGGAACAATATTTAAGCATATATAAAAAATATGCATCATTACGCCCAGAAGGCATGAATGAAAAAGATTATTTTTAAAATTTGTAAATGGTTGCTGTTGCCGCATAGTAATGGGAATTCATACGTACTGTTCCTAAGGAAGCTGCAGTTTTCTTAAAATTACCTGATGCCACAGAATACACCGGTCACTGTTTAAGGAGAACTTCAGCTACACTGCTTGTAGATGCAGGTGCAGACATTACGTGTTGAAAGCGCCACGGGGGATGGAAATCCAGTAGTGTAGCTGAAGGGTACATTGAGGAATCGATGACCAATAAGAAACTTATTGCAAAAAAGGTTTTACAACCTCATTTTACTAAACCAATCCCTATTAACATTGACATAAATTCAACAGCAAGTGGTTCCACGGAGGGTTTAACGCTAAAAAGTACAAAAACAAGTCAGGATCGCAACATCGCGACACCTTGTGTTAATTTCTCTGAGGCCACAATAAATAACTGTACTTTTAAACTGATGTTTAATAAATAGTTCATTGTTGTATTTTTTAAAAATAAATAAATTATACAAATATCCCATATTTCTTGTATTTTTCAATATTATTTATTTATGACACACACACTTGTTCTTCCGCTCTCAGCGGAAGAAAAAGTACTTTTTTTTTAATCGACCGGAAAGCAACCACTTTCTACTCAATTTTTTAACCGGAAAATGTCATTTTATCGGTCTAGACCAGAAAGTCATAAAAGAGGGACCGGTAAAGTACTTTACCGGTCCCTCTTTTTACTTTACCGGGCCCTTTTTTTACATTCCGATCAATATTTGAGAAAACGAACCAAACCCATAATAAGTAGGCTTTGACTTGATTGTTTCTTTCATGGCGTTTCATGGCAACGAACTGTCAAATTTGATACTGCTTATTAAAAATTGTGTTTAAAAGTTAAAAGTTAGATTATATTATGGAAATGAATGTGGATGAAGGTGAAATTCCTCTTGAAATAACTGAAGCGGCTGCTAGAGCTACTCACGATTTGTTGCCGCATAAGTCCAGGGACAAGTATGAAAAAACGTTTGCCGTTTTCAAATGTTGGTGTAAAGAAAAAAATTGTACTTTTAACATAACAGTTCAAAAATAGATATTATTAATTATTAGAATAATTCTAATTTTAATTATTTATTAAGTACCTATTATCAAATAATATTTATTATAACTACACTCATCAGCAAAAAAAACCGGACAAGGAAAATTATTACCAAATTTGATATTAAATAACTTTTCTGATTTTAAAATATCTTTAATGAAATTTTCGGAAGATGGTAGCCACATGTCTTAAGATTATTACCCGCTTTTCGATTTAAGAAAAATGTTGACATGTGTGATATTATACCGAGGGCAACAAATGATACTTTTTTTGCCTTACGTTCTTAACACCCTGTGGAAAAAGTAGGCGGTGCGATGATATTGCAGTGCATTTCATATGGAAGTCGCATGTTTTCTTAACGTTTTGTTTTTTGATTCGTCCCAATAACTCTTCTTTTTAAAAAGATATAATCTTTTTAAAAAATCATTTTAAATTTTCCAATGTTAATGAAAAACCAAAAAATTAACGTGATAAGTTGCCTAGCAACTAGCGTTTTATTTCATTGTCAGTGTCAAGCTTGAAATATTGTCGAAACATGCGCACAGAAGATGTTGTCCGTGCTGTGGCACTAAACGACGATGGCCGAAACATACGATATATCGCTAACGTCTTGGGTGAGGCTAAGAGTACCGTACACGATGCAATCAGCCGCTTTCGACAAACTGGGGAGTATTCTAGGCGTCAAGGATCAGGAAGAAAACGTAAGACAAATATGCATGATGATCGTTTCATGGCGTTAACGGCACTACGCGATCGCGGTTTACCATCTTCAGCCATTAGTCGTCAATTAAGAAATATTCGTGGCACTTATATTTCCTCAGATACCATCCGCCGTAGACTGGGTGAACAAGCATTGAACTCAAGGAGACCAGCTGCATGTCCAGCTCTTTCCCCAGCCCACCGTACTGCCCGTTTGCATTTCGCTCGCGAACATATTAATTGGACAGTCGAACAATGGGGCCGAGTACTGTTTACAGATGAATCCCGTTTTTCCTTACGTTCACCAGACGGACGCGAGCGTGTATGGAGAAGACAAGGGGAACGATTTGCGCAATGCTGCATCTCTCCACGAGTACCATATGGAGGTGGAAGTATAATGGTATGGGCTGGAGTATCATCTAACGAACGTACCGAGCTCGTTCTAATCCTAAATGGTGCTATGACTGCTGACCGCTATATTAATGAGTGTTTAGCAGAACATGTCGTTCCATTTGCTCACTATATTGGAGCCAACTTTTGTCTAATGCATGACAATGCAACACCACATGTGGCACGGGTGGTAAACGAATATCTGAACGAAGTTAACATTCAGCGGTTTCAGTGGCCAGCCCGTAGCCCGGATCTTAATCCCATTGAGCATGTTTGGGATATATTGGGGAGACGAATTCGAAAACGGGAACCAGCTCCCGAAACCATCCCTAGCTTGCAAATTGCTCTTTTGGAAGAATGGAACAATATTTCTCAAGAAAAAATTGCTAACTGTGTTCAAAGTTTACCACGCCGTATGAGAGATGTAATTCGAGCTCGTGGGGGCAATACACGCTATTAATTTCTGTTACTTATTTTGTTAAATTTTGTTTGTGTATTTATTAAAAAAATTATATTTTATTTTCAAGTATTTTTTAAAAAGATTATATCTTTTTAAAAAGAAGAGTTATTGGGACGAATCAAAAAACAAAACGTTAAGAAAACATGCGACTTCCATATGAAATGCACTGCAATATCATCGCACCGCCTACTTTTTCCACAGGGTGTTAAGAACGTAAGGCAAAAAAAGTATCATTTGTTGCCCTCGGTATAATATCACACATGTCAACATTTTTCTTAAATCGAAAAGCGGGTAATAATCTTAAGACATGTGGCTACCATCTTCCGAAAATTTCATTAAAGATATTTTAAAATCAGAAAAGTTATTTAATATCAAAGTTGGTAATAATTTTCCTTGTCCGGTTTTTTTTGCTGATGAGTGTATTATAAATAAAAAAAATTCCTGACTATAGAGTTTTCAATCTGTTTAAAACTATATTAATGTAGTAAGCCATTATCTAAATTTTCTTGTACGCCACTGGTCTTGCGTCGATTTAAAAAAAAATATTGTACGTTACACAACCGGAAAGTACGTTTACAGGACTCGCAGGCTTCCAGGACTCGCCTGGCGGCTCGCCCTGGAAATTGCCTGCTTCGTCCTGTAAAATAGTACTTTCCGGTCTTGTAACGTAATATACTATTACTTCCACTGCCTATAGCAACCGTCTACTGAAAAAAAGCATAACTTTAACGTCAAAAAATTAGTAGAAAAATGTCAAGTTTATTGACGTTTGAAGGAAAATCATATTTTTTACATTTTCTTAATTTTTGAGGGTTGCAATCTTGCCCCCCACCCCTCAAAATTAAAAGAGGGCAAAATGTATAAAAATATGGTAAAATATGTACCACCATATCCCTATTACCACACCAAATATCCATAATAGATATTTACGTTATAAGTCCGGTAAATCAACTTTTACAGTATGAGTGAAATGTTTCGAGACGAGGCGACGAAGGAGCCGAGTCTGGAATTTTGAAACGAATACTGTAAAGGATTTGCCGGACGAATGACGTACAATATTTTATTTCATACTGTTCTGTTGAAAATTATAATTATGTTTTGAAATCATAATGAAGTTTTATTCTGCGTCGTATATTTGAAAAGTGCTTATATTTACTGGTGGAAACATTGTGTGTTTGACATTGATTAAACTAAAACTTACAAATTTCAGTCCGGTAAAGAAATTTTACAGGACTAGTCCGGTAAAAAATGTTTACCGGACTTATTGCTGTAAACCTTATTTTCTGGACTAAATTCAAATATGTAAAGGTGTGTTTTACAATACAGTATGAAATAAAAATATTTAAACCCGTTCTCGATATCTTGACTTTAAAAAATTCACCCTATATAACTCTCCAGGATGTCAGACATGTAAGTTCAAGTCAGAGTTCGAAATTTGGATTGTGGCACTACGATATGCCAAAACTGTCGAAAAACTATCACGGAAATATAAGATGAAACAAAACTAAAATTTTGGCGTCAGCGTGAAGTATCTAATAAAATACAGCTTATCATATTTTTTCGGTGAAGTCTCCAACGGCAGCTGCTTAAAAATGTTTTTTTAAAAATTCATTATAACAAATCCAAAGATAAACCTGCAATTTTTAAGAAATACCACGACATCTCCTCCGTCGAGGTGTGACCTCCTAGGGGAATTTTTCAAGCTTGTTAATTTAAATAGATGGTAAAATAAAAAATATAATTTTACACTTTCCACAGATTTTTATTTTGACACGACATATGTTTCGCAACACAGTTGCTTCTTCAAAAGAGTACTATTAAATGGTATTTTAACAAGTATATACTTAGGTGTAAAATTTTTATTGCAGGTAATTTTTAGGTACGGTTGTTGGAAAAACCAATAATAATATTTACAAACTAATTAAAGAGATTTAAAAGAGGTGATCCATTTAAATCCAATTGATCATTAAGGAGAGTATTGTTATATTTAAGCCTATTTATCTCTAAAGATTCAAGCAAATTTAATTTTATGCTTTTGTTTTCAATATGCAAGATATCGTAGTTAGGATTAAATGTATGATTTGCTTCTAACAGATGGTTAGAATAATTAGAATCTGTTTTGTTTTTTATAAAACTTGTATGATGTTCATTCACACGTTTTTCGAAGTTTCGACCTGTTTGTCCGATATAAACTTTAGGGCAATCATTACATTTTAATTTATAAACGCCAGACTTATTTCCTTTGTTCAGTTTACTTTTATTGTTTTTAATGTGTTTTCCTAGAGTATTGTTAGTTTTGAAGGCGATATTAATGTTCAAGTTTTTTAAAAAGTTTTTAATTTTAGTGCTAATATGACCTATGTACGAGATAACTTTATAATTGTTATTATTCTTATTTGCTGTTGGAAACACTAGGTTTATAGCCTTTTTGTATAATTTTTTATTTAGGATTTTATCTATTGTTATCGCGGAATAACCATTATTAACTGCAATTTGCTTAATGATATTTAATTCGGTTTGAAAATTAGTTTTGTTTAAAGGTAATGTTACTAGTCGATGTATCATACTAAAGAAAGAAGCTAATTTATGTTGTACTGGATGGCAAGATGTGTTATGTATAGTAGTATCAGTATGAGTAGGTTTATGGTATATTGAAAAATCATGTTTATTTTCGAATTTTGTTATCGTTAGGTCTAAAAAATTAATGGAATTATTGACTTCTTTTTCTATTGTAAATTTTATATTGTTGTGTATATTATTTATGAATTCTAAAAACTGATCCAATTGCCTTTCAGTACCTATAAAACAAGCTAGAACATCGTCCACATATCTATACCAATAAAGAAATTTTTTAAACAGTGAATGTTTCGAAATAATAGACTCTATATTGTCCATAAAGATTTCCGCTAAGAGGGGACTTAGAGGATTGCCCATAATAAGACCTTCTTTACTAGTATAAAATTCGTTATTAAATTCGAAATAGTTTTGTTGTAAACAAACCTCTAAAGTATTCAAAATGTCCTGTTTTTTAACAGGATTAACTTTATTTGTTAATAACAATTTTTCCACCAGTATCACAGAGTCTACTACAGGAATACTAGGGAATAAGTTACTGACGTCAAAGGAAACAAACTTAGCGTTACTAGGTAAAATAACATTTTTGATCTTGTCAACCAAATCATATGAATTTTTAATAGAGTATCTTGCCGAAAAGTTAGTATTAATTTTAATAATATCGATTAAATGTTTAGAAAGTTTATAAGAAGGTGCTGAAAAAAATGAAACAACAGGTCGAATTGGATTACCTATTTTATGTATTTTTAAGAGAGAGTATAACTTAGGGGACAAAGGATTCATAAGTGTAAATTTGCGTAAATCCATATCAAGAAATAAGCTTTTACAAGTATTTATCGTGTGTTTTATGATTTTTTGGTATTTATTTGTAGGATCTACTTTTAATTTTATGTACTTAGTTGGATCTAAAAAGTTTAAAGTCTTTTCAATATAATCTAATTTATCAATGGCTATTACAGTATTTCCTTTATCGGCTTTTGTAAAAATGGTGTTTTTAGATTTATTTTTAATTTGTTTAATAATTTGTGTTTCTTGTTTTGGGGTAGATTCTTTTATAAATTGTTTTTTTAATAAGGTTGATGTTTCATATTTAAGATTTATGTTGTTGGGGAGACTTGCAAGTGCTAGGTCTGTATCAACACCGAGAGTCTCTAAAGATTTAACGGTATTAATATCTTGAATGTTATGTTTAAAGCCTTTATTTAACAAACCAATTTCATCGTTTAAAAAATTAGTGGTACTAAGGTTTACAAATCTATCAAAGAATTTATGATCAGAAAAAATGGTATGACTAGGTTTTAATTTTGCTGAATTGGATTTAGAAATAAGGACTCTAAGTTTTTTCTTTTGTAAGTAAACTGAACAAAGGAAATAAGTCTGGCGTTTATAAATTAAAATGTAATGATTGCCCTAAAGTTTATATCGGACAAACAGGTCGAAACTTCGAAAAACGTGTGAATGAACATCATACAAGTTTTATAAAAAACAAAACAGATTCTAATTATTCTAACCATCTGTTAGAAGCAAATCATACATTTAATCCTAACTACGATATCTTGCATATTGAAAACAAAAGTATAAAATTAAATTTGCTTGAATCTTTAGAGATAAATAGGCTTAAATATAACAATACTCTCCTTAATGATCAATTGGATTTAAATGGATCACCTCTTTTAAATCTCTTTAATTAGTTTGTAAATATTTTTATTGGTTTTTCCAACAACCGTACCTAAAAATTACCTGCAATAAAAATTTTACACCTAAGTATATACTTGTTAAAATACCATTTAATAGTACTCTTTTGAAGAAGCAACTGTGTTGCGAAACATATGTCGTGTCAAAATAAAAATCTGTGGAAAGTGTAAAATTATATTTTTTATTTTACCATCTATTTAAATTAACAATGGATTTCCACCAAGTAAAAGCCGAATCAATTCAATTTCAAGCTTGTCCTTGTTTATTTCCCGGATTTGACAGGCGCGAAATTGAGATACAGCCTCGGCGGGAACGGAAACACGGAATGCTTCGTTAGCTAACCCCCCGCTGTCTAGATAAGTAAAACTTATAACGTCGCGACGCTGATCAGGATGAAATGTCACCTAGAATAATACTTAAATGATTTGAGTTTTACTCAATATTTCGAATTTTCGCTTATTTTAGAAAGTCTTGCTTAACTTCATTTTTTAATAAAGTTACAATTCAAACAGGAAATTCTTGTTCCTTTTTTATAGCTTTCTTCTCTCGGCATCTTCGTTTCTGTTCAGTTAATAGAACTAGAAACTAGGTGTCATTTGACTAGCATTAACAATCGTATGGATGTAGACAGTTAAGATAGCACCATTACTTTAGGAGCTCTTTTCATGGCAATGGATGTACTGTACAGGGTGTTAATTTTAAAATGAACCGCATGTGACGCGTAGCTTAGTTGAACATAGGAAATCCCATGGAAATCTTGAAGTGAATAAATATTGGCTCCTCTGTACATTTTGGAGAAAAACTGTATTATATTTTTTTGAAGAGACCGATATATTAAACCCATGTGCCAAGTTTAAATAAATTTTAATAAGCCAATCCTAACTTATTCAATTGAATATGATTTCACAAAATTACGAAATTTTCATAGTTTAGGTAATACAGCAAACACTAGCAAATTATTATTTGGCATTGACAAAACGAAGAGTAGATTGCAAGCGCTCTAATTATAGCTAAATATTTCATTAAGGAAAAAGTAACTATGATTAAGTGGGTACTATATAGGAATAGTTTAAGAGCAGTGTCTAAAATGTTTTCAATTCAATTCCCTGATAAGCCTATCCCTTCCATTTCACTTTTTTTTTTTTTTTTTTTTTTATGATAAGGCACAGCACTACAGGATAAATCCTTTATGGCGCTCTAGGAGCGGTGCGTGTGCACAGGAAACGATTCACGTTGGTCTTAAATCTTTGGAGATTATACTCGTTGGGGAACACAATCTCAGGGAGGCCGTTCCAGAGTGATGACGTTCTCCAGATGAAAGAATTTTGAAACAGTGTCGTTCGAGGGACACTAAGCTGAACCACGTACTGGTGGGCTGCAGTGGCTCGTCGCGTATTTCTACCATGCACCGCTCTAAATGGTATTAAGCGGGCAACCTTGGTTGAACACTTGCCATGAAAATATTTGTAAAATAGACTCAAGTCGCCAACCTGCCTTCGATGTTCAAGGCTTTCCAGGTTGTTTGTCAGACTATGGTCACCGATCAAGCGAATGGCTCTTCTTTGAATGGAATCTAGCAATCTCAGGGTATGTTTAGGAGCAGAGCCCCAAATATGCCAACAGTACTCCAGTGATGGTCGAATTTGGGCTTTATAGAGCATCAAAAGTTGTTGGGGTGTATAGAGGTTCTTTGTCCGGAAAAGTACTCCAAGCTTCTGCGAGGCTGCCTTAGCAATGGCCGCAACGTGACTATGCCAAGACATATGACTTTCCAAATTAACGCCCAATAAATGAATTGATGAAGTCAAGGGAATTGAGTGTCCCGCCATAACTATATCCGGTTCTTCAACATTAACTTTTTTAGAAAAAACTGCCGCCCGGGTCTTTTTAGCGTTAAATTCTACTTGGTTACTGTCACCCCAAGACAGAATTTCTTCCAGGTCTTTGTTGAGATGTGAGAACTCTTGCTGCCTATAGAGATGTGCATTAGCAGCCGATGTCCGAGCATCCAAAGTAAAAGATGAAACAAGTGTGCTGTCATCAGCAAAGCTATATATAGGATTTTTAGTTTTTTCCAAAAGATCGTTAATGTATAGTAAGAAAAGGGTGGGCGACAATATAGAACCTTGAGGGACTCCGGCGTTGATGTTAAATGTGTCTGAAAGAAATCCGTCCATTGCCACTCGCAGAGAACGGTCTTTAAGAAACCTCGACAGCCATGAACAAAATTGAACCGGCATTCCGTATGCTCTCACTTTAGTTAGGAGCCCCTCATGCCATACTCGGTCAAAAGCCTTGGAAATGTCCAATGCTACCGCCCGGGACTCCCCATGGTGTTCTATTGCGTTGTTCCAAACATGAGTGACATAAGTGAGAAGGTCTCCTGTTAATCTAGACTTACGGAATCCATACTGGCGGTCACTAATAATGTTGAAGCCTTCCAGGTATTTTAGTAATTTTTCGTTGATAGCCTTCTCCATAACTTTTGATATAACTGAAAGCAATGCGACTGGACGATAGTTGTTTGGCAAAGTCTTCTTGCCTTTTTTGGGTATGGGCTGGACTCTCGCATTTTTCCAGCAAGAAGGAAATATTCCTTTTTTGTAGGATAAGTTAAAAAGCCTACAAAATACCGGTGTCAGTTCGTCAGCGCATGTCTTAATTACAATGACTGGAATACCGTCAGGACCAGAAGCCTTTTTAGTGTCGAGACTCCTCAAGATTCGTTTAACATGGCGGTGGTGAAAGACAATATCGGGCATTCTCGATTCTACATGGGTAATTTTCGGTGGCGTACTTCCCTGAAAATTTACCGTTGAATGTGAAGAGAATAGTTCCGCCAGTAAGTTTGCTTTTTCCTGTACTTTGGTCGCAATGGTGCCATCAGAACGTGTTAGAGGTGGAATGGTTGACTTGGTAAAGTTCTGACTGACGGCCTTAGCTACCGACCAAAATGATTTTGAGCCGCTAGGACATTCAAGAAGTTTGTCTCTGATCCTCTGGTTGTGTGCTTCTTTGCTTTGGTTTATCGTTTGCTTGCATTGGTTTCGAGCGTTAACAAAGATGGTACGATTTTCGGCGGTAGGATTTTTACGCCATTGTCGGTAGTAATAATTTTTTGATTTAACAGCTCGTTCGCAATTTTTGGTAAACCAAGGCTTGCCGTTAGAAGGGCACTTTTTTGAGAAAGGGATGAAGGCTTCCATGCCAGTAAGGATAACCTCCGATATTTCTGTTGCACAGATGGATGGATCATCAGAGGTAAAACAAACGTCCCGCCAAGGAAAGGTTTGAAAATGGTCCCTTAGGTCCTCCCACTTAGCTGATGTATAATGCCATATCTTGCGTGGTTTAGGAGGCTCTTCAGCACTAATTGGTAGTTTGTTTAGTGCCGAAATAAGGTTGTGGTCAGACGTTCCTAACTAATTAAACTTATCATTAAATTATAAGTAAATTTGAGTCCAAAGGTACTGTAATAAACAACTGTAAATGCTCAACTGAGAATGTCAATAGAGCTGAAGAAAGGGATAATAGAGATCTTGATATTTTACTGCACGTGGAGGAAAATAAAATGATTAGCATGAGGATTTTTGGGCAAGCCGTAGGAAAACTCAAACAACAGTGTTGCGCATTTAAAAAACAAAGACATAAATATTTTCCTTACAAGTATGAAAAACATCAAGAGCAACGGCAAGATGATGAAGAACGGAGAATGGTATTCTGTTTTGAGGTAATGGAAAGAGCAAATAATAATAGGGACTTCTTGAGAAATATTTGTTTTACCGATGAATGTACATTTACCCTCAACAACGAACCAAATGTTCAATATTGCCGGTATTGGAGCCAAAAAAATGAAAATCGTCCTGTTCATACTCGGACGCAATATCCACAAAAAATGAATATTTGGGCGGGAATTGTAGGACATCACATTATTGGACCATTTTTTATGGAAGGCAACCTTGCAGCAGTAACCTATTTGGCTTACTACAAAATCGAATTGAACCCGCACTAGAAGAAGTTGTACGCGAAATTCAGGAGATCTAGTATCAAATGGATAATTGTCCTGCCCATTATTCTCTCATGGTTAGGGAATACTTGCAAAATATTTTTAACGGAAATACTATTAACCCACGGCATCCGAACCTTAGTTCGGAATAGAATGTATATGTGATTGTGTAATGAGTTCGTTCTGCGAGACATTCGTCCCTCTGTAGTAATCTTTAATCAGTTTATCAAAATGTTCTGTCAGAGTCGGCATTTGTAAATCGTTGTGTAAGACATGAGTCATCGTGTACCGTACTTTGTTTTGAAATGTCTGTAGTTTCTTAAAGTGCGTCTTGTTAAGAGTACACCAGGTAGGGATTCCGTAGGTCGAACTGGTCGAACAATAGTCTTATATATGTTAGTCTTTGTACGTAAGTCGATTCTGCTTTGTTTGTTGATGTGTGAGAAAATGGCACCGAGTTGACCGTTTGCTTTTTTCAAGCGCTGATCAGCATTTTTATTCCAAGCCATCCGCTTGTCGAACCAGAGACCCAGATATTTATTATTATCACTCCAATTTATCCTACAGTTTTTGACCAACAAACGGGTTTCAGGAAATTTGACTCTGGACTTTAGGAAGTAGATGGCTTGGGTTTTCGCGTCGTTCAACCGAATTTTTCACCTATCCAACCATGACTCTAAAAGTTGTATAATATGTCGTTGCAACTTTGAGGCTATTAGCCTGGGCTCTTTGGCGGTGGCAGTGATCGCGGTATCGTCAGCAAACAGGTATAACTGTCTTTGACCAAATTTTGGAATATCGCAGGTATATATATTGTACAGGGCCGGCGCCAGGGGTACTCCGGCTCTAACGTGTCTCACTGTCGATATTGCATTTTCTGACGAAACCGCGAAAATTCTGTCCTCCAAATAAGAGTGAATAACCTTTATTACGTATTTGGCAAGCCCAACCTTATTAGCTTTAGAATAAGTCCGTCGTGCCAGACCTTGTCAAATGCTTATATTATATCTATAATATTAACTCAGTAATGTTAAAAATCAATTTTATGATAATGTTTAGCTGTTAATGGTGGGTTTCTAATGGGTTAATTAATTAATGTTTTTGTGAAAATCTGTAGTCTTAGGTATGTTATGTTAAATTAAAAGCTTAGTAAAAGAACATTATGGTGTCTTTTATTTTGGATGTGTGATTGCCGGATTGGTGACACGAAAATGTCTTTTTAATGTGAAATAATCTTTATTCCTTATGTCCAGCTTTACGTCAACTTTTCACAATAGCGTCATAGAAATTATTTGCTAAGTTAGGATTGGTTTTTTAAAATTCATACAAACTTGGCACCTGGGTTTTCTATATCGGCCTCTTCAAAAAAATATAATACAATTTTTCTCTAAAATGTACAGGGCAGTCAATATTCAGCAACCTCAAAATTTACATGGGATTTTCTATGTTCAATTAAACCATGCATCACCCGGTATGGCTATTTAGAGTCATTTATAAGCTCATTTTGATGTTTAATGACGTTTCTGAAGCAACATTTTAAATAAGAATTTTAGTTTGCTGCGCATTCAAAAACTTAATCCAAATTGAATGGTGGCAAAACAAAAAGCGAAATTGTGTTTTGAATAATGTACTTTTATCCTCCCTCCATGTTGTGTGTCATGTCAATTTCCTCTTTCAAGTGGTTTTAGAAGAGCGACAGTTTTTTGGTAGCTTTTAAAAAGATTGTTTTTTTCGTTAATAAGCAAGCATTTATGATTTTCCTGGCAACATAATTTAATTATTTTTTAGGAAATGCCTTTTGTCTTAAGAATCGAAGAGAAAATGTATTCTGTGGGATGCGGCGCAAAAGTTAATACAACAAGCGGGTTTTTAAGGGAAGTGAATAGAATTGGGAACAGAAAGAGAGATATTGGAATTTTGATTAAGGATAAAAGTATTTTAAAGATTTTAGAAGAATTCTTATACGGTAAACGAATTATATTAAATTCTGAAACAAACAATGCTTGAATCTGAAAATGAGAAATTCAAACCAATTAAATCAGCATCGTTATCAAGTACTAATCATGGGGTGTGAGTAATTAGGTGGAATTTAATGATGTTATATTATATCAAAGCACAGAAAATTTTGTTGGTAAAAGAATGTCACAAAATTAAAAGACAGAAATATCATTTAAAGCTTTAGTGTGTCGCTTTTGTGAATTGTTTATGGACACAAAAGTTTTAGAGTTATGGCTGCTTTACAAAACAGTGCTCATTTGGTAGATATGCATTTTGTTTATGGTCTTGCTGATGGAAATGCATACGAAGCAAGACGCATTTAGGAGACAAGATATCCGCACCGTGTGCTCAGACTTTTGTGTGAAGTCTCCATCACCGCTTATTAGAGACAGGAAGTTTTGCAAGAGTTTCGGATATTTCCGGTAGGCCAAGGACGATAAGAGCACCACAGTTAGAAGTGGCAGTATTAAATAGAATTAATGAAGATCCAGAAACCAGTACTCGGCTGGCTAGTCAGCAAACCGTTTTGAGGATTTTTTACGATCATCAAATGTACCCTTACCCATACAACGCGATTTTCCTCAACGAGTTAATTTTTGTCAATGGTTTTTGAAAGGGTTGGCCAGAAATCCACAATTTTTAGATAATTTCTTTTTTACCGATGAAGTTAATTTTTGTAACAATGCCATAACAAACTTTCATAACAATCACGTTTGGAGTCAAGAAAATTCATACGCTACTAGCAAAATACATCTTCAGTACCAATTTTCGTTAAATGTATGGGCAAGAATAGTTGATAGCAGACTAATAGGTCCTTTCTTTCTTCCCCAGCGGTTAGATGGCCAGACCTATCGCAATTATTCTAGAAAATGAGGTGCCAATATTATTGGAAGACTTGCAATTAACTCGGGTTGTTTTTTATGCATGACGAAGCTCCCGCTTATTTTAGTGCCTCAGCCAGAGAATATCTAAATTCTGTATATGGAAATCGATAGATCGGAGACTTAATCTAAACTTCACTTATATTTAAATACAAACAACCATTTCATACACCAACTCTTCAACCTTTGAGTTGTACTCATTAATTTCAGACAACTCACTTTTATGTTAAACTCGATGTCGGGTAAGTCCTTCTTAATCTTTAATTTATATTAATTTTCATTCTCAAACTTGTACTGTCCTTTTAGTATCCCCTGAAGATGAGTACTTAAGTGCTCGAAATATGTAGGAAACTTAGAATTATATTACAACTATTAAACTGTGGAGGAAGATTGCATTGTTTTATTCATATCTTTATATTTGTCTTAGACGTCTATCGTTTAGGAAATGATATACCAAATATATTGACATTTATATTTTAAACCGTTATGACTGTAAAAGCTATAAAGTCAGTCGTAAAATTTGACTTAGTGCTGGCTTTATATTGTGCACTGTTAAAAATTAAGTTCGAATCGGTTTAAAAACTTCACGCTAAATTGGTATTGGAGTGAAATAAAAATATTGTTTTGTTTATGTGGGTCACGATAGGTTTATTTGTAACCTCAACTGAACATTCGCATATGTAAATTTTAAGAGGTTTTTCATGTTACAGATAACTTTATGTTTGTATGTACAGAGTGGTGCATGGACTGTCGCAATATACGAAATCCTCTGCAAAATTTAGGTTGGTCATATATTAAATCTAACTCAAACTTTTAAAAGAATTTATTAGACCAAAATTAGACCAAAAAGTCATAATGGTAGGTTTCCTTGCTGATGTATTTAGGGACAACTTTTGTTCCATAGCAGTTGGGGACTTTAAACTTTAGTGGGTTATAATCAAGATCGCTGAATCGAATGACGAAAACCACATATTATGTTCATTTTACAATATTCTGTGTTACCAGAATATACAGGGTGTTTTAGAAGTACGGTACGTAACTTAATAGGGTGATTCCTTATAATATTCTAAGAGAAAAAGTTTATGTGAACATGTGTCCGAAGTTGCCCTGTTTTTGATATAAAAGGTGTATGTAAATGTTTTTTAAAATTTTTTTAAATATCCTTTTCTCGATTTTATTGAAATTTGACACTGTTATTCATAATGATAAGGGGCTTAAATTTCCGTAACTAGATTAAATATATTAAGTTCAGTGGCGTCCCGGGCAGCACCTTAACGAATATTATTGACAAGAAAATGTACGAAACTGACTTCTTCTAATTGTGATATTCCTTTTCGGATTTACCAACTATTAGTACAATTTTTTTGTTGCTAGAATTATCTTCGTTTCTTGCTTCGTTTTCGAGAGAAAAAATAGAAACCACTTTCTTGCATGTACAAAAAAAATACCAATGTATTTGAAAGTTAAGTGCTTCCCGGGACGCCACTGAACTCAATAAATTGAATGTAGTTAGGGCTAATTAAGCCCCATATCATTATGAATAACGGTACTAAATTTCAATAAAATCGGAAAAAGGATATTTAAAAAAAAAAAAAAAAACGGGGCAACTCCGGACACATGTTCATACTTCTTCTCTTAGAATATGATAAAGAATCACCTCCTTAAGCTACGTACCGTACTTCACCCTGTATATCGTCAATATTTTCATTGTCTTCGTAACAGATTCCTACCTACCGATTAACTATTTCCTCAAATATATCGCGAATGTCGTTCAAAAAATCCATTTTCACCATATAATTCGGCAAAATTGTAATAATTTTTAGTTTTCATTTAAAGGTTAGGATTAAGCTCACGCTTAGGCGGTTTGGTGGTGACCGATGGTTGTAAAATTGATGTAGTTCAGCATAATCTATGGTTTATAGTAAGTACACATTGAAAAAACTGCCTTAAGTGAATTGTAGTTGCTAAGTGAAGCAACTTCACAGAATTTGCAGAATCCCGTATTTTTAGATTTAAGGAGGATATGACCAAAAATACATAAACCTTATTATTTGGTATTTAATAAAGTAGATTGTAGCTCATCGTCTACAATCAGTTTTCAATGCTGTTTTATAAACATTTTTTTCCACTACTAACCTATAACATCGCCATTATTGACCGATTATTAACGCTAGAAATCGTTTTTCTCTACCTTATAAGTCATTATTGACCATGGTCAATAATAAGCCATTGAAATCCATTATTGACCGATCTTTGACCTTAACCGAATTTTGTTTGAACGCAGGTAACTTGATTAATTCTACAACATCAATTCATTGTGGTTAGGCAACCAGATAATTATCAATACATATTAGATTACTTGATATTGTAAAATATCGATACAATCAACATTTTTTCTGCTTCCATCCTTAATTCGGGAGGTGTACACATAATATTATCACTAACATTTTCTTCGCTCAATTTAAAAAAAAAACGCAAAACTCGTGAAATCTGATGACACAAATGAACACAAATTGACATTGACAAAGCCACCTGACAAAACAACAAAATATTTTGCCAATTCCAAAGCGCAGGTAACTTGATTAAAAAATATACTTATACCTACCTATAATTTTTTATAATTATTAATACTATAAAGATAAATGTCATATAAAAGATTGTAGTAGTGGAAAAAATAATATATTAACCACGGTTTAGACAGCTTATTATAGCCCTCGCGTCTTAAATCCCTGGTCGCTTCGCTCCTCGTGATTTAAACTCGCCGCTCGGGCAATAATGATGGCTGTCTAAACCTTAGTTAATAATATACTATTTTATAGCTATAGTTTTAGAAAATATATTCGAAAAGCTACCACGCACGCCACTGTGAATATATTTAAATATGACACTAGAATGCATAAATAATAAAGCTCAGTCACTCCAGCAAGATACTTGACTACACTGTTCTGGAATTTTATATTTTTTATTACGATGAACATGAGACATGCCTTAATGGAAAAAATGGAAACATGACTCGTGGGAAGCGTTCTCCATGTTTCGCCAAGGATAAAATTTTCTTAAAACTTTCACGTTTCTTCTTTACGGTGTTTCCTTGTATTGAGTTTAATGTTTTACTACCGGCTTTTTTTAGAAATTACATTAGTTTATGGTTAAAGTATTGTGACACGGTTTCTTCATCCGCAAGCTATGAGTCTAAGTTTGAAAGTAAAGTAAGATGGTAAAAATACTACTTGTCCGTGAGTAGGTAAGGTACAAATAGTTCTTTCTTTCGTCAATGTTTACAACTATACAAAGTAGTGCCTTTTAGAAGTAAATATACTTACATCCCATGAAGTATATTACATTTTTTCTCCTCCCAGCAGAATTTATTCTTGGAGTTTTATTAATTTAATTCGATACTTTTCGCATGAAATTATCGACAGCTTTGACCGGTTTCTATAGCATCATAAGCAATTGTTATTTTATCAACAACGTCAAGTTTATTATCAAAAATTAAGAGAAATTGAAATTATTGATTTGTATAACAGCCAAATGGATATAGAAGAATCAGCAAATATCGCTTGTCTGTCCCAAGGGTGGTAAGTTGGCTTACAACCCGTCGTCAAGGGCAATCGATACCTCTTTGGTAATTGTTACTTACGTCCTTTAAAACAGTGTCAAAATGCGTTGTTTGCAATATAGGGAGGAGAAAAAATATATTTCTGACCTAATTTTGATTGCGCTTTTGCATCTTTAGCCAACATCGGTAGCTCAGGCTAGGTGGCCAAAAATCAGACTAAAATACCTTAAAATCCCATCAAAACTTCACAACCCCTTGAGTGACTAACATAATTAAAATTGCACAAAATGAAAGGGATAATGCATAAAAAAAATTTAAATTAACAAATCTGAAATTGATTGGAAGGACTACAAAAATAAATGTAACAATGTAACATAAAATGCATTTTATAAAGAAAATATAAATAGGTGTAAAGGAAACAGTAAAAAAATGTGGCGAACTTTAAGTGTTTTCGACAACGTTAAGTTTCCACAGAATATTGGCAAGTGTTAGGCCCACTTTTATTTATCAGTTATAATAATGACCTTCACAAGATTTAAAAAAAATCTTATTTAAATTTATTTGCGAACGACACGCTTCTCTCAACTACAGTAAAAGACTGTGACTAAATATAGTTATAGTATTATAGTTAATTAAGATATGATTGACATGGCAATTCAAATGAAATATTTAGGGGTAATTCTTGATCCTCAGTTGGTTTTTTCAGCTTATATTGAGTTTAAATGTAAAAAAAATTGGTAAAAAAATAGACTCTTTCCATAGGATATCAGGAAATTTAAGTCATTGACCTAAACTGTTAAATTATGATACAATCATCTATCCGCACTTTACTTATTGTAATTCTTTATTGATTGCCTGTAATAAAGAGGAAATAAATCGTTTAAAGCTATTGAAAAATAAAGCAATGCGAATAATCTTAGGATTTAACAAGTAAACCCCCATTAAACTAATGTTAAATACTTTAAATTGGCTAAATATAGAGCAGAGCATTGAAGTGTCAAACATAATGATAATATTTACAGAAAAAAAATTATTTAATGCCGGCTTATCTAAAAAAATACTTCATCCCAAGATCTGAAAAACATTCTTACGATATCCGCTCTAAAAATAATTTTAATATTCCATTTGAGTGAAATTCTTTTATGAGAAACATGTATTTGGAAACTGTCTGCGACTTTTTAATGCTCTACCTACTGAGCAAGTCAATGAAGAACTTAAAGGTATTTCTTAAGAAGATTAAACTATCCTATTTGAAGGATTCAATCAGTTGAATTGTAAATGTCTTGTAAAGTGCTAAATAAATATTTATATATTTATATATTTATTTAAAGTATTGTGACACGGTTTCTTCATCCGCAAGCTATGAGTCTAAATTTGAAAGTAACTTTGGAAGATGATAAAAATACCGTTAGTCCATGAGTAGGTAAGGTACTAATAATTCTTTGCATTGTCAGTGTTTACAACTATACAAACTAGTACATTTTAGAAATAATCTTAAAATTAACCACACACTATTATTTCTAATTTTTCAAAATATAATTCAGCCCTAATTTTGATTGTGTTTTTGCATGTTTAGCCAAGATCGGCAGCCTAGGCTAGGTGGCCAAAAATCAGACTAAAATGGTTTAAAAGTCCATCAAAACTAGGAAAAATCAGAAACACAAAGCAGGTTAAAGAATTTGTCAAAGATTAGCCCACAAACAGAAAAAATTAGATCCAAAACAGACAAAATTAACTGAAACAAAAACACAACTATCTCAAATAGGCTAAAAAAAATTCTAATTTTTAAAAAGTCAAGAAATTGACTAAAAAATAAATCAAAAAATTAAATTCATAAAATAAAAAAAAAACCTAAAAAGTAACATTTTCAAACAACTACTTTCTATATAGGGTGTCTCAGAAGTACGGTACGTAACTTAAGGGAGTGATTCCTTATAATATTCTAAGGCTCGGTACTTTCACGTCCAAATATCTCTATTTTTAAAATAATTGCCACGTAGTTTCAATTGTGTCGACAATAGTTTCCATAGACATTATTCGACGAATAGCGCTATCCGTAGATGAAAATATCTATTTTAAGAGAAAAAGTTTATATGAACATTTGTCCGGAGTTGCCTCATTCTTGATATACAGGGTGGTAAAGTTTCTAAAAAAAAATTTTTATAATTTTTTTAAATATCCTTTTCTCGATTTTATTTAAATTTGGCACCGCTGTTCAGAATGATAAGGGCCTTATTAGCTTTAACTAGAATAAGTTTATTAAGTTCAGTGGCGTCCCGCGGAGCACCTTAATGAATTTTATTGACAAGAAAATATACGCCACTGACTTTCTTCGTTTTTGAAAGAAAAAATAAAAACAACTTTATTGCATGTGCAAAAAAATACCAATGTATTTCAAAGTTAATTAAAACATTTATATTAAAAGTAAAATAATTTTTTTAACTAGTTAGACAAAATAAAATGAAACAGTTAATCAAAGCAAATGTTGAAAATGGTCACCTTCTGATATAACGCACGATTGCAATCGTCTCGCGATTAAAAAACTTTAACACCCTGTATATCAAAATCGGGGCAACTCCGGATACATTTATCACCCCCTTAAGTTACGTACCGTACTTCTGAAATACCCTGTATAACATGTACTGTCTGATTGAACTTTTCCGGGGAGTAAACCGAATTTTCAGCCGAAGGGAGGGGGGGGGGCAGCGTTAGGGGTAAATTCGCGAAATTGTAATGCAGGCAACCATTTTTTGGGACCACGCCCAAATTAAAATTTCCCCTCCAAATAAAATATGACACTTGCATTATAAACTTAATCAACCTTATATCATTATATAATCATCAAATACTTTTTTTATCTTTCTAATTTAGTTTAAAACCTTACTTCTAGTTACTAGGTAAGAGGATAATTACTAATTACGTAAAAAAGCTAATTAGACAAGCTTTAAGTAGTTTCCTTTTCTACTCAGAGAATTGGGCAAGCTGAAATAATATTTGTAACAATTTCATTCTCTGTGTGAATTTATTTATGCATATTTTCTGAAATTAATTTATTTTGCGCAAAAGGCTTTTGGTAATCGAAATGTAATAATTTTTATAGGGATTCATTCGATACGCTTTATCATAAATTTGGTTTGTTTTGCTACAAAAAAAAAAGACTTACCTATTATGGTCGTTTATGTCAAAACTAATATGTCTAGCAATAATCCTTCACATCGTGACACTTGTTAAACGATTCAAGCCATACCAAGAGACACATTATGATTAGTTGTTTATATAACTTCTACAGATCGCGCAATACCTGTATTGAGCTTTTTTGGAGGCTTTGACCGATTACTCGCTGCCACTTACAATTTATAAACCCGAACTACCCGTAATTAAAAGTCTTTCATAAACTTGCAATAATGTTTATTGAGCTTTAAGCAGCCTTTTGGATATCGTTGCCCAAAAATGTGCTTAGCCCTGTCACATATTCGCGTATAGAACACAATTTCGGTTTGGACTCGAAAAATACACCCACCGACCGAACGACGCGGCAATATTGCAACTGTAAACATTCTTTGTCATAGCTATCGTTTCAAAAAAAGTGAACTAGCGCAAAAAATTGAAAAACAATTTCTTTGCGTAGTAGTATTAAAAATTCTCACTACCGACGTTGTCATATCGTTTTTCGCTCAAGTGTAGCGTATTTTTTAAATTAAAAAAATGTTTTTAATCAGGTTAATTAGTTTATTTGTAACATACCCAATATTTAAATTTGTAAAGTGTGACTTTAGACATATTTGCTTATAATTGTTAATTTCTTTTAGAGAGAATTTAATATTTTTGCATTTTTTTGCGAGAACCCGTCGGATGATGAGCTTTATTGCAATGGACCTTTTTGTTTACAATAATATGCCGAATCGTCGGTTAAATTGTTTGTTCGAATATACAGGGTGCCCATTTAAAAACGAAACCAAGCCAATTTTGGGCACACAAGATTATTAAAGAAAAACGCTCGGACCCCTCAGTAGCTAGAAACGGACAGTTCTGGCTCAGGTGGTGCTGGTGGTGCTGGTGGTGCAACTAACCCAGGTGGTTCGGTGGTGCGTTTTACGATCTAACCCAAGTGGTGCGGTGGTGCGTTTTACGATCTAACCCGGGTGGTTCGGTGGTGCGTTTTATAACCTAACCCGGACGGTTCGGTGGTGCGTTTTATAACCTAACCCGGGTGGTTCGGTGGTGCTGTTTACAAAATAACCCGAAATTAAACCCGACTTTTTACGACCTAACCCGGATGCTTTCATGAGGCGGCTTCTTATCTAACCCTAATTTGAACCTGAATATTTATGAACTGACCCGAGATAAAACCCGACTTTTTATGATTTAACCTTAGTGAAACGCCGCTGCTAAAGCGGGATAATTAAATCCCAATTTTTATAAGCCATCCTTAAACCCAACTTTTTACGATGCGACCTAAGCCATCCTTAAACCAGACTTTTTATGATTTAACCTTAGTGAAACGCCGCTGCTAAAGCGGGATAATTAAATCCCAATTTTTATAAGCCATCCTTAAACCCAACTTTTTACGATCCGACCTGAGACATCCTTAAACCAGACTTTTTATTATTTTCCCTTAGTTGAAACGCCGCTGTTAAAGTGGTATAGTAAAAAACATTATTTATATTTTCTAAATTAGTGAAACGCCGCTGGCGGGTAGTAAAGTGAAATAAATCCCTAATTTATATGGTCTAACAAGATAAGTATAATAAAGCGGTACATTTGTCACCCCACAATAATTATTTATACCTAAATAACCCTCTCAAACCCTCTGCCGACTGGATTTAAAAGAAAGGGACATAAACCTTTATTTATTATTCCGAAGGACCCTCATTAAAATTCAGTAGCATATCTAATAATTGATTCCAATTTTTGCACCACTTATATAAAATACAATAAAATAATTACCATCTAGAACCATTAACTAGCGATTTCTTTGTACTTGAAGTGGATAAATTATAGGACTATCTTGTAATGAGAACAGAGTAATAAAAAGTAAATAAAACTTAAATACGTATAAAATACCAAGCAGGTATAGGTACTATACAACTTGTGTTCGCCATCAGGTAGAACCCCCAATAAAATTATGAATATCAGGCGTAGGCAACAATAAGCAAATCACGTTGGTTTTTTAATTTATTATTAATCTGGCTAACTTAAGAAACTCACAATATAACGACCATCCAAAAAAAATCATAATACATTACTGGGTGTGAAAGCAATTGCGCTGCAAAATATAGTGTATACCGACTCTGAGGTAGTTAATTAAAATCCCAATTAGCGCTAAAAAAAAAATCAATTAGATATTTACTTTAGATATTTTAATAAAAAAATTCAATATTATTAGCGTCACCTACGCATAGGGTTAAAAAGTATGAGAAACTTTGTGAATATCATTTCCCGTGATTCTCTCGACCACCACATTTCAATATTCTCACCAACATTTAACTTTTGAAATTAGCATAACAAATCCTTTACAATGAATTAAACAAACACAAACATAATTTTAAAATCACATAATAAGAATATAAGCTAAAATCTAACAAGTTCAGACTAGTCAAATGACGTCAGTTTACATCTGTAGAGAATACACAACCCTCGAATCATAAAAAAATGGTCAAACTTTGTCGGCAAATACCCTTCTATAATGCAGGGGAAGGACAGGTAACTCGAGATGTTTATAAAGAACATTATTTGCTTATTTCTAGACTCTTAAAAATTAGATGCAATCGAACAATAAATGTTTTCATCATGTATATTTATCAGTAGAACATTACCTTCGACATACGTAAATTCAAATTGATAATTACTTGTCTTAGTGCTTTTTTAGAAGCTTGAATCATTGCATATAACCGTCTGAGGATACCCAAACTTCCCCTAACATATTTCTCCGTGACCGGGGAAAAAGAGGTATAAAAGCGGCTTTGGTCGCATAGAGATTTCAGTTCCAAGTTAAACTTGATACCGAAGCAACTTGTTAAAACTAAACTAACCTTACAAGATTAATAATTTCAAAGTAAATTTTGTCAACTTTTATTTTATTTCATTTACATTAAAATGGAATGTATTACATGTCATAAAAGTTATTCAACGCTGTCAGCTTTAAAAAGACATCAAAAACAGCAGCATTCAAGTAGTCAGAAACAATTTAGTTGTCATTTATGTCCGCTAACTAGCAATAGAAAGGATACTTTTAAAAAACATCTTAAAACCCATGAAAAAAGCGATGCAAAAAAAGCCGAAAAAGCTGCCACTTTAGCTAATAATGTAAATAGAAAACAGATTAATCAGACAAATGAAAAACAAGCTAAAATAAATGATGGAGCCTCGACATCATCATCTACTGTTAGATGTCAGGAATGCCAGATAGATGTCAATAGAAAAAATATGAGCGCCCACTTAAAAACATTATACCACAAAAAACATTGCAGTGTTAGCATTGGAACAAATGTGCAATTAATTAATTCAGCTTTTAAAAAAAATATTTGTAGCTATAGAATAAACAACGAGGGTGAAACACTACAAAATGTAAACGAGTTTATGACAGTAATTAAAGCAGATGCCCTAAATTTAATAAAAAAAGAGCTTACCGAGCAAGAAAATGGCCTTAAAGTTAATTTTGAGCTTTTTGCCTCATATATGCTATCGACGAAACAAAATGAAGATGGGAATGATGTGCAAAATGAAACAAAATCATTTAATAGCAAATATCGTATTGCAACAGTATCGTCGGATTTGGAAGACATGTATTCTGAATTTACAGAAATATTAAAAGTGAAAAGCGAAGAGTTCCAGGTAAGTTGTACAAATATTATTATTCGATTTCTTATATCTAAAAAAAAAATTTATTTTATTTTAGCAAAAAGATTCCGGATGGTCAATGCTCGCAATTTTATATTTAGAAGTAAATATGCTCAGATTTGAACCATTTCGAGGATCATCTTATATACCACTCCCTAAAGATATAGAAGATAAAAAAGCTGTTATTAATATAAAAAATAGCGATAATAAATGCTTCGCCTATAGTATTCTCTGCCATCTATATCCTGCTGTCGACAATGCCGAAAGAGTTAGCAACTATGAAAAACATTTGGATAAACTAAATTTTAATAATTTATCATTTCCCATGGAATTAAATAATGTTCAAAAATTTGAAAAACAAAACATGGATATAAGCGTCAACGTTTTTGGGCTTAGTAAGAAAAAAGATAAACATATCGTTGTAGGGCCATTATATCATACTAAGCAACGAAAAATTAATCATGTGAATCTCCTATACATTGAAGATCCCGCAACGGGGGCATCACATTTTTGTTACATAAAAAATTTAAGCAGACTAATTTCACAACAAAGAACTAATCATGACGGAAGAGTTTATGTATGCGATGGCTGTTTAGTTACATTTTTAACAGAAGATAAATTAAAAATGCATTTAGATCTAAATGACTGCCTAAAAGTTAGAACAGAGCTTCCAAATGCATTTAATAATATTCTCGAATTTAAGGATCATCATAAGGCATTTCCTATGCCGTTCTGCATATACGCAGATTTTGAAACTTTACTCGAGCCTATCCATATAGCAAATCCAGACCCATCCAAGAAATATACAGTGGATACGCATGTACACAAACCATTCAGTTTTGCCTATTTTGTGAAATGCGAACATGATAATTCACAATCATTTCTGAAACAATATAGAGGCTTGGATTGCGCCGAAGTTTTTGCAGAGTGGCTTATCCAAGATGTCAGAGAAATACATGAAACATATTATGCAAAGCCGAAGCCAATGACAAAACTAACAGCTCGAGAACAAGAAAACTTTTCAAATGCAAAAAACTGCTTTTTATGCCAAGACATATTCCAACCTAATACTGAAGACGTCTCACTAAAAAAAGTGAGAGACCACTGTCATTTTTCAGGTTAGTAGATACTATTAATTTAAATAATTTTAAATTATGACAAACTATTTTAGTTATAAAATTTAATAATACATAGATGCTAATGAAATATTGTTGTTTTAGGTTTGTACAGAGGTGCAGCACATAGCAAGTGCAATTTAAAATATAGAACGCCACAGTTTATACCTATATTTTTCCATAACGGCTCACATTACGACTTTCACATATGTATCGAAGAACTATTAAAAAAATCCGAGTCCATAGAAGTCATCCCACAAAATAAAGAACTTTATATCGCATTTACAGCGAAAATTGCGCTAAGTCCGAGTGATGGCAAAAATTTGAATGCTGAAAGCGAGAAGAAAAGGTATTTTTACTTACGCTTCTTGGATTCGTTCCGCTTTATGCCTTCCAGCTTAGATAGCCTAGCGAAAACTTTAAATGAAAACCAACTAATTGAAACCAGAAGACTATTTACAGATGATGAGCAGTTTAATTTAATGCGACGAAAAGGAGTTTTCCCCTACGAGTTTGTGGATTCATATGATAAACTAGAATCTACACAAGAATTACCAGCAATGGCAGATTTTTACAGCACGTTATGTGAAGAAGCCATTAGCTTGGAAGACTACATGCACGCAGAAAAAGTTTGGCAACTATTTAATTGCGAGAACTTAGGCCAATATTCAGATTTATATTTAAAAACAGACGTGCTTTTATTGGCGGACATATTTGAATCATTCAGAAAGCTATTTCGATCTCTATACAATCTAGAAGCCTGCTTCTATTTCACCCTACCAGCGTTGGCATGGTCATGTATGCTGTCTTATACAAAGGTATGATGATTAACTTTCCATTTTTTCATCACAAGGTTTAATGCTTTATTTTTTTTTTTAATTGCAGGTAAAACTAGAACTTCTTACCGATCCAGGTATGTTACACCTAATTAGAAAGGGGATCCGAGGTGGCGTCGTACAATGTGCGCACCGTCATGCGGTAGCAAATAACCGTTACCTACCACATAACTTAGACGATGATTTCAATTATATAAAATATGATGCTTCTAAACCTACCTCATACATCACGTATCTGGATGCCAACAACTTATATGGACAAGCCCTTTCTCAGTACTTGCCTTTTGGAGGCTTCAGATGGCTCAAAGATGAAGAAGTTCAAAATTTTAATGTATTAACACAATGTTCAAACGAAAAAAGCGCAATAGGATTTATTTTAGAAGTAGATTTAATTTATCCGGAAGAACTTCACGACTTACACAATGAGCTTCCTTTCTGTCCTGAAAATATAGTTGCGCCTAATGGTAAAAGTCGTTTAGCTAAGCTAATACCTAATTTAAATGATAAAAAACGTTATGTAATTCATTATAGAAATTTATATCAGGCTCTACAACATGGATTAAAATTGGAAAAAATCCATAGAATTGTTGAATTCAGGCAGTCAGATTGGCTAAAAACATATGTTGATAAAAATACGGCGATGAGGCAAGCGGCTACAAATGATTTCGCTAAAGATATGTATAAATTAGCTAATAACGCAGTTTTTGGTAAATGTATGGAAGCTGTCGAAAACCGAAAAAGCGTCAAGTTGCTAAAACAATGGGAAAATATTCGTGAAAAAAAGGGTGCTCAAACTTTTATTTCACAATCTAAAATAGATAGCGTTAAAGTTTTTAATGAAAATTTTGTTGCCATTCAACTTAAAAAAGATAAAGTTCTTTTCAATAAACCTATATATGTAGGTTTTAGCGTTCTCGATATTTCCAAAACTGTGATGTTTGATTTTCACTATGATTTTGTGAAAGAAAAATATAAAGATAATGCAAAACTCTTATATACTGATACTGACTCATTAATATATAAAATTGATACTAAAGATTTTTATTCAGACATAAAAGAAAATCTCAATAAATTTGATACTTCCAATTATGACTTAAACAATCCGTATTCAATACCATTAGTAAATAAAGCAGTGTTGGGAGTATTTAAAGACGAAGCGAAAGGTCTACCAATTCTTGAATTTGTCGGCCTTAGACCCAAATTATATGATTATGTTGTAGCCAAGCCTAAAAAAAGTAGTGGATACTATGGTGAAGTAATTAAAAAAGGAAAAGGAGTTAAAAAATCTGTTATTAAAAGACTTAAGCATAGTGCTTATAAAAATTGCCTCTTTAGCAAGAATATTGTCTTAGCTAGACAAAATGTATTTCGATCAATAAAACATATCATACATACAGAAACGGTTAATAAAATAGCTTTGTCTGCAAACGATGATAAGAGATACATTTTGCCTGATGGAATAAGTACTCTTGCGTGGGGTCATTATAAAATCGACTTTTTAAATGCTATACATGAAGGTTTTTAATATTTTTTTATTAATTATACTATATTTTCAAAAATATTAACCATATGCTATTTTTCAAGTTGGGTATAATGCTAAAACCTGTCTAAACAAGAATAAACATGTTTCAACAAGTCTAAACCTATTTCAACTCGCCTAAAGCTGAAAGCTGTTTCGATAAGTCGAGGACTGTTTCAACTCATCTAAAGCTGATTCATATTGCTGAAGGCTATTTCCATCGGTTGATATTTGTTTCGACTTGTCGAAACTTATTTGTAAACGAGGGTGGGATGGGTAGGGAGACTGTAACTATAAAAGAACTTAAAGCAGATGGTTTAAGCTATAGTAAGCCAGATGAGCATGTCACCGCATCTTCAAAGAGAAATAAATAATTTTTCTAAAAAAATCAGAAAACTGAAAAAAGATATTAAACAATACGAACAAAAGAAGCAGGTTATATATCTATTAAAGAAACTAAGATTATAACATGGCTAGTCAATCTTCTATGACTTCATCAGATTTCTGCTATCCTGAATATATGAATATGTTGCTACCAAATTATAGCGAAAAAATAGAGGAAGAAAAATATTTGATTAACGAGAGCATTATACATCTCCTCACAGTTCCCATACAAATTTCTACAGGCTTAAGTACTATGCAGGGCTTTCTACCGACAGTCAAGCTAACATATGTTGCTCCCTGCTCTAAGGATAGCATTTCTATATCATTCATGGATATAGATTGGCATGAACTATTTGAACATATGCTGAATATGTCTCCATTAGTTAATGTTGACGGAACACTGACTGAGAATGTAATGATTTTTCAGCAGTTTAAACTTACAAGTATACCATGTGAAGGGCAAACATTATTAAAATTGGAAAAATATAATAATATTTTATATTTTTGTAAAGAATGGCTTCAGGAAATTAAATTATATTCTCATGTTATTGACTATAAACTAAAAATTTTAAAAGAAATTGATTTCTCAAGTCATTATACTAGTATTTTATTATATGTAACCGATTATGATAGTGATGTAACATATTCCGAAAAAATTAAAAATGTATGTAGTTTACAGTTATCTGTTCAGAATTATTGCATGTTAGAATATTTAGCTTTTAATTATCATAATATATTATGTGATATTACGAAAATTTTGTATATGAAATGAATAACCTAAAAATAAAAAACAAAGTATTTATTAAAAAGTTGTTTTATTTACCTCAAAGCTATTACAATAAAAATAATAGGTTAGGCTAGGGAATAATACTATTATAAAACAATAGACTAATTACAATTTAAAAAAATACTACAATAAGTTAGGTTAAGAAATAAAAATACTATAATATAACATCAGTTTCATTAACCCACGTAGGTTTGGGAAATCCTAGCCAGCGAACTAAAACTTGCTTAACGCCATTTTTTGTTCGTTTTCTTATAATTTTCTCCACCAAGTATATATCAGGAAGTTTGGTTTTTTGTAGTTCTTGTTGATAAAAACAACCCTTTATCGGCTGACCATTCATATCTTCTAAAAGAAACGTTGGTGGATTGTTAATATTCACTTTAACTATTTTGAATAACTCTGGAGACCAGTTAATTTCAAATCCTTTACTGAATGCACCTTTATATTTGCTTATCCTGACAATATCGTCTATTTTTAGTATCTTTCTTCTAACAACTATTTTTGGAACATTATATACGTTTAGCCGTGTATTAGGTTTTACATCGCAAGGCTTCATTCCTGTGGTGCGATGCTTGCTATTATTATAATCGTTTGTAATTTCTTGTAAGATATCGAACCAAATGTGAGTTCCACGTAAAGAGAAATATTTGTATATTCGGTTTTTTAATGTGCGTATAACACGCTCGACAATTGCCGCTTTTTTATTACTATAGATAAAAAAATTATTTATTTTATATTTTTTCATTAAAGAATTAAAGTGTGAATTTTTAAATTCTGAGCCCATATCAGAACCTATATTTTTAGGTGAATATCCTGCCGATTCAAGTATATCTTTCATACTTTTAGTAACTTCGCTTCCAGTTTTTGATTTAAGCGGTCTAGTCCAAACAAATTTAGAAAAACAATTTATAACCACTAATACGTAACGAAAACCTCTATTAAGAAGCGAATATGGTTGAAACTCCATTAGGTCAATTTGAAAATAGTCATAATAATCTCGTATTACAGTTTTACGCCTAGAAAAATTTCGACGTGTGGGTTTATGGAGTTCTTCAACGACTTGTCTTTTTTCTTTAGAGATCATCTTGTAAATTGTTGACGTGACTAGAGTAGCTTGATAACTAGAAAGGTTTCCAATATACAGCGCGTTAAATTCATTTTTTATTTCAACATTATTTTTTAATCACCACTTTTGAATGTTTAGTATCTTTTATTTTTTCATTTATGATTCGCTCCATCTCTTTTGGGATATTACTTTTATCTAATAAATTGTTTATATGTTTATCTATGTATTCTGTAAGTAGTTTCTCCAGAGTCTCATTTTGCTCTTCAATCACCGTTTTATGAACATATGGTATAACATCATTGTTTATTATATTTGCAAGTTGTTTTCTAATCTCCTTTAGCGTTTTAGCTAAATCTTCTTCCATTTTTAAGCCAATATATGTACTTAGATTTTTGTTTATTCGTTCAGTGGTTTCAGATAGTTTATTTCCCATTTTTTCTTCCAATACTTTCATTTTTTCAGTCAAATAATTCATTGTCACAGCATCATTTAAGTCTGTAGGTGGCGAAACATTGGTTAGCCGTATTCCTTGTAAATCATAATTTCCGTCAGAAGTTAGTTTGTAGGCGCTTATAGGGGTTTCTCTAAGTTTAAACTGGAATGAGTCTTTCCATTTACGTTTACGACCAAATTTATCTATTGTGTTAACACTCATCATTTTATGTATAAACTGAGATGAAAATTGGAATGTTACGTATTATAAGGCGTTTAATATATTATATTAGCTTCTCGTAGTTCTTCTAAAATGGATATAATTTCATTATCATGTGCCGTGCTTCCAGCTAATTTAGACGCCCAAAGGAGGCGGAGACGTTCGATCAATTCCTGGGGAGTATTCCAGTAAACAAATTCTTTATTTTTAAAGTTTAGTTGTTTGGTATTTAGCGGTAATCTTGCTATTGATTTTCCTTCTTTAAAAATAAGAGGTCTTATTAAGTATAAATATTTTTTTGATTTACTGCGGTTAAGTCCTTGAGTTGGATTATATTGATTAAAAATTACATTTGTTTTATGTAGAATTTCTTGATATATACCCTTTGTTTGCTCGCTTATAGCATCAGGATTTTCTAACGCTTTTGGATGTTTCAAAAAAAGTATATCCAAAAGTTCTGCAGATGCTGGATATGTTCCAATATTTGTACTACCGCGCCAAAAGGAAATCTCACTAGGAGGAAATCTAACCTCAGTGTTCCCCATGTGAAGTTTATTTTTTGAATCTACGCGAATTCCATATCTTACATCAAACCTGGATATATTACGTTTTATTTTTTCCACATAACTCATTGAAATTGAATGTGGACTAGCATGCGAGGAAAAGTCTATCTTTCTTGTTTTTAGCTGTTTATCATGTTTGATAATAGGAGGTGTATCACTTAAATCCGGTGTTGAGAAAATATCTTCTGCAGGTATTGTACTGATATGCGGTGAAACAGCGTCAGATGTCTCATCAAAGCTGGCATCATGAACATCGACATCATCAGACGAATAAGGCTGGCTAGTTGTTTTTACAATAGTGGTTTGGCTTTTGTTAGCTGAGGGAGGCTGCATATTAGATTTTTTTGATGCAACTTGAACAGCATCAGAAATAGATTTTAAACGAGTTGTAACAGGCTGATAAAATTCTTCAAGTCCACTCTTGTTTTCAAATTGCTTATTTTTAATGCTATAATATTTTTTACGCACAGCATCAGTTGCTTCAATCAGTTTGCGTTTAAGCTCAATTTCTGAAGTATCGTTCATTTTTTTTTTTTTTACTCCTCTCCCTTTACTGCCTCAATGTTAAATGATATAAAATTTTAAAAATAAATGTATTTATCAAATCCTATTCGATATCTGCCTCTCTTTAAATCGCTATCTTTATCAATAACTAGGAAACCATATTTTTCTTTCCAACACTCTGCACACATTTCTAGAAATTCAGAAAATGATATATCTGGAGAAACATGATCTAAATAAATGTGTTTAAGGTTTGTTTGATCTTGATTAAACAGAATAAGAAAATTTGCATTATCACGAATTAATTGTTTTGGTACTTTAGAATATGTCTGAGCTAAGTAGAAACAGTCAATGTTTTTATGTCTCCCCATACTAAAATATAAACGAATAGTATCTTGTCTTTCACAAATTACATCGTCAAATATAAAAACAGAATTAGGTTTAGCATCCGCGGGATTAACTATTGTCTCATTGGAAGCATAAGTATAGAAAGCAATTTCCTTAATCGGCTTGAGTACTTTGTGAATATAATCGTATTTTGCTTGATATAAGGACTTTGAATAAATATATATATTTTCAAAACAAAGTCCTTTAGGATGTGTTAGAAGGGTTATCATAGCATTTGTTTTCCCACAATTTGAAGGACCTATTAAAAGCGCTCTTATTGAATTTGGTAATAAAGGTCCATTCCTTTTAGTAGTCGGCAACCCTGCTCCAACGGCCTGATCCAGATTGTCAACTTCCAATTCATAACCTGATTTTTCAATAAACATATTGCTGTAAATATACGTTACTTGCACACTATATTTTATTTTAATGTCAGCCGCCAAACGATTAGGACGTATATCCTCTCGCTCCAGCAGCACCAAGGCGAGTGGTAAAGGCTTAGTTGATACTGTAATAAATAAGCTGCCAATTGAATTACATTTACCTGGATATCAGTATTGCGGACCTGGAACAAAGTTAGAGAAAAGACTCACCCGCGGTGATCCTGGAATAAATTCATTAGATATTGCATGTAAAAAGCATGATATAGCCTATGCAAGACATAAAAAGTTAAGTGAACGACATAAAGCAGATTACGAACTTGAACAAAGTGCTTGGAAACGTGTAAAGTCGGCAAACTCTAGTTTTGGCGAAAAAACTGCAGCTTGGCTAGTAACGACTGGAATGAAAATAAAAAGAAAGCTTGGCATGGGATGTAAAAAAGCATTACCTAAACGTAAAAAGAGTATTAAAATAAATAAAAAACAGAAAAAAATAGTTTTTGGTAGCGGGATTATAAATAAAATTCGTAAAAATTTAAAGAAACGTTTAAATTTAGACCCGAAAAATTCGGATATACAAAAAATGGTAAAAATGGGAATAATAGTGGCGCAAAAAACATTAAAAGTTCACGGAGGTAAAAGAAAAATACAAACTCCGCGCATCATACCATTACCAAAGCAGGGAGGAATTTTACCTCTGATTCCTATATTTGCAGGACTTTCTGCCTTGGGTTCGTTAGCTGGCGGGGCCGCTGGAATTATAAGAGCGATAAAAACAGCTAAAGATGTTTCATCGGGAAAGCGTTATGATAAAAATATAGATGAAGGAAAAAAGGGTAATGGATTATATCTTAAGCCATATCGCAGTGGTTTGGGGCTATATCTAAAACCATATAAAAGTTCAAAAAACTAATAAAATCCCTACCTCCAAAAGCGCTTACAAATTTCGACTTGTCTAAGTATGCATTACAGCTAAATATTCCATATTTTAGAGGTGTATATATGAGAGATGCTATGCCAAAAACAGGTCCTAACAAGTTTGAAAGTGGAATTGTTAATTTGGATGATGCCGAGGGGGTAGGGACGCATTGGGTTGCATATAAGAAGAAAAATGATAAAACATATTATTACGATAGCTTCGGAGATTTACCTCCACCAAGTGAGTTAGTTAGTTATTTGTATACTAGGCGATATAAAACAGAAAATATCTTCTATAACTACATTCGCGAGCAAGATTTTGATACAGTCTGGTGTGGACATTTATGCTTAAAGTTTCTTGCTAAAAAAAGTTAAGAAATGGAGAATGATGCTATAAAAAAGATCTCTCAATCTATGCAAGTGTTTTTCAAATCGAGAAGCTTATTAAATATGACAAAGGAGGAGTTAGTTTATATGCCCAAAGAAGTTATTATAAATTGTGCATTTCGAGAAATCCCGTTTATTTGGTCTAAGCTTCCTAAACACTTACAGGAAGATCCAGATTTAAAAAACTATTTATTTTGTACTGAGCATGAGCAGGATGATAGTGAGGAAGGAGATGTAAATGATGGTCCTCCGAAGCGAAAATTATTCTGTTGTTATTGTAAAATGAAGGATATAAATATAGCAACAGAAAATAAAATCGAGGTTTTACCATCGGATAAACGTTGTATATTACAATAAATATTGAAATACATCTAAATTTTTTGTAGTCATGTCGTACACGTTTACCTTATCAGATCATAGCAGCGTGTTGAGTGCTAATTTTTTTCCCTCGCTTGAGCTTGAGAAGAATTCAATATATGGTTTAGGATTGTTGGGATTTTACACTTATAATTCAATTTTTAACATAGATGAAAATAATAATTTACTTGGATTTGGCGAGCCTGATCAGAAAAAGTTTACTTACTTTAGAATTAAACCAGGTGCATATGAAATTGATGAAATCCATAAAGAAATTCAGAAAGAAATCAAGAAAAAGAAATATTTAGAAAATAATAATGAAATTGATGATATGAATAGAATATTTAGTTTGGAGGCTAATAACAACACTTTAAAGTGTCAGCTTAAATCTACATTGGATTTAGATTTTTCAATAAAATCCTCTTTAGGAAGAACGCTTGGATTTGCAGAGAAAGTGTTTAAAGCCAATAAGCTTCATGAATCCACTCTACCAGTGGATATAATGAAAGTTCGAATGATACGAGTTGACTGTAATATTATTTCTGGAGCATATCTGAATTCAACAAAATCTCATACTTTATTCGAATTTGATATTGACGTTGAACCTGGTTATAAACTTTCTAAGGAGCCCCATAATATAATATATATGCCCATACAACCTTTGGGTCGTCAGTTTATAGATAACATTACGTTGAGAATCTTGGACGATCAAGGAGACTTGGTTAATTTCCAAGGAGAGAAAATTATAATTAAATTAGAATTAAAGAAAATTACATAATGGGATTTCAATATAATTCTCAGATTTATAAATATCAAAAATCGTCTAAGATAATAAAAGATAATAAAAGCAGTAAACCTAAAACTATAGCACGCATTCTAAAAAGAAACGTTGATCTGAAAGGAAGTGATATAAGCATCGAAGATCGCGAATTTTTGAAATCCTTGGGTTTACAACTAAAAATTTAAGAAAATATGGCCACCATTTCAACAAGTGAAAAATTGGAGGTTTTCGATGATCCTGTATTTGATTATTCACTTGTCAGTTTAAATGAGCATACATATAAACCTTATGGGTCACCAACATATAGCAATTCTGATGAAATCCGTATACCAATTCATTTTCAAGATCTAATACTCAATATTGCAGATAGTTACATATATATTGAGGGCACATTTAATTCAAGTGATGCTACAAAAAAATGCTATTTGTCAAATAATTGTTTGGCATTTTTATTTGATGAAATTAGATATGAAATGGGTGGTGAACAAGTATCTATAGTCAGAAAACCTGGAATCACCACAGCGTTAAAGACATTGGTATCATTTAATCCACTGCATAGTAAAAACTTACTTACCACAGGATGGGGTTTAAATGAGGGATGTCAAGTTATTTTGGACAAAACAAGCCATATATTTAGCGGAAAGCTACCCTTAAAATATCTATTGGGTTTTGCAGAAGACTATTTGAAAGGAGTCCTTAATGTAAAGCAGGAATTAATAATGGTTTTATCTAGATCATATGTTAACTGCTACGTCGGCGAAGTAGAAGCAACTATTAATGTAAGCAAAATTGAATGGAAAGTTCGTCATATTGTCCCCGAAGATCGAGAAAAGCTTAAACTGCTTTCTCGTATAAATAAAGGTGGCAATAATGCTCAAGTAAATATAGCTTATAGAATGTGGGATCTATATGAGCTTCCAACACTACGAGAAACGACTTCAGATATATGGGCTTTAAAAACGAGTACCAATCTTGAAAAACCAAGATATCTTATTCTCAGCTTTATAAGCGCCGATAGTTTGGATAACTACAAAAAGAATGCGATAGATTTTATAAACGCGGGTATTCGAGATATTCGCGTGTATTTAAATAGCAACGTATTTCCTTATGAAAGATGGAACTTGGATTTTAGCAAAAAGCTTTGTGGCCCTGCATACTACGCATACGAAAATTTCCAGCGTAGTTACTATAATCGACAAGATTGTAGCCCCCTACTTGATTTAGATGAATTTTTCGCAAACCCGGTCTTTGTCATTGATTCCAGTCAGCAAGCGGATAATAACATAAAAAATTCGACAGTAGACATAAAAATTGAATTTGAAACGCGTAACAAATTTGCAAAAAACATTAAAGTTTTTGCATTGGTGTTACACGATGCATTTTTAAGCTATAATGCTTTAGATGGTTCTGTTCGAACCGGGTGTAATTTTTTGGGTAGATAAATGTATACTAATTAGTTTAGATTAATAATATAATTAAGAATTATAGTAGTATAGAACATAACATATTATGTAGTTTGTATAATCCTGAATTTTGAATAAATTATGATTAAATTATATTATGGATTTTATTTTACCTTAACTAATCGAATTTTAAATTAAGGTTTGAGCATACCATAAAAGGAAGGGTCATTTAGGTATAAATAATTATTGTGGGGTGACAAATGTACCGCTTTATTATACTTATCTTGTTAGACCATATAAATTAGGGATTTATTTCACTTTACTACCCGCCAGCGGCGTTTCACTAATTTAGAAAATATAAATAATGTTTTTTACTATACCACTTTAACAGCGGCGTTTCAACTAAGGGAAAATAATAAAAAGTCTGGTTTAAGGATGTCTCAGGTCGGATCGTAAAAAGTTGGGTTTAAGGATGGCTTATAAAAATTGGGATTTAATTATCCCGCTTTAGCAGCGGCGTTTCAACTAAGGGGAAATAATAAAAAGTCTGGTTTAAGGATGTCTCAGGTCGGATCGTAAAAAGTTGGGTTTAAGGATGGCTTATAAAAATTGGGATTTAATTATCCCGCTTTAGCAGCGGCGTTTCACTAAGGTTAAATCATAAAAAGTCTGGTTTAAGGATGGCTTAGGTCGCATCGTAAAAAGTTGGGTTTAAGGATGGCTTATAAAAATTGGGATTTAATTATCCCGCTTTAGCAGCGGCGTTTCACTAAGGTTAAATCATAAAAAGTCGGGTTTTATCTCGGGTCAGTTCATAAATATTCAGGTTCAAATTAGGGTTAGATAAGAAGCCGCCTCATGAAAGCATCCGGGTTAGGTCGTAAAAAGTCGGGTTTAATTTCGGGTTATTTTGTAAACAGCACCACCGAACCACCCGGGTTAGGTTATAAAACGCACCACCGAACCGTCCGGGTTAGGTTATAAAACGCACCACCGAACCACCCGGGTTAGATCGTAAAACGCACCACCGCACCACTTGGGTTAGATCGTAAAACGCACCACCGAACCACCTGGGTTAGTTGCACCACCAGCACCACCAGCACCACCTGGTCTCGTAAAACAGCACCACCGAACCACCCGGGTTAGGTCATAAAACGCACCACCGAACCACCCGGGTTAGATCATAAAACGCACCACCGAACCACTTGGGTTAGATCGTAAAACGCACCACCGAACCACCTGGGTTAGTTGCACCACCAGCACCACCAGCACCACCTGAGCCAGAACTGTCCGGGTTAGGTTATAAAACGCACCACCGAACCACCCGGGTTAGATCGTAAAACGCACCACCGCACCACTTGGGTTAGATCGTAAAACGCACCACCGAACCACCTGGGTTAGTTGCACCACCAGCACCACCAGCACCACCTGAGCCAGAACTGTCCGTTTCTAGCTACTCCCCTCGATTTTTCATTTCAGGGGGAAATATTTTTTTAGCATTTTCGCCCCCTGAAAGTCAAGCTCCTAACGGGGGCGACAACCACCCCCAAAATTTTAAATGGAATGGGGGGTCGAGTGATACTTTGTTTTAAAGATATTTTTATGCAGAGTATAACCCCAGAGTTTAACATCGCTACTATCTACCTAGCCTGTACAGTGGCTCACGAAAAGTACAAAAGCAGGTTGTTTTCACCTTTCTTATTACAAAATATGACAACGATAAATACCATTTGCTGATGTAAAACTTTGCTTTTTTGAAATTTCTAGTTTTATTTCTGTGGCCTTCAATAATTATTGATGCAGATCATATCCTTCGGTCGCGGTAAAGTGATAATGGTTTACTCAATTTCTAAAAGGGTGCAAATCATTTTATAATTTTTTGCGAACAATAACTGTGCTAATAGAACTACCCAACTATTTAACCATCAACATCAAAATCGACCAGTCCATCGAAAGTACATTTTCGAATTGATGCAAAAAGTTCAGAAGAAAGACCCCGTCTAGTAGCTAACAAAAATCGTGAAATGGAAAATCAGGTAGTAAATGAGGTGGCGATTTTAGGGCATGTTGTTCGAGATCCCACACTGAGTACAAGAAAGCTGGCGACAGCATCTGGTGTTAAAAAAAGCAGCATTCAAACGATATTAAAAAAACACAAGTTTCATCCTTACCAAATACACCTAGTACAAGAACTTAACGAAGCCAACTTTGATAGGCGATTGCAATTTTGTGAAATTACGAGTGAACGGCCAATAAATGATTAGAACTTTCTTTTCAACGTATGCTTTTCTGACGAATGCTTTTTTTTCCTAAACGGTACGGTGAATCGTCACAACTGTCGTTTTACGATTGAAAGTAATATATCAGTTGCTTCAAGAAATAGTGTTGAAAATAAATGCCTGGTGTTCGAAAAATTACCTAAAACTAAATACAGGAAAAACCTGTGTTGTGAAATTGAAGGGTAAAACAATCCTGGAGAGAGCAGGTTGAAAGTGTGGTGTAATAAGATACCTTCGCGATCAGGTTAGTTTGGAGCGTCTTAGAATTTATTGTTTTGCGTATATATACAGTCTGCTCTTTAATATATTATATTGATTTGGTATAATTCGGTTGACTCCCCGATACAAAAGTATCATCAGAATCATGTAGATCACATTTTATATCTTTGAAAATCTCGCCCCTTCCTTGTTAATATATTTTAAATATCAGTCTATTTACAAGAAAACAAATCAATGAGTTTCTCAAGCACCGTCCATTTCATTTTATTTTAGTAACTTTAATTTTAATTTGTTAAGGTTACTTATTGCTTGTTTCATGTCATTTATTTAAAGTTACTTTTACCCTGTATTAAAAGATCTTTTAAATTGTGATAAATACTGATATTTGGGTAGTTCTACTCACGAGGGACGAAAATGAATATATTTTCGGTCCTGCATTTTTTGGCATTTATGGTCATATAAGTCCCTTGAAGTCTAGCTTAGATCGTTCTTTTACTGATCTAGAACGGGCCAGACAAGAAAAGCAAATACCAGAATTTCATGGCCATTAAAAAAAATGTTCAGGATACTGAGGCTAGCACAGGATACTGAGTATCAAAATACAAGATTCTCCAGTTTATTAAAATCAAATCATGTCTTACAAATGAAATATTAAAAAGTAGAAGTACTTTATTTAGTCTGAGGAAATAAAAAGAGCATTAATCTAAATGTTTAAACAGATTCTTTGTCATCTTTCATTGCTCCCTTTGGTTTTTCAGTTCTCGAAATCATTGTTTTTTTTGGTTGGTCTTTTATATTGGCTTTCACTGGCTGGGACTACCAGTTTCAGACCGTTTGTTTACTTTTTTTAAGAACAGGTCCTAAAAGCATTGTATTGTTCTTACTAATCGTGCTCACGTTGGAAATGTTTTCTGACTATTTCCCTCATATACTGTAACTACAATGCGCTTTTCACTTGATTTTCGGTGAAAATCAGCCCTCGGTCGCGATTGACCTGAAAATTGCACTCTTCTGGTTTTTCATTGTTGGTTACCTACGAGAATAACCGTCACTGTCACAACAAGTTGAAATTTCTGCTTTGACAATTTCGCGTCAATTTATCAAAATGATGAGTTTTTCATTCAGAAAATAGTCTAAAATAGTATATTAAAGTACATGTTTTATAAAGCATCATCTTATAGCACGCGTCCATGTTAAAAAACGAGCCGCTTGCGGCGAGTTTTTTAACGGGACAAGTGCTCTAACTGCTTTATAAAACACGTACTTTATACTATTTTTTCTATTTTGTATTTTTTTCAATAAGAAAATACATATTTAAAAAGAAAATCAACCCTTCAAATTTTGTAAATTTGTGTGTCTAAATTCTATGTTGGTAATACTCTAAATTTCTTTTTATCATAGTAGCCTTGACAATAAATAATATTTTCTTTGTGTCATTGTCACGAAATTTGTGGTTTAATATTTCATAGAGTTGTTCATAATTATAATTAAAAAAATATGGAGCATGATAATCTAAGTTTAACTCCCCCTGAGTTAAGGGATATTGCTAATAAAACGATAAATCAACTTTTACCAGAGAAATCCCGAAAACTTTCTTTTCTCATGGATAACAATAACAGGAAACGTCAGACGTCAACAGAATAAAACATTTAAATATAACCAATGCCAACTTTTAAAAAATAAAATTCGGAGTTCGAAATGGATATATTTCGAACTCGCTAGCGCGTTCGAAATATCTATTTTTCGAGACAAAATTAGAAAAAATATATTTCGTGCATGTAAAATGGCTTGATAATCATGCACTCAGATTTGTTGCCCTAAAGAAACAGCTTTCATGCATTTTTATTGTTATTTACCTTAAAAAGTGCCCTCCCTTCGGTCGGGCACTTTTTGGTAAATAACAATAAAAATGCATTCAAGCTGTTTCTAGGGCAACAAACCTTCATGCATGATTTTCAGCAATTTTACATGCACTTAACATATTACTATTGATAATTGCTTTTCTACAGCTTCACCAAGCAAAGCTCTTTTTACTACTCGTGTGCCTGAGTCTTCAGTCTTCAGTTCTTTTCGCTCTTTCTTCAATCAGTGGTATTTTTTCCTATACTTCTGTAATTTGACAATTTGGTTAAGGCTTCGCGGCCAGTTGTTGAACTGGAGTAGTTCTGAATCGAGTCTAAAGGCTGTCGTCGGTTGGAATTGCTTCCTAACGTTTCGCTAGCACGAGTGGCGAGCTTCTTCAGAGGTCCTACCATCTCGTCGCTCGTGCTAGCGATACGTTAGGAAGCAATTCCAACCGACGACGGCCTTTAGATCCGAATCAGGACTACTCCAGTTATCCAGTTCTGTAATTTGATTTTTAGTGTACGTATAGTGTCATCTTTATGTTGTAGTTCCCTCTGTTACGTTTTTTACGCTGCCTTAACGACCTTTCTCGTGCCACTTCCAATCTAGGTGTCAAATTTTGCACATCTGCCACTTGCTGCTGCGGTCTTGGGTTTACATTTTCATTTTCATCGCACATACTAGATGGTGTGTTTGCTCTCACGAAATCTTCTGTCGCTTCTTTCATGGCAGTTTTTTTTTATCATAATAAGTTTTCGAATAAGTTATCCATTTTTTGCGAGCTTGACGTTTGTCACGTTCCGACATTTCCGATATTAATTTTCTTTGTCCCTTTTCTTTCATAGTTAGGTTTTTTTGCCGACTTTTTTCTTGTTGAGCGGCTGATTTTGTAGGATCATTTTTAATTTTTTCATATCTAAGCCTTTCAGTTATATTTTTTCTCTCCAATCTCTCTTCCCTATACTTAATTTTTTCTTAGATCTGGTCATTTTTCTGTAAAACAATTAGAATAATTTTATATTACACTTTTTTTACGAATACAGCAAAGTATAATATACGTACCATGGTATTTAATACTTTAGATGAAAATGATAAATTATTGATGATTGTAGTTGATTCCCTAACGTTCAATTTGTATTTGATCTGTAATTTTTAACTAGCAATAAATAAATCATCAAATTTTAAGGGTACCTAAAAGTCAATATTCTAGTTTAGGAATGTTAATTTACAATGAAAATGCGCAAGTAATCAAATGCTAAATAAATATAGCTAATATTTGAATTACTATTTATGCGGATCCTTGATGACTCTCAGTCTCCTGATCTTTAAGTTGGCAGGAGACTGAGAGCAGGATACTGAGATTTTTTTAAGTTTTTGGGCAATAAATGCGCCAATATAACATTGTAATGTTGAAATAATGAAATTATAATATAATGTAAAGGATTTATAACCTACGAATGCAAAAAAAGCACCCTGAAAAAATATGTTTTAAAGAGTATACTATACCATGATACTGTTAGGCTGACTGGCCACCATAGAACCTTGAGAAATACCTTCCCGTAATGACTAAACAAGCCGCAACACATGACCGAAGAGAGGGGTTGTAACCTAACTTCACTTCGATACATCACTCCCATACACGAGGCGACGTAGTCGGCCGACAGTGTCGACCGACCAGATCTGCCATACCAGATCTGCCGACTTGGTCTGTGAGGGATCTAATTTGTCGTGTCTACACACGAACATACTTAGTCCGGGATTTGTTAAACGATCGGTTCCTGCACCTACGCTGTCTCTGAATTAGTTGGGAGATAATTTTAAATTTCGACATACCGCGTAGTGCAACTACGTATTTTAGGCTGGTCTAAAATACCTCTTTAGTCGGTGAAATGTTAGTTGGTACAAAATGGACAAAAAATGGCTTTCAGAATGAGGAAAATATGGTCCTATGCCTTTAGTATGTGAATTGACACAAAATGAACAAGACGATTTGAAAAATTACTTAAGAATGAGCGGTCCAATTTTTGATGAGTTACTAAGTAGTATAGTAACATCATTATAATTTTTGCTTTTTAAAAATTTTATCAACTCTTCATATGCTTCTCTTTTTAAATTCTTATTTATATAATCTGTATCTTTAATTTTCCACAAACAAGGTCGTTCTCTATACCTATAATTCTATAAACTCTGTTAATATTTCTTTTGTCCACTCCATTAAACCACAAAGTTTAAACAAGATCAAACGACGAGCTCAACGACTGTATCCTTACGTTAGTTGTAAGTACAAATTTGACTAGTAGCGACCTGTTCCTTCACCGACGACGTATTTCACAGGCCGGGTCCGTCGTTCAGCACTAACGTGCGGTCCAAATATGCAAAATTCGACGGACACTATCTACCGCATACCAGGTCTCGCAAAATATCCCTTCGTGTGTGGGGGCCTAATAGAACAGCATCGCGCTAAATACGGTAATTCCCAATAATTTTAACGTGTTTTGATGTGGCAGGAGACTGATGTAAAAACCGAGAGACCAAATTTAATGCAGTATTTTTTAATTAAATTTATCAATTATGGTAAAATTAGACAAATTTATTGAAAGTATATATATTATAAATTTCTATTTTAGTATAGATTTAAAGAACACACTTAAAATAAAGGTATGATTAAGACCTAAAACTTTTAATTCGTACGAGGGACATGCCAGGAGGCTGAGAGTTTGTCACTTTAAAGTACAATTTTTGCAAGAAATATATTTAAGAACGATCTTATTTTCAGTGTCATACTAGAATCAATTTAGATGTGCAGTTTTAATCGCAAATTAATGTTATAAAATATAAAATATTATATAATAAAAATATACCAAATTAGGTAAGCCGCGGAAAATTCCCTGATGAGTAAAACCACGCATTTACCATTTACGATTTTTAAGGATATGTTTGCTGTTGTCGATCATCCACTTCTTGACGCTGCTTTGTCATTTAATGATTTAGGCATTAAAGACATTATTATTATTATTTTCTCGATACTGTTTATTGAAATGGAATTGCAGATTCACTTAAACAGATTCTATTTGGCCTAAAGAAGAAAATAACTTATATGAGAAACCGCATATTGTTGTGCAAGCGACGAATATAAGATTTTTTGCAAGCGAAAGGACAGAAAAACAGTCTATAAACCGAGGCGAAGCCGAGGCTGGTAATGTTCTTAAACTTGCAAAAAAATTGCCGATGAGTGAAACACTATACTTTTTCTACGACCAGGTTATTAAGGGTGTCCCAAATATGGGATAAAGAAGCGCCTGAGATTAAATAAGCCAGTGCTACCAACAAAGATTACTATTAAGTATTTGCATATGTCTAAAAAACGTTGATGTTTTGGGCAGAAAAAATGTTTGGACTTCTGGCTTCCAAGAACATCAGATTTTCGTTTCAAAAGATCTCGCTTAGGGATTTTATGGATGTTTGCATCATTTTAACGCTTAACCTAGTTCTCAACATGGAATATTACAGACCATGAGGTACACGCACGAAGGTAGGGTAGAGCCTTAAAATATTACGATAATAATTTTTCAAAATGCGCAAGCTGCGATTTATCATACTCATTTCAGTTAATTAAAAAACTGTAGCACAACTATAGTTATACTGAATTACCCCATACGCGATTTCTTAGAGCAGTCATTATTTAAACTTAATTTTATTACATATTTATTCTATATGGCAATCAGGGCAAAAAAAAAAACAGAAAAGTAAAGGACGGCCATGAAAAGAAATGAAAATAAGGGTCTTTTTATAAAACATGCTATAGTAAAACCAATTATTAAGTGGACCACATCACGCTCTGGAGGGGAAAACAGACCAAAATAGGCCTTGGGGGCGAAGGTATATTCGGCCTAATTCCCAAGAAACTTGGAAAGACAAGATTTTCTTGAATTCGGGATTTTATGGAAAACAAGAACTTATTAATAAGTAGAATAATTGATATGTATTAGTTGTTTGTTACAAAAAGTGCTTCGCATCTAAGGCCGTACTGCTTAGCCGTAGAACTTAATACTGAATACTTTTGAGTGTCAGTAAATGCCAGCATTATCAATCAATCATTTATTATGGCATTTTTAGTAGTCCTTACAAGTCATTTGATTCATCGTTAATTTATCCAATTTATTGGGCAATTGGTTTTATGCGAGAAAGTTGCTTTTACTGCTGGGGATTTTCATCATTGCCTGAGAAGAACCATGGCTTTGTTAAGGGAAACAGGTTCTAGACAATATAAAAAAGTAGCTGGAACACCATCTGTAAGAATAGAAGAAGTTGGCCAAAAAAATGTGTAAGATGCTTGTCTCAAGAAGTAGGAAAATCCTATGGAGGACTATTCTTAAAAAACAGTTAAATTTGTTTCGTTATAAAGTGCAAGTATTTCAAGAAATATTAGCTGCAGATTTTGAAAAACGCAGGAATTACTTTCAATAGACCTGTCATATTTTTCTGATGAAACCTGGTTCCACCAAACCGGTTATGTGAATTCTCAGAATACCCTCATGTAGAATAGTGAAAATTCCCATTTCTCTTGTATGGATCGCACCATGAAAAAATTGTGTTTGGTTGATTGTTTCTCGAAGAAAAATTGTTGACCAAATTTTTTTCCATGACAAAGCGGTATAGGGACAATATTTTGAATCCATTTGTGGAGCAATTACTTGACGATGAACTACGTTTTGGTTATTTTCAACAGGACAGCACAACCTCCCATACATCCGCCGCAAGTATTAACTATACTTACGCAATTTTTCGAACAGACATTGATACCCACCCAGATCACTTGGTTTGACGGTAATGGATTACTTCATTTTTCCTCATTTTTAAAACACCAGTTGAAAATTTAGGACAGTTACAAGAAAGAAAAATCCAAGAATGTGGTAATATATCTCCAGAGATGCTGATCAACAATCAAAAGATGATGCAGATTTTAGTGATGGTTCTTCTGATAATTACGTCCCATCCTTATAAATTCGGAAAGTAGCGACAGAAATGCTAAGTAAATAGCGAAAGAGGGTCACTAATGAAGGTTTAGTATTTATATAGTTAGATGAGAATGTGACAATGTGTGGTATTAGATTAATTATGGACCTTGACTCCTTTACAAAATATTCATTTATGTTTTTCTTTTATTGCAGTATAATAAATAACTCAATCAAGTGCAATGTATCCTTTGATAAATAAGAACAGTAGAATAGACCACAGGACCAAGACAAATATTTACAAGATAATAATTAGACCAGAACTGACATACGGTATACCGTAAACAAGACAAAATTTAAGAATAGGATGTTTTTAGGAAATAATGTAAAATACTATTTACATACTTTTCTCCAGTATAAAAGAAAGGTTTAAAATGAAATTTGCTTAAGTTTTTAGAAATAAACAAACTTAAAAATCCCCAACATTTACTTAATGATCAGATATACCTTAATAGCTCACCCTTATTGAATATCTTTTAAATATTTATACCCACAATAAACATCATCATTATTTGTTATAATAACACATTATCAAATTAAGAGGGTAATCTGTATACTGTATATATTTAGGAAACCCCATTAATGTAAGATTAAGAAAGTGTTAAGATTTTGCATTAAAAAGGTTCACAAGCCTCTATTGATTTACATTTGTTTGATAAAACCTTTGCTGCCCGCACCTTTTACCTTTCTTGTCTCACGTCATAAACACTTGTATTTCCAACTCCGTGTTTCCTGAATGCTGGAAGAAAGCCTTGTTGGTGCCACTACCAGAAGTTAATGATCCACATAAACTTAAAGATCTGCGTCCAATTAGTATTCTACCCCACCTCTCAAAAATTCTTGAAAAGATAATTAACGATCAACTTATGGAGCATGTGGAAAGAAACCGTATTTTGCCTGAAACTCAATCTGATTTTAGAAAAACTCACGGCTGTTCTACTGCTTTGGATATAACCCGTAAACAAGCTCATCAAAAATATCTAAAGTTATTCTTTTGAATGTGGGTTTTAGTGCTCTTTAATAAACCTAAATAGAATTTTTCTCTAAAATAATTAGGGAAGCCAATAATTGACCCCATTTAAAATTACATGGGATTTCCTATGTCCCGCTCGACGATGCAACACCCGGTATGGACTTCGTAAGCGCGATAGAATATCTCATAAGCTAATAGAGGCAAAATGGCTGAATATGGAGAGTAGAAGGAGGTTACACAAGGCTTGTTTCTATCACCAAATATTGTACTATAAAAGTCCCCAATACCTTTACAAAAAAATTATCTTCAGGTCTCATGTACGTACATAACGTAAATATACGATTCCGAGGTATGATAACTCCGCCCCTGCACAAGTACTGCATCTTTGAACGCTGTTTTACATTTAACGCGGCTAGACTATACAACTCTGTTCCCGACTCCTTCAAAACTCCCACGCCAGCTACTTTTAAACAAAATATTCGCAAACATCTCTCTTCTAGACAAGCTAACTTATAAACAAAGACGTGTTAGGTCTTTTCTCTTATTTGCAAAGCACTGTTTATATATCCTATTAACAAAACCAGGTATATTTATGGTATATTTATGGTATATTTATTAGTCGTCAAATTAAATCAGCTATTATTGTAATAATTACTTAGGTTAAGTTGATCAAGGGCAGATTCCACACAGGTGGCATCTACATCTGGACTTCGCCCTTTCTTTTAGTATGTATTTAGTTCAGAAATAAATACATTATTATTATTATATTAGTTTTCCCCAGTTCCAAAGCTAAAATACAAGTCAATTATACGATAAACGTTAATAATAAAAGCCAAATCTTATGATGGTACAGCAATAATACCGAAAGGTCACACCCTAATAACACTGGCATTCTCAAATATTTAGTTTAAAAATTTAAAAAAAAAATAAATAAAATAACAACTTCTTGTATCACGCGGTATATACCGCTCCATCCCAAATACTTTTTTTTTTATTTTCGCAAGGAAATCGTAGTAAATTTGCTGAGACGCTGCTCATAATACGCATTTTTTCAGCTCGTATACTTCCTTTTACCTTTATCAGCAAAGCGATAATACACTACATCACGCATTTTTGTTGAAACACGGCATCTTAATGGCTTTTTCTATGCCATTTGCAAATTCTCGTAGGTCTATAGCTTTTTATTAAAAGCCCCCTTGCATCGCAAAAAGCTGTTAACGTATTTGCGGCATCGGAATATTTTATGGAAAAACGGATTAGGGTCACAAATTGTTCTTTAGTTTATGAACTGCCTATAATATCATATATCGTGCATTGTATTAAATCATTTAAACAATAAAATTATTATTTTGTTAACTAATCAATCAAAATATAGTTATGTATAAATGGAGACAGCATATCCAGACGTGTCCCCAACGTATAGAGCATCTAAAGATTCAGAATAACATGAATTGCTACTTTACACACGTACCCCTCGCAAAGTATCCGTATGGGGCAGTGGATAGGTGACTGGGCGTCGCAGGCAAAAAGTCTAAGTTCTCTTAGGAGCACGCCCAAAATTTTAAAAATTTGGTAAATAATAAAGCACTCCGGATTTTCCTTTTTAAATTCGACATTAATAAATATTATAACTAACATGAACTAACCTAAATTTAAAACACGAACAATAACAAATTCGACTCAAACCCGAAATAAAATTATACGCCATGTCAGGTCTTCAAAATCGACCAAAATCTGCCATTTTTGTAAATCAGTTACCTATAATAAATTATTATTGATATCTGTCCACCCAGTAAAGTTAACATTGAGATTGTCAACTTCAACCTATGACGTCATTTCACACGTAAACCTTCGTTTTTCTAATTTTGTCTCGAAAAATAGATATTTCGAACGCGCTAGCGAGTTCGAAATATATCCATTTCGAACTCCGAATTTTATTATTTAAAGGTTGGCCCTACTGACATGTTTTTTTTTCACCGTTCGGCATAGCATTCTAGATAACTAATATTTTTTAGTCCAAATGTGCGAAATACTACACAAAACCACGTATGTATGTTTGGTTGCCTAGATCTACAAATCTGTATGACGTGATTGACGTGTTGTTTTGGTTCATAAAATATTAAAAAAACATATTAAATATTAACTTTTATAACAGGAGAACTATTTTGCAAAAAATATCAATTAAATCTTAAAAATACAAATTCCAACTATATTATAATGCTAATTAGGCATTGTTTATAGTGCAGTTATTATAAACATTTAATGTCACTGTACTCGTGTCGGACGCGTTAACCTTAAATTCAGGCATAGTTTGAGTATTCATAGTATGCGAAACTTTGTGATAACTGACCCCAGAATCCAATCCATTTTTAATTAGACTTGGTTGAAAAGCAGTTTCTACTCCTTCAATTATTGTCTATCTTGATGATCCAGGTAAGGGTGTAGCAGTATTATCAATATTATCTATTAATGAAGGTGTTAAACTAGAAGAGAGGCTCTGCGCTACATCCATTTTCGCTTTTAGAGAATCTTCAATATAGCCTTTAGCCACGGCTTAAGACTTCCATCCCCCGTGCCTTTTAATGGTAACCAAATCGCTTCCCTTGTTGGCCAGCTCGGTGACACTAGACCGTCTAAAGCAGTGGCCAGTAAAACATTCTGGATTTGGTTTGCACAGGTATTTTGCAATAAGGCTAGGAGCTTCTCCCATTGTATTTAGACCTACAGGTGAGTTTATGCAATGCCCATTCCTATACGTAAGAAAAAATCTTGATGTTGTAACATTCTTAGGACGTAAATCAAAATATTGTCTAATCAAATTAATCCATGATTGATCAATTATAAGAAACGTTCTTGTTACATGTGTTTTAGTTTTGGGAATGTGTACTGTAAAGGAAGCAACCTTAAAGTGAATGTCTTTTATATCCATATTGGTCAGTTCTTCTCTCCGGCATGCTCCATTGTACCCCATAATTAAAGCAACCTAGAATTTACATAGTTACTACTATTGTATCTCGATAGCTGTCTACCTACTGTTCATACGATAGAATAGAAATTGGTGTAATTTAAAAATGTTCGTTCTCCAACTTTATTGTAAAAAATTTTTTTTTATAAAACCTGTGAAATTGTACAAAACAAAATGCATATAGATATGTAAATACTACTTACTTTTAATCCTAAATAACTGCTATTATCAGCCCCATTTATAAACTTATTAATATCGTCTAAGTCTAAAACAAGAGACTTTTTGGGTTTGTAGCCCACAGATTTTCTTTTTAACAATGCTTGCAGTCTAGCATAATCCTTTATATGTATGTTCTTGTCAATATTAATGCAAGCTCTTAATTTTAAGTATAAGGACCACAGGGTGGATGACATTTTGGTTTTACTTTCTTCCCCAAAATAGGCTAGTAAAACATTTTCTGAAATCTTACACACGCCCTTTGTATTGCACCAACTTGTGAAGGTCTCATAGTCCTTTTCATATAATTTTCGGGATTTTTCTGGCAAAAGTTGATTTATACATTTATGTGCAATATCCCTTAACTCAGGGGGAGTTAAACTTAAATTATCTTGCTCCATAATATTTTGTTAATATAAATAAAATTTTAAAACACAAATTTTGTGGCAAAATGGCTGACACAATTTAAAATTTATTTATTTTCATGGCAAGCTTGATAAAAAAATTGTAATAGTGTTACCAACATAAATTTTGGACATAATAATTTATAAATTTTGAAGGGTTTGTTTTCTTTTTAAATATGTGTTTATTTATTAAAAAAAAAACGACAAAATAGAAAAACTAGTATAAAGCACATGTTTTATAAAGCCATTATAGCACTTGTCCCCTTAAAAAACTCGCCGCAAGCGGCTCGTTTTTTAACATGGACCCGTGCTATAATATAATGCTTTATAAAACGTGTGCTTTAATATACTATTATCTGTCAATTATGTTTTATAATACACCCTTTAGTCACTAAACAACCTTCTTGATTGCAAAGCTAGGTCAAGACCAAACTTTAGTTTCAGGATATCGACCCATCAGTCTTCTGTCATGTCTAGGCAAGATTGTGAAAAAGCTTATTCTCTATCGTATAAATTATTTCGTATTTGACAACAATAGTTTAGGACCTGAGCAGTTCGGGTTCAGTTCTGATCATTGCACGGTGCGCCAGACAAACAGATTGGCTTTAATAGTTATTTATGTACCAAGGGCATTAAGTAGACTATAACGCCCGGGAGGCGAAATCAACTAGCCCGAAAGCCTTAGGCTCGAGGGATAGTTTTCGCCTAATGGGCACTATAGTCTAGTAACGCCTGTGTTGTATACAATACTTTATTTTTCAATAATTTTAAAATATAAATAGTTAAATTCCTGCATTTTTTTAAAACTATTTCGCCAATTTTTAGTATTTAGTGAGCTTTGATCGGTTGTTATAGAATAAGTTTGACAGTTGCTAAGGGTTGTTTATATTAAGCGTCTTTTACGTTTTATAAACAAAAATATGGAAATTCCACAAAACATTTTAGAAAATACTGAAAAAGCTAAGAAAACCGGCAAAGTCTAAAGCCCTGCACGACAAGGAGTATGAAAATTTTCTACAATGGAAAGTAAAAAATTAAATTACGGTGATTACTGAAACAGTAATGATGGATAACTTTCAGGAATTGGTATGTAACCCTTTTCGCTCGTTTGGAATAACAATTTCTAATTATTTTTACTTTATTTTAGTCGGAAAAAATACCCCAAATAGCCTTTGAACAAAATATTCCCAGGTGAAGCCTGAACTTATAGCAAAGAAAAACATTAATATTTCAAGATATTGTCAATTAATAGCATTTTTAAAAGTTAAATCAAAGGGATATCTTCCTAAAAAGTCAAAAGTTTTGGAAGGTGAACAAGTTTTAACTTTTATCAAAAATGCGCCGAATGATTCCTTCCTGCTGCATAAAGTGGTACTCGTAATGGGAGTTTCTGGCGGCCAGGACGAGATGAGACGGTAAAAATGACCATTGATGATATTGAGGATAAGGGACCTGTTATGCTTGTCAAGGTGCTACGCCAAAAAATTTTACTATAATCGAAGGAGACCAAACAGATGCCTTAAAATTGGTCAGACATTATTGCATTAAGGCCAAAAGGAATTAAGGAACGCAGATTTTTTCTTAAATACCGAAATGGTAAATGCATAGCTATGCCTGTGGGTAAAAATACACCAGGACGTGTTCCTTCAATCATAGCAAAATTTCTTAGTTTAGAAAACGCCAAGGCATGTACAGGACATTGCCTACGTCGGACCTTGTCCACACTTCTTATCGAGGGTGGTGCTTCCCTTACAACCCTTAAGCTACACGGAAAATGAAAAAGTACTAGCGTAGCGGACGGTTATATAGAGGAAAGCATCACGTCGAAAAACCGAATAGCGAAAATGATAGCTAGCTCTGTTACCGAAAAAGAAAATATGTTAATTAATGTTATGATGGAGCAGGAATCCGCATGCACGTCGAGAAACTTAGCAATCGAGTCGCAAAATTTCATAGTTGGTTCAGCTTCTTCCTCAGGAAAATTCAAATATTGTACATTTACATAGGTAAAGCAGAATAATATTATGTAAAAAAATTGTTAAAAATAAATAAAAATTTTATTCAATATTTTCTTTAATAATAATTAGTAGGCATTACGAAAATCATCTGGCATTATGAACTTTATCGCCCGCTAATACTTTCTTTGATACTATGATGATGTCAATAGCAACCGTTTCTATGGTATTATAAGTAAATAATTGCTAGATAAAAAATAAATATACTTACAGGCTTCAATCATACCATAAAGAAGACAAACTTTCTTAAGATTGAAGTGTTTAAGAATAAAGCTTTTAGAATCATGACGGGGGCTTCCATAATGACTTAGAGATACCGATAATAACTGAGTACATGGACAAAATTATAGTGGACTACTACAAGTGGACTGACATTTCCCTGAAATCCTGAAATAACACACTTCACTTACACATATATTCAAACTTTTTAAAACCATATAAATTATCGAGAGATTGACTTATCCCTCGTCGCTTCTCCCAACCAGCACCTTAACTTGCTTCCGAATCAATAGAATGGAATGGCCCAAAAGTGAATACTTTCCTACTGCATTCTAGCTGCTTAGCTCAATAATGCTGCGTCCTCGTGTTGTAACATAAGCAATGCGGAGCTGAACAAGTTCCAGGTAGTTCATAACAAAACACTAAAACTAATAGCAAATGTAACGAGATATGCTATGAACCGAGTTCTGCACAATGAATTTAAAGTACAGACCATAAATTAGTTCTTTTTAAAAATCATGACCGACTACTACAAACGTACGGACATGTCAATCAACGAACTCATAAGACAGTCACATATAAGAGCAAGACCTGACTCAACATACAAACCGCCTAAAGACTTGCTTCCTATTAGCGAGCCCATTCAACAGTAGGAAGGCACTAGAAATAGTGGAGAAGCACTATCAACATAGCACCAATTAAAAGGATAACCACGTACGACTCACAAAGGAACAAAGCAACTGCCGAACAATAATAAGAAATGTATATGAACAATACCGACAAAGTAAACGAGAAAAGAAAAGAATTCACAGGTCTAACCTAACTTAAGAACACATGGAAGATCCCGTATTATTAGCTCAATAAGAACAAAATGTTCAATACCAAACGCCCCATGGAAGACCCGCTGATGAAGCAATAATAAAAACATAAGGAAGTTAAAGTTATTGACTATGCTTAAGAGAACCCAAATGATAAATGAACTTGTTGAATTTGTGTTATTTCAAAATATAGCTAAGTTCAAAGTGACAGATCACGCGAGGCTAAAACATCACAGAGTTGCTTCATTCCTCCTAGCCTGAAACTTCACATTGTTTAAAGGTTATTAAGTTTCATTCTCAAATTTAAAGTAACTTTGTGAATCAGCTCGTGAAATTTTTTACTGAATATCATCATGAAAACAACATTATAATTTATTCAACAGCTGTGTTTTCTATAAAACCCTTAATTAAATATGTATGTTATATTTGTTTCCTTTACAAGCTACGCTTGTGGTTAAGATGATCCAAGAAGCACTGTTAGAATATCCAGTCACGAACCCCATGCAAAATCATGGTAAATTTATGTATACTTCGGAGAATAGCACCTTTGAGGTTTTCACACTTAATGTTAAAGTCAATATTGGTGTGGATTTAATAGCTTTTGCGATATAGTGGGGTCGTCACGAGGGAGTTTATATAAAATTATAATATAATGTAGAGCGAGCATGGAATATTTAAGTGTATTTAAGAATTCTATTATTTTAGTTAAGTCACTTTTAATAGGCGCTGACATAGACAAAGTATTGCATTAGTTAGTTTTTTAGACAGATTAGACGATGAACACAGTTAGTTAACTATTCTCCCTTGTCCCTAAAAATGTCCCTAAAAACATCAATAGTGTCCTACCAAACAATCACCCTTTAATCTTAAAATTATAAACACAACAGCACCTATACTACAGACAACCCAAAATCCATAAAACCGATATAACTATAAATATACATACAAATTATGCCAATTTCTTAACGCCTAACTTCCAAAGATTTTACACTGTTCTTCAAAGTATGCCATAAAGAATACGTTTGAATTCATAGGACAAACAAATAACTTAAATATACCCCACAATTCAATTCTAGTCTCATTTGACTTTAAGAGTCTATTTACATCTATACCTACAACTGAATTAAAAAATATAATACACAATAACCTAATCACTAGCTAAAACCCAGTCAATATACACGAAATAATTGCGCCACCAATCTCTGCATTGACCAAAGTTATTTCGTGTTTGACGACACATTTTATATGCAAAATGAGGGATTACCCAGGGGATCCCCCCTTCACCTCCACGGAAAAAAATGAAAAATAAAAAATGTCAACAATAATGTATCTTTTCATTTGCTACAGGTTGAAACATTTATCCTAACATTTGTTAAAAAAATACTAAAAATATTTTTAAAATCTGTGCTGAGTATTGTTTAAATGATCTTGACATTGGGTGGCACAGTGGTCCATGACATCAACACACAGTGGTCTAGAGTGGGCGCTGGTATCTTTTCTGAGAGCATGAAAATACAGAGGTCATATAGACTTCCGGACTATTGCAGCATGTAGATGGAGCAGTAAAAATCCTGCAGGAACGTCAAGACCTGAGAGCGGCTGCATCAATAGCTATCTATATAGATAGTCAATCAGCGATAAAGGCAATTCGTTCCAACAACATTGAATCAGAACTAGTCGCGGCGATGTAGCATACTTGGTGCCCGACATCGAGTCACTCTGTGTTGGCTTCCTGGTCATCACAACATAGATAGCAATGAGTCTGCTGATGCGCTCGCCAAGGAGGGTGCGGACATATCCGCTGATCTAGCAGAAATAACCGTGGTTAGACCACTGGGATCGGTCAAAGAGGAGATAGATCGTACAGCCAAACAACTTGCAATAAGCAGATGGATAGAGCTAACAACCTGTCGGATCTCCAAGCAATTGTGGCCCATACTTGACAACAGGAAAACCGCAGCGTTATTACAACACAGTCGGAAGGATCTAAGAAATATCATTGCCGTGGTTACCGGACACTGTCTTCTCGGTAGACATGCCCAACGTATGCAAATACCAGCTAACGACTTCTGCAGAAGTTGCAGAGATGAAGAAGAGGAGGAAAGCGTTTAACGTTTCTTGTGTGAATACTCTGACCTTGCAAGAAGAAGGTTTAATGCCTTGGGCGAACCATTCTTCAATAATCTGGAGGAAGTGAGCAGCTTACAACTGGGTCGACTTACGAGGTTTATTAACAGTAGTGGCTGGTTCGAGTGAGCTGTCAAGATTCTTCTACGCCGACCTTCGCACTAGCCATCAGGGAGAGCTGATGCTGATAGGTTCCGCAGAATATGCGTGGTATCACAACGGTTCTTATAGGACTTCGTGAGACTGTCTGGACATACTAGAAGTCTGCCACTCTAACCCAGTTCAATCCCTATTGGATGAAAATAATTTTTACCCACACGGTATAGCTCATTTTTACAGCAAACCCACTTGACATATTTTGAGAAAAAACGTTATTTTTACGTGAAAATGGTAATGTTATTTCCCTTTACCAAAAACTTCGTTTTAAAAACGTGATCTTTTTTTAATACTGTTATTTTTGCTTTGTGTTACATTTTTACATTAATTTTATGTAAATAAAAGTAACGTTACTAATAAAACATTTAATTGCGTTATGTTTTATAACGTCGAAATAAGTAACCTAATTTTCACTTTATCTTAACATTTTAAAATTTCGCGCCTAAAACCCAGCGATCGGCGATTGTCACGTCTGTCATAGACGTTTGACGTTGTGTCGTGAGCAATGAACTAATAACACTTCATTGGTCGTGAGTGTATAGTGTATAGTGGAAGGAGCAGTTTTTGGTGACTATTTCCCTCATATACTGTAACTACAATGCGCTTTTCACTTGATTTTCGGTGAAAATCAGCCCTCGGTCGCGATTGAGCTGAAAATTGCACTCTTCTGGTTTTTCATTGTTGGTTACCTACGAGAATAACCGTCACTGTCACAACAAGTTGAAATTTCTGCTTTGACAATTTCGCGTCAATTTATCAAAATGATTCAGGAAATAGTCTAAAAAATATATTTCGTGCATGTAAAATGGCTTGATAATCATGCACTCAGATTTGTTGCCCTAAAGAAACAGCTTTCATGCATTTTTATTGTTATTTACCCTAAAAAGTGCCCTCCCTTCGGTCGGGCACTTTTTGGTAAATAACAATAAAAATGCATTCAAGCTGTTTCTAGGGCAACAAACCTTCATGCATGATTTTCAGCAATTTTACATGCACTTAACATATTACTATTGAAAATTTTGGATAGCACCGAATCTCTTTTAAGTTTTGTGAGTTTTCGTTTATTGTAAGCGTAAGTTGTTCTTAATTTTATGATTTAGTCTTTATGAAATAACTGTTGTTTGTTCTTTATATATTTCACGAGTTCTTTTGTTCTTTACCACAAACGCTTGAAGAGCAAAATGGCGTCTCGTGAATTTTATTTTCATTACAAAAAAAATGCTAAAAGGATCCCTTTAATGTAACAAAAATACCAGCCTTTTGAAGTTAATTCAAAATATAAAACGAGATACGCGCCACTCTATTTTTTCCTTTAATTGAATAGTTCTCTAGATTCTACAGTTAAACCTCTACAAAAAATTATTATTGTAGTTCTTTATTACTACTGAGGACCCTGGAAAATGTTTCCTATGTAATGTAATATCTCGTGTATAGGTTGTTGGAACAATATTTAAAAAATTTTTCGTTTTTAATTTAGAAATAGCGCAAGTTCAGTTTGGAGGAACTACTGAGTACTCGATGGAAAAAATAATAATGGACCACTTCAGGTATGCCGCGAACTTTTGAAGAAACAAAAAAATGAAAACTTATACTATATAGCTACTAGATTTTAAATTAAAATAAGATAAAATTCGTAAATTGTATACGGTAAACTAAGGCAACTTGAAAAAATAAAAGTTCATAACTTGAATGTTTTGTTGTTTATTTATAAGTACCCAAATAATAATGTATGAAATAATACGCTACTTTCCTGAGGAAAAATTTAGTTTTATAAGTTAAAAATATGTTACAAAAACGCAGAATTGTACCATAATATAATACGTTATAAAAACGTTAAAATTAGTAACGTTATTTTAACCAACGTCAGAACACCGTAACATTAAGCGTGTTTTACACATTGAAAACACGTTTATTCGTATTCTAACGTTTTTCAGTCTGACGTAAAATTATACATGAAATTCACGTTTTCTTGCCAAGTGGGAAGGCTAATTAAAATTTTTTATGACGAAATATTAATTTGCAATATGTCTTAAAGCTTCCTAATAAATTAAATTGCAGATGTACTTAGGCAGTAGGAAACCACTTTAAAGCACTCAAAGGAAATCTAAAACCTCTTAGAGAAAACTGCTGCCTCGTACAATGATTGATGTGCAGCGTATAACCCAACATTTAATATTAAGGCATCGTAGAGGCGAAAAAGAACGGTGTTTTTTATTATCTTTCCAGGCCTTATGAAAATGAAAGAAACATTAAACGAATTTTATTCAAAAGTTTTTCTGATTATTTTTCTATCTAGCACTTTTTTTATTTTAAGTCAGTGTCTAACCCGGAAAAGTTTGAAATATATTTTCTCTACGTTCGTATCAAAAATGACTCCTTCACGCAAAAATAAATTTCATCCAAGACAGCGTGGACTAAAGAACGTAGGGCTTGGTTTAGATCACAATTATAAGAGGACAATATATTTACTGACACCCAACAGGTATTAACCTTTACCGCTAGTACGGCCTTAGATATTGTCAACAAAATGGTGGGCTCCACATTTTAATTATAATTTTCACACTTCTAGACCACTGTGCGTTGAGGTCGCGGACCACTGTGCCATCCAATGTCAAGTTCAATTAAATAAGAATCAGCACTTTCGGTAAATAAATACCCGAACATTGGATGGACACAGCACCTTCGTCTCAACGACTGGTCAACCACCCTGCGACAGGAGTGCCCAAAGTGTCAATATAGATTCGAGGCCCCTCTCCTGCTCGATTTAAAAGCATCCCCCAAGAGTCCCCCTAGTCAACTACCCTGCGACAGGAGTGCCCAAAGTGTCAACTTAGACTCGAGGCCCCTCTCCTGCTCGAACTATAAGTACTCCCCGAGAGCCCCCCTCGACAGTGCCGAACTGGTCTGCACCCCCCGGAGACATGCTGGGTTTTCTCCGAGCCTCCTGGTAAATTTTGTAAAGAAGAATTAATAAAAACCTGTATTGTTTTTTAGGCGAGTGGTTTTCATTCACCTCCGTTAGGGAAACAACCCCCAGTTGTGACAATATATAGCTCACTTTGATAATAATAATTTTTGCTCGCAAATAGGGGCTTCTTTCCCTAACGGGCGGGAATGAAACACTGGCTAAGAAAACATAGACTCTTATATTTATACTTATTGTTGGGGAAAGATTCAATAATCTGATTGCATAAACAAGGGACGTATCAATTCAAATGGATAAAGCGCGACATCTGGGCGTACATGAGAAAACGACGGGTGTACTGGTGTGCAACTACCGCAAGCGTTCTTAAGCATTTTAGCAGCGTGTTCTTCCGGTATTTTAAAGACTCGGAGACCGGAGTACAGGCAGGGTTCCACGGCAAGCGTCTTGCACCACGCCTTGAAGAGAACACACGGGTTCTCTCACGGCATTTTGTACAGTTTTCAGTGAATTTTATGGCACAGGGGCCATAAAATAAGTTCAAAGTTTGCGCTTTTGTTACCCGAAGGTGGATTAATGTGTTTTATTCATCTCAACTCACAAGTTCTGTAAATACTTAGTGATTTGAAGTGTAATTGCTAAAAGGCAAAGTTTCAAGTTCGTATAAGCGATAAATCCTCTACGATTACAATTATACTATTGTATCCTGATAATATTAGTTGCTTAGTGATGTAATATTCTTAATGTGAAATGAGTATCTATAATATATAATGCAGTAAGTAGTTAACAGACTAAATTGTAACCAGCATTGATGATACGATGCTCAACGAATGTGAAATGAATGCTTGAGATAGTAGAAGTAAATAGATAGATATATTTTTGTGTGAGAAAAGCCTTTTATTTCGACTGACATATTTAGAACGTAAGCAATTCACTTATGGAAATACAGTAAACAATTTATGTTGTTTGAAGTCAGCATATTAAGGCGGCTTCAACACTTATAATTCGTTCACCATGTGAAGGAAACCCAGCATGTCTCGTTGGGGGCTGTTAGACCGACAGGCATTGTTAGCCTGAGAGGCTTTAGGGGAACGTGGCCTAACGGGCTTTACTTGAACTCCTTCTCCGGAGAATCAGTGGTTGGATAAGGACCCAGGCGAGAGGTTTGAGTCTATAAGACGTAGAAGCACTCCTGATGGTAAGGGAGGTGACCAGTTGGAAAGATGGAGGTGCCTTACCCACCGTGCACTCTGGATTTTATACACGAAAAGTGCTAATCGATCGTTTGAATGATCTTGACCGTGAGAGCGCAGTTGGTTTAAAGTGTGAAAATCGTAGGTCGAGTTTATATGAGACGCCATCTTGTTGACAATGTTTTGTAAATCCTCCTTAAAGTCCCAGGAAAATTGCTATAACTTTTGAATCCCCGCATATCTGCTTTTCATATAGCGGATCTTCACTTCGTTTGGGGCCAGACCCTCGTTCCCTAGGGAGCATAAAGAAGGTGAATTCCTACGAAATTTGGGCGTGGTCCACAGTCTGCGCCCCTCCATCATTTCGCCCCCCGCACCCCAAAATGCTGGCTACGCCACTGGGTTGTAGTGTAATTTATCTAGAAGGATGCGCATATTTTTATAGGTTTCTTTCATTGTTACTAAATAGGCATACATCGTTTTAAATTCCGGAAAATGCTCGATATCAGTACACGCACATAATGAATTTTACATATTGTAAAATGCAGAAAACGTAGCACTTCATTTCTTAAAAGTCGCAATTTTTGTTTCCTTTGCTAGTAAGTTCCACTCCTTAAGACTTTTTTAACTCACTTTCAACAATTAAATGTAGCTCGCCGGAACTGGAACCTGGAGTAAAAGTGGGGTCGGTACACTGTTCCTCGGAACTGCCCGATAATGCAGTATTATCTCCATTATCTCCCAAAACAATATCTTGCCAATTTAAAGGCGCAGTCGGCACTAACAACTCTACATTTTGAGAAACAGGTCTAATGGCAGAAGGCAAATTCGGATATTCGATCTTGGGCTCTTCTTTTTTGGAAAAACTTCAGTCTTTGTCATGCAAAAATAGCAAATGATTGGTGGGTTCTTGCTATACCATTGGAACTGCAAAAGGCATACTTTTCCCCTTCCCTTTCATCCACTGCACCAATGAGAAGCTACAGCTGATACAGCGTAAATGGGAAGCCCACTGCTTGTCTTGATCTCTGATTCAATAACCAAAATACATAAAATTCTAGGTGTATCAGTATTTGTGACAACTCTTTTATATCTAGGTAATACTGTATCCACTTCAGCGCATATTCTTCTATGACTCTACCTTTCTAATTTATAGAATAAGTCATAAGTTTAAGAACATGATCTGGATCCAAAAACAGTCCCATAGGCAGGTTAGTTAGTATTGCTGTAGCAACTGAAGAACTGAAGAGCACTTGGAAATTTACCAATATATATTTTTTTAATGCATGTTAAGTATGTTTTTAACTTTCTTAGTGTGTACAAGCTATTTAAAATACTTTTAAACATAAATAATTAACATTAACTCAACAAAATACCAAACAATCCCTTTAAAACCTTTTTATTATTAATTTTAATACAAACACTTAATACTGGAACTTTCCGCGCTGAATAATAAAATATTTAAAGTACCCGTTGATTAAGCGCTCCCCAAAGCGATAATTTATTTCAATATTATTCCCTTTGTGGAACGCTTAAAATTTTAATAATACATAATTTTTAATTTATTGGCTTGATTTTTAGCAATAGACTTTTTTTACGTTAAATCGGAAATGATCTTTTAAAACGGCAAGAACATCGGTAATTCATTAGAAGACAATATTCAGGAAGGTCTTTTGATCGTCATTATTCATCATCATTTAGAATACTCTAAACATCGAAAATTGGGCAATTTTTTGCTGTATGCATTTTGCGATTGCTGAAGTTTTTTACAGAGTATTTATTTAAACTGCTTTCTATTGAATAATATGGGGCATTCCACACAAGATTTGCAACTCAAAATTTCTTTCCTACGAACAATTTTTTTACGGTTCAGCGGTCAAAAATATTTGACACGTATTTTTTTATTTTAATGTGATGCACAGATTTTTCGAAAAAATTTTTTTTCAAATTTCACGCTTGTAAAAAAGCACGTTTTTCCGATCGCTTATACAGCAATACCGAATAAAGATATAAAAATTTATGACATACATAAAATGTTCGCTTTTTTCTCAGCTTTCGAATGGAGTATAATAAAACTCAATTTTGTAATTTGTTAAATGACAAAAATTGAAAATTTATAAACAAATGCAATTTTTCCAAATTTGGACCCTATTATGATTTTTCAAATCAACAGCGATCTTTGAATTTTGAATACATTTCTGACGACATTTGAATCTTTCCTCATTACCAGAACATAGCAAATAATAAACTATTAGTGTTAGCGCCGACAAGTTTAGACAAGTCAAGCCGAGTTCGAGGGAGTCGTGCTGCGGCGTTATTCGCGCATGCAAGCCATGCTTCAAATATTTATTGTTTCGTAAGTACTCAACTCTCCATTCTAAAATTTTAACAGTATTTTAAAAAAGGTTTCAGTTGATTTTTTCAATAAAGAAAAAAGGAAAAAAAAATCATGTCCAAATTTGAAAAAATTGCATTTGTTTATAAGTTTTCAATTTTTGTCATTTAACAAATTAATAAATTGAGTTTTATTATACTCCATGAAAGCTGAGAAAAAGGCGAACATTTTATGTATGTGATACATTTTTATATCTTTATTTAATATTGCTCTATAAGCGATCGAAAAAACGTTCTTTTTTACTAAGGTTATATTTAAAAAAAAAATTTTTTGAGAAATCTGTTCATCACATTAAAATAAAAAAAAATGCGTGCCAAATATTTTGACCTCTGAACCGCAAAAGCAAATTGTTCGTGGGAAAAAAATTTTGAGTTGCAAGTTTTTTGTGGAATGCCCCATATACAAGGTGAGTCGGGAGGAATGGGCCTAACTCTAAGAGTGTAATCTATGCAACAAAATAATAAGAAAAAACTCAAATGTTGTTATCCAATATTATTTGTTTTCAAGTTATAAGGCGAAAACAAAATATTGCATTAATTTGGCTTTCCTGTAATAAATGTTATTATTAATTGCTTTTGATAGTTGTGCTGTCACTATCCTATTACTAATGTCAGTATAAAATGTTACATTGATTCACCGTTAAATTTCGGATTTGTATAATTTAAATTTTATAAAATGCCACACATTTATTCACATCTCGAATACGCCAATATGGTTTTTATTTATGGTTTGTGTAATGGGAATGCTACAGCGGCTGCTGAAGAATATCGTGAACGATTTCCACATGAAAGAACTCCGAACAGAAAGGCTTTTATCAGAGTTTTCAACAAACTCTGCGAGACCGGAACGCTTCCAAGTGCTAATGTAACATCCGAACGAGCCATTCAACAGGATTTAAAAAAAATAGAAAATGTTCTAGCTTTAGTAGAAGAAGATGCGACGACAAGCTCACGAAGAATTGGAATTCAGTTGGGGATTCCCCAAAAAAGAGTGATCAATACGCTTCACGAGCAAGGCTTTTACCCGTACCATGTACAGCGTGTACAGAATCTTCAACCTGGAGACTACGCGAAGCGTATGCAATTTTGTGAGTGGATAATTAATAATCGTCCTCTTTTACCGCACATACTTTTTACTGACGAAGCAATATAGTATGGTCGGACGAAAATCCTCACGCAATAGTCGAAAGTAATTTTCAACACAGGTTTTCAATAAATGTGTGGTGCGGCACGATCGATAATAATTTAATTGGCCCTTTTCTTTTGGAAAATCGCCTTACAGGGGATCACTACTTAAGTTATTTACAAAATGAATTGCAAGGACTAGTGGAGGAGATTCCTTTAAACATCAGAATTGAAATGTATTATCAACACGACGGAGCGCCTGCCCATTTCGATCGTCGGGTCAAGCAATATTTAGACCAAAGGTTTCCAGGGGTTTGGATTCGTCGCGGTGGTCCTATTAGTTGGCCTCCTAGATCGCAAGACCTCACGCCGTTTGACTACAATTTCTGGGGTTGGTTAAAAACTGAGGTTTACAAAGTAAAAGTAGATACTAGGGATGCATTAATTAGACGCATTAGCAATGCCGTACTCAATATTAAAGAAAGGCACGAATCAATTAGAAGATCCACGCGCGCCCTTCGTAAGCTAAGCAGGAAATGTTTGGAAGTCAATGACGGTATTTTTGAAAATTTACTAAACCAATGATTTATTTAAAACAATGTTAATGTTGGATATTTTGGTTTAACAATATTATTATTTTTTTAACGCTGTCACTTGAAAACAAATGAATATTGGAAAACAACATTTGAGCTTTTTCTTATTATTTTGATGCATAGATTACACCCTTAGAGTTAGGCCCATTCCTCCCGACTCACCCTGTATAACAATTTGACACCTCACTGGCTTTGGTTGTTGCTTGGCAATATAAAAGAAAAACAAGTGTAAAAAAGATACGAACGCAAAAAGAAAGATTAAATCGTTCATTTGTTCCTGAAAATTGCGTTGTATTCGTTGTCGAATTGTCGAAACCGTCAATTCCCTAACGAACCTTTTTCCAATTCAGTTGTTCTATTTCATTCATCATAATTTTTATAGTTCGTTCAACAAAATACAGTCCACACCTATTACTTCAATCATCTATTTGTTTATGTACGATAAAGTACAGTGTTAACAATCTAGTTGGTCCCAATCTTATGAGCCTGTAACTTTTTTGTTTTTTGAGTTAGCGCGTTCATTTAAGCAGGATGTAAAATTATTAGCTAAGTTTTTATGCGTTTTGTCAAAAATGACAGTAGGTATCACATGTCACATTCAAAACCAAAAATTTAATTTTTTTAAATATGTTGCGGCTACTGTGCTGCTGGCTACTTGTATTATTTCTAGCATTTATGCCTACTTTTTAATAAAGTTACTTTGTGTTTTGTAGAGTAATACCAATATTTATTTATATTATATTATTACAACTTCTTTACAACCATTGACTATTTGAATGACTTCATGACTTCTATTCTTTTTTTTTGTTACTCCTATATTTGATAACTCAAATATAAATATTTTGTTTAAAACAATTATGGACAATATAAAAAACTGTATAAACAAAGTGAAAATTGAAATGAAAATCACCCATAGAAATCATATGACCCCATGGTTTAATAAACATATTTTGAAAGCGAGAAAAAATAGTGTTACATAAATAGTATTAAAGAAATAGTTGCAGAAATAGAAAATGGAAATAAAAATATTTCTAAAAAAATCAGTAAATCAAATAATGTAATAGAACATTTTCATGAACTATCTATAAAAGAATTAAAAATACAAATTTGGAATATAAAATCAAATAATAATTATGGTGAAATTTTAACAAAAAAAATAATAAAAGAGACATTCGGCAGCATTGGAAATATATTATTTAAATTAATTAATACAAGTTTGAAATACAGGAAATATGGAGAAATACCTGATGATTTAAAATGTTCATGTATAACACCAGTAAAATAAATAAAATAAAAAAAAATGTACTGAAATGAGGCTGATAAATTTATTAGGTATGGGACATTGAAAAACTTTTAGAGAAGACAGTTTATGAACAAATATTAAATTTTATTAAAGAAAACAACATTTTAGTAAATTAATATTCAAGCAGGTTTTAGAAAAATATATTCAAAAGAAACAGCAGCACAATATATTATTGAAAACTGGAAGAGAAGTGTTGATTGATGTGAGATTGTGATTTTAAACGTGCTTTTGAGACTATTGATAATAAATTATTAAATAAATTATATCAGTAAGGTTTAAGGGGTACTGTATATAAATGGTTTAAAAATTATTTAAATTTTCGACAACAAATAACTAAAATAAATTAAACATTTTCAAAAGGGGAATTTAATAATATTGGTGTACCACAAGGAAGTATTTTAGGTCCTTTATTATTTATTTTATTTATAAATGATATGCCAAATATTTTGTCAAATACTAATATTGAAATGTTTGCTGATAAAGTTGCATAGATAGTCTAAATTCTGAATTAAAATTGGTATCAAACTGGCTAAAAGTAAATAAATTAAAATTAAATATTTCTAAGACGTAGTTTATGGCAATAGGAAATAATATAAATTATGAAAATATAAATATTTTTATAGATGACCAAAAATTAGAAATAGTTCAGTCTTTTAAATATTTAGGAATAATAATGGATTCTAAATTAAAATTTGATGCTCATTTTGAAAACACTATATCTAAAATTGGGAAAAAAATTAATTATTTCAAAAGAGTAAGTAAACATTTAAGTTTATTTTCAAGAAAAACAATATATAATACAATAATTTTACCTCATTATTTGTATTGCTCTACAATTTTATATACTGCAAATGAAGGAATTTTTAGTTGACTTCAAATTTTACAAAATAAGGCAATGAGAATAATATTAAATGTTGATAAATACACAAGGATAAATTATATGTTAAATAAACTTAAATGGTTGAATATAAGAAATTTAATATTTTTCCTAGTTTGTATTTTTATTTATAAAATTCAAAATAATTTATTACCATGTCATTTAAAAGACTTTATATTGCAAAACTTGGAAAATTATAACTATCAAACCAGAGACAATCAAAATTTTTGTTTAGGGAAAGTGACAAAAAATTTGACATATAAATCAATCTTTTTTAAAGGACTTCACAAATATAATAATTTAGATTATTTAATTAAGATACAAAATTCCTTAAGTAAATTTAAAAAATCTTTAACCCACCCAAGGTCAGATGGATCAACGAGGACATCTGCACAGTTGGTGTTCCCCGTCCAGATGTCTATGTTGCTCCTCAAACTGTACAAAAAATAGCAGCTATTTGTAATTTTTGCGCATTTCACAATCTATTTCAAAATAATCTTGTTCAAAATGTTAATAATTTTATTTTAGATTTGATCTTTTCACGTAATTTAAGCCCAGTCGAACAGTGTGATCCTCTGGTCACTGTTGATAACCATCATCCTCCCTTATGCTTCAAATTGGATATTCCAAACCCTGGTTTCAGAGTTGTCAGTCCGAGAGCTGACAACTTCTACTATGATTTTAAGTCTGCCGATTTTAGATTGATAAATGACTACTTGGCTACTTTCTGCTGGGACAGTATCTTGGTGAACACGGATGTTGATAATATGATTAATATTTTCTATGATATACTTTATAAATGCTTTGATCTTTTTGTTCCAATTAAGAGGATGCCTAGCGGAAAGTTCCCTAGATGGTTTGGCAATGAGTTAATAAATCTAACAATTGAAAAAAAAACTGCTCACAAGAATTACAAAATTAGTAAGTCCGCTCACGATTATGAGGTCTTTTCAAACCTAAGATCTCAGTGCAACGTTCTCCCTCGAGAACACTATGAAAAATTTGTACAAGGTACTGAAAATCTTCTCTGTAGCAACACTAAATTATTCTGGACTTTTGTCAACTCGAGACGTACAACATCTCAGATACCCAATTGTGCTGACACTAGATAATGAAACAGTAAACATGGGACCTAACGCTGCAAATCTATTTGCAGACTATTTCTCATCTGTTTAATTTTTTGACAGCCCCGGGTATGGTAGGGACTAGGGAATTATCATGGAATTATAATAATATAAACAACTGGTCAATATCCATATCTGAAATCTATACAGAACTTAGTGAGCTGAGTCCACACAAAGGACCTGGCCCTGATAATATTCATCCCATCTTTCTTAAAAACTGCTCTTTTATACTTGCAAGGCCTTTACATATCATATTCAATAAATCCCTAGAGAGCGGATTTTTCCCTACATTCTGGAAATCAAGTTTTGTCATTCCCATTCATAAATCGGGGGATAAATCTAACATAAAAACGACCGACCAATTTCTATCATTAATACAATCCCTAGAGTTTTTGAAAATCTTGATACTAAATATCTAACTTCGCTATTGACTATCGAGGTCATCACCCAGCAATTTGTATTCTGTGTGGGCAAAAATACCGAATTAAATTTGTTGTCTTACACTCACTCTATAACACAGGCATTAGAGTGTGGGGCGGAGGTCCACTCAATCTACACCGACTTTTCCAAGGCCTTCGATAAGGTCCCGCACAATATATTAGTTGGAAAGCTAGAACCTATGGGGATATCTGGATCTATGCTTTGCTGGATAACTAGGTATCTTGCTGATCGGATCCAGATAGTTAAAATTAATAATTTTCTATCGCGAGAGATACTAGTATTATCGGGAGTCCCCCAGGGATCCCACATAGGTCCTCTTCTTTTTAACCTCTTCGTCAATGACGTTACACCTTGTTTCCGATATTCTAAGTTCCTTCTGTTCGCGGATGACCTAAAAATGTTCAAAGTTATCTCAACTCCCAAGGACTGCATTGCTTTGCAGGATGACCTCGACCGATTTGTAGCATGGCCTCATGACAATGGTATGCATATTAACACCTCAAATTGCAATCTCCTGGTATTCCCTCGTCGGCAATTAAAAACTATTTACGATTACAATGTAGACGGCACAATTTTAACTTCTGTTGACAACATGAGAGATCTGGGTTATAATTCTCGACTCAAAATTATTATTTGTTACTCATACATCTACACTAGTGAGCAAGTCGTTGAGAATGCTGGGATTCGTAAGCAGAACTACGGGAGACTTCATGACTATTCGTTCCTTTAAAATCCTTTTTTGCAGCCTTGTCAGAAGTGGTTTGGAGTATGCAGCCTCTGTGTGGAATCCTCAATATGCCTGTCATGTTAACAGAATTGAGCGCTTGCAGAGGAAGTTTATGCACCATATCCACTTTTTTCAGAGACACTGAATATAACTACGAGAGAATGTGTCAGAGACAGGCTATGTCACCACTTCATGATAGAAGAAGTCTCCGTGATCTTCTCCTTTTCTTTAAAATCATTAACTTTATTGTCGACTGTCCATACCTTACCTCTAGTGTTACCTTACATGTGCCCCCTGTCAACACAAGAGACGTTCAAACTTTCTACCAACCATAGCACCGCACCAGCTATGGTTGTAATTCCTTTCTTCCCAGGTTAGTGTCTCTCGCTAACCAGAATCAGCTACAACGCTTAAACTTCTTTTGTCCCCTTCAGAATTTTATTAAACAGCTATATGAACGCTGTTGGACTGCGAATGGGTGGACGTTGATGTCAAGTCTTTTCTTTTTCATACTGTAGTTTAGTGGTAGTACTTGTGAAGTTGTTATTATAGAACCTATTCACACATTAACGAACCATGCATGCTAGCTGTAGTTATCGTTTTATTTCTAGTCTTAGTCTAGATATAGTCTTTACTATTTAATTTTGTATGTTATTTGTAAAAAATGGCACTGGCCGTCAATAAATAAATAAATAAATAAATAAATCCTTAAAAATATCATTATTTAAAAAACAAAATATCTGATAAAATTTATTTAAAAATATTTTTTGGTGCATAAAATTGTAATTTTAAATAACTTTATTTGCCCCTCTAGGGTAGAAAACAAGGGTTATAAAAATACATAAAATGACGATGAATTAAATTAAATTTCTTAATGCATGTGTTGTACTAGTTTCGACTTTAGAGAAAGTCATCCTCAGCAACTAACCATTTAAGAGATTTTTATATGAAAATAAGTTAAAACAGTTGGGGGAGCAGAGAGGTGATTCAATAATACAATACAATATATTTAAATGTTTTAATTATTGTTAAACAAACTAGAATTTATAATATTGTAGCAGTATTGCTAAAATAAATCTTGTTACTACTACTACTACTACTACACTGTATATTAAAAAAGCATTAGATGGTCCCTCCTCTTTCCATTTCAAAAACATAACAAACACATTAAATCCATCAAACTTTGACAAAAATAAGTCAAAATAATATTGCTAAAAAGCATCAAGATAGCTATGCAACAAGACACACTGTCCTATGATTGTTCCATAATTGCACTGAATAAAAAACTCTATCAAACTCAAACAATATCCTCGAATCAGATTTCTAGTTTGGCAAAGTCAAAAGTAGTATCCTGGTTACAACGATAATTAAAAGTTTTAATAAACAATAATCAATGGAGAATAGTTCAGGTTAGTTGTGTAGTTTTAAATGTTCTAATTTTGTTTACTCAAAAATTCTCAACTATGCTCTGTTGCTTAATGCGAGAGAGTAATAAAATGTAAATTTGCAATGATAGTTTCTAAAAATTCCGTATTTCAGATATTTAAGACCTACATACCCCGAGTGGGTATACAAAAGAAAGACAAGTTTGGTGAATGAAAGTAATGTGACAGCGACGTTACCACAGGTAGTTAATTAGAATAATAAGTATACTAATAATTATATTTGATTATAATTATAGAGGCAGGCAGATAATTGAGATATTAATTATTCTCCTACCCGATCTGGGGACCCCTGACAATAATCATAGGTACAATAATAATAATAATTGGACCACACCTACGGAATACGGCGAAGACCACTAGGTTTTATAGTTCAATAATGATTTATTATACTATCGTATTAAGCAACAGACTATAAGAAATCAGCAGAGTAAATGTATTAATTTTCTGCTTACTTACGTAGTTGTTGACGGAGAATCGAATTATTGAAGAAAATAAACACCATTCTATTTGACGTTTTAAATTTGTCACCAGCGAGATAAAATCTGGAGGGGGGCAAAAGTCACAAACAATTTAAAATTTGTCCACCAACCTCCTTATTAGCGTCCTAAAATTTGAATAAAATTTTTTCAATCGGTTTTCGGATTTTGAATTTGTAACACTTTAAAACACTATATATACTATTGTTATAATTAGTAACGTTAATGCTTTGATTATGTTAAAGGCAGCGATGTCCATTTTTTCGGCATTTATAAGATAAGTAATATTACGTTTTAATTAGCTGAACATAGAACACAAAATATGACACTTTGAAAAGGGATTTAACAAACCGAAATTCCAAATATATTACGAAACTCAAGGTGAAAAGTTTCTGAATTATATGTGTTAATTAAATTTAACAAAATATCTCGTTAAGCGAAGCTGCGTAAGTTACGAAGTTCGTTTTAATTGGCTGCTTGGAATTTATATTCTAAAGACTATTATTAAATTATAAGAAGTGTGTAAAGGTTGTTTCAAAGGCGATATACTTTAACTGCATTTAATTGATGATTTAAATCAAATTGGTCATCATCAAAACTGTGAAATTTTCGTGCGCTCTGTGTTAAAGCACAGCAACAGAGATAATTATAAACAAAAAATACTGCTCTATATTTTGTATCAATTTGTGCAATCCCTTCCCCCGCCTTCCTTCCTTTGTGCTTTGCATATGAAGCCTGTCCAGAGATATAAGAAAGTTACACTTTGCCTTTGAATGTGATTATCCAAGGGTGGCCATAAACAAACAATGAATGAATGAATAAATGCAGGTAAATTATGGTCCGTACTTAAAAGTGTCTTAAAGTAAACTGCAAATCTGGGAAACGTAATTTCATTATTACAGTAATAGTTTGGTGATTTTAAACCGATTTTCACCTGATTCAAAATGAGAGGGTTAATCCCATAAAACAAATTTTAGTTAGTTTTAAGCTTAGTAATTATTCTTACTTCGTGTGTAATACAGCGTTTGTTTAATCGTGTGTGAGTCATGAAAAATATGAGCGAGCCCAATGTATCTCAGGAGATAACCCTGTCGAAAAGCAGAAACACTTTTCTGTGGAAACTAAGGAAGTTATAAACAATATTTATTTAACTCTCATTGAACGTGCGGTCAGCAAGCAAGAACCGATATTTTCTCGAAGGTAGATGGAAGTGATCAAGACATAATACGGCGTAAAATTTACAAGTTATACGAGGAACAAAGCGTGCCTACATTAGATAATTTAATTAAGAGGCTTGAAAAAGATGAAGCCGGCGTTAAATGTGGCAGAACAACGTTATGGAAGTGTATCCAACACATGGGTTTTAGATTTAAAAAAATTAACAAAAGACAAGTTTTAATAGAATCCAGTAGAACTCGAGAATGGCAATCCGAATATCTACAAAAATTAGGACTTATAAAGATCAGCAAAGGCCGATTATTTACTTGGATGAAACCTGGTTCGACACAGGGTTGGGTTGACTTAAGCGGCAAGTGTAAAACAAGCGCGCCATCAAAAAGAGGTAAACGAATTACGATTTTGTATGCTGGATCTAAAGACGGATGGATTCCAACTGGACTTTCTCTGTCCACAAAAAAAAAATTAAAGATTCTTCTCTGGATTACCATGAGGGCACCACTGCTGATTTATTTGAAGATTGGTTTAAAATCAAGCTAATTCGAAATATACCTCCGAATATCGTAATTGTAATAGACAATGCAAGCTACCATAGTAGGCAGTTGACCAAGGCTCCCTCCTCAAATGACACAAAAGCAACAATCCAAAACTACATGTATGATAATGACATTTATTTTCAGGAAGATTACACCAAAAGGCAATTAATTGAGGTTTTACAAAGTTTAAAACTACAAAGGAATACTTCTGTGATAATTATGCAAAAAAACCTAGAGAATACAGTTTTAAGGCGTCCACCATACCATTGTATATTTAATCCCATCGAACATGTTTGGCACCAACTGAGATCTGCCATTCGTCGCAACAATATTTGCCGTACTATTAACTCCAGTGTACTTGAGCTTATAGAAACTGAAGTTTCTAACATCCCTTCACAAAGTTGGGCAAATTCTGTTACACATGTTGAAAAAGTGGAAAAATCCTATATCCATATAACAATATAGCGCAAATAGTAATTGGAACAGATGATGATAGCGATAGTAATATTGATATATTAAGTAAATAATTATTATAAGTACCGAATAATTTGTATATTTTAGTAATCCTAAATATATATTTTAATAATAAAATAACTTGTAATTTCACATTTAAACATAAATAAAATATTATTTAATGTCTTACTTATTTTTATTATAAACCATGATAAAATTCTAAGCAAATTACGAACCTGTTCGGCCATATTTCAATTTTAAATCTGGCCCGGGCCTTTCCTAATAGTTAGTCACTTTCTTATATCTCTGAACAGACTTTACCTAATTTGGTCAGATATAAGTTTACTTCAAGTTGATCAAGAGGGTGTATCGATAGTATCTGAACTTTTACGTGTACAGGGTCATTCCGTATACTTAGACAGCGTCTGCTACATTTTCTATAAAAGTTATAAAAGAACTTTAAATACAAAAGTTGTAAGGTTTACCATAAATCTCCAGAAAACACAACAAATGCATATCGCAAAGTTAGAAAAAAAAACACAAACTTGGTAAACCTTTAATGGAACAAATTTTGTTAACTTCTTCCTAACGACTCTTAGGCAAGGTCAGTAGGAAACTTTAGGTAATCTACTTAAGTAGAAAACTGGTTTTCGACATGCAAAAAATGCATCAAACAGCCTTATTTAAAATATAGAAGGAAAATATAAGTGTTATTTTTTAGACACTCGATTAAAACTTAATTATATACTACATATTATCATAATAAAACCGCAAATTGACTATTTCCAACATCAAGAAATAATAATCAATACAACTGGAACCACCCAAATAACAGTAAACAGAGAAAAATAAGATTCAACTCAGTGTACCAGCAGCAAGGCGGCAACTAGCACCTCATAGACCTGCAGGATTGCAAGAGCATCTTCAACGAACAAAAACCGATGGTACTAGGAGGTAAAAATCGTCAATGGAGAACCCATCAAACGAAAATGGAAATGCCCTAATTTGACTTCAAAATCAATTCCTATTCGATGTAATCACTCCCGATAAGCCCACCTTCCACAGGCCAGGAGCCTCACCCGACTCTTGGAAATCTTTTCACAAATAACCTAAACTTAAATTGCAAAATAGAAGTGCACCATGCATTGACATCACACCACCTCCCAGTCGTTCCCAGGAGACCAAAATCAAAGAACCACAGAAAAGCAACTTATAAGAATAATGAGCAATTGAAACTTCAGAGCAAACAGATCAGGCTGTCGAAAAGCTCACCTCAAACATAAAACCAGCCCTCCAAGAATTAACAAAAACCATTGAAAAATACCTAGGCAAAATAGGCGCACTTCCACTAGACATCAAAAGTAAAATTAGACTCAAAAAGAGACTAATAAGAAGAGCTAGAGAAACCGGCGACCCAAACATAAATAGAGAGACAAATGAGAAAACACAAAATATAATAGAAATACTGATTCAATATTAACACTCAGGGATGGACGTAGAGAAGCTAAAACTACAAGACAGGGTACTCACTGGGCTCAAGAAAATTCAGCTCCCGGAAATGTATTACAATCAAAAAACAGGAGACACAAATAAAGAAAAAGCAAACACCTTCGCAGACCCCTAGAGAAACAATTCACACTAAATAAATTTTTAAACGAAAATCCAGACAAATTCAAGACACCAGTGGAGATAAAAGAAATTATCCAGTCAAGACCTAACAAAAAAGCACTAGGACACGACGACATATCAAACAGACCCCAAAAAAATGACTACCTCAAAAACAAATCACAGAATTGTCGAACATCATCAACTCATTCCATAAAACAAATTGCTTTCCCAGGAAATGTAAAAAAGCAACAATAATCAGAATAATACCCAAGTTGGGAACCAGCCAAACCGAAGCAGAAAACTGCCGGCCATGAGGAAAATAGCGGAAATCTCAATATTGGACAGGCTTAAACAAAAAGCAGAAGAATTGAGTAAAATCCCACACGAGCAATTTAGATTCGAACCTGTACATTCTACAGCACATCTCACAACAGTGATGTCAGAACAGATCGTTATATAGTTCAACAGAAAGGCCCACTTAGGAGCGATCCTACTGGATGTGGCGAAGGCTTTTGATAGAGTATGACACCAAGGTCTCAAACTAAAAATGATCACGTTAAGATACCCACCAACAGTCATCCCATTTCTAAAAGACCGGACATTCCAGACAAGAACAAAGGACATAAAGTCAGGAAGATCGCAGTAGGAGTTCCTTAAGGATCCCCCAAAATCGCCATATCTCTTCAACTTGTACACAATCGACATGCCAACGCACGAAAACAAAAAATTAGCATTATACGCAGACGACCCTGCCATAACCGAAGCAGATAGGGACCCAGACAAAGTAGCAAGATACCTGCAAAGCAATATACTGAATACTCGAAACATGGTTCAAAAAATGGAAAATAAAGTTAGACCCGGGAAAACCCAGGTGATCATGCTGACACAAACAAGAAAACTATTTACGCGGAAGATTAAAATAGAAAACACACAAATTAAAAGGAGACAGATAGCAAAACTCCTAGGACTCACATATGGCAAGCGCCTTACCTGGAAGGATCACCCTCACAGAACAGCAGCAAGGGCAAGAGAAGCACTTGGAAAACTGAGCCCCCTAATCTTATCAAGAGAGATGACCAGGAAAACAAAATTGATGCTACTAAAACAAATCATAAGCCCAATCATCATGGGTAATCAAAACAAAAAATGTAAAAAAAGTGGTCGAAAAGCCTTTCTATATATCTAAAACAAAAATATAGGTAGACGCCCAACTTTGCTCCTAGGTGAATTATTGGCAATTTTAGGCGAGTAGGAGGATTTAGTGGTAGGTTGGTGAAGGGGGGAGCTGTGGAGCGAGGATACAGTGGTAGGTCTGGAGGGAGGATTATTGGTAGGTGTGAGTAGGGGTATAGGGGTATGGAGGGTGGATTACTGGTAGGTTAGGTAGGAGGATAGTGGATTGGCAATCTATACTGTATAGCGATTTGATATTTCCTATTCTTATAGGAATTCAATATTTCCTATACCTGTTTCTCATCTACTATACGACCCATTCCTATTTTTATAGATGTAGGAGAAAATCCTAAATATAATATATGTTTCTATGTGTTTAATATTTAAAATAATTTGTTTTATGTTGTTATTCTCTCTAGAAAATGCCTGAAAGTGGATCTTAACGAATTCCGCAACCCACACAACATCTTCGTTTACAGAGATATTTTATTAATGTTAATTAAAACGTTCAACGTTTAAACTTTAGGCTAAATTTTACGAAATATTTAAAGTTACAGTTTGTTAAACATTATCCCAGGGGAAGCAAATGTTTCATTAATCTTCTCTTCGTGGACTACTTGAAAATTTAATAATACAGTTCTGAATATATCAGCCCTTTCGAATAACAAACCATTATATTGTCTGAAATTTGATAATTTTGGAAATAATCCTTGATGACTTTATTGTCGTCTTATTAATTACAAACCAAACTCTGCCGAAATCTTTTTATGTCTTTATTTGTTTTTTTGTAAAAATATTTTTTTTCGCATATTTTGAATGATAGACAAAAAGAAATAATATAAATGTGTGTCATAGATATTTCGAAGAAACTAACCGCCTACCAGAAAGTAGCACAATTATAAGGTAATTTCCTTCTAGAAAATTTATAACCCTCAACAACAACCGGAAGGGATAATTAATAACTTTTGAAATACACAATTGGAACCTTGCAACCATTGTCTTTATAAAAAGAAAAGCATTAAAGAAAACTGTTTATTTAGAAATATACTTTGTAAATGTTTACCAAATGACGGCCCAATACCGAATCTCTGCTACTTATGTACCTTTATTAGGGAATATGGTCCAACTTATTTATTTCTTAAGAACTAAAGTCACGACAAAGATGAATAATAATATACAAGGTTGTTGAAACGTCTGCATAAAATTCATGCTACGTTTGTTATTCAACTTCCCTTCTCACAAAATACAATGACACTTATAAGACTAACATCATAAATGACTATTTTGTAAGACATTATTTTGTTCACAATCCAGTAGTCGTTATACACTATCGGCAAAGTAAAACTTTGCAGGCCAATTTTAATGCAATAGAATAGTATGGTTATAAAATGCCTAAGATTAAAAAGAGAACGACAGCGATTTCCCCTATTCCCCTTCCAATACGACGAGAACAAACGAGAGTATTCCTTTCGCGCGGCCTCGGAACTGCTGGATTTTGCGACGTTGTCACGTAGACTTTTCGAACCTAAGTTTTTAATATTTTATTGGGGAAGACAACATAAATAATTTCATTTTTACTGGTTGTTCGAAACTCTGCCCTTTGCTTTCGCGGGTGGCCGTACTATGCAAGACTTGTAAGGACTGGTGGGGCGGCTACGGCAAGGCTCATATTCACAGAGTCTTTTGCATAGAAAGGAGTAAATTAATATTTAAAAAAAAATTTATTCGCGTGAACAGAAAATTAATATAGTTTTATGGTATTCCAAAGCTGAAAGTGCCGAAGGTGTTGTTGGGCAATTTGCATTTGCGTACCCTGATCAACAGGTTCCTTCCCGCCAAACGATTATTAATATTTATAATCGTTTTAAAAAATCCGGGTGCATTAACCAATGTGGTAAATGCTATCACGAGGATCAACAAGCCCGTCCTATTCCTGAAGAAAGAGTCGAGAGGGACGAAAATGTATGCGCTTTTGTGGAAGCAAGTGAGCCATGTTCCAGCACCCATATTTCTCAAGAAATTGGCATTCCAGACCGCACAGTTAGACATGTTTTAAAAAAGCATGGGTATAAATCCTATAAAATGAAAACTACCCAAGAAATTTTTCCAGATGAAACGTTTGCTAAAATATCCACTTTTATTTATTAATTATGTGCTTAAAAATGAACAAATCTTAACAGTCTCTACTTTCCGACATTGAAGAAATTGCAAAAGCTGTAGTGGCAAATTTTCTGAGACTGATCTGATTGAGCTTTAGACCTCAATACTACCTCCCTGGACTTTTCTTTTGCATCCGTAGATAAAATAATACTCAGCACACACCCCGACACATAAATGCTTTTCTCTGGTAAAATTTAATCAATTTTTTTCATCGCACGAAAATTCTGACATCATTTTTATTGTTACAAAAATATGCCTTAGCGAAAAAGAATGATAATAGGGAAAAGTCAAATATATCCACCTATGTATCATCGTTCAGTTTTTAATATTATGAAACATGTCGACTTAGGAATATTCGTTATTTCTTGTGAAACATAAATCCCCAAGGACGCTGTACAGTCAAAAATGTATGTATGTCATATACAGTCAAAGCTTGGAATATAAAAGCAGGGGTGTATCGTACAATGGTGTATTGTGAAATACATTTAAATTTTGGTGAATAAAGAATTTAGGGTAATATAAAAAACAAACAAAAACGAAAAACGTTCTCAAAGCATGCCATTCGTGATGTATCACGCATATCATGAAAAGTACCGTAGTTACAAGGTAAAGGTGAACCTGAACTAACCATGACTAGAAAGAAAACCAAGTTTTTTCAAAACATGTTCAATAATATGCAAATTACGCACTAACCACAGGATTGTATTGCAGGTTCTGTGGGATACATTTACTTTCCGGCTTAAATGCCAACAAATTATAGCAATTTATCTCACCTCTTCTACTTTTTATGTAGTGTAAACTTTATGTCTCCCACTGCCTTCCTTTTCTATTTACACTTCCTATTTCTCTAAGCAAATAGAGTACAAATTATGTGGAGTTTGTAAGTTCATATATTAAGGCTTTTTAGGTAAAGCTCAATTATTTAATGGCTTGGTCATTTTCCAAGTTAGCAACTCATCTATAAAAAAGATACTTTTATCTTTAACTCGGTATGACTAATATAAAAGGTATACAAAATATCCTGCAATTTGTTTTGTTTTACTTTTATACATGCTCTAGATTTGATCTAAGCATCAACATGACCAACCTGGTTCCCAGCGAGAACGTCATCGTCTACAGGAAAGAGATGGAGATGGTAGACAGCTACATATTAGGCGCCTATCACGTTTTCTCTATGACTTCTCCTGGAAAACCCACAAATCAACTTCATCTTACTTACTATGGATTTTTCATTTTAACGTGTTTGACTTCCTGTATAATGTTTTATATCCAAAGCATCACAAGCTTAATTACTTTTTTTTTAATATAATTGCTGCAGCGGCTAACAACAATAAATCTACAACACACAAAGCGGTTTCACTTAGACAGTTATTTTAATAATTTTAATTAAAACACATAATTCCCAAACTTTTCACGTTGAATATAATGAAATATTTAAAGTAACAGTTGGGTAAGTGCTTCTCAAAGGGGAGAAATTGTTTCATTAGTCTTCCTTTGGCGGCTGCTTCGAAATTTATTAATATCTACTACTTATAGGCAGATACTTTAAACAATGATGTTATGTATAAATGTTAAGCTTTTCGGATCATATTAATTTAAATGTTATATGCAAATTGCCGCTATGGAAATTGCATTCTCGGCGTAAAATACATTTACAGTGCCGAATCGGGATTTGTGGGCGTTCATTAATAATTTTTCTGAATTGTTCTACTTATTTTATAGTGCTATCTTTGGGCTTCCCACCACCTTCCTTTCTATTCACACTTTAGTGAAGATTTAACGAAACTCTTAACTATAAAAAATGTATTAAAATGTTTGGCCATATACTTTTACGTATTTTATATTGATTATTCTTCGTCAGCATATAGGTGCATGAAATAAAGTACACTCACAATAAAAGAATCTAAAGCTGAACACCAGCTGCTGCTTAACTAGCTCATATTCCCTGTAACAGTAAAGTTGCTCGCAGGTCAGGGTGCGACGTGGAGATAACGTTATAAAAAGAAAGCGGAAAGACCCTACATCAATAATTCTAGACTTGAGAGAGGAGCATGGTATGAAATCTTTCTAGGGATTACTTAAAGTGTTATATATTTTTATTTTATAGGAACGAACATAACAATAGTGAAAGTAATTTAGATTAAGCAAATCAGTAATAAAACTGTAAATAAAAAAGTACTTTCTGTAATATATGCATCGCCTACAAAATTGCAGGTATTGGGATGAATTAAAAAGTACAATTTTAAGAGCAGGTAACAAAGTACAAGACAATTTAATGAAATGCCTCGATTATGCTTCAGAGTGTGTTAAACTAAGAATACGAACATAATATCAAGTTACAAAGGTATAATAAATTATAATAATATACTATAATAATATAGTTTCAAAAATGGGATCTCTCTCAATTGCAAAAAACTAACACAACAAACTAGAAGTATTAAGAATCCTTTTATCGCAGCTCTGTATGAGAGATAGCTGCTGTGCGAAACACTTAAAATATAATCAATGTCGCAGGGAAGACTTTTGTAACTTGAGCCATATCGTACTTCAGGTCAACCTATGTAATTCGTACAATAGTTACTCCAAACGCTGTGAATTCTCATAATAAACTGACAACATTGTACAAGAGCTGGAGACAAGGTAATGACTGATATTTCCCTTTAGACTGCATTTATTCCTAAGTTGTCTGTAGATATCGCTTAATACGTGGTAAAACTTTAAAACGAAAAAGCTTCTTCACAAAGATTTGGTGGCAGACGGTTGCATCCCGTACCTTAAGCCAACCACTTAACTTGGACCTTGGGCTTGGCGCTAACAGAAACACAAGAGAAAACAGAAATTGAAGAAGAACATCAGAAACGACTGGTGGAGGAAGGGTGCAGAAAGTAACTGGCAAAATAGGAGAAAGGAGCTCCACATCCTTATCAGAGGAAAAAATAAAGAATCCAGAGATTCTGATGACGATGCAGATTGGCCTCCTATTGTGGACACTGCCGAAGAAAACGTTCATTTTGCTACTGAAACTTTTGTTGACTAAGCCATAAAGTAAAATAAAAACACACTACTATGTAGCAGAGGTAAATATTATTGATAAAGAAAAGTTGACGATGTCACACGTAAGTTTTTGTATGAAGGAGAGAAACATTTCGGTTCATATTAGAAAATTACTGTATTATAAAGTTATCTAGACCTATCAGTATGATGGGTTCAGCTAGACAGGTTTTGCAGCTGGCTTTTGAAATAACTTTTGGTACTTACCATGTTGAATAAAAATCATTAATAGGTTTATTTTGTTAAAATTACCAATGTCAATATATTTATTTTTCGAATTTGCACGATAAAGTATTCTTTGCCATTTTTTATTGTATGGTCTAAGGTAAAACACTGCCCTACCGAAGGTACAAGATAGGTTTGTACCTTGGGCCGTTTGACACTTTTTTCTTTTGCCTTAGGAAATTCTATGAGTTTTATACTCTCAAGATTAATAGGAATTATTCTAATCTATGTGTTTATGCTTGCTTAGTTACATACATCTTTTGGCGTTTTTCTTCTAAAGGCTGGCTAGGGAACAAATTGGGGTACAATCTTGAATACACTATTATAATTAAAGAGTGGAGGGTAATCTCAAAGATTTATATGAGGCTAAGATTAGTTTAGGGTCATGAGCTTCATTTTATATATGTATGGATAACTCATATATTGTTAAACATTCCAGATCAGTTGGTTCTGGCTGTTATGGCAAAGACAAATATCCACGACGATGGTATGAGCCCATTGTCCTCAGCTAGCCAATGTACGAAATAAATTAATTGTAGTTTAATTTACAAATATTGAGTTTAGAGACTTACCAATATCCTTACAGGGTAGTCTTACATTGTCCTATAGCATTATCCATAAAATGCCTAGAGTAGAATCAATTTCTAGTCACTAAGAACACTATTACACAACAACAAAAATCACCCACCACCAATTCTATTAAAAAATGTGGAAAATTGTTATTTAGTATTTTCAGTCACTCATAGTATTTTAACAATTGAACGATTCCACACTCTCTAATTAATATTTAATTCCAGATTTGAAAAACGTGCTAAATCCCAAAAAGAAAATCTTTATATCCGGCGAAAACTAGTCGGGAAAACGATCGCGGAAAATTCGGGCGCTCGCGAAACGCGTCGACGTAACAGGGGTGAGAGTCCAGGCAATACTACACCAAGGGTGGCTGGATCTGGGAAAACTACCCCCACTCCCGGATCTGTAGACGGGAGGGATGGCGAAAAGGGTTGCGGCGGGGCGCGGGAGGGTCGCTTGGAGGAGAGTTGCTATCCTATAGAGGAAGGCTGCATGTAGTGTATAAAAAGGTAGGTAAGTGAATGCAGATAAGCGTAAGATAGGTAAAAGTTGGGGTGTAAAAAATCTTTATAATACAACGTATGTCATGTTATGAAAAGGGATAAATAGAATCAAATAAACAAATAAACATTAAGAATGCGTTTTGGCCAAAGTAAAATAAACTGCTCATCAAGGAGATCGTAATGTCCTTTTTTTGCCAATTTCTAAACTTCTGTTGTTCAAAGACAATTTTATCAATTATTGAAAAGCATTTTACAGATTCGTAAAAACTGTTTCTTCTTTAATTAGCTGCGGTTTATATCGTTAACCTATAGAATTCCACAAGATGGCGTGGAATAAATGCGTTACTGAGCGCCTAGCCAAAGTTTACCCGCTACTCTGCAAAAATAGCAAAATAATCATAATCAGACCTGTCATGCTTTACGGTGTATCTTCTTGGTGCATGTCCAAGAACACTAGGCGTAAAAACGTACAGGGTTTTCCCTTATATTTAGACCCCTATCTAGAGCGAAAACAATAAGAGATAGAAAAAAACTTTAAATGCGAAAGTTTTAGGGTTTTTAACGAATCATCAGAACCAAAGAAGAGACCACAAGCTTAGAAAGAAAAAGAGGATGAAATGAGAGATGCGGAATTAGACTTAAATGTCTTGCTGTTCTATGAAGGTGATTATTTCCATTATTTATACTTATTATTAAATCCTACTATTCTTTTTGTATTACAGAAAGTCCTGAGTATTCTGTACCAGATGCGGCGGGCCATTTTAACAAATGTTAATCAAAAATTCACGAAATTTTAAAAAAATACTGTTATTATCCCTATAAATTTTTACCAGTCTAAAAATTAACAGAAGATTACAAGAGATAGCGGTTAGAGTTTTGTTTGAATATTTCAAGAAGGAGTGAAATTGGTGGAAATCTTTTAAACAAAATTTTATTCACCGACGAGGCAACTTGCAGCACACCTGGTAAGTTTAATCGAAACAATAAACATTTTTGGGCAACTTCTTAACCTCACAAAATTCAGCCTGTTAGAATTCAGGGCCGTAGATCTATAAATGTTTGGTGCGGCATTATTGGAAATAAAGTCATTGGTCCAATAATTTATAATAGGACTGTAACTGGCCTAAGATATTTGAAATTTCTTGTGAATGAGATTGAAAACTTTTTAGAGGAGCTTCCTCTCAACCAACACGCTACGCTTATCTGGCAGCAGGATGGTGCGCCAGCCTATAGTGTTGCCCCTATTACAAGGTATTTAAATGAAAAATATAATTTGCGGATTGGAAGAAACGAGCCAATAATATGGCCGGCAAACAACCCCGATTTGACGGTGCTGGATATTTTTTTGGGGCTATTTAAAGAACAAAGTTTATTACAATAAGCCAGAGAACATTCAAGTTTGGAACAAAGAATTCGAGAAGAAATTTTGGTGCTAAATAGAGACTATCGAGGATTCATTATGAACTCAATAAATCATAAATTCGTAGGAAATATTCAAAAATGTATAATAAATCAAGTGAGTTATGTTGAAAATCAGTAATTTTTTGTTTATGTTTAATTATTTTTCTTTTTAACATTGTATTTATTTTCTTTTAAAATTTAAATAACAATCATAAAAGTAAATTTTTTATTTTAATTAATTATTGTTAGTAAAATATTAATACTTAATGATTAAATAAAATTTTTGATAGCAAACTACAAATTAATAGATATGAAATGGAATTAAACTTGTTGCATTTATTTTTCAACGCCTTCTAAATGTTATTTTAATAGTAAGAGAAGCATCATCTATGTAGGCCATTTAATTTTCAAGGCATTCTAGACTTATAAACGAGAATAAATATTTTTTTTTTATTTTGATTCCTAATATCTTAAAAATGGTTTGAGCTAATATAGACAAACTATATATTTTTGGAATCAGGGAATAAATATCTATAATCCTAATAAAATCGATACAGGGTAGTGCTGGGAAGTTTTAGTTCACTTTGCCGATTTCAATCTTTCGATTTCGTTCAATAAAGTGGTTCGATTAGTTCATTTAGTTCACTGATTTATACTCGAACACGCACAGTGAAGCATAGAAATATATAAGGGAAATATTTCAAGCAATATTATAAATAGCAACGAAACCTAGTAAATAAATAAAAGGGAAGCATGGTGCTTCGTGGAGAGTACAGTGCAACTATATCGTTCTTTACTCTATAAAAGTCTCGATAAATATGACAAATTTTGTCTCTACCCACGGTTCATCGAATTTGCGGTACATATTTGATATTTGTCATATCTCACGCTATCTTGGCCGAGTTGTACTTGGGGCTGCAGTCTACCTAACCGACAGCAGACACCATCGATCGGTCTCCAGGCTCGGGGTAGTTCAGGATCTGCTTCATGGTCGTTTTGTTCTCGTTCGCGTTTTGCGTTTAGTGCAAGGCTTTAGTTCGCGTTGATTCAATCTTTAAAGAATTACTGATTGAATCTTTTAGTTCAGTTATCAGATTCGATCTTTTGAACTAGTTCCTACGCGAACTACACACCTCTAATACAGGGTGTTCCATTTAGAAAAACATAAGTCGCTTATTTTTTTCGGCATTGTAATAATCTTTTTAAAATTTCTTGCTAAGATTCTGATGATTAAGTAAAAATCCTAAATTTTTTTATTTAAAGTTTTTTTTTCTACCTCTAATTGTTTTCGCTCTAAATAGGGGTCTAAATATAAACGAAAACACTGTACAAGCACTTTAAACCAGAGTATTGAGCATCATCACTAATGCCCTCAGATTTGTGCCTGTAGACATACCTCACAGAGACATGAAAATGGACATAATAGACGACTATTTCCGAGTAGAGCCAAACAACGAGAAGCGACAAAATCCCGAGTTTAGCATTGATTAAATGGGGACCAAATCATATGTCCTTCACCTTGAAATTTTGACAGTTGGCCGAGTTACTACACTAAAGGAAGCAATAAAACGATGAAGAAGTGTTTCATGTAATTGGCTTTCCAGCAAATTTCGTAAAATCAAAAAAAAATTAAATAAAAAAAAATATTTTGCTTTTACCTTTACCCTTATCTTTTAAATAGCTTTTGAAATATTTTATCGTATAGAAAATTCTTAGTCTTATAAATAATTTATTAATATAATTTTTCGGAAATTCTGAACAACTAGACTAAAACTAAACTTAACACCTTCCATTAAAGCAAACAATTCATGGGAAATAGCTTGGCATGTACAAAGTTCTTAAAATACGAAGTAAATATTTTTTCGTACTTGTATATGTATTTAATAAAATCTTCTGGAGGTGATTGTAGCCCACCATGAATACTTTTACTAGTGTCAAAAGCCTTATAATAAATTAACAAATTGTTTACATCTAATTCTTCACACTTATTTTTAAAGTTTTTACATACGTCACAATCATAATGGATATCTAGTGCTTTTTTTAAAACATATCCACAAACATAACTGAAAGCATTTTAACAACAATTTTTTTGCATTTTAACAAGCAACATAACATAATAAATAATGGTAGATCTTTCCCATATACCTTTCACGTAATAAAATACAGCGAATAAATACAAGAAAACAAATATATACAAATGCATCATAGCGGTGCAAATGTACTCACTGTTCAGTATCCTTTGAAAATAAAAACACATGCTTATTCCTTGACCTTTTTTTGAGTGACACAAAGTAATGTTTTTAACACGTTTGTAGAAAAAAGGTTTTTAAAAACCGAAAGCATTATTCTTAATATCACTGTACTTTAAAACTTTAACAACGGATATATTCACCAAACGTCCGATTGCCGTTAAGCTCTTTTATTTTTTTATGATATTATTTTATTCTGATATAGACACACAATCGAATATATAAAATGAAATATGTACCATAAAGATTTCCGGCCACTACAACCATTGGAAAAAAAGCCAATAAATCATTTTATTTTTGATGTATTACGACAGAGGTCGCTTTCTACGAAATATTAACTTTTTGAAACTTCTATATAATATATCTTTTAGGTTTATACCTTTTCCATGCGAATACGCACTCACGTACGACTAAATATATGTGAGACAAACTTTTAGAAACTCGGATTGCCGGTTTTGCTTTTGTGTTTTAGATTTATAATGGCCCAATTTCTTTGGTTATGGTTTTACAACAATACTAAACTATACATTGCTTTTTTGTTCATTCAGAATGATAATAGTAAGAAAATTTGCCACAAATCCACCACATTGGTCAATGCCATAGGCAGTTCAACTGGGACATGTATTAATGTAGTTCCCTACTTTCTTTTATTGTTAAAAATCACATTTCTTCCCTTTTTTACAATTTGTTCTAAGTTCCTAATGCTTTTAGTGAACACCATTTTAAAAATGAATATCTTTCCTAGGGGGACTTTTGAATTTACACACATGCGTAAAAGTATCACTTTTTAAACAAGTTAGAACCATATTTATTAATTAAAACGCCAAAAGAATATTTTAAAATCAGGGTGTTGTTATATGGTCAGATTTGTTAAATCAAGCGAAATTTATTACCCAATAGAGATCGCTTCATGATTTAATGCTGCTCTCTATTTCGTCTCCCCGCTCTATGAAGCTCTTTGAGACCGGTTAATCGGTTTGCATCGGAAGATTCGCAGCCCATTAGTTTTCAAATCAATTGGCAAAAAAGCACCCCTGGTTTTTTGCAAGGAAATATTTCGGTTATTAGATTATTATTTAAGAGCTTTTACAAAATACTTAATATTTTATATCGTAGTCGAATACGTTTATTAAATTATACAGGTTATCCGAGTATAGATACAGGGCGTTTTCTAAGTAAGTGCAAAAAATTTAATTGCAGACAATTTAATGAAATAAAGTTCATACAAACATGTGGTCTAACATGCTTACACAGTAAAAAATTCATTGTTAAATTTAACACTGAATGGTGGTACATATAGGACCACACTCAATAGGGTGTATTAACCAAACAGTATATCTTGTAAAAAAAACATTTTTGAATGTTTTTTTACATTTTGATGAGTGTTAATTCTTCTAATTTATAGGTACGTTCGTTTACACTATCGTGTTTAAATTAAACTCACAGATTGTAAACCTATCCTTCTAGGGTGTAAAAGATATAATGAGAGGTGTAAGTAAACCATTTTTAATGGTACTTTGTGATTAATTAGTGCAAATATCATATTATTGTAGTGTAAATTTTATTTTGTTTGGGTGTTTCTTTACTATAGTGAGTGTAATAAAATAATCTACCTAGAATACTTTTTACTTTGTTTAAGTCATTTAATCCCGTATCAAACTAACCGGGCGTTTATAATTAAATTGTAAAAAATTATGCATTCAAGATGTTTTACATTATTAACCTCTGCTTAGTTTGGTACATGATTAAATGACTTAATCGAGGCTGAAAGTAGTAGCCCCTAATATATATAAATCTTCAGATCGCCTGGAAAATGTTAAATTAATGAAAATATTGAGTACTATTTATTGTTTATTTATAAACAAAATGATGGTTACAACAGAACTGGAAAACCCTGTAATCTTTTTTACGCTTATTATTACAACCAGTTGAACAAAATGACACACCTATTATATAGTTTAACAATTTAGTTAATTAAACATTAATATATATCTACGTTTAATGTACCCCATTGTTATGCTTAACAAAACAAATGACATAATAAATATATGTATACTTAGAACACTACACAACTAAATAAAAGTATGCTTTGAAATAATATAAAAGAATGAAAATGACGAGTATTATATTAATCGTATATTTATTTAGAGATGTATGAAAGTAAAATATGTAGTAGTAACTAAGTATTTATGTAAAAAAGGAATAGGTATATTTATAATATTATAAGCTTATATCAGAATAATTTAAAAACTAAATTTAAAACCGCAACAATGTAAATACGTACTTAGTTTCTTAAAAATGACGTACTTATTAGTAAGGTTTCTATTAAATTTCGTTAATATCCAATTTAACAAGATCCTCATAAGAGGTACTCACATTTGGCACTTTACAGAACTTTGTTTATTTTTATATTTTAATTTAAATGTAACATTATCCTATATCACGTTCAAAGAGCACAATCAGACTGACTTGAAAGTTGAATTTGCATGTAGCGTCGGCGTCATGTGTCAATTCTTAGAATTTCAGACCACTTGTTGCTTTTCGGAAACACGGGTTTAGGTATTTTTACCCGGGGCCGTATAAAAAAACGATTAAAGAATAAGTGTTACACTCAATGTGTTAATATAACCATCTAGCTGAGTTTATTTACACTCCAATATTGTGTTATTAATTGTCATTGTATTTAATTTTCCTGATAGAGTGAAAAATGGAATAAATCACACCCATTTAACAAAATTAACTTTTTAGAGAGTTAAATTCATAGGAAAATTTAATACAACAACTTTGGTCCCATATGAGTGCAAAAATGTGGTAAATTGTGTTGATCCGGGTATTAATATTAACACTATTTTTTTTTACCACTCCTTAAATGATTTTTACCAGGTGGATATTTTTTACTGTGTAGTTTCCATTGAAATATTGTGGTTGGCCTTACTGGAATATCTGTTGCAAATGCAAATAAACCAGTTCCTAATAAGCAATGATGAATTCTTACGAATTGGCGAACTCCTGGGACATCTTTTTTGGTAAATCCATTGTGCTGCTAAAGAATTTCCATCGGGAAGTTTAAAAACATAGTGGATATTTGACATTTCAGGGTTTGTGTAGTTAACAATTGTTCGGGTCAAGAAAAAAATACATTTTTTGGACTTTTTGACACTCTGCATAGTGAAAACGAAGAACGATTCTCAAAAATATACCCCTAAATTTTTATTAGTGCTGGGGAAACCTGCATATGCATTTCAAGACTAATTAACATAATTGAAACTCCCAACATTGCTTAATAATTAGACCAAAACCATAATCGCATTTCAGTAAAAAATTAATAATGATCGGCAACGCCGCATTTGGGTTATGTTGTACTCTTTTAAAGAAATAAATAAAACGATTTAAATAAAACGAAATAATTAAAAACATTCTTACTTCTCAGCTAAAGTTTAGCCATTGGTGCCCTATAGACTCCTCAAACTTGAGAATACGCTCTAACTCCCACATAAGATCAAACAGTTTGGATTCCTTAGTCGTGATGTTGATTGTCCTGCAGCTCTAGAGCTTCTGAATTGATATGTAGTTAAAGTCGGGCTTTATGCTTACTGACACACATTTTGATCTCTTTGATATGAAATATCAAGATCAGATTTGTGAATATACCAAAGAGCATTCACCACTATATTACGCAGCACTTTGTTCTAGAACGATTTGATATTGCTATCACAGGTACAGCTCCAAAGCTGAACACCGTTAAGCTACACTGGTTTAAAACCTGGTTGTAAATCAGCATTTTACAATTTTGAATTTCTTCCAAGAAGCCAATAATGTTGTTTTTATGTAAGATCTAGCCGAGTTCTTCACATGCTCTTTCCACCGAAGCTTAGCATCTAGAGGCATGCCAATAAATTTTTTTAGAATTCATCTCATAAGGCACAATTGTACCATTAATATCTAGGAGAAAATGCTGTACTAGCTTCTAGTTAGTAAAGTTTACGTGTATTGATTTAAGTTCGTTGAGCCTGATTTTCCATTGCCTTGTCCATTCAGCTGCCATGTTGCTCGATATTTGGAGTTTTCTAGTAGATCTCTCATGACCTTGATGAACTGCGAGAATAGCAGTGTCATCAGCTAATATAACGGATACAGAATCGAGCCTATAACGCTTCCTTGTGGCACGCAGGATCTTATTACTTTCAAGTCGGAATATTCATCCTTCTGCTTGATTCTAAAAAGTCTATCAGAGATATAGGAGGTTCAGATCTCTACATACTGCTTAGGAAGTATTTTATTTAATTTGTATACACCTTATCGACTGCTTAAGCAGCATCTAAGAACTCTGCGCAATATGCTTGTTTTTCACAAGCGCAAGTTCAAATATGTCAATGATTCAATGCACTTGGTCAATCGACAAATGCTTCTACCGTAATTAGGTTAGTATTTTCTATCAGTGGTCGTACTCTCTTAAATAATTTTGAGATAATTGGTAGAAGGGAAATAGGTATACAAGAGATGACATTGCTGGGTGGTTTACCTGGTTTTGGTAACACTATTCCTTTTGCAATACCATTTTTAAAGATGTTTCTCGAAGCTAAACTCTACTTAAGACCCTAGACTTTACCCGTTTCGAGTTTTAATTATATTGCTTCAGTAGAATGGGGTTAAAAATTTACCAAGTGGAATTATTGGGGTTTAAAAATTGCAGTATACCTTTATAATCAAAACTATAGGTCAATATACCTGTACAATAATATGGCATATGGTGAGTAAATAATATCGAAATAAAACGTATTTCAAAACAACATCCATCAAACTGAACTTTGTTCGAAAATAGAATTTGATTGTATTTATTTTACGGAAATACCAAAATGCAAATAAACATGTATGAACGCACATATTATATGAAATATAACAACATGCGAGTTTTATTAGGTGAAATAAATTTAAAAAATATTTCCTGATATTGTAAAGTACAGGGTGCTCCAACGAGGACTGAACTGGGGCTTATTTTTGACTTTCCCTGTATTTTTGGAAAAAGTCAAATTAGTCGATCGATGTACTTTTTGCACATTGCACATTTTCATGAAAATATATCCGTACATACCACTTAAAGCATAAAAAAACTATTTGAAAGAAATAGATATTTACATGACAGAAACAGAAAATTATAACGTCATAAGAATCATGCTTTACTGTTACTAATACCTTCTTAATACCTATTTCCTACTGTTTTCGAGATAAAAAAAATTATTTCTGTTCAATATAACTCAAAACATGACTTTATTTAAAAATTTGTTATTCTTGCTTTAAATTCACTAAAAGTTAGAATTTTGGTTAGTTTACAAATCGATTTAATAGTATACAGGGGGAGTTAAAATTATTTTAATTTCTCCTACCTATAAAAATTATCAAAATTATTTTTTTTTTATTATTCCAAAAACGAAAAAGTCATTAAATTTGCTTTAACCTATATTATATTATTATTATTTCAATAAATGTTAAAAATGTTGACCATCATAATCTAAGCGTTTTCAAATGTGCCTAAGAATTGTATAGTGGCTCTTTCAACTTCATTGGGATTCAGTTGTTCTAAACAATGAACTTTGGTCGTGTCACGTACACCATTGCCTTCAAGGTACCCCATAAGTAAAAATCCACTGGTGTCAGTTCGGGCGATATCACTGGCTAATTCCAAGGTCCTAAACGTCTAAACTAAGAACTGCGCCATCCTACATTGTGCATATGAAAACAATAGAAGGACTTATCTTAATAAGCGGATCCACATATACTCCGACAGCCAATCAGCGCTTAGAGCGCTAACATACAATAAGGTGACATCATGACTGGTATGGGAATGCCAAGAGGAACTAGTGGCTCTGGCAAAAGCTAACAAACTAATACTAGAATGGGTGCCAGGACATGCAGGTACTGCAGGAAACGATAATGCTGAAGAACTGGCAAGAAAGGGGTCGGGAAAAACATTCCAAAACTGGCACTTTGAGTCCCAAGATGTACAGGATGAGATGTCATAAAACGATGGACAAGGAATCAACAAAAAAGTCTACTGGAACAACAGACAGTGATTAAACCATAGAAAATCTTTAATTGGGGGGGAGCCGGACCCAAATCTAACGAAACAACTGCTTTTGATAAGCAGAAATTAGTTGAAAATTACCACAATAATTCTTGCAGGACACAAGGCCGTCAAAAAGCACCTGCATCTATACAACGGAGACCTACACAAACTAGTGCAAGGAACTGAAATAAATTAATGGGTGCAAGACTAAACTAGGGTAAACCTGGCCAAAGTGCATCCGGCACTTAGACGGACCCTCGAAAGAAAAAATAAGTAAGAACATTTTTACAGCACCCTGTACATTAAAATTCTAATAGGGGTCGTCCAAAATCCGCGTTTGTGGTGTCGTTTTATTCACAAAGCTTTTAAATGTCTTTAGGATTTCATTAATTAATTGGCTAAAACTTGGTCAGGAAAAGACCGAATTTATTCAGCTCTGCTGAAGCTGTTTTGCTAAGTTTAATTAATTATTAAACCAGATTTTTTCCTTTTTTTGCACTCTAATTTATGCCAGGGTAATTTTTTTAAAGGTATTCAGCAAAGAACAGTCAACTGTAACTTCCAGAGACTTAGTGTGTCATTAATAATAACCCCATCACATAGCGGACAATTACTGTTAAGGCGTTATTTTGCATAAATGTATAAGTATGAACTGTTTAGCATTTCTTTCTGTAAGTTGACCACAGACACTATAATATACAGTGTGTATCAGTAAAATGAAATAAATTCAATAATAAATACATGGGGGCGTGTCCGAAAAAATGCTCGGACACGTCGATTGGTATTTCTAGTTGCGCATTCTTTTTAATAAAAACTTTTTATACAGGGTGTGTCATGTAACAGTGGCCAATACTAACTTTCTTATTTTAAATGCAACATCCTGCATATTATTCAATTTTTGGATTCTTTAGAAAATTCTAGACATATTTCATGTACAATATCCTATACCTATCTTCAACTGTTTCGGAAATATTAAGTGTTTTCAGATTTATTGCAAAAATTAACAACACACTAAAAAACTAATAAGTAATACTGTTTATTTCTTGATAATGTAAAAAACATTAATGTAGAAGATGTTGATAATTGATGTTAAAATGTATAAATAGTTTTGTTTACTTTTGTTTAAAACACCTGACGTTAGCAAATTGCTGTCTGTCTGTATGACAGTAGTTGTCAGTGTTATAGTCGTTTGAATTTCGTCAACTGCATATCAGAAAAATGGTATATTTAACAGAAATGCACAAAATAACAATTCTACAGATGATTGGTTATAGAGATAAAACACGGACACAAATGGAAGTGGCTCGCTTATTATATTGAAAAGTTCCAAGTTTGCCGCCTATAACTCAAGGGACATTAGTAAAATAGAAAAGCAGTTTCGCCAGCTTGGACATGTAAACCAGATAAAAAAAAGTAGCTGCCAACGCAATAAGTGATAATAGCAAATTAGATATTATGCTTGAGTTTCAGGAAAACCCACATACTTCTAGTCGAAAAACAGCCCCAATGTTCGATGTTTGTCATTCATTGATTATTCGAACATTACAAGAAAATAAAATGTATCCCTATAAAATGATACCTACTCATGAGCTCATGGAAGATGATTTTGATAGGAGAACGTATTTTTGTGAACAAATGATAGCAATGTTAGATAACAATGTGATCCAATTGGAACATGTTTTGTTTTCTGAGAAGTGCACCTTTACAATTCACGGTCATGCTAATCGTCAGAATTGCCGCTATTGTTCTAGGTAAAAACCTCACTGAAAGAGAGAAGAACATACGCAGTAACGTGAAAAGCTTAATGTTTGGGCAGGAATTGTTGGAGATCATATCATAGGTCCCTTTTTCATTAATGGCAATTTAAATAGCGATAATTATTTAGCACTGCTCCAAAATAATGTCTTGCCAACTTTGACAAACTTATATCCTGATCCAGCAAACCCACAACTTCCAGCGAATGTGATATGGTTTCAGCAAGATGGAGCACCAAATCAATGTCCGGCAGTACCTCATCCGAGTATTTCCAAATCGGTGGATAGGCGGGGATCGATGGAATGGCCAGCACGATCCCCTGATCTGACGCCATTAGACTTCTTTTTATGGGGTTATGTCAAAATTATTGTATACAAAATTAAACCCCTCGACTTAGCTGACTTAAGAAGACGAATAACGCTTTCGATTAGATCGGTCACGCCTGAGATTTTCAGTAACGTTAGAAAATATTTCTATTTAAGATTAGGATGTTGCCAAGACGTTCGCGGCGAGCATTTTCAACATCTCCTACATTAATGTTTTTTCTTGTTTTTTACATTATCAAGAAATAAACAGTATTATTTATTAGTTTTTTAGTGTGTTGTTAATTTTTGCAATAAATCTGAAAACACCGAAACAGTTGAAGATAGGCATAGGATATTGTACTTGAAATATGTCTAGAGCTTTCTAAAAAAATTGAATAATATACAGGGTGTTGCATTTAAAATAAGAAAGTTAGTATTGGCCACTGTTACATGACACACCCTGTATAAAAAGCTTTTATTGAAGAAAATGCGCAACTAGAAATACCAATCGACGTGTCCGAGCGTTTTTTCGGACACGCCCCCATGTATTAAGGTTGCGAATCCAGATAACATCTCACAGTACCGTCCAATTAGCATTTTGCGTACAATATCCAAGATTCTGGAAAGGATTATCCATGACCAAGTTAGTCAGTACGTTAACATCAACAAAATTTTGCCCCCGACGCAGTCTGGCTTTCGCCCCCAACATTATTGCATGTATGTGATGATATCTATCGAGCTTGCGATATTCGAAAGAATACTGCTCTTATACTTTTGGATTACAGCAAGGCCTTCGATACATTGAACCACTCGATTTTATGTACCAAATTGAAGTATTTCGGCTTTAGCAATGAGGCTGTTTTATTCTTTCAGCATTATCTTTCGGGGAGACAGCAGCGGGTGTGTATTGGTTCGGAGGTTTCGGAGTATTTGCCGGTGGATAGAGGGGTGCCTCAGGGTAGTATCCTGGATCCACTTTTATTCTCTCTGTACACATCTGATTTTAGTAAGTATTTAACAATATGTCAAAGTCATCAGTATGCCGATGATTTCCAAATATATCACTCGTTTGAATCCGCAAACATATTGCAATCACTGCGTGATATTAACAGGGACCTTGACATCGTATTTGGGGTGTCCAATGCGCATGCGCTGCTGTTGAACGGTTCCAAATCTAAGCTTTTACTTTTCGGTAAGGATATTCAACAGATGGCTTCTAGGAATGATGTAGAGGTACGCATTAACAATGTGCCGCTGCTGCCTTCAGAAAATGGTAAAAACTTGGGCCTCGTCATTGATAACAACCTAAGGTTTGAAACCCATGTATCCCAACTGGTACAAAAGTCTTATTATAAACTTAAGATTCTCTATATGCATAAAGATACTTTAACAACGAATATCAAGTTGAGACTTTGCGATTCTCTTATTCTGTCTTTATTGTCATATTGTGATGTTGTGTATTGGCCAGCTTTGACTGTTCGTGAAAAAAATACTTATTATTATTACAGAATTCTTGCTTAAAATTCTGCTACAACTTAAGGAAATTTGATCATGTTACTCCCTTGTTTGGGGCTTCCAACTGGCTTAATTTAGATTAAAGGTTCTCTTTGCATATGTCCACTCTGGTTCACAAAATTGTCTTAACGAATAATCCGGAATACCTTGCCGGTAAGTTGATTCGAGGTAGCGACAATCATGAGAGGCACACACGCCACCGCCAAAGGTTTACTATTCCAAGGCATAGAACTGTACAATTTCAACGCTCCTTCACGTACAATGCTGTAAAGATCTATAACTCCCTGCAACTAGAAGTCAAGTCTCTCACCAATATTATTACCTTTAAAAAGGCTGTCAAAAGGTCACTTATTGGTTAAAGCTTTCTAAAGCTTTCTCTTGCTCTTTATCTGTTTAGAGATAATTTTTCTTTCATTTGTTTAATTGTTTTTTTTTCTTTTTGTTGATTTTTTGTCTAATTTATATAGTGTAGTACCTACTTATTAGAAAGGTTTTGGTAATAATTTTTATAATTTATATTGTCGTTTTAGCAATTTCTAAAAACAGACGGTTAGATAGAATATCCTATGCTAGATCTCGCCGTCTTTTTCCGTATAGTTATAGTACACATTTATTGGGAATTAAATAAAGGCTTTATTTATTTTATTTATTTTATTTATTTATTATCGAATTTATTCCATTTGGCTGATACACACTTAACTTCATTCTAGTAGCCATATCAACCTGTATTAACGCATGATTAATTTCATATCAAAGGTCTGGAACTCGTTTGTTCGCGTATTAAACTATAAGCCTATATCCAGACACAAAACAAATCCCATGCTCATAAACCGGGGTTTGCGCTCTTAAAGTTTCCTACGAACGGACCATATCGAGTGGGGGTTTAAGTTATCGCACGAATTTATACGTCCGATAGCCTTATCATTTTTATTCGAATTAGGGGACAAGTTTGCACCTCAACTTCACCCATATCTTTACCTTTAGTCCCTCTCATACCCCTTGTTTTTCTTATCTTGAAACCGTTTATTGATTTGAAAGCTGTTATGGCTTTAAGCGTTTCCTTATCGGTGGGTTTGAATCAATTTGCATGCAAAGAAAAGGTACCAATAGGACAGAATATAATTTTTTAACTGCACTGATTACCACCTTATGTAGGTCTATGTGTATAGTAAAGTTTACATTATACCGTTAATCTTTTGACTGCCATAAAACCGTAATTATCCCTTTGGCCATAAAATGCCCCACATTTTTCGGATAGAGCCGGAATACAGATGACCTGGATCTCTAATTGCTATACCGTTTTAAATAGCTATAAATACCTAATAATGTAGCAATTTTAAAATTGCCAGTATGGACTTGGTGGGGAATGTTATACTTACCTTTGACTCTTACGGTCATATTTCCACAAACTGCATCTTTTATAGTTGTTTGGTTCAAAAATGGTTTATTTAGTTGTGTCATCTTTGTTTACACAAAATTTGTCAAAATATGTGTGGCTAGAAGTAGAGCGTTCGCGTTTCTGTTGGTTAATGGCACAAGGCGCGGCAAATAGGTTGGCAATGTATTTCCGTTTCTGTTTCCCGTCAAGTCACAGGACTCCCATTTTTACTTTTGGCAATTTTATGTACGCGGTGGGCCAATAAAAGTGACCACATTTGATTTTTTGGAATAATTTTATTGTTGAAAATTATTTTTGAACCAAATTTGCAGCACCTATTAACAAAAGTATTGGTTATCGCAAAATGAATTTAAAACTGATAGGATTAAATTACAATATCGTACAGGGCAAGTTAAAATAAGAAGTTACTTCAAACTAGCCGCAAAATTATTTTTTTTATTTTTTTTAATAATTATGACTTACATCTTAAAGATTGTTTTATTCTGAACAAAAAGAGTCTTTCACATTTTTTTATATTTCATTCGGTTCGATGGTTATAAGAAATTTTTTCACCAAACATTTCGACAAATAATTTGTAACAATTATTATTAATAATTGAATGTCACCCTTTTTTTAGTTGGCCATGTAAACAGATTCATATCGTCTTTGTATTAATGGTTGCTATGAATTGTAACTTGACAGTTGTCATAGTTAAAGTGGAAATACTGATTTGTCCAATAACATGCTTACAATAAACCATAAAATTTTGATAAAAGCGCTTTGGCAGAAAAAAAAACTATGGTACAAGAAAAATAGTGCGTGAATTGCCTAACAGAGATTGGGCATTATGAAGTGTTTCAAGACTGCTGAAAAAAATGAGGAAAAATAACGGCAATTTTGAAAGAAAGCAAGGGAGTGGGAGGCCACGCAGTGTAAGGACCCAGAGAAACATTGAAATTGTTAGAAGAAATATTAAAAGCCCTGTAAGCTTTCCAGGAAGTAGTAAAAGCTCAAGAATGATTGAAAAGGATTATCTTATAAAAAGATCTTCAGATAGACGGATTGTTAAGGAAGACCTTCATTTACAAACCTTTAAAAGACAATATGTGCATAAATTATCGGAAGTGTCAAAAAGGTCAAGATTAAATAGGTGTATAGGTTTGCAGAGAAAATTGAGAAGAAATAATAGTGTCACAAACATTTGGTTTACGGACGAGAAAATGTTTTACTTGCGACCGCCGAAAAACTCCCAGAATAATAGGTTGTATGACAATGTCGCTAAAAAAGGAAACATTCGTGCAGATAGGCTACTTATTAAACAAGGACACTTTGTTCCAGGCGTGATGGTCTCCCTTGGTGTATCAAAACTAGGCAAAACAAGTGTAATTTTTATAAACTCTGGCGTGAAAGTTAATTCTATGGTATACTGCCATGAAGTTCTTGAAATCATGCTACCGGAATTGAAAACGTTTCAGGATTATTATATTTTCATGCAAGATGGTGCCCCTTTCCATCGATCACAATATACCATTAGTTTTTTAAGACAACAGTGGCCAGAAATTATCGCTTCAGATGAATGGCCGCCAAACAGTCCAGACCTTAATCCTGTGGATTACGCCGTATGGGGAAATTTGAAGCAGCCGTGAACAAAAATAGAAATTTGAATAGTATGGACGACTTAAAACGAGAAATTGTACGCTGTTGGGAAAACTTTGACCAAAACACAATTAATGGCGCAATTAATCAATGGAAAAGACGTTTACAGAAATGCATTGAACAAACCGGAGGACATATTGAACAATTTTATAAATAATTTCTTTTATGTTAGATCATTACATTTAATTTGATGTTAATAAACCGCAGAGAAATGTTTGGTGAAAAAATTGCTTATAACTATCGAACCGAATGAAATATCAAAAAATGTGAAAAGACTCTTTTTGTTCAGAATAAAACAATATTTAAGATGTTAGTCATAATTATTAAAAAAAATAAAAAAACTAATTTTTCGACTAGTTTGAAGGAACCTTCTTATTTTAACTTGCCCTGTACGATATTGTAATTTAATCCTATCACTTTTAAATTCATTTTACGAGAACCTATACGTTTGTTAATATGTCCTGTAACTTTGGTTCAACAATAATTTTCAACAATAAAGTTATTACAAAAAGTCAAATGTGGTCACTTTATTTGGCCCACCGTGTATAAACAAAGTTGTTTGGAATTATTTTCTTTATTTCATTATTTAATTTAGGTTCTGGTAAAAGCTCAGACTCTCTTATCGTTCTGATCTTTTGTAGTGTGTCTCTTCTTTTCTTTTTTTATTGGTGTTAGGTTAAGTTGGCAAAACTTTGTGTCAGCTCATTGTTGAAGGAAAAAGTGTTTCTTCGGAGTTCTCGGGGCCTTTAAGTTTACTTTCTAAAAATCCTTCAGACCAGAAAATCAAGCCAGCCGCCGTTAGGCCATTTTCTTATCAAAACGCCACGAGGTTGGGGTTGTTGTTCTTGTTGGGGTTCAGTGTGTAATTTTCTTTTCTATTATTTTTAGGGGTTTTGCTTGATTCGTTCTTGGTCTTGCCGTTCACGAGGTTGTGAGGTTAGAAAACCACCTCATGTGCTCCAAGTATCACAGAAAACCAAATGAGGCCACCCTGAGATGCATTTTTTATAATTTAATTAATGTTACCGTCACCATAGTTTCACCATAAGCCATTTCAAATTATTACTTTTCTATTTCAATTAAGCTGGATTTATAAACTCGAAAAGTTGGTGAGGTTGAAGTTATGGTCAAGTGGTGAGGTTAGATATTCCGAATTCCGAGCATAAAAATTGATTATCTCGAACTACCCGGGAAGTTTTTGAACCTTACATGAGCTTTACATGAACAACATGAACGAGTGTATAAACAGAACTGAGTGTTCCCTTTAGTTTAAATTGAACTCCTATTTCCAACACCAACTGAACCTCAACCTCGCCAACTTTTCGAGTTTATAAATCCAGCTTTAGTTAATAAAAACTTAATTCATAACTTTTTTTAATGTAAATCAACTCTGTAAGGCGATCTTGACAAAGATAACACTTTTATAACCATACATCATTAAAAGATTTACAAGGTTCTAGAATTTTCCCCGAGGTTATACAGAAATTTTATTTTAAATCCTTTCGTCCGGAAAGGCTTTTTACTCATTCCTCTTTTAATAATTTAAACTGAATTCTAAACAATTTGACTGATCATAACGCTGGCATAAACCTTTTTTATAATAAAAACTTTACTGTTTGTTTGGGAAAACTTTGGTTTTATTTGTTGCATAGATTTTCAATAGTAACTGACATTCGGTATATTTTTCCTGGTTTGAACTGCTGTTAAACCAGGTGGCGCCCAAGGCACATGACGAAGGGAGGTGTAAGTATAACGGACCACGACCCAGTGCCTCCACATAAAGAGCTGCCGTCAGCAGATAGTGATAACCCGTTGTCCCTGAGAATAGGTTGCCACTGTCATAATAATATAGAAATAGTAAATTGATTTGTATTACTGTTAAAATAGGGCGTCCATGGGCTTGTGCTGCAAGTGGGGCATCTTAAATATTCACTTTCAGAAGAAAGCATTTGAATGCCGATGCCGAAAAGAGATTTTAATTCAAGTGATGCTTTAGACGAGACGTCTGCTCTAACAAGTACTTCTTTATCTTCAGTAAAGGATATAGTACCGCAACCATAGTATTGCGTGTTGCAACACTCACCGGCAAATTCTCATCGGCACTCTAGTCTAGTACGTACTTTAGAAACGGCATGTTATCGAGAGAGCGACCCTTGAGCTAAATGAAGGATGATCAGTGGTGCAGATGGTGTATCTCGGACACTGCCTGATATTCGTATGATGTATGTCAATCAACGGCTCCGTGAAAATAAAACGGTTGGATAATGGCGCGCAAAGGACCATGCAACCCCCGGATTTTGAGAAAGAGGTGCTTCGGCAATTTGAACATAATCCTTCTGTAAGTACCCGAGCAGTCGCAGATGTCATGCATGTAAATCATGTCAGTGTATAGGAGGTTGTTCATGAACGAAGTTTCTTCGCCGCTACCATCTTCAAAAAGTGCAAGCATTGAGACCAAATGATTTCATGCCCCGCGTAGAATTATGCCAGTGGTTTCTTGACCGGTGTAGAGAAGAACCTCAAATTCTAAAATATGTATATTTTTCTGACGAAGCTGTGTTTACAAAAGAAGGCATTTTTAATTCAGGACATAGTCATGTGTGGGTTGAGGAAAACCCTCATGGTGTTCACATAAGGGGGTATCTACAAAGGTTCTCGGTCAACATGTGGGCCTGCATTGTTGGAGAACCATTAATTAGACCGATCATATTGCCTCCTCGTTTAACCGGTACTATTTATCTTAATTTTTTAAGAAATGTGTTGCCAGAATTGTTACATGATCTGCCCCTTAATATACGACAGAACTTATGGTTCCAATATGATGGAGCGTCAACTCATTTTCCACTTCCTGTCTGCGAACACCAAATGAAAATTTTAGAAGACATTGGATTGGCCGCGGAGGCGCTGTTATCTGGCCAGCGCGCTCTCCAGATCTAACACCCTTAGATGTTTTTATTTGGTGGTGTATGAAAAGTCTCGTTTATGAAACTCCAGTCGAGTCAAATAGTTATTTATGTACCAAGGGCGTTAGGTAGACCATAATGCCCGGAAGGCGAAAGCAACTAGCCCAAAGGCCTTTGGCCCAAGGGATCGTTTTCGCCTGATGGGCATTATAGTCTAATAACGCCTGTGGCGTTTACATTACTTTATTTTCCATTAATTTTATAGTTATTTATGTATTAAGGGCATTATAAAGATGTTTATGGCTCCGGGGGCAACAATCTTACAAAGCCGAGGGCCTTTTGCCCGAGGGTTTGTAAGTTGCCCGAGGGTATAGACATTAAGTAATGCCCGTGGTACACACAATATTTTATGTCCTACTTCAGATAATTCCAAGTTAAATTAAAAGATAATTCAAAATCACGAAAGGTTTTTTACCTATATAGTTTCTAAATAAACAAAGGTAATAAGTGTTCATTGTTGTGCTGTGTCAAAGTCAAAACTGAAATTTATATAAAATAATGGATTTTTCGTTAATCAGGATAGAATTGCTGTGAATGCTGCCTGAAAGTTCAGCTGTGATTGAAGGATATTTGGAAGACAGTATGTCTTCTAAAAACAAGATTTCGAAATTGATAGCTAGAGACCATCAACATCAAAAAACGTTCAATCATCGTCAATTTCTGTTAGTGAAAATCACGAAATAATAGAAAACATTGACTTATCAAAAGCCGGTAAATTCGGTTTTACTGGGTCTTTTCATAACTGTTCATTTAATATAAATGATAAATAAGTTTTTTTGTTAATAAAGAGTCGTTACTTTGATTTTTCCTATTTATTTCTCTTAACACCGGAGGGCAAACTTTCTTAATGCCCTAGGGTATTATATGCCATTTAAAGTGTCTGGTAACTATGGCATTATAAAACAATAATATTCGAGTAGGACATAAAAATATTAGTACAGTAAAACTTCTCATTTCGGCCACCCGTTAAAAACGGTCACCCCTCTGAACGGTCAGTTTTGGCTTCTTAAAATAAATCTTATAGCATTTTTATTAATAAAAGACCCCTCGAATACCGAAACACTTCTAAAACGGCCACGGTCACATGAATCCGTAACTTTTAGGAAAATTACCTTGAATTTTTACCCTTAATTGCGGTCGTCTCGACCCTTCTGGGAATGTTTGCACCCAGCCGGTACTTTATTACTGGTACTATTGGAAATACCGGAGAATGATAAAACCTAATTATGTAAATGGGTTTTTAAGTACGTACAAATATAATTTGTTAAATCTTAAGATGTTTTCATAAAAGGTAAAATTTTATTCAGTTGCATTTTAACAGCACAATAGTCGATCATGTCTCTGAAACGTAAACGTTTATCTTTTAAACAAAAGTTCGAAATCATCGCGGATAGTGAAAAATATGGTATCAGTGCTCGAAAGATAGCGGAAAAGTTTGGTGTTGGAAGAACGCAAATAAATGATATTCTAAAAAGTAAAATTGAACTGAAAAAACTTTATGAAGAAGGAGGAGTTAATGCAGATCAAAAACGGAAGTTTCCAAAAACAGACGGACTTGCGATTGACCAAATGATTTATGAATGGTTTTGCAAAGCAAGAAACAAACACATTCCAATATCCGGACCACTACTAAAGGAAAAAGCTCTGGAAGTGTCAGAAAATTTGAAAAATTGTGATTTTAAGGCATCAAATGGCTGGTTAGATAGATTCTGCAAAAGACATGACATCAATTTTAAAACAATTTCTGGTAAGTCTGCTGATGTGGATATTCCACTAAGTCAGTTGTTTTCCGGTATCCCAGGAAATCCAAACCTGGAAAATTATCTTCAAATCGACTCAAACATTTCAACGGAAAATCCCAGTATGGAGATGCAGGAAATAAATCAGGAGTTTACCAGTTAATCTGAAACTACCGAAAATGAAGACTGTGAAAGTAAAGAAAACCAGGAGGTTTTTAGTTCGTCTTTAAAAAGCATGAGTGAAGTTTGTGAAAAAATAAGAGACGTACAAAATTTTTTATTAGGCAAAGAAAATGGCAATTTGGCCATTGATATTTCAAATATCCCAATGAAATGTGAAAATGAAGCAGCAAAAATTAAAATTAAAAATATGAAACAGACTTCCATTGAATCTTTTTTTCACAAAGCATAATTTTTTTTCGTATGTAGTGCACATTTTTAAACATTATAATGTATACATATTATGTAGGAGTTATGAAATAAATAGTTATGTCTATATATTTACAGTTCATATTACATAATAACGTATGTGTTTGTAATTAGCCTTTTATTAATTAATGAAGTTGAATTTTATTCACATGACACATATGTTATATGTAGATATTTAATTTATTTTTTTCCTTCCCCTCAAAAACGGTCACCCCCTCAAACGGTCAATTTGTAATGAAATTTTTAGTGGCCGCTATTGAGAAGTTTTACTGTAGTTAAACTCTTGCATTTTTTTAGCTATTTTCGCCAAATTTTAGTATTTAGTGAGCTTTGATCGGTTGTCATAGAATAAGTCTGACGGTTGCTAAGGATTGTTTATTTTAAGCGTATTTTACATTATATAAGAAATTGTTAAAAATAAATAGAAATTTAGTTCAATATTTTCTTTAATAATAATTACTGGGCATTACGAAAATCACCGGGCGTTATGAACTTTATCGCACGCTAATATTATTTCCATCATAATGATGTTTATAGCAATCGTTTCTAAGGTATTATAAGTAAATAATTGTTAGATGAAAAATAAAAACTTAATTTGTATTAAAACAATCATGCAAGCATCGCATTATTTAGTCAAATTAAAATGCTAAGCTCATGTTGTTACATTTTTTATTAAAAAATTGGAAAATATTAGCAACTGTGTAGTATCTTGAATATAATTGCTTTTATTAAATCATATGCTCGTTAACCAATGTTAGGCCTATACATACAAGCAAGATGAAATACTGCAAAATAACTTGCTCCTAAAGGTACTAAAACGAGCCAAGTAACATTCAATGAGACACCCGGATGACCTGATTTAGTTCCATTAATACCCATCCCGTTCATTTAGGGCCTTTCCCTAAAAGGAGTTTAGATACGATTTGGGTAGCTACTAACATAAAAAGCTACGATGTAAAAAGTTAAGGATATGCAGTGGCGTAGAAAAAGAATGATTTACGAGAAGACCCTTTATTATTTATTATAAAGTGAATCAGTTCATTATTTAATTGCGCCTTCCAGGAATTTTCTTTATTTAATTTACGCTAGTATTTTTAGGATTAAAAAAAATGCACTTTTGTTTGAGAAGTTCAGAATTATTGTTTTAGATAATATGTTACTTTAAAAAATATTTAAATCTAATTATATGGTTGAAATTCGTACATTAGTTTAGAAGTAAATTGATCACCTGTTTAAGTAAAACATAAAAGATGAACTCTTTGCCGGTTTAAAGAATATAAATTTAACGGTGCTTGTCCGAAGGGTAGATCATAAAAGAAAATACAGTAGCACATGTGAACCCATCTCGTTCATGCTCTGCTAACCCTAGGTAGTATAAATACCGTGGGAGAAACGTGTTCCATACAATAACGTCGGCCATGCAAAATCTAGACAGTGCGATTATTCTCCATTACCCGCATTCCCAGACAGTCTCCGGCGCACCTGGCAACTCCGTCTCTCCCCCGCCCCGATGGCTTGAAAGTGACGCGTCACAGCGCGAAGGGAGAGCCCCGCCATAACTCAAGCAGTCGCAATTCGAACGTTAGTTGAGTTGTTGCTCAGACAGTCAGCATCTGTTTTTTCTTGATCGATGTGAATATCAACGACTGTCACTGTAAAACTAGGGTGCAGGCGCTTGTAAAGCGGTAGCACAATAATCGACTATTTCATTAGTTTATAGCGTTCATATGTTTTCTAATGCATTCAAATAGATGCATCAAAGTTGTATTTGTTCAATAAATCTTGTTTTGAATGAATAAATAGTCGTGTGGTTATTTGCGTAACAAGTTTCCGAACCAGGCAAAAAAATATACAGTCTACTCATCAAAAAACCACTAACCCAAAACAAAACATGTATCAACACGTCAAAGAAAATAGGTTGGTGCTGTGTGCGTGCGATTTCAATCTCTGCTATTTTTGTTTGTAACTTAACGTAGTGATTGGCATTCAGTCACGTAACTCATGAAAAGCCCTCGCGACGGGACTTGTAAAACATCAACATTGGGACGCGAGCGTCCTATTAGACGAAAGATAGGTTGGGTCAAATCGCGCGCCGGTCGATCGAGAGACAAGAAGCACGGCGCAAGGGTGCAGTCAGGAGCCTACACTAAATATCACCGAAACCTCGGAAGCATTCGGCTCATCGGCTCCTTTCGGAGATACGCTGGCTTTTATTCTACAGTTACTAGATTAACTGAAACTAATAAGCAATTGAGTGTTTCTGTGGATATAGCATCTGGGTGTGATGCCGTAGGTCCCGGGATCGATTCCCGTTTCAGGCACATTTTCTTAATGGCTTTCTTAGTTTTCTTATGACTTTTTTTTAGTTTTTTATAACTCTTTTATTTTTTTTTTAAGTAAATCGACTCAAACAGGCGAATTGGAACCAAAAAGGTGGATTAGATGCCGTGTTAGCGCCTGTTCAACCAATAAAGTCTATAAAGAGACTTGAAAAAGGCGAATTAGAACCAAAAAGGTGGATTAAATGCCGTGTTAGCGCCTGTTTAACCAATAAAGTCTATAAAGAGACTTGAAAAAGGCGAATTGGAACCAAAAAGGTGGATTGGATGCCGTGTTAGCGCCTGTTTAACCAATAAAGTCTATAATTATTAGTTACAGCATTATTTAGTTGAGTTAAGCAATATAATGTTGCAATCCGTTACGTAACATAATATCTTGTTATTCTTGTTTGACATTTCCGACCGACATGCGCCTATTTCTGACGCCACCAACAAATCCCCATTCGAAATTCCCGCCAGGGTATCTCCGAAAGAAGCCGAATGCGTCCGAGGTTTCGGTGATATTTAGTGTCGCCTGCAGTCAGGAGTCTTCCAAGATGGCTTGGTGACACAAGTGCTTTTACGTACGCTTACGATTTTAAGGCCTTTTTGGGCCATTAATGGTTTCTTTTTAAGTAAAGCTAAGCAGATGTCGACTCCGCGTTATCTGACGTACGTTTGGTGATGTACTGTCAAGTGATAGTTGGGGAACCAATGTAAACAATCAATTACTAATGTGAGCGTCAGTATCGACCAGTGTCTTTGTCGTGAATTCTTCCAATATGCTACCATAACCTGCATTAAGGAATAAAAGCAAAAGTGTTTAAGTTAACAATTGTGTTTAACAAAGGTAGCAAGAAATTAGCGAACCAGTGAACACCCCTCTTAGCCACGCAATATAAATTAATGTAACCACTAGGGGATTAACACAGTGCTCCAAAAATTCTCTTGTAGTTTGTTCAATACTCACCTGAAGATGACTAGAGATGTTCACCAGTTAAAACGTTGTGGGAAAAATAAATAATGACGATGGAAATCCAAAACACGTATATCATTCATAAATTTAACTATATGGATGCTACAATCTTGCATGTTATCATTCAATAAAAAACACAAATAAAGAAAAATCTCTTTCTATCTTAAAGAATATCGAAAACAGAAAAAGAACAATAAAACGGCGAATCAGACTTTGAAATGAATTTTTTGCGTTGCTCGCCCTGGACGCGAAAAAACCCAATACTACGCTCATAATCAAAGAGATAGAAAAATAAGGGAATGAAAAAGGAAGGTAGAAAATAACGGAAATTGGCTTTGAAACGTACGGCCAATCGACTCGGGATCAATTCGGGGACTTCGGATGCTTTTCGGCCCTTTCAACGGGATCCAGGGATAAAGTTCCAAGACAATTGTATTCGATAAACTCTACTTATTTAGGATTTGTTCCTCGATATACCTCTCGATTTATAACGCTGTTGTTTCCACTTAGGGTGACCCATTTTTAAGACAACACGTTTTTTAAATTGAATTCTATTTTGTTTGCAACTAATCCTATTTTATTATTAACAGTAGATATGGTTGGATTTGGACAATGAAGAGATTATTAAATTTCAAATCGAAACTTTTACATATTACATAAACGGGTAAAACCTCTGTTTATACAGGTTGTCCGGAAACTTCGTTCGTATATTTTATGGGGATATTATACATATGAAAATATGAAAAAAAATTCATATGAATGTAGGTCCTTAAATATCTTATAAGGAAGCTATGGCCGTCCAAAGGTGACCTCTAAAGATTAGTTTCTCTTTTATGTCTTTGCGACCGCTTGAGGTATCGATGTGCTTTTTGGCACACAAACTAATATTAACAATTGCTTATTTATGATATTGAAAGCTAGTATGAAATTTAGTCAGGGACGTTCTTACGGGGGGTGGCTTAGTTTATTTATTCCTAATTTTTGTACACGACACATTTAAAAAATTTTACCCAAAAATTATAATTCTATTGATTTTTCTACACAAAAAAGGTATTCTTAAAAAAAATTATCGGGCCAATAATTTTAAATTAAAACATCAAAGTAGTCTTATGACAAATACAAATTTGAAGACAAAAAAACATCAAGAGGCCCATGGTTAGGGTTAAAATAAGTTGACAATGACAATAATAATTAAGTCAAAACGTTGTTTTATTGTAATTTTTAAACTAAGGAAATTAAGAGTTGTTGGTTTAACAATAATAAACTGAAAAAAGTAGCAAAGTTACAACAAATAATGAAAATGGTTTCCAATCATATCAATACAACCAACTAAACGATTTCTCATTGATGTTCGTACTCTTGCGAAAACTCCTTCCTTATTACGAATTTCGTCGCAACAATAAATAACACGTTGTTCCAATTATTGTACATTTTCGATAGGTACTGAATATACCAGAAACTTCAGATATCCCCAAAGAAAGTAATCCAATGGATTGAGATCAGGTGAATGGGGAGGCCAGGCAATGGGCCCACCTCGGCCTATCCATCGGTCTGGATAAGTTTGATTTAAATAATCTCGATCTACTAAATGAGGTGGAGCCCCATCATGCATAAAATAGTTTGTAAGTCTTTGCTGGTACGGCACATCTTTAAGTAGAAAAGGCAAAGAGTCTTGTAAAAAATCTAAATATGCAGGCCCATCTAAACGTTGAGGCATAATGTATGGTCCTATTAATCGATCGCCCAATATACCTGCCCAAACATTAATTGAAAATTTATTTTAAAATCGACTTTCGAAAATTGCATGGGGATTTTCTTCTGCCCATACATGGTTATTATGGAAATTTACGATGCGTTCACGGGTAAACCCTGCTTCGTCAGTAAAAAATACTTTATGTAGAAAAAAACGGTCTTGATGACATTTTCTCTCGCATCACCTGAGTAAAACGACGAGCACCGACACCGATCCAATATTATCAGCGATTCCAGCGTCTCGGTCTCGAACTTCGAACCTCGCTCGAACCCGGCCCGATTCCGTCTCAGCCTAATATTAAGAATCGGAATGGATCCCGGCGTTGTGGTCAGTATTCGAATACTACCGATTCCTGTACTCGAGTACTCCCATCACTACCCTGAACCCGTTTACAACGTTTAAGAGGAAGTCCTCTGGAATGGCCGGAATTTCAGCACTAATTCTGACTTTTAAAGATTCTAAGTCATTTGGCCGGTTAACGTAGACTTTGTTCTTTAAGTGTCCCTACAAAAAGAAGTCGAGTGAGGTTAATTCCGGGGATCGCTCTGGACAGTCAATAGCACCTCTTCTGCCTATCCAACGTTCTAGAAATTGTTCGTTTATGTATTGTCTAACATTTGCCGCATAATGCGCAGGTGCTCCATCTTGCTGGAATCATACCTGTTCGTTTATGCCATTATTTACACCCGGTAAAACCATTCTGCAAGAAGGAATTATGTGATTCCTGAGAAGGTCCAGATATTTTTCGCCATTCAAATTATCATCTATGAAAAAAGGTCCCACAATATGTCTACCAACTATGCCCGCCCAAACATTAACTTTTTCGGGCCTCTGAGTATGACCTTCCTGGAACCAGTGAGTATTCTCAGCAGACCAATAACAATAATTGTGCCTATTTACAGTCATTATGGGCGACTTCCTTGCTCGTAAAAAAATAAAAACATATTTTTTGTTTATAATATACTATTATTCAACACTTTAAAGCTATAAAAAATCTGTTCATAATTAACTAGTGGGTTATTACCATAGGTCACTAATGAGTTATGGCTTTATCTCACTAGAAAAGTTTCTTTAGGGTAGGTTCACATGGACCTAATCAATGTCGAAATTCTACTAACTGGAGTACCCTTATTTTTAAAGCAATAACTCTTTTTTTCGGTGCAGCAATGGAAAAACATCAGCTTAAAATATTTACTTTTCGAAATGTGTTAAATTTAGTGTACATCCGAGCTTTACACATTAACCCCCTTGCTCAATTCGATCAGGTTTCCACACTGAAATTTTCCAATTTGCCCCAAATGAACCGAAATTTCCGTGGGAATACCGACAGGTGTATTAATGTGTTTGTTTTTAACTCTACGAAAATTCAAATTATGTTGTTTTCTTTTCCGGCTCGCATTTAAATCAGAAATTATTTAAATTTCGGTCAAAACTTTTGGGTTTGTAACGAACTTCATACCGATTCGACTGTATAAGGAAATTTAAAGATGACATTCCGAGATTTTGCTATTCATATTCAAAACGGAACCCTGCGTTCTCAAATTAGATTTTCGGTGGTGTAATTTGTTTTAGTTATTATAAAAATATTCGAGAACTCGTTAATCTGAAGTCATCGTATTATAACTTTATATTATTTATCGACATGATGGATAATAACTATTTTATGAATGCATGTCTTTGCAATTAAAACACTTATTTGAGAAACCTCATAAGTCATGAAAACCAAGTTTTTAGAAACGTAATAAAAACTGTATACTATTCTAAAAGCTATATTAGACATTCTGTATGTTTATGTTTCAATAAACTCATCACCATCAGTACGTACAGATGATTGCTAAATTTACTAAAATGGAATGAGCAGGTTCTTCAGAAAATTTTTTTGAAACTTTCCGACTCATGGGGTCTCTCAAATAAACAAGAATTTTTGAAATCGACGAGTCTCCCTATTTATTTAAACATAAACAAAATGTTTTCTTATTTAGTTTACGACAAGACATATAATATTAAATGGTATATTCAATTCGCGTCGTCATTTTTCCTCGTATTGCTGGAATTATTACGGGTTATCCATCTTTTTTTTATTAATAAGTAAAAAACCTGTATATTCACTTGCTTCAGGCAAGGGTACACGTTTTTCCTTTGATGTTTAAAGGAGAACTGTGTGAGATGGCATTCCTTCTATAAAACTTCTAGCACAGACCTTGTTAGGTGTATTAGATGAATAGGTAAAATGCATGAACTGATTTATCTTGAATGACACCTTATGATCTTTGTGGGCACCTCTTCCCTGAGATTCTGCTGATAAGCAAGTTTTTTCATAATTTTTTGACCACTACTGTTTAAAATCTAAAATATCTTTTATTTCCAAAGCTTTAACGAAAAACTTTTGCTTTCAAGGGTCCTCAGATATGCGTTTTATATATTCGTCCAAGGTGTATGTATGATCAAATTTCTTTAAACCCCTTTTGACAACATCACGGTCGTATGGTAAGACGAAGTGTCCTCGTATTGGAAAGAACTGGTTTGTTGTTTTTAACTTCTCCAAAAAAACTAATGCCATAAGCATTCTTACCATTGGATTGTTTTTATTCTGTGCTAGACATCCATCAGCAAAAAGGTGTAAGTGCTTAACGTCTTCGAGGACGTTTTTCAAATAACGAATAAGAAATAAGCAAACTTCATTGGGTCCCTTGAAAGCAGTTCCTTCATTGTATGCATAAAACGTAGGTGAGTATTCTTTTAGGTCGTGTATAAAAAAAAACATTCACAACAAGTTGCCTCAAATAAAAGGCTGTACAGCAAAATGTTCCAATTGTGTTTCTGATTTCCAGTGTTCAGTAATGAAAGTATCTCGCAATCTTGATGGCTATGCAACATATTACTTTTTCTGTCGACAGAATTTCCTATTGACTGGAAATTTTGATGAATTATGCCAATTCTGTTTTTTGCGTTTTTATTTGGGCTTTCATTTTCATTATGTTTTATAAAAAAGTAGAATAGTTAATATGAGCTCGGAACTGAGCTAGTCTTCTTTTGTACACTGGATACTGTACATCTCTTGCGCTAAGATGGTTTAATTCAGGATCATATTTCCTTTTTGTGCAGTTTGGACAACGTAACACCTCTACTTTGCAATCTTTGCCATAATGTTTTTGACCACATCTGTGACAACATACCTCCTCTTTACAATATTTGGCAATATGGCCAAAGCCAGAGCATTGGAGACATATTGCCAAGTTAAAATACTTTTGTATGTACACCTTGACAAGATCAAAATTATTTTTTCCTTTTTTTAGAAACCATTTTGCAATATCCGGTGGTGCCTGAAGAATCCAGTTTTCTTTTTATTGGTTTCTGCACGGTTTTCGGGCAACTACAGTAATCCTATCCATCACACTGAATGCGTGATCATGTCCCAAGAGAGAAGATTTGCAAAATATTGCTGTTTTCTTTCTTTGTGGGACAGCCGTGCAGTGAATGAACATTAAGTAACGATAATTTGGCCAAAAAGGCGTGAATTTCACCGGGATCTTAAAACGTTTAGTATGTGCCCCATGTAGACCCTAAAAATGTTCTTTTGGCTCCTCTTCAAATTAAACTTGGACTAATAAAAACTTTGTGAAGACTATGAATAAAAAGGGTGAAGAATTTAAATACCTAAGACAAGTCTTTTCCCAGTTAAGTGACGCCAAATTAAAAGAAGGAATTTTTATTGGGTCACAATTTGGAATATTACTGGACTATATATATCACGAAAAAAAAAATGCGGGACAAGCAATAGTCACTAGTCAGACACCATGAAAATCATATAGTAACCCTGATATATCTTTACTCTATAACGCGAAATTCCTGATGCATACGTTCTCCCGGCTCCTTACTTAAATTCCCCAAATTCGGTCGATATGACTGAAGAAATAGATTAGATAATACATCCAATATTTTTTTATTGTAAAAGTTCAGTTCATCTGCTAGTTCAGTTTAATTTTCTAAGGAAGTTTTACATCTCTGAAACACAAGTTTATACACCCTAAAATAAAAGTAGATCAACCAGCTATAAAACAAGATTATTGGTTAGGAGGTCTCTAGTAAACAACGTTATTGAATTAAGAAATATCTGATTCGTGTTTATTTGAATAAAACAGTGAATCTTTAATACCCAAGACGATCACTACAGAAACATGCGCTATTCAGCCATGCAAAATGCTTAGGATAAAAATATAAATATCACAAGAGGTTTAGTGGCATCTACATAACGTCATTCAGACGGTAAATTCTAACTCTTTTAGCCAACTACACTATCAACAGCTTCTATTTCTACTAGCCAACAACTGGGAAGACCCTGAATTTTTTGTATTTCAAATTCAAAATCAAATATCTGCAAGCGTTTCCGAGATAATGACAGCTCAAAAATGAAAAACTTCCTAATTATAATTATTCCTACCTAATACCCACCAGTTGAGTCAATGTGTTTTCATGACAGCGACCTAAGAGGTATCAATTTTGAGTTCCTGTTTAATTTTCTGTTGTCTGATTTCTAATTTGTTTACACTCTGATTCATCTGAATGAGAAACAACGAGTTGAAATTTTAATGATGAGCGGTTACGAAAATATGAAAAGATCGCAAGATCAGGTTTGTCAACTTTTCAATGAATTATATCCAGATAGGCCTCCAATAAATCAGTCAATGGTGTGTCAAGTGGTAAAGAAATTTCGAGAAACAGACAGTATTAAGGAAGTCGCTGGATCAGGTCGACCTAAAACAGCAACCGGGGGAGACAAGGCTTTGGATATCATACATGAAAATCCAACACAATCATTCCGGCCAATGGCAATGGGTTTTAATGTGTCTCATCAGTCAGTGAAAAATTTGTTTAAGTATGACGAGTTGCAGATAAAGTTGGTGCACGAGTTAAACGAGGACGAAATAGTTTTACCGGGTGTAAATAATAGCATAAACGAACAGGTATGGTTCCAGCAAGATGGAGCACCTGCGCATTATGCGGCAAATGTTAGACAAGCGAACAATTTCCAGGACGTTGGATAGGCAAAAGAGGTGCTATTGACTGGTCAGCGCGATCCACGGACTTAACCCCGCTCGACTTCCTTTTGTGGGAATACTTAAAGAACAAGGTCTACGTTAACCGTCCAAATGAATCTTTAAAAGTCAAAATTAGTGCTGAAATTTGAGCCATTCCTGAGGACTTCCTTTTAAACGTTGTAGACGCGTTCAGGGATCGACTGGCGCTCTGCTTAGCAGAGAATGGTGGTCATTTTGAATACCTGATTCACTGAAAGGGTTTTACTTCTTTATTATTCCGATTTTAAGTTCTTAAATTTTCTAGGCTATTTATTTTGATATTATAAAGTCTGTTACAATTTTTAATACAAAAAATACAGAGTTTTCCCAGTAGAATCCAAATATGCAATGCAGGGCAGGGTGTTCCATATAAAAAAAGTAAATTAGTCTCTATGGCAACCAAACCAGAAAAAATTCATGCAGGTAGAAATGTGGGGAATAATTATTTACTGAACAACTTTCATAAGGGTCACTTTTTCGTGTACGAGGTAATTCAAAAGTTACAGGTATTATGAGCGACTTTTTTGTCACTCTGTATGAGTCGACAAATTACTAGTTGAATTAAACTCGACCCCTATAGTACATACAATGCAGTTAAGCCACGGTTATTAATAAATAGCCCTTGTAACCTTGACGTTGCGGTTTCACTAAATAGTTAAACACATTAGGCCTCCCCTAGTTACAGCTCTCCTGGGACGCTATTACATGTCATGACCTGGTTAATTAAAATTTAAAATCAATTATTAATCTCCATACGTACAGGTTGTCTTACATATGTGTGTATAAATCAAATTAATTTTAATATTACTGAATTAATTAGATCGCTTTTGCTCTAGACATTTTGAGAATGGGTTTTAAATGAAAGAATGAACATAGCTCCTGTATGAATGTCGTTGGCGGAAGGGTTAGAATCTTGTGAGCAGCATCATTTTTTCTTTAGTATAAAATGTGTTTTCAATCAGTCAACAGTAAATTAAAAGATACTTAAGTATATATAATATTTGCAGAATTATACCGTTGATTCTTACTGCCATAAATAATTTACCTGATTAAATCCTATTGTAGATATACGCCTCAACCTCTTCAAAGCTGAATAAATGGGATCAGGGTCGGCTTGAAAATGTACCTACACAACATGATTTATTTTTATAATTTAAAATAAATAGACAGGTATTTTTAGTTTTAGGTACCTATAATAAATGTAAAATAATGATAACAATTAATGATAATTGAAAATAATATAATTTCAAAGTATATTTATTAGGATAACAAGTACAATAAAATTAATTAAATTCTTAAAAACTATTGACAATTTATTCAAAATTTAACTCTGTATCACTATCACTATCTTCATCTAAGCCTAAACTTATAATTAAGGGTTGAACATTTGTAATCATACAATTGTAAGAATTTTCCACCTCAAGTACATGCTGTACACAGTTTTTCCAGCTGTCTGCAGAAATTTTTCTTACTTCGTTTTTAATTAATTCTACTACAGATGCATTTAATGTAGGAGAAATATTATTTCTCCTAATATTGGATTTTAATTGGTGCCATATTAGCTCAATAGGATTGAATATACAATAGTATGGAGGAAGACGCAATACTGTATGTCCATTTTCTGCTGCAAGTTTGTCACACTCGTATCCCTTATTTATTTTAAAAGCTTTAAATACTTCTAGCAGTTCTCGTTTTTTGTAAATTTCTTCAAAATATAAATCATTTTCAATCATAAAATTTTGAATTTCTGCTTTTGTATTATTAGAATTGGGAATGATTTTTGCTTGCCGACTATGATAACTAGCATTGTCCATTACAATGACGCTATTTTCAGGTATATTTTTAAGGAGTTTATGTTTAACCAATCTTCAAAAAGTTGTGCGTCGGTATCTTGATGGTAATCTAAAGAAGAATCTGCTATGTTATTAGCTGAAAGCAACAGACAATTTGGAACAAACCCGTTCTCTGAACCAGCATGTAATATTGTGATTATTTTGCCTTTGGTGCCTTGGTTTGACAATTTTTGGAAGAATCATCCCAACCTTTCCTTGGAGTGTCATGGGCATCGTACGTTACGTCAAGATAGATAATTGGACGATTTTTTTCTCTAAATTGTTTAATAGCTGTTAAATATTTAAGTCTCCATTCCCGTAAACGTTGAGATTCCATTAATGTTTGTCTTTTATTAATGCTTCGGTATTTAAAACCCATTTTATGCAATATTTTCCTAAGACTTGAATGGCTACAAGAGATATTTGTTTCGTCTTTAATCAGCCGCTCTTTGAGGGAAATCAAAGTGGGTACAGTTTGTGCCTCCTGCATTTGGTAAATCTTTCTTCTTAATAAATCCATGTCATTTACGTCAATGCTTCTAAATGTGCCAAAATCACTCCTATTTTTTCTAGGATTAACAGGTTTAAGTACTTTGTCTCTTACCGAAGATAAAGGAGTTTTTGTCAAAGTAGACGTCTCTGCTAAAGCATCCATCGAATTAAAATTTCTACTCAACATAGATTGATACACATTTTTAATTATTAGTTTGGCATGGGTAGATAAATGCTTTCTTTTAAAAATGACACTTGAAGATGCCCCCCTATCAGCACAATTCCAAGGACGCCACATTCTACCACTAATAAGCCCAAATAAAAATTACTCGCCGGAAAACCACTAAAGACTAAAATTATTAAAAATCAGTTTGAATTTATGTATGCATCAGGCATAGGTATAAATTGAATTTGTACCTGGTCCGGCTCTACTCGAAAAGGTTTTAAAATTTGGGATTTCCTTATTTATTTTATGGTCAAAGGGATAATGAGGGTTTAATTGCAGTCTAAAGATCAACGATATAATTCTACAAATACTATACCTGACGTGGTCTGGTGAAAGGCAGTAAGTGACATTTCTTCAAAATCGACTTTTTAGCACTTTTGAGGTTAGCAGTAATTGTTTTATCAGTTGCAAAGGGAGAACGTAAAATAGCAGCTGTAAAACACCGATATTATTTAAAGCGAGAAACGGCAGTAAGTCAGTTTCAGTTCATAAGTTTAAGTAGTATTTACTATTTTAATTCTATACAGTGTGTATCAGCCAAATGAAATAAATTCCGTAAAATATATACATGGGGGCTTGTCCGAAAAAACGCTTGGACACGTCGCGCGTCGATTAGTATTTCTAGTTGCGCACTTTCTCAAATAAAAACTTTTTATACCGGGTGTGTCATAGAACAGTGGCCAATACTAACTTTCTTATTTTAAATGCAACACCCTGTATATTATTCAATTTTTGGATATCTATCCTCAACTGTTTCGGAAATATTAAGTGTTTTCAGGTTTATTGCAAAAATCAACAACACACTAAAAAACTAATAAGTAATACTGTTCATTTCTTGATAATGTAAAAAACAAAAAAAATATTAATGTAGGAGATGTTGAAAATGCTCGCCGCGAACGTCTTGGCAACATCCTAATCTTAAATAGAAATTTCTTCTAACGTTACTGAACATCTCAGGCGTAACCGATCTAATCGCAAGCGTTATTCGTCTTCTTAAGTCAGCTAAGTCGAGGGGTTTAGTTTTGTATACAATATTTTTCACATAACCTCATAAGAGGAAGTCTAATGGGGTCAGACCAGGGGATCGTGCTGGCCATTCCATCGATCCACGCTTCCCTACCCACCGATTTGGAAATACTCGGTTGAGTTACTGCCGGACATTGATTTGGTGCTCCATCTTGCTGAAACCAAATCATATTCGCTGGAAGTTGTGGGTTTTCTGGATCAGAATATAAGTTTGTCAAAGTAAACATTTAATTTGCCATTAATGAAAAAGAGACCAATGATATGATCTCCAACACTTCCTGCCCAAACATTAACATTTTTAGGATATTGCGTATGCTCTTCTCTCATCCAGTGAGGATTTTCCCTAGACCAATAGCGGCAATTCTGACGATTAGCATGACCGTGAAGTGTAAAGGTACACTCATCAGAAAACAAAACATGGTCTAATTGTATCACATTGTTATCTAACACTGCCATCATTTGCTCACAAAAATACGTTCTCCCATCAAAATCGTCTTCCATGAGCTCATAAGTAGGTATCATTTTATAGGGATACATTTTTGTTTTCTTGTAATGTTCGAATAATCGATGAATGGCAAACATCGAACATTGGGGCTGTTTTTTGACTAGAAGTATGTGGGTTTTTCTGAAACTCAAACATAATATCTAATTTGGCATCGTCACTTATTGCATTGACAGCTACTTTTTTATCTGCTTTACATGTCAAAGCTCATCATATCGACGGGATGAGAGTTCATTCTCTTTCCATTGTCTACACTCGAACAAAGTGTGGGCTGCATCATCAGTCATGGAACAGCATTGACAAGCTGGAGTTGCCGCTCTTCCTTTACCGTAAAGGTATTTTCTGAAGCAAGCGTGACCAGATAATAGCTGAGTCAAGTAATAGTCAACCTCTTCTTTTTATCCACGTTTCTACGTTCAGGATAAGGTGGTAAGTCCATCTTCTCATTGCGGTGCTGACCCAATATTGCTGCCGTTTCTTCATCAGGTGTCTATCTATCTATCTATATAACTAATTACCTGTACTTTCATGCATATGTGTAATATGGCAAAAGGCAGTAAGTATCACTTACTACTATTTGCCCTTGAAACAGACTACTTTTGTAAAGTCGTTTAGTACTTAAATATCAGTTTTGCTAAATTGGGAAATGAGGAATGTGATGCTTGTGTAGATCATATAGAGCATCTTAAATCACACAAAAGGGGTAGGATAGATATAAACATGAATCTTGAAGAACATACCCATCGAACAGGAGAAGAAGTACTAGTAACCTCAATTATCATTACGAAACAGGAGGTAAAAAGTATATCAGAAAAATATTTAGAATCCTGTGATTCATGTACTAAGTGACTTGAAAATGCTCAACCAGCTCGTGCATAATATAATAATAATAATAAATAATAGGATCATTGACATAGTAGTTTATAGAAGCGTTGATATGCAGAAAGATGTTATGTTACCACGGATTCCTGAAAGTAAAATTACATGTTTTACTGTCTGATGGTCTTCCACGAAATTTTTGCAGCAATGGGCGAAAGGCAGAAAAAAGGAGAAAAGATGGCAAGAAGGTATGGCTGGTAGAAAAGCTAAAGAAGTAGCCTCAGCTTATTGTCGTGCAATTATGCAAGAAAGAGATGGGCTTCATATTGTCTGCGTTGTGCTGATAACTATGCGGCCCATAATAAAATGCATTGCAATGTTAATCTGTCTCGTAAACTCCAATAAAACTGCTGCCAATGATATAACCATCGAATATTTTGAGGTTGGCGTGGTACTAAAGATATAATACCACAATAAAGGAAAATTCCACGACTTTACTGACTTCACTGAAGCAGTAGCTACAAGATTTAGATGTAATCACGAGAATTATTGAATCCGAATTTCTTACAACCAAGTTTGTCTTGGGGTTCCCCGAAAAATTGCGTTCTGAACCAAGAGGAATCCCCCAAGAGAACAAAGAAAACATAATAAAGTATCTTTGTCCCAAAATGAGTTCCGCTAGAAGGGCATTCAGGAAAGAGATTCCTATCAATGATGTGGATTAATTGACCTATCCTTACAATATTGTGATTTGGAGACTAAATAACGTACGTTTTCGTATTTTAATTTACCCTTGTTGTTATTAAATGTCTTCTTTAATACCCTTTTACTTTAGCAAGAAAAATGTTAAAAGGCAGTAAGTGATTTTCTTCTGTCATATGACATAAAATTTTAGTTCAAGACATACAAAGATTGTACCAAAAAGGAAATTATTTCTAAAATATCTTGCTGCAGCAAAGATAAAACACAAACAAAATTTATTTACCAGATAATTATTAATTAATTAGACGACATATGCTTTATTGTTAGTTGAAATCTTAAATAATAAATTAAATATTGGTCATACCTCTGAGTAGCCTGTGCTTGTAACTTTATTTGCCATTGAATACTACTAGCGTCATCTCATCACAAGAAGCAGTAATACCAAATATGAAAAGAAAAGTAGTTATTGCAGGATTTCTTTACATCGAAATATGGAAGCAAAGGATAGAGGGATACCGAGGTATATTGAATCGATATGCCTTGTTGAAGCCGTTTTGTTATTAGATGGAGCCACAATGGCGAAAATAATATAAAAGCAGGCAGATAATATATTTTTAAAGTTACGGGTTGAGCGGCATGTCAGACAAAGGGAGAATATTCACAAGAAAGTCAACCTACTAAACCCCTAACTTTAAAAATGCAATTTACAGATGAAACCTTCTCTAGAGTATTTGATAACAATTTTTTTTGTTAATATAAACATAATATTTAATCATTTTAAGCCACGAGTAGATTAAAAGATATTTTAATGTAGATAGGGTAATGCAAATCAAATCAATAAGGCTTTGGATAATAGTAATTTTAAGTTGGGGATTGCATAATAAGCAGAGTTTAATAAATAGTTTATTGACCAGACTATAATTTCTGAATTCGACAACATATAGGGTTCCTTGCTTTATTGCTTGTTGAAGTCTTAAATAATAAATTAAATATTGGTCATAATTACCTCTTATTAGACTGTAATTATAACTTAATTTGCCATTAGATACTACTAGCGTCATCTCGTCACAAAATGTAGTAATGCCAAACTTGTTAAATATGAAAGAACAGTAGTTATTGCAGGATTTCTTTACATTGAGGTATAGAAGCACAGTACATAGAGATGCCTAGGTATTGTGGATCAATGGGCCTTGTTGAAGTCGTTTTGTTATTAGATGGAGCTGCCATAGGAAGAATAATTTAAAAACGATCAAAGCTGCTTCAATTTTAAAATTACGGGTGTAGTTATGTGGTACTTTTGGAAGCGGGCGGATAATATTTATTTTGTTATAATAAACATAATACTCAACATATTTACAATCAAATATCTTATTAAAATAGCATGCTTAATTAGTTAGTTATATGGCTAAAAAAATGCATCTTGTTAATAACGTTTTAAACGGCAATGACCAATAAATTCAAAAATATATTGTTATGGTTTGCTAGTTGGCAAGTAGAATAAATTACGTTCACTAATATGTCGAGTTATATATTAACTTTTAATAGGTCCGGTGCCTAAATTATATCCAGAAATTTTTTCGTAATAATTACGTTTCAATAAAAGCAATTGATTGGCTTATAGTCGTATAGCTAGTGCGACAATTCTTTACCATAAAATAGTAAAAGAAAAAAATAAAAATTAATAAACCATTACCTTTTTGTGTTCAGATATTGATACAACTCTAACTAAGAAGAAAACTGTGATTGTCTTTCTTTGCAAGAAGTTAAATATTTGATTGAACCGATGTTGTTGCTAAGCGTAAGAAGTTTTCTTATTTGAATATCGATAATCCTTTATCTGTTTTTTGATTTTGCCAATTTCATTTTTAAGAAAATTAGTTTGCAGCAACAAGTACTGCCGAAAAGATCGTGGCCTAACTTTAATTTACCCTCATCTTTACAGGGACCATTATACTCAAAGATCTGAGAAATTAAATGTAAGGGCGGGTATTCTTGGCAACCATATTATTGTCCCATTTTCATCAATGGAAACTTTACTGGAGAAGTTTACCATGATTTATTACAAAATACAATAAATCCTATTATTATAAGAATAGCACAGGAAGATGAAAATATTTTAGAACAGGAAGTTATTTTCCAACAGGATGGGGCTCCTCCGCATTATTATGTACGGATAAGAGAGTACTTGGATCAGACATATCCAGGAAGATGGGTCGGCCGGAAGGGGCCCATTGAGTGGCCAGCTAGGTCACCAGATCTGACGCCACTCAACTTTTTCTTATGGAGACATCTTAAGACAAAAGTTTATGCAACAAAGCCCAACTTACTGAGTCATCAAACTTCGTAATTAAAATGATGTCTCCATATTCCGTTTTTAAATCCTGCAAGAAGTGCTTGAATTCGAAGCTCGTGATTTCACGAAACAAGGTTTCCTTGATCAATATTTCTCTTTAATAATTCTAATTTTCTCTTAGTCGCCAGTCGCATACTTCTCCCTACCATTACAGGAGTTGTATCAGTAATATCAGTGCCTTTGTCCAGTGCTATGGAAAATATGTTTCCGCATATCCAAGCGAAACTTTTGTGTTTTCTTGTTCCATTGCTTAACTCGCCTTATCTTCTTCTGGATAACCTAACTTCTGCTAACTCTTTTCTGGACACAAGATATTTGCCAATTCTAATAGGATCTTTCCCAAATTCATGTTCTGGGATTGGTTTCGAATGCATCGGTCGCTCTCTAACTAATAACATAACTCGCCAGAATGTCACAACGATCTCTTCTGCCTGTTCAATGTGTTTTAGAAAAACATTTTGTTGAACGACAAAATTCTTTTTCAAATTTTCGATTCTGACCTTGACTTCTGTACTCCCAGCTGATCTTAGTGCAGACCAGACAATCATGCCAGAGATGCTTCTCCGTATAATGTAGCGGATGGCTAGTTCATCTCGAATATTCCTGAATTTAATAGGGCCCTCTCGTTGGTCGCTTTAACTGACATCTTCATATCGGGAGATGAGTTGGTTGTACAGGAAATATTCGCCATTTTAGGATTCTACCTTCACCGTTTTATGATCAATATTGTGGTCACGAGATAAATGCATAGGTATAATTGGGTTTTCTTGACAACTCAATAGGATATCCAGTTCAGTATCATTTCACGCTGTTGGGGGTCTGAAATGGTCAGAAAATCAAATCTTAGGTTCTTAATTTTTGAGGGTGGAGGGAATACACCACACAAAGTCAACCGAAACGGATCTATAGTTATTCTACTAACATTAGCAGTATAAATATAGAAGACGTAACCCAAAGACCCCTTCAGTCTTAATGCAGCATCTTACGAATGTAATACTAAAGGTCATATACCGACGTCCTTATTACCCCTATATTTTTATTTACAAAACTGATGCAAATTCATGTGATTTCTAGGTCAGACCTACCCACGTCACGTAAAAAATATAATATCGATACCACGTAAAAAATATGATATCGATACCACGTAAAAATGCTTGTTGCGTGTTGAATGGAATACGATGGAAATTAGTTATGAAGCAGTGTTAATCGCAGGAGGACATAAATTCATTCAAATAAATTTCGTCTCGGTTTCCGCGACTTTGTCGTTTAACCAACATATGCGACACCTGTTGTAAGAGAAAATCGTTAAATACCTTGTAAGTTTGAATAACTGTTCAGACAGGTATACGTTTATTGTCTTTGGCATTCCTGAATAATCTGCGTTCATCGAGGCCGACACTGCTGGTAATCCAAATAATTGCTTAAAATATGAATGGGAAATTTAAATACCACATGCTGTTTGACAGTCCTTGACCAAACTAAAACATTCAATTTTGCTAAGACTTTGGTAAATTTTAATATTTTACGCAGGCCATAGAGACTCATAATAGTTGTTTATGATGTGAGTGTTAAAAGTGATGTTTTATTTTGTGAGTGAAAAAGTTTGTGAAATGAGCGGAGCGAATTGAACAATTTCACGAACAAAATAAAATTACTTTTAACACAAATATCATACAAAGTTTTTTGTATAACTGCCCTATTTCGATAATAAAATAGGGGAATTTGGAATGACATTAAACTTCAAAATGCATTTTAGTACCGTAAAATGGGGTGACTTTGATCAGTTTGAATCTTCTTTGTTATTTTTTTTTAAGTTCCCTATTATTTCTTGATTTCATGTTATTCACACTTACTGTATTGAGACCAAAGGATTACTATTTTCTTACAATTGATATTTCGATTTAAAAAAAATAAAAAAACGGGTGATCAAAGTGATCTCGCTATTCGGGGTGTCTTTGATCATATGGAATTTATATCATTAATGAGTAGTAGATATACTTATGGGTGATCAAAGTCGCCCCGGTTGAAATCGGTCAAGCAGATTTTTTTTTAAATATTTTTTAACGTTCTGGGGTGAAATTGATCATGATCATTTTTATAAACTAATTTCAATTTAACTTATTTCTATTGATTAAATGATAAGATTTAACAAAAACCAACTAAACGAAATCTAAGAAATAACGTGTTACTTAAGGGAAAGCCCCAGTCGGAACATTTCGCGATCGCATCAACAAACGCATTTTCTTTAGCTCTTGAGAACACCATCTGACCACCATGTTCTGCCCTATGTCTGCCATGATACTTGTTGTTGAGCGTACCGTATATAACTTTAAATTCTCTTGACGCTTGCCTTATGCCCATTCTACCATCAACTACTGCTTGCAATGCATTTTCTAAAGCTTTCTGAGTAAAGTTCCTATACTGGCGTGAGCCGAGCGGACGTTTGTACACACGTGGCATTTTCACATTTTTTTTTTCACAACTTTCAAAAAATATTCTAGAAACCCTTTAAACTATAAACTTCTCCGCCACACCGTAGCCACACCCTTAGGTTATAAACACTGACCTTTACTTGTCTGAGCTACGATCAAAGTCACCCCGCTAAACCAAATCTTAACCTCACATTTTCCTGAGTATTTTTTTTAGGATTATTTACCAGACATGTGGTCCCTAGGCAGGTACCTTTCAACGACAATGAACTAGAATACATATAAAATAAACATAAGAGCTACGCACCTTAATTTTCTGCGACTTCACTTAAACACCATATTTCAACCACTTATCCTAACTAACCTGGTATAGAAAAATACTATTAAGATAGACATGGCCAATCAGGCAAATAATATTGCTTTTCTCCCTGTGCAGCCATCCACAAACCGTTAGAATTACTTAACCTGCTCAGCAGCTTAGAATGGCTCAAAATTTGAAAATAAACGCGACTGATCAAGGTCACGCCGCGAAGTCAAAGTCACCCCGTTTTACGGTATTCAAATATTCACAAGGTTGTTGTGAATGACAAACGTTGCCAACGCTATGGTTATTAACAAATGCTTGTTTACAAATAAAAAAGATGCTGTCATTTAAATAATTGCGTTCTTGTCCAATTTTTGTCTTTGGTTCTTAACTGCTTAATATGTTTGTCGATAGTGGAATAATTAATAAAAGGGTTCATAAGTAATCGAGTAGTAATGATTGTTAAATATTGATAATAAAAATTTGCACTTCCTAAAATTATTATTATAATTTTATTTGATTTCATCATAAGAAAATGTAGTGTTAAAAATATTTTTAACAGGCTTCCACGTAAACAATCACTTTTAACACTGTTGACTGTCATTAAAAGTGTCACTTTTAATAGCAAAAATTAATAAAAAAATCATATTACAGTAGATGTTTTACATCGTCAGAGAAATCAGGAATGGACCTGACACCAAACTCGTCGAGTCAAAATTTTGACAGGTGTCAATTTGCAGAGCTGAAAATAATTTTAAAATTTTATTTTATCTAGGGCCAATTATGCCCCTTATCAATATAAATAACGGTGCCAAATTTCAATAAAATCGAGAAAAGGATATTTAAAAAAATTATAAAAAACCAATTTCTTTTTTTTACATATTCATATGAACTCTTTCTCTTAGAATATAATAAGGAATCATACCCTTAAGTTACGTGCCGTACTTCTGAAACACCCTGTGTATTGGAAACTCTGAAATTAGAACACTCCTCAGTTTTGCCCAAAGTTTTTATTTCTCTAAAAACCAAAAAGTGAATCTTTTGCTTGCTATTATATCCATGAACTTCATTGGTACATAACAACTCATTCGAGGGTTATAAGGGTGCAAGGCCAATCTTTATTCTAAAACTAAATGCTAATACACTATATTTAACATGCACAGTACAGACAAAGCACCAACAAATTGGACCGTTTTTTATTAAAGGCAGATTAAATGGTGTCCTGTATTTGCAATCCTTGCAATAAAACAAATGGTTATGTGGTATATTCACGACGGTGCGCCGCCCCATCTTAGCAATTTAACTTGTCAGCACTTATCAAATACTTTTGGTAATTGATGGATAGGGTAAGGTGGGCCTATTTCATGGCCACCGAGGTTGCGCGAAGGTCAACCCGTTCAATGGTTCTTTTATGCGGCACACTTCGATTTGAAAATGTATCAGAATAAATTATTCTTGCATACACACAATTGCCATAAGTTAGATGCATGTGAGCATTACTGAGATATGATAATAACAAATTAGGGTTATTTGACCTCCCCCTATACGCTCACCAGAGTATGGATAATTGGACACCCTGTATAAATTGTTTGAAAATATACTCCGTCACAACTTAACAAAATATTCGAAAAACTTCGCCGCCTGTGACAATATTCGAATAAGTCCATTTACGTCAACCCCGAAAAAAAGTTCAAACAAGAAATCGAACGCAGAATCCACATTAAAATTGTAGATGTTATTCCTTTGCAACAATGATGTTGCCGCAGAGAACAAACGTGTTTTTAAAATATTCTCGTCGTCTTAAAAGGCATTTTTATACAGGGTGTTAAACCTTTATTTTTATACGCTATTGTGTTCTGATTTCTTTCGTGGGAGAATGAGCCATTCGATCAGTGGCATCCGAAGAATACTTCTAAACAGCAATTGCTTTTACTAAAAGAGACTTGAGCTGTATTTACTTATAGTAAGGTTCTTCTTCATCCTCTTCTAGAAGAGATTTCGCCTGTTAAATCCCCTTGTAGCAATTATTGCGATAACAGATACTTCTTCTTCCAAGAAGAGTGTTGTTTTTCACTATTTGGGCCACTCAGTCCACACAGGAGTTTTCACTTAAATGTCCGAGGGCCTATATCTTAAAAACGAATGAATAGCTTTTGATTTCGTAAAAGGCCGTCGTTAGGTATGATCACTATACAAGGATAACATCAGTGCGACATCTTCGACGCCTTACAAATAAAATACTTATTTTTTCCTGATGTGATGTCGGGTTTTGTATACCTAGATCACCTGGAAATGCACTTCACTTTTTGACAAATTGTTATCGGTGTCGTCAGATTTGAAAATTATATTATTTCATTTTAACAAATTTTGTGAACTTGAATCAACTCGAGAAGGCGAGATTAATTGCTTTATTCGAAGACGGTGCTTCTCTACGAAGAATAGCTGAGCAACTTGGAAAACCAAGAAGCACTATACGAAGCCTCAGAACTAATTGGGAAAACACAGGATCATTGGAAAGAAGGGCTGGAAGTGGCAGAAGAAAAATTTCAAACGAAAATCAAGATAATGATCTAATAGATTTTTTGCGAAACAATCCATTTCAGACGGCTGTAGAAGCACACAACCAAACTAATTTTCCTGGGACAGTAAGAACGGCGAGAAATCGTATAAGGAAAAATTCGGAATTGAGAAATAACGTAGCTGCTAAAAAATCGTTTTTGACCGATATGAATAAAGAGCAAAGAATGGGGTTTGCGCTGGAATATTTACCGCAAGGTATGGATTTTTGGGACAAGGTAGTATTTACCGACGAGAAGACTTATCAGTCTTATTATAACGGGCAGATTAGAGTGTATAGTCCCCCAAATACACGGTACGAAGAAAGATATACCCAACATGTTAAAACAAGTAAAAGATTTTCAGTTAATGTATGGGGGTATATGACTTCCAGAGGGCTAGGAATATGCCACCGAATTCGAGGAAGATTTAATACTCAAGCTTCTGTTGCCATCGGTAAACAATATATTTCAACGTGAAAATTTTATATACCAGCATGACAACTACCCTGTCCATACAGCAAGGAGAGTTTCGGACTGAATACGGGAAAATAACATTTCATTGTTACCTTGGCTCTCAAGAAGCCCTGATATCAATACAATCAAAAACGTTTGGAGATATATATTGTGAAAGAAAATAACAAGACCAATGATTTACATCCTCAAAACAGTGATGATTTGTGGAATAAAACTGATGAAACCTGGAACACCTACAATTTTCATCACGCCCAAATGCTGTTGGCATTAATGCCTAGACGTTAAGCTTATTATTGGAAAAAATTGGTGCCGCTTTAAAATATTATACCAATGTTTTTTTTTTTTAATATTTGAATAATCTGTTTTATATTTAATTTTGAAGTCATGTATTGTATATTATTATCTTGATTTTGGTTCAAAATTTTTCTTCTGCTACTTCCAGCCCTTCTATCCAATGATCCTGTATTTTCGCACTTAGTTCTGAGGCTTTGTATAGTGCTTCTTGGTTTACCAACTTGCTCAACTATCAAGGAATACTTTCTTCGAATAAATAATTTTATATATAGCCTTTTTTCTATCATTACTGAAATAGGAAACGCAAGGTATAGAGGTGAGATAATTGTAAAAAGCCCAGTTTACCAAAATATTTAAAAATGGCATATTATGTTAACCTCAGTGTACGAAATTTTATTTGCGTCACTTACATTACATTTGAAAATATTTTAATGCTCGTACCCACCAACACATATTTTAATTGTGATTAACTAATTAAATCGGTAACCACCAATAAACTTTTTCACTTAATTGCCAATTAACTCTACCTGGTTAAATTTGGCCGATTAGGTACCTAATTACGATTAGGAAACGACAGGAAACGTCATTTTGTTTTGTCGTAGCTTTTAGTGTGGCTATTTTGTTTTTTGCTGAATGTATGCATGTATTGTATAAATACAGAGTGGCAAAATGCCTGTAACTTTTGAATTACATCGTATACGAAAAAGTGATCTCTATGAAAGTTGTTCAGTAAATTATTCCTCACATTTCTACCTGCATGCGTTTTTTCCTTTTTTTTGCATATTTGGATTCTACAGGGAAAACTTTAAATTTTCTGTATTTCAAATTTCTATTTATTTAAAATTGTAACAAACTTTATAATAACAAAATAAATAGCCTAGAAAATTGAACTTTTCATCGGAATAATACACAAGTGAAACATTTTCAGTGGAGCATGTGTTCAAAATGACCACCACTTTCTGCTAAGCAGAGGCACACTTAGATAAGCCCTGCCACGGGTAACAACTGTCATATCATTTGCATAGTAATAAGCATTGCTATTAAAGAAATGTGGATGTTTTTTTACAAATAAAACCAGTGTCAAAAAATAAAGAGACGGTAGTGTAAGGAAACCTAGCTTAACTTCGGTGATCTGACGGGAACCGGTACTTTAAGTGTCACTAGGCCCTTGCCCATCTGGCTCATCTGTTTAATATAAATTTTACCATTTTAGACAACCACTCTCTATTGTTGTATACCGAATAAATCGTATTTTTACCATTGCAAAGTGACAAATACTAGAATTCATCCTTATGATGCGTTTCTGCGCTATGAAAACGGAGGCAGCGCCCTGCGACGAGCCCCAGAACATTATACTGTATGTCAATAGGGATTGCACTGAGGCAAAATAGAACCATCGAAGTGTACTCAATGAGACCACCTCCCGAAGTCTGCGTGCCAGGGCACAGAAACTGTGCAGTTTCGAGACCAAGGAATTGGTAAAAAAAAACAATAATAATAAAATGTTGCTCCTCTCCACTAGATATGGCGATCTAAACATCACATACCTATTAAAGTATATTTAGTCGATCTCTGAAACATTCAATTTGTTCCTTACTTGACCTCCTACTTTACCGGGAATGTTGTTACATTTAGCGGAAAAAGTTTCAACAATACTAATTGAGTCTCTTAAACTTAAATTTTTACTCTCTAACGAGGATATTATGTCCGGTATCGGGTTACGGTCACATTATTAGTTTTGTCTAGCTGCTTAGAAGCTATTAAATATGGGTTTGTTGCGATATATCTGCCACAAGCATGTGTGCCATTATCAACAATAATGTAAAAATATTTATCACCCAGTGAAGCTCTAATTTCCTCTAAACCGGTTTCGTATGCTATCGTATAGCGTGGATTCGTCAGAAATGGTTTGTTGACAATATTTTTGCAAATATCCTCTAAATTACGGACCAAAGTCTTGCATAAGTCTTCTTGAACCATTTCCTTTTCAGATTTCGATCTTTCTCCAACATTTTGAAATGCGTTTTTTACACTAAGCTGAACTGGTTCAGATTAAATTTTTTGTAACTTTAATCTATGCAGTGATGTTTTCAAATATTGATCGATTTGGAACTTCTTTTCACAAACAATAATTTTTGCAGAAGCTTTACAAAAGATTTTTTCTCCACTAAACTCTACGTTTGGCAATGTTTTAATCCACGAAGACGTTTTCGCCACTTTAGACATTTTGAACACAAATTTAAAATCAATAGTTTCACACTGAAACTATCCTGCAATCTTTTGACAAACTAAAACAAAAGTACATATTACAACCCGATATAAATTCAGTTTGTTAAGCAGGTAATAATAAGGCATTGTTTAATGACAATAAATAACCTCTAACAATATACCTGCAAACCCCTGAAACCCCCAATAAATACCTTGTGTATAACCAAGATGTAAATAATCATTATTATATAACTATCTTCAGAGAAGAATCCATGAAACAAGTGCCGGACTGGACATTAAACCTATGAGTCTACGAGTTTTAAATTTTTTGATAACGCCGAAAACATAAGAATATGCTCATAAAATAATAATTTGGGAAAAATATGCATTTTATTATAAAATTGACAAAATAGACAAAAAATGCGCATATAGTGGTGGGCTAATATAATATGGAACAAATTAATTTAAAAATCAGGTATTAATTTTTTGAAAAAACGCTGGGACAAGTCGATTATAATTTTTTCTTCCGAATTTTTTGCCTCAAAACGAAATTATACAGGGTGTGTCAAAAAGTAGATGTAGCAAAAATTTTTTGTATTTTAAATAGAACCCTATTTTTTTCAGTCGAATTTTGAATTCTACGTCAAATTCTGCGCAAAATTCATGTAGCATACCCTATCCTTATCTCTAATGGTTTTAGAGAAAAATTACATCATAAAACGAAATTTTTTTTTAAAAAAAGTTACATGTACCTACTTAAAGGTAAACAGGTAAATTTAAATGAATTGTCACTACGATAGCAAGTTTTGTGTCAATCAAAAATAATTTTCAAAACTCAAAGAATCGAAATTTTAATTTTAATTGGATGTGGAGACAAAACAAGAAATCAAGAAGAAGTTTGTAACTTGTTTAGCGCTAAGTATCCAGAACGACCGATTGCAAGATCTACAGTGAGTAAAATTGTTGTTATTCAGGGAAACAGGGAATGTAAAGGATCGTCTACGGCCAGGTCGTCCAAAAATTAGTGAAAACACAAAATTGAACATTTTGTTAGAAGTTGTAGATAATCCCATAGTGCATCCACTAAAGTAGCCCTTAATAATATTGTGAGCCGACGACCTGTTTTGCGGGTATTGAAACAAGAAAAGTACCATCCGTACAAAATTAGGTTGCTGCACGAGCTAAACGAAGATGATCCCGACCGCCGACTACAGTTTTGTGAAACTATGATGGAAATTTGCAACTTAAATCTATTTTTCCATCGCAACATACTTTATAGCGATGAAGCCACGTTTTGTTTGAATGGTTCGGTAAACAGACAAAATTTTTGGTATTGGAGTACATGAGTATATGAGAGAACAGCACACGCAAAACTCACAAAAAGTAAATGTTTGGGCAGGGATATTAAATGATAGAATTATTGGACCTTCTTCTTCGATGGAAATCTTACAGGAGACCGGTATTTACGATTTCTTCAAAATGAATTATTTCCCACACTAGCAGCGGATTTTCCAAATCCGAATCAACCTAATCTACCAGAAGCGTCTATTTGGTTTCAGCAGGATGGTGCTCCGCCTCATTTTGCTCGACAAGTACGAGAGTATTTGAATACTGTATTTCCCGAACGATGGATAGGTAGAAGAGGACCCATAGAATGGCCTGCAAGATCTCCCGATCTTACACCAATGGATTCCTTTCTTTGGGGTTATTTGAAATCAAAAGTGTATAATATATAATATAAACTACAAAATTTGGGAGACTTAAAATTTAAAATTAGATATGAAATTAGGCAAATTAATGAAAATACTGTAAATAATGTTTTAGAAGGGTTTTTAAGTAGATTTGCATATTGTCAAGAAGTTAATGGTTGGCATTTTCAACACTTAATTTCAATTTCAATTTTTCTCTCAAACCGTTAGGGATAAGGATAGGGTATGCTACATGAATTATGCGCAGAATTTGACGTAGAATTCAAAGTTCGACTGAAAAAAATAGGGTTCTATTTAAAATACAAATATTCCGCCCTTTAGTCATGAGGAACACTATCGAAAGCCTGTTAGAAAGCCTATCGAAAACATCTTACACAGCGTTAAAACACTGTGCTTATCATCATCAAAACCCCCGGCTATGTTCTCCACAGCATTTAATGAAGCTTTCGTCGCTGATAATCTGGCTCCAAATAATTATTTAGAGTATTATATTGATCAAGATGAAGACTTAGGTAATTGTTTTTTTTTTAATTGTTTTTATAATTTTAGTAAACAAAGGAACAACGCTGATCGGTCAGTAGTTGATCGGGATGTCGATATCTCCTTTTTTAAAACTTTTCTTAACTCTACTGTTTTTTAAGGCTGTTGAAAAATTTTCAGAAAAACAGGCTGTCGAATGAATCGCTTTTAAAGCTTGAAACGTATTATCCTTATTATACGATACCTTGTCGCTATCTGTATCCTTGTAATTATTAATATTGCTTTATGTTCTGTAAAGTATAAAGAAAAATAGAGAAAAATAATAATTAACAATAAAAAAAAAACGCTTTTTTTAACATTCCGAAGATTGAAAACGAAACAATAAACTTTAGGAGTCATCAAAAGATGCATCGCTTCAAGATGGCCGATGTATTAGAGTAAAAAACTCGAGTTCTAAGTTGTGCAATGTTAAAATAGCCCAAGCCGTTCATTTAAAAAGGCAGTGCACTAAGTAACGACGTATGCTTACACACACACAAATTGCCGATAATCATTTTATAGGCGACGAGGTTCAATGTTGGGCTCTTTTATTTTATCTCAATAATAAAGTTAACTCTTGATTTTATTATTTAAATCCGAATTTTGCATCGAAATCTAAGTTTGTTTTATGTAAAAGGCTGTTCAGAGATATAAGAAAGTGACTAACTGATCCCTATTAGGAATGACCCTGGCCAGCTGTAAAATTGAAATAATATGGCCGAACAGTCCGTATTTTGCTTAGAATTTAATAATGGTTTGTAATAAAAATAACCTATATTGTTTATATGGATATAGGATTTCTCCACTTTTCAACATGTGTAACAGAATTGGCCCAACTTTGTAAGGGGATGTTAAAAACTACAGTTTCTATAAGCTCAAGTACACTAGAGAGTTAATAGTGGGGCAAATATTGTTACAACAAATCGCAGATTTCAGTTGGTGCCATGTTTGGCCCACATGTTCGATGGGATTAAATATACAATGGTATAGTAAAAGCCTTAAAACTGTATGCTCTATATTTTTTGCATAATTATTACTGAAGTATTCCTTTTGTAGTTTTAAACTCTGTAAAACTTCAATTAATTGCCTTTTGGTGTAATCTTCCTGAAAATAAATGTCATTATCATACATGTAGTTTTGGATTGTTGCTTTTGTGTCATTGGATGAGGGAGCCTTGGTCAACTGACTACTATGGTAGCTTGCATTGCTTATTTTTAAACCAATGTTCAAGTAAATTAGCAGTGGTTTAAAATCACCAAACTATTACTTTAATAATAAAATTACGTCTTCCGGATTTGCAGTTTACCTTAAGACATTTTTAAGTACGGACCATAATTTACCTGCATTTATTCATTCGATCATTGTTTGTTTATGGCCACCCTTGGATAATCCCATTCAAAGGCTAAGTGTAACTTTCTTATATCTCTGGACAGGCTTTACCACGTCCTATGCCTAACCTCAACAGTTATCGAAAAAATTATGATTGAACATATCAATAAGCAAGATTTCTGAGAATTTATTTATAAATCGAACAAAATATTCCATTGCGTGTTTATTTTGTTTTTTTTTTTCAATTCTGTATTTCTGAATGTTGAGTTACCACCGTTTAGTCCCATAGAGACTGTGCGACAATTAAACTACGGTCTGTGTAAATGGTAATGTGAACAGACAAAATTGTCGTTAATGGGCAACAGAACATCCGCATTGGATGATGGAGGTTCACAGCCAGTACCATCAAAAAACAAATGTGTGGGATGGAATAGTGCGTAAAAGATTAACTACTTTAATAACTTGAATTAGTTCCAGCATTAATGACTTTATTTCCTAATCCACTTAGCCCAGACTCCTCTGACGAGGAACTGATGTTCCAGCAAGATGCTGCTTCTCCGCACTATGCTGCCACTGTGCGTACATTTTTGGATGAAACCTTTTCCAAACGGTGGATAGGAAGGAAAGGACCTATCGAATGGCCTGCTAGGTCGTCAGATCTAACTCTGCTGTGGGACTACCTCAAATTGGAAATATTTATTGACTAGCCAAACAATTTGCAGGAGTTGAAAGAGAGAAGTGCGTGCCATAACTCCGGAAATGGTTGAAAACATGCAAAGAGAGTTTACTGATTGCCTTGAATATTGTCAAGTTGTAAATGGCGCACACTTTCAACATTTAATTTGATTTCTTGTTCTATTCTTTTTAAATAAACAGGTCTTATTTCTTGATATGTTTAATCGTAATTCCTTCGATAACTTTGATTTTAGATATAGGACATGGGTACATGAAACCTTCTTAGAATTCGACGCAAAATTCAAAAATGAAATAAAAAATATATGTTTTAATTTGAAAAAAGTAAGTTGATGGTCGTAACTTGTTTTTGGGCTACCCTGTATACATGAATTTACCATCACAAAAACCACATTGAGAAATAAAAATCGACGAGTCAGAGCGTTCCTCCGAAAAACACACCTCTAAATTTTAAATAAACTTAGACATTACTTCTGGTGAAATAGGAAAACTGCTTTAAAAAGACTAACGACAGTCGCCAGACGCCGGTGTTGCTTTCTTTAATCGGATTCTAGCCACACTGACGAGCCGTGATATGGGAAAACGCACCTGGGGATGGATCTGGCGAAAGAAAGCAACTAGCCATTAAATTTCTGATTGAAAAATGCTACTTTACTATTGGCGGCTTTTGATAAATGTCCTTTTTTGAATTTTCCGAATATAGTTTTTTTTACGACGAAACGGTTATTTAACTTTAACTTACATAAATAAATAGACAAGTTTTAACAAGTGTGAATGCTGAAATCCCACTTCACTACTTAACCCTATAAAACTGAAATTGAATTAGAACATGTCTTTCAGTGCTACCTCATTGGACAAAAATGTAATACTTTGTATGCCACTACCCACAAAAGGCGATATTAGATATATCTAAGTAAGCAAACATATACCATTACCAATATCTTAACTATGTTATATAATATGTATGTTAACGCAAATATAGGCATGTTTAGTAATATAATAACAAATATTTCTTATTAATCCGTTTAGGCCGTTGTTCCACTGAAGGCAACGCGATCGTGATCAAACACTGAAAATATCGTTTGGCAGTTAATTTTCAGAGAATTGGACTTCGTACTCATTAGTTGCAATCAGATGGCTTCAACAAAGGCGATTGCGACGCGATCCCGAGACAACCAACCGCCAACAAGTCAGCTCATGACAGGACATGCCAGTTCTCTGTCAACTATTTTATGCCATTGTTATTAAAACGGAAAAGAAAATTGACCAAGAATTTTGTGTTAAGTTTGTGAAGGAAGTGGAAAAATATAATTGTTTGTATAATTACAAATTATCAGAGTATTTCTGCAAAGCTCTTTTAAAGTATACACCAACAGATATCATCATAACTCTTTCCTTCACCCAGTTGATGTGGAAGACGTGAAATTATCAATTAGAAATCTTGAGAGCTTCTTAGTGTTGGATACTTATAATCTAAATCTGCTTAAGGAGACCATGGGTTTGGAGTCTAGGAAACACTCTTCAATAAATATGTGTGATCTGACTAAGGCTTTCGACTGTGTCTCTCCCAGCCTACTACTTGAAAAGCTGGAACACTACTTTTATTTAAAAAGATTCCACAGTGCACAATAACCCAGACAGTGTGAATTCAAATGATCTCGAACGTCCCGAATAATATCCGATTGCGAAAATCCCACAGCACTATTCACCCTGGTTTGTTAATTCGTTAAAATCACCCAAGAATTCGATTGAAGCGATTACGAACGGAAACGTATTCCACATGCCTATGCTGCCACCGTCATAGCGATTCTTGGTATGTATTTTAACACCCTCAGTCGTTGTAGCTCTAGAACTAGGGGGCGAACTTTATTTACATTGTATCCGTCAATGTACTAAGGTCCAGATTATCAATATCCTGTCAGTTATAACAGCCGCATAACTTCTACAGCCCCAGCTGTTTCAAATAATCATTCGTTTTCAAAGATTTGTACTAAAAAGTGATTGTTTCCGGACTTGTTGGCCGTGGTCTAAAAGTAATTCTACTTAACTTCAACTGTGATAGACATCTTCAAAGGCTATACAGCAACGATCGAAGTGGACGTGCTGACGGATGGATATCTGATTTTATTGATTTTGGATATCTCTGCTAGCACTAGAGTCCTCTTCCAGATTTTACATAAAAATATCTAGGTTGCTTCTTGGTCGTTCAGGTAGTACGATTACACTGTTGAACAGAAAAATCTTCCCCATTAAATAAATGAGTATTTTGGCCCTCTTATAGACAATATTGCTTTAATTGTTACTGTGTCGTCAGTAGAGGAAAACGGACAGTTCTGGCTCAGGTGGTGCTGGTGGTGCTGGTGGTGCAACTAACCCGGGTGGTGCGGTGGTGCGTTTTATGACCTAACCCGGGTGGTTCGGTGGTGCGTTTTACGATCTAACCCAAGTGGTGCGGTGGTGCGTTTTATGATCTAACCCGGGTGGTTCGGTGGTGCGTTTTATGATCTAACCCGGGTGGTTCGGTGGTGCGTTTTATGACCTAACCCGGGTGGTTCGGTGGTGCTGTTTTACGAGACCAGTGATGCTGGTGGTGCTGTTTTACGAGATCAGTGATGCTGGTGGTGCTGTTTTATGATCTAACCCGGGCGGTTCGGTGGTGCGTTTTATGACCTAACCCGGGTGGTTCGGTGGTGCTGTTTTACGAGACCAGTGATGCTGGTGGTGCTGTTTTACGAGATCAGTGGTGCTGGTGGTGCTGTTTTATGATCTAACCCGGGCGGTTCGGTGGTGCGTTTTATGACCTAACCCGGATGGTTCGGTGGTGCTGTTTTACGAGATCAGTGGTGCTGGTGGTGCTGTTTTACGAGACCAGTGGTGCTGGTGGTGCTGTTTTACGAGACCAGTGGTGCTGGTGGTGCGTTTTATGATCTAACCCAAGTGGTTCGGTGGTGCGTTTTATGATCTAACCCGGATGGTTCGGTGGTGCTGTTTATGAGCTAACCCGGGTGCTTTCGTGAGGCGGCTCTGTCAATATCTCTCTACTGTGTTAATTTATGCGGGTAATAAAACCGACAAGGGTCGGATCGGCCTGCATGCTTATAGAGGTAAAAAACCGCTTTAGAATGTTTTGGTATATCTTTTTTAGATAATTTTGGGGGAAATAATTTGCCTGAGATGCCAATTAAAAAAAGCCTACATTTAATTGTATTTTAGATTCTTGAATTTTGTACATGGATTAAAAATCTACTATTTCTTGAAATTGTATACATTATGTTAGATAATTAAGGAATAAAAAAGATGAAAATAGCAATTATAATTAGAAAAAAAATATTTTAATGTTATTAAGACTTTGTAAATATCTGTAAAAACTGTTCTAAATCCTGTCATTTCTGAAACTTGTATACTGAGTGTTTAGAATTTAGTAAAAAATTAAAAAAATGTTTTAACGTTATTAAGCCCTGTGAAACTTTGTAAAAAATGACTAAAACAGTCGCAAATCGTCCTATTTTCTTAAAAGTGTATACTGAGTGTTTAGAATTTAGTAAAAATTAAAAAAAAATGTTTTAAATTTGTTAAATCATGTGAAATCTTGTATAAAATGACTAGAACCATTCTTAATCATGACATTTCTGAAAATTGTATACTGAGTGTTTAGAATTTAGTAAAAAATTAAAAAAAATGTTTTAACGTTATTAAGCCCTGTGAAACTTTGTAAAAAATGACTAAAACAGTCGCAAATCGTCCTATTTTCTTAAAAGTGTATACTGAGTGTTTAGAATTTAGTAAAAATAAAAAAAATTGTTTTAAATTTGTTAAATCATGCGAAATCTTGTATAAAATGACTAGAACCGTTCTTAATCATGGCATTTCTGAAAATTGTATACTGAGTGTTAAAAATTTAGTAAAAAATTAAAAAAAATGTTTTAACGTTATTAAGCCCTGTGAAACTTTGTAAAAAATGACTAAAACAGTCGCAAATCGTCATATTTTCTTAAAAGTGTATACTGAGTGTTTAGAATTTAGTAAAAATTAAAAAAAATGTTTTAAATTTGTTAAATCATGTGAAATCTTGTATAAAATGACTAGAACCGTTCTTAATCATGGCATTTCTGAAAATTGTATACTGAGTGTTTAGAATTTAGTAAAAAATTAAAAAAAAATGTTTTAACGTTATTAAGCCCTGTGAAACTTTGTAAAAAATGACTAAAACAGTCGCAAATCGTCCTATTTTCTTAAAAGTGTATACTGAGTGTTTAGAATTTAGTAAAAATTAAAAAAAAATGTTTTAAATTTGTTAAATCATGTGAAATCTTGTATAAAATGACTAGAACCGTTCTTAATCATGACATTTCTGAAAATTGTATACTGAGTGTTTAGAATTTAGTAAAAATTAAAAAAAATGTTTTAAATTTGTTAAATCATGCGAAATCTTGTAAAAAATGACTAAAACAGTCGCAAATCGTCCTATTTTCTTAAAAGTGTATACTGAGTGTTTAGAATTTAGTAAAAAATAAAAAAAATGTTTTAAATTTGTTAAATCATGCGAAATCTTGTATAAAATGACTAGAACCGTTCTTAATCATGGCATTTCTGAAAATTGTATACTGAGTGTTTAGAATTTAGTAAAAAATTAAAAAAAATGTTTTAACGTTATTAAGCCCTGTGAAACTTTGTAAAAAAATGACTAAAACAGTCGCAAATCGTCATATTTTCTTAAAAGTGTATACTGAGTGTTTAGAATTTAGTAAAAATTAAAAAAAATGTTTTAAATTTGTTAAATCATGTGAAATCTTGTATAAAATGACTAGAACCGTTCTTAATCATGACATTTCTGAAAATTGTATACTGAGTGTTAAGTATTTTAGTTGAAAATAAGATCATAAATCATCTATACAAAACAAGCGCCCCTTATGGATTTGAACGAAAATCATAGATTCGACTATTTTCATGAAAAATAAATCTAAGTACGGAATAATGCAGGAAGATTATCTATTTTCTTGGTTTAGAAAGTGATGTAGTTAAGATTTATAACTTAGGAATAAATAAATTATTATTAATCTTTTCGACCTATTTCTCTTGCATATTTAATTTCTTTGATAGTAAGAACTAATCTTTTTATTTTACAAAGTAAAAAAAAAAAAGCTAAAGATCGGCGTTGTCAGTCAGGTATAAGAACTGATTTAACACGATGGTTTTTGTACAAACGTTCACATACAATTGTATGCTTTTTAACCGATTGTGTCGGAAAAAAATGACGATTTATAGATTAGATATTTAGACGAAGAGCTAACCTTCTCAATAAAGTATTGATTATTGCCCTGCTAGCTAGACAACACTTTTTATGTTAGTCAAAAAAAATTTTTTTTTTCGGACGCTATTACAGATTTCATCGTTAACTAACAAACATTAAGACCAAAAAATTAGCGTGCAAGATGAAATGTATAGGTTCACTTCATTTCTACATTATTTTACAACTCTCAATCGCATTAAAAACAAGATCGAATAAAAAATAACTTATGACATATGGACGAAAAATGTTTTTCGGGCTATTTAGGTTAGCGACCGCATTACGTCTGAAATACTACATTTTTCGAGCTTATAACATAATTTACTATTTTAACGTTAAAATAGGGGAAATGATGTATCGAAGTGGGTACTTTTTTTTGTCGGTCACGAGATTGTAGTTTCTTTTAAAATGAGCTCTAATATTTACAACACAAATTATCCTTTAAGCCACATTAGTTTAAAACTCGTCTGTCGCTTTCCCTCTATCGTGAGATTGATTAAAGTATAGCGTAGTATATATTTAGATGAATTTCGTAAATGTTGAATACTTTCAAAACTGAAAAAGCCGCCCTTTGCAATAAATATCTCCGTAGAGTTAGGTATCCTGCAGATTAAGGGTATTTCAGCGGATAATCATATACAAATTCAAATACCTCATTTGTTTCGGAGCAGTAACCATCAACTTTTACACCATTTAAAACAGCTTCTTTACCATTAGCAGCATGTAAGATGTTGATTTTTCTGTGATTCTCGGTCCAAAGTAACCAATCTATGGCAATTTTGCTCTGCCTGTTTCTCCATCGGTATCCATTTTTTGGTATGATTCCTATAGTATTAGGCTTCAAAAAATGTCTTCTAAAAATTGCATTGCATGCTGAAGCAATAGTTGTAGCTTCAGTAAATGGACATACATTGGTAGTTTGTATAAGTTGTTCTCTAAACTTTAAACATGATTGCGCAAGGATTTCGACATCCGATACGCAGTAGTCTACCAGATCTCTTTGCATATCGAAACCATCATTTTCATGTTCTACAAACCATTTAAGAAATTTGGCTCTGTCTTCTTCTTTCATACTATCTGAGGAGTAATATTGAATTGATGGTAGAGGTCCTATATAGTTTTCATTTGCCTTTGTATTAAATAGGTGCGGGAAGTAGCCTTTTTTAAAAATATCCTCAAGTCCAAATGCCTTTGGTAGTTTGGCTTAAGGCATAGGGAAATAGTTAAGTGAGTCGATAAATTTTACATTTTCAAGTTGCATCGTAATTATTTTGGTACCTCTCATGATTAACTCAGGTGTAAAATCTGTCTTTGTCATAATATAGTTTAATATAAACTGGTGATCAAAAGCCTGACCATTATGGGCTATTACAATAATTTCTTTAAAGTTTTTCCTCATTTGTAACAAATGGCTAGTAAATGTTCCCGCTGGGTCTATACCTCTGACTTTTTGTAACTTTAGACCACATTTTTTTACAAGTATCTGCTTCAGAATCCATGCACTCATCGCAGTATTGTTTGAAAACACAGAGATTGACTTGATGTAAAAACGTTGAATTTTCCAATAGTTTGTCTTGGCTCGTCTCTAAATCGTAGAATACAAAAAAGATCATCTTTAATCTTAGCTTTTCCCTTATCAGACCGAATATAACATAGATGATCCTCGGATGCATGTTTATTACAAATTTTACAATAAATTTCACCACATGCATGTGCTCTTTTGGCTTTAATGGTTTTTAATCAAATAGAACATAGTTTAATTTGTTCGCATACTGTAAATTTGCCTGACGAATAATCCTTTTTATGATTTTCGTAACAGTTTTGACTTCTAAAAAATCATAGACAGTCCTGACATTTAATTTTTATTGCTATTTCACAAGCAGAGACTTGCTGACATGCCTGACAGCTTCCACCACATCGGTGCTCATTTTTGTGATCATATGGGACGTAACACTTTTCACAAAAATAGTTAGAACAAAAAGCTGCTGTCAGCGATGTAATTACATTAAAATGGCTTTTGTAATGTAATAAGTTCAGCCGTTTATTGCTTTCAGTTGAACCTTCAAATATAATATTTCGTCCTTTTGATCCATAGCTATAAACAACTAATTTATATTCTTTTAGATGATTTTGAAATTGTATTAACTCGGGAATTCCACCTCCTGCCTCAGGAATGCTAATTTTAGCTCTCTCCAACAATGATCTTGTTCTTTCGGTTTGAATTTTACTAATATCTCTTCCAACCTTACTGAATTCGGGATCTCTTTTATTATGGGCAATGGCGACTACCAAAGCATGTGCTAAACACAGGTTATCGGTATTTTTAATACTTATAATACCTCGTCGCTTGTCGCATTCCTCGTGAAAGCTGTTATAATTTTTTCCTCTTCCCCCACCAACAGGTAATCTAACAGTTGTCACACTAAGACAAAATGATTCTGTATTAAGACCTGCTGAGTTTGACTGATAAATGCCACTTATAACACTCCAAACATCTTAAAAGGTTATGTCTTTAGCTGCTTTGAAGCGAATCCAACCTTCTCCTCGGTTGAAGTCTTTAGAGCAAAAACTAAAAGCCGCACGATCTAAGGGTTGTAGGCCTTCTGTAGCGTTTTGAATAATTTGATTAATTCCTTTTTCCGCCCAACCAACTGGTTCAACTCCCTGTGGAACAGGTTTTAACTTAAACTCTAGAGTGCGTCCTGTAAGGTTAAATTCTCGTAACTTTTTAACAACGTCTTTAACAATAATAAACTTCTCCATCTTTCTTTTTTTTTTTTTTGTTGTTTTATAATCTACTATCTACCTACATAAAAAAAAAAAAAACAAGTATATTTTCATATTTTTATCGGTCTTAAGTTCGATTTCAAAAGCACACTCCCACTTTTTGATAATTTCACAGTCTAAGCACATAGATCTTATATTTTTTATTTACGATCAATTCATCTTTATTCGCCAATCGTCTCAAACGAGTCTGCTTTTGAAAGTAATATAACCTTAGTATTCAGAAAATATTAATGATATCGGAGCCTAAAACATCCTTAACACTAAAAAATCATTATGTTTCCTAACAAAACCCATCATCTTGTCTATTTAGCTTGCTTTCCTATTGTTTAGCAGGTTAAATAAAATTATTATTTCGCTCTTTTTGTCTGTACTGAATCGTTAGGGAAATACGATTCTAGTCCTATAAGAGAGACAGTTAAAATTTATGTAAGCAATCAGAAATCCTACACTATGAGCTACTTAGTTAAAATTTCATATTTCCTTCCTGGATCAGCTAAAATTTGTGTTGTGTCGGTCAAAATTTATAAAATACGAAAAAAATGCTAGATACATTTTTATCATGACTTTCTATCTAATTCCATCTTATTTCAAGGTATAATTCGGTTGTCAAAATGAGAATCTAAAAAATCCTCGTGTTTCCTCACAAAACCCATCATCTTGCCTATTTAGCTTGCTTTTCTATTGTTTAGCAGGTTAAATAAAATTATTATTTCGCTCTTTTTTGTCTGTACTGAATCGTTAGGGGGGATACGTTTCTAGTTCTATAAGAGAGACAGTTAAAATTTATGTAAGCAATCAGAAATCCTACACTATGAGCTACTTAGTTAAAATTTCATATTTCCTTCCTGGGTCAGAAAAAATTTGTGATGTGTCGGTCAAAATTTATAAAAATACGAAAAAAATGCTGGATACATTTTTAGCGTGACTTTCTATTTAATACCATCTTATTTCAAGGTATAATACGGTTGTCAAAATGAGAATAAAATAATTTTCCCATGGTTTATGTCATCTTAAAAAAGTCAAAAGGTTATATTCTGTAGAGGGTCAGATACATTCAAATTTAAAAATTTTCTACAAGAAGAATTTTAAGATAGTATTATAGTAAATAAAAATTCTATACCTCCAATATTTCTTGGAAACATATCGTGTTCTAGCGACATAACCCAAAAGTACCTCTATTCAGAAACGCATCGTACTTTTCTTGTCAAACTTGACTTTGTTGTAATGTTGTATGCAGAGCACTTTGAAAACAAAAATTAGATTAGAAACCGCCGCCTCTTAAGGTATACTTTTTTAGGTCTTACATAGGGTACACTGGTATACAGAACAAATGTCATCTTTAATTGTCTCATTGTCCCATCCATTACATTATTATAATCTTAAAGCACCTGTTACCAGCATTATCTATTTTTATGGTTTTCATAAAACATAGCGATTACCGATGAAAATTAAACGAAAACTCAATAAATAACTTTTTTTCAACTGAAATAGACTGATTTTCGATGGAAAAATGTTACTTATAACTAAAAATGAATATAAGACATATACGCAATGATATTTAGAATAAATCAATCTTTTCTAAAATTACTATGAAATATTCACAAAATCGTTTCGTTATAACCAAAGTAGCAAGGCTTGCAGATTTCGTATAGAGTTCAAACGCGATACTGAGATGATCTTTTTTTTATATTTTTGTAGGATAATTCACCACTACGTTGTAAGTACTTGAGAGAGGACTTTCTTGAAAAATCCTCAAATTTCTCTGCAATTTTGTTCCTTCTAGAGTTAAATTCACACAGAAAACCCCGTATTCTTATCTTTCAGGTTGGTATATTAAAAAGGGCTTATTAGTATGGTTTAGAAAACAAGCAATATTAATTAACGGATGTTTTTTCGTCGTATGAAGAGTTGAAAAATTTTTTTTTTTTCCACTCCAATGGTTGCGATGCAGAGAGTCGGGTTTCATCATAATCTTTCAGGGTAGCTCAGGTTTGATTGCATGTAGAGAGTCGGATTTCATCATAATTTTTCAGGGTAGCTCAGGTTTGATTGCATGTAGAGAGTCGGGTTTCATCATAATCTTTCAGGGTAGCTCAGGTTTGATTGCATGTACTAAGGTTAGTGCTCCTTGCAATCGGTTTCAGGTTTGACGCGCCCCCCTCAGGTTTGTTCAGGTTTCTCAAGTGTTTGAGAAACCTGAACAAACCTGAGGGGGGCGCGTCAAACCTGAAACCGATTGCAAGGAGCACTAACCTTAGTACATGCAATCAAACCTGAGCTACCCTGAAAGATTATGATGAAACCCGACTCTCTACATGCAATCAAACCTGAGCTACCCTGAAAAATTATGATGAAATCCGACTCTCTACATGCAATCAAACCTGAGCTACCCTGAAAGATTATGATGAAACCCGACTCTCTGCATCGCAACCATTGGAGTGGAAAAAAAAAAAAATTTTCAACTCTTCATACGACGAAAAAACATCCGTTAATTAATATTGCTTGTTTTCTAAACCATACTAATAAGCCCTTTTTAATATACCAACCTGAAAGATAAGAATACGGGGTTTTCTGTGTGAATTTAACTCTAGAAGGAACAAAATTGCAGAGAAATTTGAGGATTTTTCAAGAAAGTCCTCTCTCAAGTACTTACAACGTAGTGGTGAATTATCCTACAAAAATATAAAAAAAAGATCATCTCAGTATCGCGTTTGAACTCTATACGAAATCTGCAAGCCTTGCTACTTTGGTTATAACGAAACGATTTTGTGAATATTTCATAGTAATTTTAGAAAAGATTGATTTATTCTAAATATCATTGCGTATATGTCTTATATTCATTTTTAGTTATAAGTAACATTTTTCCATCGAAAATCAGTCTATTTCAGTTGAAAAAAAGTTATTTATTGAGTTTTCGTTTAATTTTCATCGGTAATCGCTATGTTTTATGAAAACCATAAAAATAGATAATGCTGGTAACAGGTGCTTTAAGATTATAATAATGTAATGGATGGGACAATGAGACAATTAAAGATGACATTTGTTCTGTATACCAGTGTACCCTATGTAAGACCTAAAAAAGTATACCTTAAGAGGCGGCGGTTTCTAATCTAATTTTTGTTTTCAAAGTGCTCTGCATACAACATTACAACAAAGTCAAGTTTGACAAGAAAAGTACGATGCGTTTCTGAATAGAGGTACTTTTGGGTTATGTCGCTAGAACACGATATGTTTCCAAGAAATATTGGAGGTATAGAATTTTTATTTACTATAATACTATCTTAAAATTCTTCTTGTAGAAAATTTTTAAATTTGAATGTATCTGACCCTCTACAGAATATAACCTTTTGACTTTTTTAAGATGACATAAACCATGGGAAAATTATTTTATTCTCATTTTGACAACCGTATTATACCTTGAAATAAGATGGTATTAAATAGAAAGTCACGCTAAAAATGTATCCAGCATTTTTTTCGTATTTTTATAAATTTTGACCGACACATCACAAATTTTTTCTGACCCAGGAAGGAAATATGAAATTTTAACTAAGTAGCTCATAGTGTAGGATTTCTGATTGCTTACATAAATTTTAACTGTCTCTCTTATAGAACTAGAAACGTATCCCCCCTAACGATTCAGTACAGACAAAAAAGAGCGAAATAATAATTTTATTTAACCTGCTAAACAATAGAAAAGCAAGCTAAATAGGCAAGATGATGGGTTTTGTGAGGAAACACGAGGATTTTTTAGATTCTCATTTTGACAACCGAATTATACCTTGAAATAAGATGGAATTAGATAGAAAGTCATGATAAAAATGTATCTAGCATTTTTTTCGTATTTTATAAATTTTGACCGACACAACACAAATTTTAGCTGATCCAGGAAGGAAATATGAAATTTTAACTAAGTAGCTCATAGTGTAGGATTTCTGATTGCTTACATAAATTTTAACTGTCTCTCTTATAGGACTAGAATCGTATTTCCCTAACGATTCAGTACAGACAAAAAGAGCGAAATAATAATTTTATTTAACCTGCTAAACAATAGGAAAGCAAGCTAAATAGACAAGATGATGGGTTTTGTTAGGAAACATAATGATTTTTTAGTGTTAAGGATGTTTTAGGCTCCGATATCATTAATATTTTCTGAATACTAAGGTTATATTACTTTCAAAAGCAGACTCGTTTGAGACGATTGGCGAATAAAGATGAATTGATCGTAAATAAAAAATATAAGATCTATGTGCTTAGACTGTGAAATTATCAAAAAGTGGGAGTGTGCTTTTGAAATCGAACTTAAGACCGATAAAAATATGAAAATATACTTGTTTTTTTTTTTTTTTATGTAGGTAGATAGTAGATTATAAAACAACAAAAAAAAAAAAAAGAAAGATGGAGAAGTTTATTATTGTTAAAGACGTTGTTAAAAAGTTACGAGAATTTAACCTTACAGGACGCACTCTAGAGTTTAAGTTAAAACCTGTTCCACAGGGAGTTGAACCAGTTGGTTGGGCGGAAAAAGGAATTAATCAAATTATTCAAAACGCTACAGAAGGCCTACAACCCTTAGATCGTGCGGCTTTTAGTTTTTGCTCTAAAGACTTCAACCGAGGAGAAGGTTGGATTCGCTTCAAAGCAGCTAAAGACATAACCTTTTAAGATGTTTGGAGTGTTATAAGTGGCATTTATCAGTCAAACTCAGCAGGTCTTAATACAGAATCATTTTGTCTTAGTGTGACAACTGTTAGATTACCTGTTGGTGGGGGAAGAGGAAAAAATTATAACAGCTTTCACGAGGAATGCGACAAGCGACGAGGTATTATAAGTATTAAAAATACCGATAACCTGTGTTTAGCACATGCTTTGGTAGTCGCCATTGCCCATAATAAAAGAGATCCCGAATTCAGTAAGGTTGGAAGAGATATTAGTAAAATTCAAACCGAAAGAACAAGATCATTGTTGGAGAGAGCTAAAATTAGCATTCCTGAGGCAGGAGGTGGAATTCCCGAGTTAATACAATTTCAAAATCATCTAAAAGAATATAAATTAGTTGTTTATAGCTATGGATCAAAAGGACGAAATATTATATTTGAAGGTTCAACTGAAAGCAATAAACGGCTGAACTTATTACATTACAAAAGCCATTTTAATGTAATTACATCGCTGACAGCAGCTTTTTGTTCTAACTATTTTTGTGAAAAGTGTTACGTCCCATATGATCACAAAAATGAGCACCGATGTGGTGGAAGCTGTCAGGCATGTCAGCAAGTCTCTGCTTGTGAAATAGCAATAAAAATTAAATGTCAGGACTGTCTATGATTTTTTAGAAGTCAAAACTGTTACGAAAATCATAAAAAGGATTATTCGTCAGGCAAATTTACAGTATGCGAACAAATTAAACTATGTTCTATTTGATTAAAAACCATTAAAGCCAAAAGAGCACATGCATGTGGTGAAATTTATTGTAAAATTTGTAATAAACATGCATCCGAGGATCATCTATGTTATATTCGGTCTGATAAGGGAAAAGCTAAGATTAAAGATGATCTTTTTTGTATTCTACGATTTAGAGACGAGCCAAGACAAACTATTGGAAAATTCAACGTTTTTACATCAAGTCAATCTCTGTGTTTTCAAACAATACTGCGATGAGTGCATGGATTCTGAAGCAGATACTTGTAAAAAAATGTGGTCTAAAGTTACAAAAAGTCAGAGGTATAGACCCAGCGGGAACATTTACTAGCCATTTGTTACAAATGAGGAAAAACTTTAAAGAAATTATTGTAATAGCCCATAATGGTCAGGCTTTTGATCACCAGTTTATATTAAACTATATTATGACAAAGACAGATTTTACACCTGAGTTAATCATGAGAGGTACCAAAATAATTACGATGCAACTTGAAAATGTAAAATTTATCGACTCACTTAACTATTTCCCTATGCCTTAAGCCAAACTACCAAAGGCATTTGGACTTGAGGATATTTTTAAAAAAGGCTACTTCCCGCACCTATTTAATACAAAGGCAAATGAAAACTATATAGAACCTCTACCATCAATTCAATATTACTCCTCAGATAGTATGAAAGAAGAAGACAGAGCCAAATTTCTTAAATGGTTTGTAGAACATGAAAATGATGGTTTCGATATGCAAAGAGATCTGGTAGACTACTGCGTATCGGATGTCGAAATCCTTGCGCAATCATGTTTAAAGTTTAGAGAACAACTTATACAAACTACCAATGTATGTCCATTTACTGAAGCTACAACTATTGCTTCAGCATGCAATGCAATTTTTAGAAGACATTTTTTGAAGCCTAATACTATAGGAATCATACCAAAAAATGGATACCGATGGAGAAACAGGCAGAGCAAAATTGCCATAGATTGGTTACTTTGGACCGAGAATCACAGAAAAATCAACATCTTACATGCTGCTAATGGTAAAGAAGCTGTTTTAAATGGTGTAAAAGTTGATGGTTACTGCTCCGAAACAAATGAGGTATTTGAATTTGTATATGATTATCCGCTGAAATACCCTTAATCTGCAGGATACCTAACTCTACGGAGATATTTATTGCAAAGGGCGGCTTTTTCAGTTTTGAAAGTATTCAACATTTACGAAATTCATCTAAATATATACTACGCTATACTTTAATCAATCTCACGATAGAGGGAAAGCGACAGACGAGTTTTAAACTAATGTGGCTTAAAGGATAATTTGTGTTGTAAATATTAGAGCTCATTTTAAAAGAAACTACAATCTCGTGACCGACAAAAAAAAGTACCCACTTCGATACATCATTTCCCCTATTTTAACGTTAAAATAGTAAATTATGTTATAAGCTCGAAAAATGTAGTATTTCAGACGTAATGCGGTCGCTAACCTAAATAGCCCGAAAAACATTTTTCGTCCATATGTCATAAGTTATTTTTTATTCGATCTTGTTTTTAATGCGATTGAGAGTTGTAAAATAATGTAGAAATGAAGTGAACCTATACATTTCATCTTGCACGCTAATTTTTTGGTCTTAATGTTTGTTAGTTAACGATGAAATCTGTAATAGCGTCCGAAAAAAAAAATTTTTTTTGACTAACATAAAAAGTGTTGTCTAGCTAGCAGGGCAATAATCAATACTTTATTGAGAAGGTTAGCTCTTCGTCTAAATATCTAATCTATAAATCGTCATTTTTTTCCGACACAATCGGTTAAAAAGCATACAATTGTATGTGAACGTTTGTACAAAAACCATCGTGTTAAATCAGTTCTTATACCTGACTGACAACGCCGATCTTTAGCTTTTTTTTTTTTTACTTTGTAAAATAAAAAGATTAGTTCTTACTATCAAAGAAATTAAATATGCAAGAGAAATAGGTCGAAAAGATTAATAATAATTTATTTATTCCTAAGTTATAAATCTTAACTACATCACTTTCTAAACCAAGAAAATAGATAATCTTCCTGCATTATTCCGTACTTAGATTTATTTTTCATGAAAATAGTCGAATCTATGATTTTCGTTCAAATCCATAAGGGGCGCTTGTTTTGTATAGATGATTTATGATCTTATTTTCAACTAAAATACTTAACACTCAGTATACAATTTTCAGAAATGTCATGATTAAGAACGGTTCTAGTCATTTTATACAAGATTTCACATGATTTAACAAATTTAAAACATTTTTTTTAATTTTTACTAAATTCTAAACACTCAGTATACACTTTTAAGAAAATATGACGATTTGCGACTGTTTTAGTCATTTTTTTACAAAGTTTCACAGGGCTTAATAACGTTAAAACATTTTTTTTAATTTTTTACTAAATTCTAAACACTCAGTATACAATTTTCAGAAATGCCATGATTAAGAACGGTTCTAGTCATTTTATACAAGATTTCGCATGATTTAACAAATTTAAAACATTTTTTTTATTTTTTACTAAATTCTAAACACTCAGTATACACTTTTAAGAAAATAGGACGATTTGCGACTGTTTTAGTCATTTTTTACAAGATTTCGCATGATTTAACAAATTTAAAACATTTTTTTTAATTTTTACTAAATTCTAAACACTCAGTATACAATTTTCAGAAATGTCATGATTAAGAACGGTTCTAGTCATTTTATACAAGATTTCACATGATTTAACAAATTTAAAACATTTTTTTTTAATTTTTACTAAATTCTAAACACTCAGTATACACTTTTAAGAAAATAGGACGATTTGCGACTGTTTTAGTCATTTTTTACAAAGTTTCACAGGGCTTAATAACGTTAAAACATTTTTTTTTAATTTTTTACTAAATTCTAAACACTCAGTATACAATTTTCAGAAATGCCATGATTAAGAACGGTTCTAGTCATTTTATACAAGATTTCACATGATTTAACAAATTTAAAACATTTTTTTTAATTTTTACTAAATTCTAAACACTCAGTATACACTTTTAAGAAAATATGACGATTTGCGACTGTTTTAGTCATTTTTTACAAAGTTTCACAGGGCTTAATAACGTTAAAACATTTTTTTTAATTTTTTACTAAATTTTTAACACTCAGTATACAATTTTCAGAAATGCCATGATTAAGAACGGTTCTAGTCATTTTATACAAGATTTCGCATGATTTAACAAATTTAAAACATTTTTTTTTAATTTTTACTAAATTCTAAACACTCAGTATACACTTTTAAGAAAATAGGACGATTTGCGACTGTTTTAGTCATTTTTTACAAAGTTTCACAGGGCTTAATAACGTTAAAACATTTTTTTTAATTTTTTACTAAATTCTAAACACTCAGTATACAATTTTCAGAAATGTCATGATTAAGAATGGTTCTAGTCATTTTATACAAGATTTCACATGATTTAACAAATTTAAAACATTTTTTTTTAATTTTTACTAAATTCTAAACACTCAGTATACACTTTTAAGAAAATAGGACGATTTGCGACTGTTTTAGTCATTTTTTACAAAGTTTCACAGGGCTTAATAACGTTAAAACATTTTTTTAATTTTTTACTAAATTCTAAACACTCAGTATACAAGTTTCAGAAATGACAGGATTTAGAACAGTTTTTACAGATATTTACAAAGTCTTAATAACATTAAAATATTTTTTTTCTAATTATAATTGCTATTTTCATCTTTTTTATTCCTTAATTATCTAACATAATGTATACAATTTCAAGAAATAGTAGATTTTTAATCCATGTACAAAATTCAAGAATCTAAAATACAATTAAATGTAGGCTTTTTTTAATTGGCATCTCAGGCAAATTATTTCCCCCAAAATTATCTAAAAAAGATATACCAAAACATTCTAAAGCGGTTTTTTACCTCTATAAGCATGCAGGCCGATCCGACCCTTGTCGGTTTTATTACCCGCATAAATTAACACAGTAGAGAGATATTGACAGAGCCGCCTCACGAAAGCACCCGGGTTAGCTCATAAACAGCACCACCGAACCATCCGGGTTAGATCATAAAACGCACCACCGAACCACTTGGGTTAGATCATAAAACGCACCACCAGCACCACTGGTCTCGTAAAACAGCACCACCAGCACCACTGGTCTCGTAAAACAGCACCACCAGCACCACTGATCTCGTAAAACAGCACCACCGAACCATCCGGGTTAGGTCATAAAACGCACCACCGAACCGCCCGGGTTAGATCATAAAACAGCACCACCAGCACCACTGATCTCGTAAAACAGCACCACCAGCATCACTGGTCTCGTAAAACAGCACCACCGAACCACCCGGGTTAGGTCATAAAACGCACCACCGAACCGCCCGGGTTAGATCATAAAACAGCACCACCAGCATCACTGATCTCGTAAAACAGCACCACCAGCATCACTGGTCTCGTAAAACAGCACCACCGAACCACCCGGGTTAGGTCATAAAACGCACCACCGAACCACCCGGGTTAGATCATAAAACGCACCACCGAACCACCCGGGTTAGATCATAAAACGCACCACCGCACCACTTGGGTTAGATCGTAAAACGCACCACCGAACCACCCGGGTTAGGTCATAAAACGCACCACCGCACCACCCGGGTTAGTTGCACCACCAGCACCACCAGCACCACCTGACCCAGAACTGTCCGTTTTCCTCTACTGTCGTCGTTTAGTGATAACATCAGTGTTATTGGACTGGTGTTGATTCTCTGACATCGACGTAAATTTACCACAACATATTTCCTTAGGTCCATGGGAGATGCTGGCCAGTTTCGTCATTCACCATGTTTCCAATCATACAGACCTTACAGTGCATTTTCGACATTGTTTCACTACAACTTACTTTCAATCGGATGATGAATTCATAAGCAAACTGATGGCCCAGCAATGGGTTAGCCCACTAAGTCTAGTATGGTAAAATTGCTCTCGAACCAGCCAAAAAAAAAGCTTTGATGTTGATTCCTCTACGTTGGTGACACCTTTGTCACTTAGAACTATGTCTAGAAGAAACTTGAAATATTGTAAATTATCTACACTCTGTCAACCAAAAAATTAAATTTGGAACAAAAAAAAGATGAACAAATTGCTTCTTAGGATGTTCTAGTTTTTATTGAAAGAGACACAAGTCCCAGACAACAGGTCAAATTATAACAGAAGATTGTTCAGAGAGAGAACAACACTCACTGATCAATCTAATTTTTGCCGTTAAACTATGCCGTAAAGCCTATATTCGTTGCTCTACTATTTCTCTGGATGTAACTGTGACTTATCGACAATTTATTTTGGGAAAATTCCCGTGATGAAGTGTAACAGCCGTATTCACCATTGTCAGTTAACTCTCTATCAGACTGTTAAATATTTGTAAGTCAGTTAAATCGTATCGGGGTATTCACCATTGGAAGTTAGGCTAATAATAATTACTGATAATCCTTTCAGACTTCTCCATTAATAATAATTTATAATATTATGTGAAATTTATGTCAATATGATCTATCATTAAACAACAAATTAACCTAAACCTAAAATATTACAATGTTGTCAGTTCTACTTCAAATATATTTTCGTTACCAGAGGGTTTACTATCTGGATGTCATTTATTTCTGGTGAATACCATATTCTTTTAACAGACTGTTAAATACAAACTCCCTGTTAGTAAACAGTTTGGTTAAGGTTTGGATGGTGAATACGGCTGTAAGACCATCAAGTCCATTTCTTTATGATGAACTTTCTCTAAACCTGTGACCGTAAACTTTACCAGTTCCCAGTTTCCGCTGTATAAATACAGTAGAAGAACCAGAACCCAATTAAAAAAAAACATACTCTATAGACATATTTGGCTATATTTTTATATATTGCTCATTAGTATTTTCAGTCGTTTTATAACCTATTAACGCGGAGTTAATGTATAATACAATTTTCTTTAAATTTAAAAAAAATCATCTCATTTAATAAAAAAACTCTAATAAGTTCATTATTATCTTCGTGTCTTCCTTATGTCGTGGCCTAGATTTATCAAAATAGAATTGTTAATAATAATTAACCATCAAAGATGCGGTCAAACTGAATGGTCTATATATTTTCTAGACATTTGTGCCATACCATTCGAGAGTTATAGTAGAAATCGTTATATTATATCATTAAAATTATTAAAAATTTGTGTTAATTAGTCATTTCTGCATTGTCTGCTAGCATCCGTTTTTAAATGTGTTTAAGGTGAGCGCAAACAGAATACGAAAAAAATCATATTGCTTGATCAAGGCAAAATATTCCTGGCTATAGGGTGTACCAACAATTAGGGTGCAAGGTGTTATATGATAAATTAAAACCACCCTCAGCTCTAATAACCTTGTAGCTTATATTTGTTACTAGTTTTATCGCGATTTTGCGCCCACCTTAATAGACAGAATAATACATTTTCTCATTCTTGCATTAATTACATTTAGAGAAATGAAGACAGTAGAATATTAATATTGTCGGTTTTTTATTAAAACCCACCTCAGATATTAAAGGAAAATACCGTTTTTCATTGCGTCTGCGAGCCAGATTTCCACATTTGGTTTCTGGTAAATTCACTGTAATCTAATCTATTTTCTACAATACATACTGTAGGATCATGGCAACCAATGGTGCATGTATTAGATAATTTAATATCTAGTTCAGTATCAAAATGCAAGTGGTTCCTGGTTCATTTGCCCTACAACAAAACCCAAAAATTGTTCAAAAAATTTAAACTTTAACTTCGCGCCTTTTTCTCTTTTTAGGTTGTTTCCTTACTTGTTGCAGCGAAGTCTTATCTTCATATTCTTCTTCATCATCGGAATGATAGGAAGTATTTTATTACTAGTATTCAAAAGGTATTTCTCACTGTCTTTACCAATATCATTACTGGACTATGGACTATTTTTTCAACATTACTGAATTAGTTTATATAACAGCTACAAAATCACTCATTCTAATTAACTCATTCCAGTAACAATTATTTATACAATAATCAGAACAATCAAACATGTATTACTAACGCAGGAAATCAGTACCCATTTTAGGTTACAACGTTTTTGTTAGACCCGTTAAGGTTGGTTTCACAATACAGCGTGTGTGTAAAGTCTGGAAACGGCTTAATAACATCACAGTTTATTGGCCGATTTAAACCAAATCTGGTACAGTTGTGTAAGAGGATCTGACGCACCTAATAACGATATTGGCGTTGTTGCCAGTTTTTAAGTTTGTCTGGAATTCAAACAAATTTTATATTTTTAAATGTAACACACTGTATATTTTTTCATTTATGGTTTTTACTTTAAGTTGGTTACACTTTTGGTATAGCATACTTTGTTCCTAATATCAGTAGTTTTTGAAATAACGACGTGTTTTGAAAATATCAACAAATTGTGTTTTATTTATTAATAAATAAAACACCAGTTCGGTTTTGTAAAGTCATAAAAGCTGTCATTTTTACATGCAAAAATGTCTTTAACTGAAAGTGAAAGAATTACAACTCTTATGATAAGAGGATATGGCGATAGGGTCAGGTCTTACGAAGAGGTTAAAAATCTATTTAATGACGTATTTCCAAACCGAAATCCAATTTCAAAAGCAACTGTTCTAAAAACTGTTCGACGGTTCGAAGAAACTGGAAATTGTAGAGATAGGCGACGATTAGGACGAGCAGCAGTAGTAGATGAAGAGAAAAGTTTAGAAATTTTACAACATGTTGTTGAAACCCCTGTTTCTTCATTAAGAAAAATGTCTCAAGTAAGTGACGTCTGCTTTAAATCCGTCCATAATGTTTTAATAAAACTTAAATATAGCCCTTTCAAAATACATGTAGTTCAAGAGTTATCAGAAGATGATTATGAGTGAATAATTGAATTGTGATATTATGATGTCAAGGTTTGACCAAAATAACCAGTTTTTCAAATTTATAGTATTTTCGGACGAAGCAACATTTATGTTAAATGGTAGTCAATACACACAACTGTAGGTTTTGGGCAAATAAAAATCCCCACTGGATGAGAGAAGGTCATACACAACGCCTTGGAAAATTGAATGTGTGGGCTGGGCTTCTGGGTAACCACAAAATCGGTCCATTTTTAATTGATGGAAATTTGACATCACAACTTTACCTTGAGCTCTTGGAAACGCAAATAGTGCCTACTATACGAAATGTGATGGGTCCAAATTATGCAGGTACATTCTTCCAACAGAACGGAGCTCCTCCCCATTTTAGTCGAAACGTGCGCGAATCCTTAAACAACACTTATCCGAATAGGTGGGTCGGTAGAGGGGGTACAATCGAGTGGTCACCTAGGTCCCCTGATTTGTCGCCTAACGACTACTTTTTATAGGGGCACTTGAAGAACAGAGTTTATACCACAAAACCTCAAGATTTGGCCGATTTACAGCGTCGAATTTTGGACGTATTTGAATTAATAACGCCAGAAATGATTTACAACACATTCGAAAAATTTTATATTCAATCAGCACACTGTTAAGCTTGTACAGTGAAAACAGTTTGAATATTTAATAAAGGGTTTTCCAATAAGAACGATATGATTTTGAAACGATATGGTAACCATGGTAATAAAGTTATACCTGTCACCAGTTGTCAGTTATTGTCAGTAAACTATATCAATTTATTATGGCTAAATACGCGCTTCAAGAACGTTTGGTTATTATCCAAAAATTTTATGAAATAATTTTGTGAACACTTATCGCGCACTTTGCGAAAACTTTGGTGTAAATAATCGTCCTTCTTTGCTTGCCATTCGTCGCATCGTTGAGAAATTTGAAAATAATTTTACTCTTCACGATGCAAAAACACCAAGAAGACATCGAAACGCAAGAACTGCTAAGAATATTGCTGCTGTAAGATCTAGTGTTGCAGTGTATCCAAATTTATCAATTCCTCGTCGTGCTCAAGAGTTAAGGATTAAAAAAACGACAACTTGGCGTATTTTGAAAGAATACTTGAATTTACACCTGTATAAGATTGTTTTGACCCAAGAACTTAAGCCACTGGATCATCGTCGGCGCAGAGAATTTGCTGCTTGGAGTTTAGAACAACTTGAAAGGGATCCTAATTTTGCCAAAAAAATTATCTTTTCAGATGAAGCTCATTTTTGGTTAAGTGGATACGTTAACAAGCAAAATTGCCGTTTTTGGTGTGAAAACAATCCACAACAGATTCATGAGAAGCCTTTGTATCCGCTAAAGGTAACTGTATGGTGTGGTTTATGATATGGTGGCATCATCGGACCATTTTTTTTTCCAAAATGAGGCAGGAGATGCAGTTACAGTGAATGGTGAACGATATCGACAGATGTTAAGAAATTTTTTGTGGCCAAATATAGATGCACTTGATTTGGAGGATATGTGGTTCCAGCAGGACGGTGCCACATATCACACTGCTCATGAAACTATCGATATACTGCAAGAAAAGTTTGACGAAAGGATAATTTCAAGGAATGCTACTGTTCAGTGGCCTCCAAGAAGCTGTGATTTAACTCCTTTAGATTACTTCTTTTGAGGCTATTTGAAATCTAAGGTTTATGCAAACAGACCACAAACACTTGATGCATTAAGGTTGAAGATTGAACCCTGCATTCGTCAGATCACGCCCGATTTATTGCATAAAGTCATCGAAAATTGGGTTCGTCGAATTCGCTCGTGTACACGAAGTCGCGGAGGACATTTGAACGATGTGTTATTTAAAACATAAATGTTATCAACTATACTTTAAGATAATATAAAAAGTTTTATTGTATCTGAAATAATTTTAATTTTATTTCATTTTGAAATCATATCGTTCTTATTGGAAAACCCTTTATATAAAATATATTTTTTCTAAATTTTACTTGTTAATTTGAAAACTACTGATATTAGGAACAAAGTATGTTATACCAAAAGTGTAACAAATTTAAAGAAAAATTATAAATAAAAAGATATACAGGGTGTTACATTTAAAAATATAAAATTCGTTCGAATTCCAGACAAACTAAAAAGCTGGCAACAACGCCAATATTGTCGTCCGGTGCGTCAGATCCTCTTACACAACTGTACCAAAGTTGGTGTAAATCGGCAATAAATTGTGATGTTATTAAACCGTTTCCATATACACACACTGTAGGTATATGCTGACCAAAGAATTCAGGTTTGTAGTTACATATTTCACTGAGAAATAAGCTACTCATGGTGTTTGAGAAACGAGTGTCAATCTAAATCAAAGTCAGACATAAAATTCTACTCTTCTACAACAATAGAAAACATTGTAAGTTCATGAATAGTTTTATTGAATCTGGCAGTATATAAACAAATATAAACTCTGTGTCCTTTAAATGATAATAATGAAATCTTATCTTCACTCTTTGGTTACCACAGATTATGAAACCAATGATTGCATTTGATAAAATATTAACCAATAACTCATTTAGGTACTTTTTCTTGATTAATTTTATACTACCAAGTCCCAACAATATATTTCGCAGGCATAGCACATCAAGAACAAATCTATTGCTGTCTCGCCAATCGAAAAAACACACATTTTTAAATCAATGTTTTCACTGATAAGCATAAAAATTAGGATTTTAACCTGAATTACTCTTTGTCATGAAACATTAACCAACAAATAGGTTGAATCATCTAGTTAATTGTAATTTATTGCCCACAAATTCAAATTCCGGTGTGGTCTTCGGTCTTTAAAATACCGTAACCAAGGTTTGATTTCGGTCAACATTTGAATTGACGTTTTAATGGTATATTTCGGGTTTTTAGTAATCGGGAGAAGAAACATTATTCCATTTTTGGAAGGAGACATACGTAAAAAGAATTAGTAACAAAGACTTGTTTTGTATGTCTACTTGGATGACCATTAAAGTGAAGCCAACATAGTTAATCAATAGGGGACAGCTCGGGCTAACCTTAAGGTTTTTTTGTGGTAAGGTACAGCACTGCAGGATTACTTCTTTAGGACGCTTTGCGAGCGGTGCGTCTGCGCAGGAAACGATTCACGTTGGTCTTGAATCTTTGAAGATTATACTCGTTGGGGAACACGGCCTCAGAGAGGCCGTTCCAAAGTGATGATGTTCTCCAGATCAAAGAATTCTTAAGCATTGTCGTTCGACGGACACTAAGCTGAACCAAGTATAGGTGGGCTGCAGTAGCTCGTCATGTATTTCTACCATACACCGCTCTAGGTTACTGTCACCCCAAGATAGAATTTCTTCCAGGTATATAGAAATGTGCATTGGCAGCTGATGTTCGAGCATACAAAGTAAAATATCGTTAATGCATAGTAAAAAGAGGGTGGGCGACAATATGGAACCTTGAGGGACTCCGGCGTTGATGTTAAATGTGTCTGACAGAAATCGGTTCATCGCCACTCGCAGAGAACGATTTTTAAGAAAACCTCACAGCTATGAACCAAATTGAACCGAAATTCCGTATGCTCTCACTTTAGTTAGGAGACCTTGCAAATGTCCGGTGCTACCGCCCGGGACTCACCATGACGTTCTATTGCGTTGTTCCGAACGTGAGTAACATAAGCGAGAAGATTTCCTGTTGATCTAGACTCACGGAATCCATACTGGCGGTCACTAATAATGTTGAAACCTTCCAGGTACTTTAATAATTGTTCGTTGATAGTCTTGTGTATAACTTCTGATATAACCGAAAGCAATTTTCATATTGAAAGTATCAAATTCTGTGTAAGTGTAAGTGTAAAATGTCATTATAACGTTTAGTAATATTAACGATTGTCATTATAAGCCGCAGGAATTAAAAAAATTGTATTATAAAAGTAAACACTATGTTCTTAAGGTTTGTTCACATTTGTGTTGTTTACGAACTATTTATTTGACGGGTAATTACACAATTGTCAATATTTGATATTACAATCGACGTATTTTTTGTAAAATCTTGTCTCCTCCAAAATCAGGAAGGTTCATTCATTTTAAAATGAAAGACCTGTATATTAAACAAACAAAAAAAAATTGAATATTTCGTCTATTCACACACTTGCATATTTTAGCGCAATGGCGTACCGGCAAAGGAAATCTTGAATTACCTATATTGTCAAGCCCATATGTCGAATCATTATTTTATGGTTAGCACGAACCTATCTGCTGGGCGCTTAAAGAAATATTTTTCTTAATGTAAATAATTCAGTGTATGAAGCAAACCATTTAAGAAAAATTGTCGGATCAGGCTATTATAAGAAAGCATTGCTTGTAACTCTTTTAAGTTGAAGATAAGAAAATACAACTTATTATTATATAAATCGACTTTGTAAGGATACCGAATACACACCTAAGAGAGCCATTGGGTTCACACAGGCAAAATCAAACATTTATTTCAAAGAAGAGAAAACAGTCTAAAGCTGGATTTATAAACTCGAAAAGTTGGTGAGGTTGAAGTTATGATCAAGTTTGTGAGGTTAGATATTCCGAACTCCGAGCATAAAAATTGGTTATCTCGAACTACCCGGGAAGTTTTCGAACCTTACATGAGCTTCACATGAACAACATGAACGAGTGTATAAATGGAACTGAGTGTTCCCTTCAGTTTAAATTGAAGCCCTATGTCCAACACCAACTGAACCTCAACCTCGCCAACTTTTCGAGTTTATAAATCCAGCTTAAGAGTTACTAAAAGCGTTAAAACACGAATTTATGAGTATTTAGATGAATATGCAAGTCAATTAAGAAGATGGCGATAGCGATTATAGTGCCAACTATAGGTGAGCTTGTGATGCTTGCACTGATCTGAGGGAAGATGAAGGAGTACTAAGCTAACTTTACAAATGGAATGGGAAAGATTCAATTCGATCATAACATCATGAAGTTCCTTTGTTTATAATAAACATTAATAAAGATGGAATTCCTTGTAGTTAAACCAGACCTTTCGTTTACAACATTGTACTTAAAATATATACGTACTTATTAAAATCTGTGACACCCTTTATTTAGCTACATAATGTCATTACTCTGGAAATGGAATAAATTCGATAATAAATACATGGGGGCGTGTCCAAAAGAACGCTCGAACACGTCGATTGGTATTTCTAGTTGCGCATTTTTTTCAATAAAAACTTTTTATACAGGGTGTGCCATGTAACAGTGGCTAATACTAACTTTCTTATTTTTAATGCAATACTCCATATATAATTCAATTTTTAGATTCTTCAGAAGATTTTATACATATTTCATGTCATATCCTATGCCTATCTTCAACAGTTTCGGAGGTATTAAGTGTTTACAGATTTATTGCAAAAATTAGCAACCCACTAAAAAACTAATAAGTAATACTGTTTATTTCTTGATAATGTAAAAAACAAAAAAAAACATTAATGTAGGAGATGTTGAAAATGCTCGCCGCGAACGTCTTGGCAACATCCTAATCTTAAATAGGAAATTTCTTCTAACGTTACTGAACATCTCAGGCATGACCGATCTAATCGCAAGCGTTATTCGTCTTCTTAAGTCAGCTAAGTCGAGGATTTTTGACATAACCCCATAAGAAGAAGTCTAGTGGCGTCAGATCAGGGGATCGTGCTGGCCATTCCATCGATCCACGCCTCCCTATCCACCGATTTGGAAATACTCGGTTGAGGTACTGTCGGACATTAATTTGGTAATGGGGCGGTGCTCCATCTTGCTGAAACCGTATCATATTCGCTGGAAGTTGTGGGTTTGCTGGATCAGGATATAAGTTTGTCAAAGTTGGCAATACATTATTTTGGAGCAGTGCTAAATAATTATCGCCATTTAAATTGCCATTAATTAAAAAGGGACCTATGATATGATCTCCAACAATTCCTGCCCAAACATCAACCTCGCCAGGATATTGCGTATGTTCTTCTCTCATCCAGTGAGGATTTTCCCTAGACCAATAGCGGCAATTCTGGCGATTAGCATCACCGTGAAGTGTAAAGGTGCACTCATCAGAAAACAAAATATGTTCCAATTGGATCACATTGTTATCTAACATTGCCATCATTTGTTTACAAAAATACGTTCCCCTATCGAAATCGTCTTCCATGAGCTCATGAGTAGGTATAGTTTTATTGGGATACATTTTATTTTCTTGTAATGTTCGAAGAATCGATGAATGGCAAACATCGTATAATGGGGGCGGTTTTCGACTAGAAGTATGTGGGTTTTCCTGAAACTCAAGCATAATATCTAATTTAGTATCGTCACTTATTGCATTGGCAGCTACTTTTTTTATCTGCTTTACATGTCCAAGCTGGCGAAACTGCTTTTCTATTTTACTAATTGTCCCTTGAGTTATAGGCGGCAAATTTGGAAATTTTTCATGAAATAAGCGAGCAACTTCAATTTGTGTCCGTGTTTTATCTCCATAACCAATCATCTGTAGAATTGTTATTTTGTGCATTTCTGTTAAATAAACCATTTTTCTGATATGCAGTTAACAAAATTCAAACGACTATAACACTGACAACTACTATCATGCAGACAGACAACAATTTGCTAAGGTCAGGCGTTTTAAACAAAAGTAAATAAAACTATTTATACCTTTTTTTTATTTCATATCAGTAAAGACATTTTGACATCAATTTTCAACATCTCCTACATTAAGGTTTTTTTTTTATGGAAGTAGTCCATCTCACAGTGGAGTAATATTTTATTTATGGAATAAAACACAAAGTCTGCTCCACTAATTTAATAAAATAAATTCATATTATATGCCCATACATGTTTCGAATGCATAAACCTTCATCCTCAGTGGGTTATTATTAAGATGTAATTAAATTATGAAGAGACCAATGACATTGTTAAATTGTTAAACTTATGTCGCAGAAATTTTTTTTTTTATTTTTATAAGAAAACCTATGTAACGTAAAATTAATTTACTAATACATTATAACTAATAGTAAAAAAGGTTTTGTAAATAAATATGAGTTTTAAATAATTTTATTTTATTTTGAACTTATTATGCCTTCGAAACATGTATGGGCATATAATATGAATTTATTTTATTAAATTAGTGGATCAGACTTTGTGTTTTATTCCATAAATAAGGTTTTTTTTGTTTTTTACATTATCAAGAAATAAACAGTATTACTTATTAGTTTTTTAGTGTGTTGTTAATTTTTGCAATAAATCTGTAAACACTTAATACTTCCGAAACAGTTGAAGTTAGGTATAGGATATTGTACATGAAATATGTCTAAAATTTTCTGAAGAATCCAGAAATTGAATAATATACAGGGTATTGTATTTAAAATAAGAAAGTTAGTATCGGCCACTGTTACATGACACACCCTGTATAAAAAGTGTTTATAGAAAAAAATGCGCAACTAGAAATACCAATCGACGTGTCCGAGCGTTTTTTTGAACACGCCCCCATGTATCTATTATCGAATTTATTCCATTTCGCTTATACACACTGTATGTCAAAAATGTAAGACCGATGGGAATCGCATTCTTTGTCGAGCGCCAGGTTATAAAACAAATATTTAAATGTATTAATTCGTCACATTTAAAGTATTTATATATTAAAATTCTGCTCTAGTGTGATGCGCTTTACGCACGGTTGAAAATAAGTGGCTTCATATTATTGTATTTGTTTTAAAGATGATTCGTTAAATCCCCCGTAGCTGGTACAATGCAACAACCGCTTAATGTAAGGAATTATTCTTCAAATGACCGCTCCATTCTACATCTCAAGATAACGTTTCATTAAAGAGGTCCGGTATAGCGAACCGATCGACACTTCCCCTTTTCAGTTCGACCTAAAATGAAAAAAGATGTCTGTTGTTTTCCAAGAAGCGAACGATTGAAACGACGACTCTATGTACATGCAGTGCCATTTTCGGATGAGTTAAATTCCATTAATCGAGGTCTAGCTTTTTCCTATAGAAAAAGACCACACATTGCTGATGCTAAAAAATGTTGTGTAATTAAAAATGTACAGTTGAGAGACGCTTAAACATCGACTGAGATCGAAAAAAAATGCTTTGTGTTTGCTCTGCAACGGGAAAGTCATCTTAGAATACTTCCTGTATAGTCGATTTGCTCAAACTTTGTATATTGACGTTTGTAACTCCGTATGCCATGAAACATTTATGGCATGTTTTATTATAAAAGATAATCTAAGCAAGGAGTGTTTAAGAATAATCGTTTTTTAATGATTCCGTCTTAAAAATATGTCCAGCAATAACTTCCAGAAGTAAATCGAAGTACCTTTGAATCACTTTGCATAATACATCAAAATTTCACCTTTTTAGATATTGTTGCTCAAAAGTTAAAAAAGTTGGCCTTAAACCATATACAGGGTTTCCAAGATAAGTGACGATCATTTAATTTTGAGGTTAAAATTAAGATTCCACTTAAACATAGCTGTAACCAAAATTTAAATACATTATCTTTTAGTATAACGCTGTGGACACTCTACAATTATTTCGTTTAAAAACCGGTAGAGGCATTTGAAATGGATGCCATTAGAAGATCCATGCGAATCTCACGAAGAGACAGAATAAGGAACGACCATATAAAACAACAAATGGGAATAGAAGGTACGATAATTCAGGACATTGAAAAAAAAACAACTTACCTGGTACGGACAACCAAAACGAATGCCAAATAATAGGTGGCCAAGAAAAATACTGCATTGGCAACCAACACGTAGAAGGAAACGAGGAAGACCAAGAGACTGGAATGGCAGAAAACCATACAAAAGTCCATGAGTGAAAGAAACCTCTCACCAGAAGATTGCGACGATAGAAGAGGATGGAGATCAGGTGTCGGACAACGAAGAAAAACGTTCTAAACCGGCATATATAATATATATTATGTTTCAGACTGACTCTGATACATTTCCTGAGCACAGTGAGATGAGAGAAGTAAAGACATAAAAGGTAGGGGGACACAAGAAGTTGCTCGAACACAATTATTCGAAACTCCGTTTCCCGATACACAATTTTTTAGATGCACAATTCCTGGAAAGCAAATTTCTTCGAAACAAACCAGAATTATTTCCAAACCAATGCATATAATACAAAATATATTAACAAAATTAATTTAATCTGTTTTTTAATAATTTTCGAAGTATCATATTTATTTATTAGTGTAACTTATGTGTTGCCAACCAAATCCAGTAGTATTTACGAAGCTGCGTTCAAAAGATCCCAAAGATGGTGTAATGAGAAAGACTGCAAAAATAATAATTCTGGAAATGTATTCTAGGCGTATTTCTCTGAACTGGCAAACAAACAAAAAATGAAAAGTTCAACAATGTGGTCACAATATTCTATGATAAGATCAATGCTAAATATCAGGCAAGGGATAGACATAAGCAAGTTTTTGAGGCTACATGCTTATTTAAAGAAGCAAAAATGAAGGCTACACTCCCAAAAAAGCTAAAGTATTTACCAGGGAACAATTTGAAAATTTTCTATCTGAAGCTCCTAATTAGAAGTATTTAAGAATTAAGGTAAATTTAGATATTACGTCAAAAAATACAAGTTTTTTTATGAAATATATTATGGTATTTTTAGATTTTACTTGTTGTTGGTATTTCTGGTGCATGCCGATGTGAAAAAGTTGTAAAAATGACCGTTGATGACATACAAGACTTAGGATCTGCCATTCACATAAGAATTCCTGATAGTAAATCTAGAAATCCGCGATCGTTTACTATTGTTGGGAACAATATTTAAGCATATTATATAAAAACTATGCATCATTACGCCCAGAAGGCATGAATGAAAAAAGATTCTTCTTTTTAAATTCGTAAATGGTCACTGTTGTCGCATGGTAATGGGAATTAATAAGATAAGAACTGTTCCTAAGGAAGCTGCAGTTTTCTTAAAATTACCTAATGCCACAGAATATACCGGTCACTGTTTAAGGAGAACTTTAGCTATACTGCTTGTAGATGCAGGTGCAGACATTACGTGTTTAGAGCGCCACGGGGGATAGACATCCAGTAGTGTAGCTGAAGGGTACATTGAGGAATCGATTCCCAACAAGAAGGATATTGCAAAAAAAAATTTACAACCTCATTTTACTGAACCAATCCCTATTAACATTGACATAAATTCAACAGCAAGTGTTTCCACGGAGGGTTTAACGCTAGAAAATACAAAAACAACTTAATTTATTTTTAAATTAGTATATAGCTAAATCTAATAAATAAAGCATGTAAGTTATTTGAAACACGGACCAATCCGGCAAGCCAGCACCTCTCAGCAGGTGAATACGAGATTGATGCTCAATAAACACCCAAAGAGGCCAACGACTGACGAGCATATGCCTCGGACTACAAAACCCGTCGAAAATTAGGAACCACGGAATCATGTATTTAGGAACCCATTATTAAGTAATGTTTATTGATACCCAGTCGTTAGCGGTACAGTAATAATCTATAACTCTTCTATGAATGGCCATAATCTTTATTTACTATATTTTGTGAAACGATTAACGCTGTTTGGTTTATTCCATATTTTATGTGTTTCTCTCGGTACCTACTTAACGTCGCTTCGGTTAAAACTATTACTTTTAAATTAACAATATGGAAACAGGAACACCATTTTTTAGGAATTTTATGATTACAGTAAAACCTAAAATGAATATCCAATTATTTTATACTCCTCTTTACCGATCTACCGGAATTATCAGTGAAGATTAATGCTAAAAACGCCATCCATTAGGGGCTGTAAAACCCGACCTGACAATTCTTAAGAAATATAGGTATGTCTGTTCAGCCAGTAAACCTGCAAGATGGCCGACAAGTCATACGCCAACCAGGATTGAGATGATTTAAGTCAATTGATTAAAATCACTATTAAAATCATGATTTTAATCAGTATGATTTTTTTTTTTTAAAAATCATGATTAATTTAAAAAAAAGTTTTAAAATTTTAACACTTAAAATGTATTTGTTAATACAAAAAATAAAACCCAGACGCATTTTTATGTGGTGTTATTTATTATTTTATTATAATAATCGAAGAGAACAGCTGGTTATTACAGAAATAAAACTTTAAAAAAATTAAAAAATTAAAACTAAAAAAACCTTTTTAATACAAAAAAATGCTTAATTTAAACAAAAATAAATATAAAAAAACCTAAGTGTTATAATGCTTAAATAGAAATACTAGTTTAGCTGCTTTGTCATTGCCAAGTCTGTTTCTTATATCTGAATGTACGAATACATAAGTAGAAAACATCCTTTCGATATCAGCAGACGATGCACAGGCACACAAAACAGAAATTACTATAGGAAGCACCTGCTTAATTTCTGAAACATCTTCTTGAGATCTCCACCACTGTACTGCAGTTACATTTTTGATTATTTCCTCTGAAAACAGAGTTATGTAAAAAGGGTCCGACTTACCTTCCAACTTAATTAGTAATGGTAATAATCCTGTGTCTGCAAAATATTTGGAAACAATGTGTAGAGCATCTCTCTTTTCTTCAGCTAGTAATGGATATTCTTCTTTGTTTATTGTAGGATCAAAAATATACGCCAAAAAGTGAAAGGGGGTTAGAGCTTGAACATATCTGTTCTTAAATAATTGATATTGACGCAAGCTTCTTTCTTCTTCAAATTCAAAACTATCAAAAATAGACAGTAACTTTTTCCATATGTAAACTGCTTTAGATAAAAATGCACCTTTTTGTTGCATTGCATCCAGTGCTAAAGAAATTGGTTTTAGCAACTGTAGAAAATCTTCAGCCATCCTTTTAATACAGATATCTGAAACTTTTTTAAAAATCACTGGATCAATTTGATATTTATGCTCTTCGCAAGTATTTTACAATATGTACTATATTATGTTCCTTTATCTGCGATGCTTCTAAATCTTTGGAGAGCAAACTAAGTAAGTGTGCCGAACAACCATATGTAATTATAGGGTAATTGGACGACTCGGTAATTTTTTTCTTCATACTGACCATGTTGCTCGCATTATCTATAACAATACTGGTAACTTTACAGTTATATTCATTTTTGCACTTATTTATTGAGTTAATAGCCAATTCTGCAAGAGAGTCAGCTATATGGGGATGACCAGATGTATCTATGCTTTCTAAAAGAACACTGTTTCCATCCTCTTCAGTCAAAACGACACAGAGTATCGGCTCATTATGTATATTGGACCATCCATCTAAGGACATGAAAACAGATTGTCCAGATAACTTGTTAAAACAATTAAATTTTTCATCTTCAAATATTTCATTTAAGAGCGTTAATGATAACTGAAATCTAGATGGTGGAAGGTAACAAGGTCTTAGCATTTCTATGGCCTTTCGAACCTCTTTATTTTCTATAGCTCTAAAACTGCAACTTGTTGCGTAAACGGCTTTGGCTATTTGTCCGTCCAATTCTTTTTTCTTATCTTGTCCAGTTTGCACAACAAAAGAATACAAATGACCGCTACTTCCACTATTTGCACGTCCACCTACACTTCCCTTTTCACAGTTATCGCTTTTCTGTTTCTTTGCCAACTGGATAATTTCGCTCTGGCTAGTTCGAGGCTGTGACTGACAACCACCATGCAGAGTTTCAAGACCACTGCTGATAGTTTCACTTTTGCAGGTTTCCCAATGACTTTTTAGTCTGTCCACTAGACCTTGCAATTCTTTACCACACTTTTTACATACTGCTCTACAACCTAGTTTGCCCACCACTTTCTTTTTTATAAAATGCTGCCAAACACTAAATTCCTTTCTGCCCCGGCTTGTCATGAGTTCAAATGTATTGATAGATTAACCCCTAAAGCAAAAATATTACTGATAACTAAAATAAGTGCGTATGGTTTATATAGCCTGGCGTTTTCTGCCAGTTATTACAAGTTTCGACAAAGCGGCAAACTTGCAATGCTGCGCGGACGAAATTTTCACGTTAATACAAGTTTCGACGAACGAAATTTGCATGTTAAAACTTGTCTAGTTTTGCTTCGTATCTGTACTATTTCTGCCTAAAAATATTTGTTTACTTAACAAAACAAAATATAAGCAGTAAGAAATTTTTAAAAAATAATAATATTTGTAAAAGCTGGTAAATTTTTTTAAAAAATCGAACAAAATCATCGATTTTTGATTTTTTTAAAAAAATCATGATTTTTATCAACCCTGAATCGACAACAGTCATATTTTAGCTTTTTAATTTTTAGTAAGAATAATATTGGCAGCAATACAATGGCGAGCAGCTGTTTATGGTCATAAGCGGACTTAAAAATTGTAATAAAATATGTTAATTTCCAAAATAATGAATGAAAACAATTTTTTTAAATATACAGGGTATTCCTTAATGACCTAGTAATATTTCGGGGTGACTTCTCATGATATTTTTAGGAGAAAAGTTTATCTGAACGTATGCCCGCAACGGCCACATTTTTTTGCTACTAGGTGTTTTTATTTTATACTATCTCTGAAAGAATTTAAGATTATTTTCAATTTTAGTATGTGTTAATAGGACATAAAACCACATACTTTATTTAGAAAAGTTACAGTGCTCCACCAAGTGGCTTGCAAACATGTCTTCTGATGATTTTTTATAAAACAAGTGGTGCACTGCTGTCATTTTTTCGTATGCGTATTTTTTCTGTCATTAGGTGAAATAGCACTTTAAGTCAACATTTTTTTTCAGTTTATTCATTTATTTATTGTTACTTTGTTACACAGATTTACAAAGTAAATATTAACATTCTCAAACTATTATTAAAATTTTAAAACTAGTCTATATAAATACATAACATAATAAATTAAAATGGAAAGAACATACACTTTAGTGTATGTTACATCAGTCATACATAACACACATATGAGTCGCAAGATTCATGAAGGACCGAAATACGTATCAATGGAATAAAAGCAATTGCATGTGAGGTAGGATTTAATTTCACATTTGAATATGTTTATATTTACTATTTTTTTGAACAGGAGCCAGTGATTAAAAACTTTTTGAATGCTCTAAGCCGAAAGCCAGGAATGTGAATACTGCTCCTGCATCTCCATGCAGATGTTTTTGGGTGCTTCATCAGTTAAATATTTTCGTCTGAGTCGTTTCAAAACCAGTGTGGATTCCTGGCATCCATTTTTTTACTTTCGTACCGATTTAATTGATATTTGCAAGGCTTTGGCAGTTTCCTAAAATTAATGTGGCACTATAAATATTTAATAAGTAATCTCGAAAACTTTGGACTGGGAAGTATGACATGTTGTGAGAAAAACCTCAATTACTACTACTAACCTTGGTCGGAGGCAACTCAGGGTGGTTTTCTACAAAATATTTGAAAACATTTTAAACAAACTGCTGGGCAACTTTATTTCCTTGCATGAGACAATAACCTTGTTTAGGTGAAGAACGTGCTTCAGCACAATAATCATGGTCCATAACTCGTTCACTCATATTTTCTTATAAATACAATAATAATATATGTTAAGAAGTGTTATTTATAAAAATAGAGGTTAGAATACTTAAAACGAATAAATAATTACAAATGTCTAAAATACTTACTGGCAACGCAATAGTACGATGGAAATAGCTCTAAAAAGAACTCTTTTTAGTATTAAATAAAATTTCAAGGCACAAAAATGGATAAAAACGAATTAAAATGACAAATCAAATCACCAAAACAATGTCAACTAAAACCTAAAGCAGTAACACTTTAATATTACTTTATAATTATATCTCTGTCTAGCACGTTTAATTCCATTCAAGACGTATTGCGACGCCCGCAAACGGTCTATACGGAGTAATTAATAGTACTGGCCTTAATTTTACAATGTCACAAAATGTCAGAACGTGAAACAATGAAGATTTCTTACCTTGAAAGGTAAAAAAAATCAATGATTTATCATTTCCGCATATTTAAATAGAGATTTTTTAAAAATTTTAAACAGTCGTCATTTTGAAATAGCTTGACAGAATCGCGTCAAAATTTATGAGCATACTGTACGAGATATTAGCTTTCAAATGATGTATCACAAGCTGTATGTTTCCATTTAAAAAAAAATCGATGTCGTCATATCTTTGGCAACTGTCTCAAAAAAAAACAAACGAATAACGTCAAAATATGAGCATATATAAAACTAAATTGACGTGTCCGAACATTTTCCCCAAAAGTTAAAGGTTAAGGCTATATTAATTTTATTCCGGACTTCTGGGCAGCCCTGTATTTGCACTCAATCTTTATGAACTTCTTGGCATTTTTCTGAAATATTTTACCACCTAAAGCAATATACAGAGCTGCCATTTCAAAACGAACAACCCTAAATATCTCGTGATTTTGAGGGGAATCAGGTTTGCCAAAAAAAAAAATTCGTCAACTTTAATATCGAAGGGATAGTTTAATTACACATTGACCTCCACACCTCCAGCCAACCTAAAGCTTTGAAATATCAAATGGCACTACCTCTCGATTGATACATCATTGCTAAGGGCATTAAATTGTCTATCCCACCCTGTCAAGGAAAGTAAAATCGGAAATCGGTTTGCAAGTTAACAGACCCTTTATCACTACCCTCTGCCATGTAAGTGTTCCAGTTTCGTCCCTTTTTACACCACTAACCGTAACCCTGCAGATCTGTTGTTTTATGTTCTACAATTTTACATCTATTTAGACTTTGACCCTATCCTACCCTCATTTCTCTAAATGGGCTTAGTGCCTTCATCTCTCTACTGAATTAAATAATATCAAAATTAAAACAATTTCTCCCTAACTTTCTAATCATCAAATTATCCATTTCGCATCAATAATCTCACTTATGCAACAATATTTTAACTATGTCAACTATGTCTATGTCTACTATCTTCAAGCACTTGTTGGTATTAAGTATTCTATAATATATTAATTTAAAATGTTTGATAATGGATTATCATAAGGTAATGCCTTAAAATTTAAATAGGAACATTGAGAGATCAACAGTCCATAAAGACAGTAACCCCGTATTATACTAATACCCAAGAATTTGTTAACACATTGGTCTAATTTCTACTATTAATTACAGTCTTTACGTAAATTGCGTACGTATGCTATTTTGCAAAGTTTCAATAATATTTTTAAAAGTGGGATGAAGGAACATTTTTTTAATAATTTGTTGAATTTTTGTTGACTTTTGTAGTATGCAGTCAATGGGTATATTTCCTCGCAAATTTAAAATATATGTGACTGCTTATTTCAGGAAATGGTTAGATTTGATTAAGGTGGTTCCTATATTATGTTTAATTCCAAATATTTCATAATACACTTGTCGTGGCTTAATTAAAGTACTAAATTTTGATTTATTAATAAAAAAATAATGCAATTTTCTTATTTAATATAGCGTCATTATCGGATATGGTAACCGATATTGTTAATGAATACACTGAGTAGTTTGTTTTTGTTAAATGATAATTAATTGATTATTTAAATAATCCTATTTCAGGACAGTCCCACTTTGTTGTTCGTCCTTGTTACTTCGTCCTTGTTACTATGAAACGAAAAAATATAATATCTATATTATTTAAAATGGTCCACTAAAGTGCTTTCCCTAAAACTACTTGACAAAATATATTAACCTGAACACTGTTGTAGAACTAGCATACTGTATCACACTTTGTGGCTACAAAATTATATTTTTCTACGACCATGCATTTTAACCCATTTTCCCGCACGCATTTTAGTTTTGAAAGTGTCGCTCGAAAATGGGTTTTCCCGCACTAGTGCGGGAAAGTAAAATTATGCAAATTTTGAACTTAGATAGTTTTTTACCTCGGAAGTTATAACTATTGTTACAATAGGTAAATAAGTATTTACTAAATAGTCCATCTAATAAAATCTACCTCTTTTCTAGCTTTTCGTTGTATATTTAATTTTTTGAAAATATTATAAAATAATGAAGATATTTTTATATGACCGTGTATATTTCTTTAAAGTCATGTCACAAAACAACTAATAAACCAACCTGTGACGGGTGGTTTCATATCATTTGCTATGATAACCAAGGCGTGTCATTGTTATTAAAACGTCAAAGTAGTTCAAAGCGTCTTCGAAGTGACAGTATACAGTCCTTTTCTAAATTAAACCAATTCAAAGCAATATTTAATGGATTCATCCGACGAAGAACTTCCCGAAGGCTGCAGATAAAGTAAATTCCGAGCTGTTACCTGCCAAATCCAGACTAAGATATGAAAAGCAATACGAACATTTTGTTACATGGTGTAAGGAGAAAGGGGCGAAAACCTATAAGGAAGAGGTATTTCTGGCGTATTTTTCAGACCTAAGGAAGGTTTTGAAATCTGATACATTTATGGTCCTGCTATTCGATGGTAAAAAGTCTAGTAAAAATAAAACAAAATTTTGATATAGGGAACTTCCATAAGTTAATGTCGTTTCTCAAACAAAAAATTGTTGGTTTTTTTTTTTTTTTTTTTTTAATATACTGTCAATAAGTTTGTGTAGGTTACATGTTTCGCCTTCTCGGGCATCATCAAACCTAATCTAACAGTAAAAATGTGTACATTTTTGTAAAGATGTTTCATTTTTACTGTTAGATTAGGTCTGATGATGCCCGAGAAGGCGAAACATGTAACCTACACAAACTTATTGACAGTATATTAAAAAACTTTTATAAAAATTTGAGACCAAGACTTTGAGTTTTTTAACTCCTAATATTAACATTCATAATAATTAGTAGCTTTTTAGTTAAAGTCCGCGTCGTTCGGGTCATCTGCAGTCGCGTGCGGGAAAGTATCACTTTCCACACTTGTTAGGAAAATAACTAGTTTCTAATAAATATAGTTAATATTTAATACCTATATCTGCAATGAAAATGTCGTAAATATTTGTTAAAAATAAATATATTGGTTGTGAACAATCTAAAAACTGGTATCATTTTTTAACGTCAAGTACGAGGTTAGTTTATTGCCATGGAAGTTATGTGGTTGTTATCGTTAACATGACATTGGTAAAATGAGCCTTAGTATCTTCCAAGAATTTATTAGCGTAGACCTTCCGCTTTCACAAAAAGCGCTTTGAGAACAAGTGAAATAACTTTTAAACATATTTTCCTCTAATTAGTTTTTATTCAGTTGATTAAACGGTACCTAAAAGCAGGTTCAATTAGCAATAAATGCAACGGATTTTAAAAGTTAACCAGAAATTTGATCTTTCAGGCAACTTCGATGAAAACGAAAACTTTCTCAATGTTTAACACAAACAAGATGCCTGTATATTTATTTGATATTAAAAACAATTGATGTAAATTCACACGAAAACAAAAAACGTTTTTTTGCCTGAAAGATTTGAAAAGTTTGGCACACAGTTCTCATCATCTGTTAGAAGTTTCACAAATTACGCACAAATCATTTAGTTAAAGAATAAAACTCATTTCTTCCTTCAATATTGTTAAAAGTTCCATGAAAAATATGCGTTTTAGCTAAAACGGTGAATTCTTTACTAATAGGGTGTAACAAATTCTCTCACGGTCCATTTGTGTTAACTTTTTTATTACGTATTTTGTTTGGTATTTGACTGGTAGCATTGTATTATTTTTATTGCTGAAATAATAAAATCCTAGTTTTACACCAATGAATTTTACTTCATGGGATGAGCTTTCTTTACCAAACGTCTTGGTTCGTTGGCATTTATTTTTTATAACATCTAGCGATTAAGTATCAATTATAGGAAATTAAAAAACTTTTAAACAGATTTTAAGTTAAAAAGTCGCATTTTATTTATGCAGGTTTTGCGTATTACACTTGTTACATAAATACGTATTATGCGACATATTACTAAATTAACTAACCTGAACTAACCTAAACTAACCTGAAGTAACCTAAACTAACCTGAATTAACCTAAACTAACCTGAACTAAGTGCTTTGCGTATTACACTTGTAACATAAATACGTTTTATGCGACATATTATAAAGTACTAGAAACCTTAAATTACATGTACGAACTCAGAATGGTCATATCTTGGCAGAAAGAGAAGCAGAAGACGTTGCTAGCTGGTAAACATCAAAAACCCCGTTATTAAATCGTATATACTAATTCTATTGTATATAATTTCTAATTAGGTACTTAGGGTTGATATTTTCATTCGGTTATAAACATCTGAAGAAGTCAGAGTGTTGGCGAAACAATTGTCAAGAAATTTTAAATAAAAGTTAGTGGAAATCTAGAAACAAGTGTTTCATTCTATAAATTTAAAATTTAACTTAACTTTCTAAAATGCTCCAAAGACTTTAAGACCGAGTGGGCTGATTCAATGCCCCCCATTTCAGATATTGTTAGGTCTCTAAAGTGAACCTACATATCTGCACCAATATTTTTAAATTGGTTTACGAGTAAAAATTGCTCTTTCTTTCTAAACACTTGCGAGAATTGCGGTAAGACCGCGTTAAAAAAAGAGCAGAATAAGTAAATATTGTGCAACTAATTTTTTCATTTGCCTGTGAACACGATAGTGAAGCAATTGCACAAAACAATAAAGTAAAGTTAACTTTTACCAGATGTATATAAAAATGTTGACCATCTCACCCGACTTTATCCCATGGAAGGGTATTCGTGGTAGGTTGATTGTTTTTATCTGACTTCTTGTCTGCCTGTCTCTTGTTGCTACAGTGACTTTAGGATTATAATGTCTTGTAATTTTCTTTCATTTTTGTTTTAGTTTTTTTTTAAACAGATAAATATAATTTTGTACACTTTAAATCGAAACATTTTAAACGGAATCTTTCTTTATATCCGAATTTGCAGCCTAAATAATAATACAAATAATTTTCCTTCTTCTCATACCACTATAAATAAACAAAAATAAGATCAAAGCAGCTATGGTAACAAGTCAAGCATTGAAATTAAATTAATTACATTCACTTAGCTCTGTTGTAAAAATGGAAGTTGAACAGTTGTATTTACAGGAAAAAATAGAAATAGTTTTAATTCATAGTGACAATTATTATTACAATTATCGCGAGGCAGCAAGTATTTTCAATTCCACTGCCTTTAGAAATGTCAAATGTCAAATGTTTAAATTGAACAGAGTGGATCGGTGGAAAATATATTCAAGACTGCACATCGAAAAACTGGCACTACGTAAGAAAATATTTTAAATGTTTTGCTATTAGTAAATAAAGTTCCTACTATCTACGATGCCGTTGTCTAAAAGAGAAGAACAAGTTGGTATTTCAGCATAGTCTATTAGAAGAATTTTTAAGAATAACAAGTATCTACCATATAAGCTCAAATCTCTGCTTAACCTTCAAGATAGGGATCTAGATGATAGGCTTAACTTTTTCTTTTAGTTCCAAGATCCACATTTTAGAAATCGTATATTGTTTACTGACGAAGCAACCTTCACCAGCAACGACACTGAAAGTTCGCAAACTTACAGGTGGTGGGCTGATCAAATGATCAAACCCCCAATTTCATAATTGAATGTTAAAGATCAATATTCTTTTAAGGTCAACGCTTGGTGTGGTATAATAAATACGCAAATAATGGGGCCATACTTCTTCAGAGAAAATTTAAGTGGCGTTAGATACTTAGATAGAATTCTTGCGCAATGAATTAAGCGATTTTCTGGATGATCTGCCTTTAAATTAAAGAGCAAATCTTCATTTTCAACAAGATGGTACTTCTATACATAGAAGATAGATAGATAGATAGAAACGTCTTTATTTTAACCTCGGCGAAGGTCAGCAGAGCTGTTTACTTAACCGAGCATACATTATAAATTTACAAAACTTAACAAATTTGAAAAATACCTACATATTATGATTAGAATTCTAATTACATTTAATATATTATCTAGTAATAATTTAGAAATATGACAGTAAATTCTAGCATGTATATAATGATGCAACACTATTTTAACTTATTTTGTGTCTATTTATTTATTGATATTGACCTAGCAAGAAATATTTATATCTAGATTTAAATGAAAGTAAGCTTAGATTATCAAGCTTGTTGACCATGTCAGTATTGTATATTTTAGGAGCCAGATAAGAAAAACTGCGTTGAAAGAGGGCAGTTCGGTGCTTTGGTAGATTTAATAGATTATTAAAACGCGTTGTGCGATTATGCGTGGAATGTCGGAAATTAAGTTTCTGACGAAGATATTGAGGAATTCCACTTCCAAGTAACCGATGAAGGAAACAAGCAAAATGCAATTTTTGTCTATCCATGATTTTAAGCCATTTAAGCTCAGGCAGTTTATAGGTGACATGATCCCTTGCTCTCATAGTATCATACATACATACATACTTATTCATACGATCTCATAGCATCGTATGAATAAGGAAATTACTAAATCAACAATCTCCCAATAAATGGACGGTTTTCAGAGAATCCCTAACCTGCAAAATCACTTGACATTACTCCTCTAGGCTTCTTTTCTGGGGTTACGTAAAAAACCAAGTGAATAAATAATATCGGTCTAGGGGGTATATGCCTGTTGCCCGAAAGCCGCTTTTAAGGTTTTGTTCGGCAGTTTCAGAAAATTTGATTATTAGGTAGCTAATAATTTCGGGAATTCCTCTTTTTGAAGTCCTGTTGAACCCGTTGTTAATTTGTAATCGGAAAGTATTGCACGCTATTGTTTCTTTAACGGCCCGAAAACAGACCTATCGAGTGACTGTGTAATATGCGTCGTATTTGGAGGTAAACATATAAAACGCACATTGTTTTCTGCTGCTAGTCTGATAACTTCTTCACAGAAATGGCTTGCCAAATTTCCACCAATTAACACTTTAGGCCCTTCGTAATATTTCGTGAAGACGAGAAATACATAATATATGAGAATATGTGGAAAGAATCATTGCGTACTGCTCCTCCTGCTGCCTGGAAAAATTCAATTTGGCACACAGAAATATTAAAATGGTATGAAAGAGAACATATACTAGATAGATTGAACATTAAACCAATTATTATTAAAGTAAATGAAGCGACTGATTCAAACGATTTGGAGGACGATTGAAGATAGGCTTCGGATGGTAAAAAGATGAACTGAGGCGAGGGCCTATGGAACTTTCCCATATTATAGCTTTCAAACGACTGGTATTTTTGAAAGAATATATTAAAGAAAAAGAAGCATTCTTGTACCAATTCGTTTTCTTGGATAAAACATGGATTTTTCAGAATGGCACCATTGGTCGATCTTGGCAAGATAAAAACAAAAGAAGTGTTAGATCTACTAAAGTTTATGGTAAAATATATTATGCAGTTAACAAATATATAAGCTATGAGAAATTTTTGTATATTTATCTTGTTTTTATGAAAAAAAAACTGTGTAATTTCCTCACTCGGATGTTTTGGTTACAAGCTGGCAACACTGTCGGTAACTGACGTCACTCGAAGGGGTGCATCAGATTTTGTTTTGCATTAAGTATATATCGCTAGAATCAATCCTACTTCTTTATAGAACGTAGGCAAGGAACTTAACGAAAAAACGATGAAATGCACAAACAATTATTGTTAATGTAAATAGTCGTAATTAATATGTTTTGTCTTCTATTTTCGAATTTAAGAAGATTATTATGAGTTGGATTATCATTAAAATTTATTAGATTAGATTGTTAGGTTAGATTTGTGTTTGGGGTTAAGTGTTTTCAACAAGGAATGAATCAGATTACATTAATTTTTAATGATTGTCTATTGTGTTTTATATTTTGCTTTGTTTTAGTCATAGTCATATCTTTATTCATGTTAACACAACATAGTTGTTTACATAAGTCAAAATGTATAATAAATAATTCTAAAATAATTACTTTACAAAATTTCAGTATTCAAATGTAGATAGATATATATATAAATAAAATTACAATAGACCTGAAGGTAAGAGTAAAATTTCAAACAAAACAATAAAACACATTAAAACTAAAATTTATTAAGATTTAAAATTTAAAATCTAAGAATTCACTGATGCTGCAGAACGCATGTTCCTTTAAGAATGTTCTGATGCGACCCTCGAATTACTTAGGCGGCAAATTCCTGATATTTATAGGCAATTTGTTAAAACATTTGAAGGCATAATAGCCCTGCCCATCCTGGGTTCTTTTTAATCTGCAGAAGGTTGTTACTAGATCCTCCGCATGTCGAGTGTGATACCTATGAACATCCCCATGTGTAGCAAACAGGCCCTCGTTTTGTTTCATAAACAAAAGATTTTGGAGTATATAGACTGAAGGTAAACTCAGAATTTTCAGGTGTTTGAATGCAGGTCTGCAGTCATCCCTGAAACCAAGTCCTGCCATAATTCGAATGGCTTTACGTTGAAGACCAAAGATCCTTTGAGCTTGTGCAGCATGTCCCCATGCAAGAATTGCATAGGATAAGATGCTATGGAAAATACTGTAATAAGCTGTGATTATTGTTGTTTGAGAGACACAGTCAGCTAGATTGCGGAGTAAAAATAGTATGCTAGTAAGCTTCCCAGCGGTTTTCTCAATTTGAGTGTCCCAGAGAAGACCAGGATCCAAATGGACACCCAGGAATGTGACTGTCTTCACTTCCATATTCGCTAGGCCAGTGTTCCTCAACGAGAATACCATTCTACTAGTCTTACCTTCATTCAGTAGTAAACCATTCGAGTTGAACCACAATCTGGCCCCCTCATGAGCCAATGTTGATCTATTCAATGATTCATCCAATGACTCTGCAGAAACAGAGACGGTGGTGTCATCAGCATAAAGTGTTTGTTGTTATTATTGATTGTTTGGCCAAGGCTCAACCTTGGTGGTTTGATTTGTCTTTGCCATGAGTTATTTTGTATGTTTTCCGCCGTTTTTAGAAATTTAAAAGCGTTTTGTTATTAATGTTGCTGATTTTCTATTTGATATAATCCCATTTCAACTCCTGAGAAACGTTTTCCCTTCATCTTAGCAAAATTCAAAACTTAGCAAGATATGCAAACAAATCTTCAAACGAGCTTGATTTGGTCAAAAATAATCCATACAGGCTTGTTTAAACCCGCTAATAACATGGCAACATTGTGCCACACATCTTCACTCCTTCGATCTGCCAAAGATCGCGTCAGTCGCGCACAGTGAACCAAAAACCCATCCTGCTGCGAAAGAGTCCATCTACCGCTATCTCTTCAGTCTAGCAGAAGTACCGTCTGCAATCGGCGGTCAACGCGATCGTTCTTCTTCTTCTTTTTCGTATATTAACTGGATAATCTTCATTTGGTATATTTAGGAACGTGTACTCAGTGATTTTGCCGTTATGTACCGCGTGTGGTGCCGGTAAACTTTTGGTGACGTCGACCTTTACCCATCGTTGGTGATATGGGACACATATTGAACTTTTTGGGCTGATGACAATACGGTTTTTCGAACTGCCGAAGAGTGAGTACCAATGTGACTTTTACAATATCTTCTTTCGAATGTTCTTATGTTAATCTAACGTTCCATATCGTTAGAAACAATTATTGTTAATTTAAAAACATGCAGAACAGTGTTAAATATTACTATGTTTCATAACTAATCAAGCAAACGAAAATAGGTATAATTAGTTTTTATTATAGTTACGTGATCCTTGTAATGTTTTTAACTATTTCTCGACCATTCAGTAAGTATAATCCACTACCCAGTTTTTAATATAATAGCATCCATTGCATGGGAATATGCGTTAAATCATTTTGGTTATTTAGTAGTATTTTCAACTATCAGAATATTAAGAAGAATTAGGCTCCACCTCTATTATAGGAGAGCTGCTGTAATCGTTTGACTCATATCTAAGCGGTATGTCATGGGATGATGAATTTCCAGCTGTTCTTGCATGGACAAGACTTTTTTTATAAATTGTGACTTGGAATATAATTATTTAACAAGCGACTAATGATATCCAGACTAGAACTAGCATTACTGCCCTGAGGGATAGCACCATGAATTGAGTGATCAGCCATCCAATGCAAATAAACTATGTGATTCTTTAAGTATAGTCTGTGCGTTTTAAGAAGTCCGCTAAGCCATAAAACCTCTTGAGCATTATGTCGGTGGCTCTCAAACAATAAATTATATTGAAGGTAATTTTGGATGTTGATGAATTACATTTTCTAAATTAAATAATTTAAAGTAAATAAAAAATTAGTTTAGGTAAAGAAAAATAATAATTTTTTAGCTTTTGTAGTATTTAGACAAATTAGTTTTACGAATTCTCTTTTATAAAGTTTTGGTTCTAAAAAGAACCGATTTTGTAGTCTTGCGACAGAACGTACCTACTTGTAGATAGGTACTACTAAAAGTAGTCTTCCTCTGCATTTGAAATTTCAGCCATATTATACATATCATAAACAATATTCCTAATAGAGAGTTTTATCTCTTGGGATAAATCCAAGGTTTTTGAATGGAGTCGAACCCTTTTATATGGTCTGTCCAAATCCTCTTCACTCTTTTTTCGAAGTCTTCTTAAGGTCTTCTCTGAAATGCCGCAAGCATCAGACGTTCGTTTTTGCACTGCCAAAACAGACTCTAACGGGCCCGAGTTATCTTTTTCTAAAGTAAAATAACGTTCCACTTGTAATACCAAACGGCGTTCACCTGGAGATAAATGCCTTCTAGGCGATGTGCCACCTTGCTGAACATTTTCCATAACTTTGCTTAATAACTGATTTTAATTCACACACAATGAGAAACAAACTAAAAGTGAAAAGCACAACTACTTATTTAAAATAAAGTAGAACATACCATCCCGCACTTCAGCAAATTTTAATTATTTCTTGGAAAATAGTAATTATTATGAAGATCTAATTATAATAATCCCAAAATAATGTCATTATCGGAAAAGTATATACCTGACAAAATCTTTAACATATTTAACCATCCCGCACTTGAGCAAATTTTAATTGGTTCTTGGAAAATAGCGATTATTATATAAATTTAACTATAATAATAGCAAAATAATTTAATTATCTATTTAATTATTATTTATGCTCAACGCGTAATTCTAAGATAATTTTGTTTTGAAAACCTCTGATTTCGCCCAGTAATAGAATACAGTAAACCAGTGGGATGTTCGGTGTGATCAAGTATAGCGAAGGTGCGAAGATATTGTAACTTAACCGACTTACTGTTTTAAAAGCGATAACATCCCTTTGTGATTTAATCCGATATCGGACTTCTTAAAACGCACAGACTTTATTAAAGGAGCAAGATTAGCTAATAAAATAAGTAGGCCAACTAATGTGCCGGATTTACTCTTGAATGAAGTACAGTTTCCAGGTTCGAGGTTTTTGTTTCCTATTATTGATGAATAAATTGTTGCAAAAGTAACCCGAACAACCACTATATATTTAAAAAGAGGATAAAATTCTTTAGCGGATACGAAGAAAAACTAGGGGGTATTCCATTTGAAAAAACTGTCACTTGCAAAAAACTGTCACTTAGGATTTTCAGTTGTTTTTGTTCATTTCATTTTCTGACGGTTCGGTAGAAATGCTATAACTTTGCTAATTTAACCATTTCTCTAAAACCAATAATATTGGAAATATCTATTGGGCCAAATATACACAAACGCCCTGTCATGGTCTACTTTCATCCATACATTCATAGGCCGTATCCACGAAACAGGCAAAGTACAAATAATAAAATTGTTTTAATAAGAATACGTCGTCTATCCTGTCCTAAAATAGCATCAATTCAAATTAATTTCTCTTGCAAATTCCGGGTATTAAAATATGGCATAATAAACTATTATTTTGCTAACTAGTTCATTACTGCAATTTAACTTAAGGCAGTTTCTACTCGGCAACTACAACAGATAATACATAATGACATGAATACCCTACAGCGCTTCAATTTTAAATTTTCACGCTATTTACTGAAATAAGTACTTTGAACTGTGACCACCATGAACTTCAGCGGGTTTACTTTTCAACAAGATCCAGAGTTAAAAATAAATCGACATTTTTTACCATTATAACAATTTTAATGTTATTGAGACCATAAGATTCTTTATCAAGACAATTTTTGAATTTACAACTGATATTAATGATAATTAAATAATAATTTTATTTTGGGGGAACCCAGCAGGGAATATATAGCGTTGTTTGATTTATGGCTCAAAGTTAACAAACTTTTAAAATATTTTTTCATTTAGCAATAACTGTTTTTAATATTGGCTATAAAACAGCTACTAAGGTCTGGTTTGATTTAATATTAGTGGGTTTCTTGAGATGTATACTAATTGCACCTTTTCTATATCCAACTCTAACAGATAAATAAACAAGACAATTGAAACTTTTTTGGAATAATGTGCCGAGTCATAATTTTAAATAACATTTCGGATAAGCCAAATTGGTTTGTTTTACAAGTAGTCATAACAGTGTTAGTTCTTTTTGAAATACATTCCTTTCCATAGTCAATTTTTTTTTATTGCAAATCACATCTTCTAATAAAATAAGGTGCTTTGGCATAGCGAAATTAGTACTAATTTCTAAAGACCTGGCAGACCTACTTCAATTGCGACGTCAGCCCCAATATTCTTGAAAGTGTAAAAACAATTATTTGAAGCCTATTAACAAAGTTGATATTGTAATAGATGTAAGTTGACATAAATTAAATATAAGACAAAATTGCGAAGAAAATTGTTACATTTAGGTACTCTACTAGTTGCTTACATACAAATTTTTAACTTAATTATAATAAAAGATGTTCGAAATGACCCCCATCTACCTCTAAACATTTTGCAATTAATTATCTTTTGACACGAGTAACGCCTGCAATTTAACATTTGGGGAGTTACTAAATAACGTGCTTGTGTGTCACAACTTTATATTTTATAAAACTCTACAAGGAAAAATCCAATGGGGTTAAATCCGGCAATCTTGCAGGCCAATTCACAGGACCACCACGACCAATCCATCTGTTTCCAAGCATTTTATTTATTGTATCTCGAGTATGTCGCGCAAAGTTGGCGGCGCACCACCTCCCTAAAACCATAGTTCTTGCTGATTTGCATTATTATCCAGAAGTTGTGGCAAATCGTTCCTTAAAAAATGTTGTAAATTTCTCCATTTAGGTGACGGTCTTCATTCACTGTCAAACAATGTTTCACCATTAATCTCTGGTATGGTTATGCAATTAGGCAATCCAATCCACGTGATATTTGCCCCCCAAGGTCATATTGAAATCACAACGAGCTTCCAATATGACCGTCGACGGCAAACGTCAGAAAAACTCACCTTTATTTTTGTGTGAACGTCAGTTTATGGTGTAAACGGTGATTTTGGCTTGTGTAGTTCAATGTGTTTATTTCTGTTATTTATGTTTAATGGCATTCAAAGTTGGTGATGTTAACAATGGCAAGCGTATATCTACACAATTTATTGAGGGAAAGCCGTGAAGTTCGTGAAAGGTAATTTGAAAGTGTTTATAGAATTTGTTTTAAAACCCTCAGTGTTTAAAGCTTACTGAAATGTGACTTGTGTGTTTATATTGGATGTTAATCAGGCGTTTCGTGATTTTAGATACCTACAGAGGGTGAGCATTATTGGAAACAGCGATCCTTTTACTCTTAAGGACAGTGAATTGGATTCTTCCATCGAGGGAGTATGACCAGTGTCTAATATGGATATTGTTTCGTATTTAGTGCTGAGCCACAATTATTACACCAAGAAAAAAATTGAAAGCTTCTAAGAGTCTTATAAATATTTTGAGGCAGGATTTGTTATTGAAGTGGATACAAAGTTAGTTCACATTTTCTTTATTTTCTGGCCTTTTGACTGACTATATTATAATGTAGGTGTGTGGACAATTATTTCAAGGGATGTATACCGCTCACTGTTCATGCATGGCAGGAAACAGTGAAGTTTGTAGTCATGTTGGAGCTATACTGCTTGCTGCAGAGTATACCCACAATTTTAAGGAGGTTACAACTTGTACAAATATAAAGTCTGCCTGACCAAACCATCCCCAGTAAATATTTCTATTGTTCCAGCTAGTGGCATGGACTTTGAAAATACCACTATGCAAGTAAAGGAAATTCCTGCGATGTCTAGTATAGAAATAGACAGTATGTTAAGGAGAGATGAAGAGCTTGGTTATAGCTCTGCACTAATGAGAATTGTGTAGCCTCTTGCTTCCCAAATATCAGCATCGACTATTGAAAATTTACCTTTGGTGTTGGACATACATCAAGAGAGTTATTTATCAAATTTTTTTTCCGATTACAAGTTTTTTAAGAAGAATCGTGAAATTGCCTTAAAATTTTATACTGAAGTAATTATGCCAGAACTGTTGTGAAGATACTTTACCAGAAAAGGTGGGACATTATTGGTGCATTTGAAATGGTGTTAACGGTGGAGGCCTATGGTAATATGTGATCGGGATGAGTTCGAGTGGTTTCATATTACATAATATGCTAGGGTTAAAAGACACTTGTAGGAAATGACAAAGTATTAATTTTGTATAAAAATCTTATTAATTTATCATTATTTATGTCAAAGCAGATTTACATACTGTAAATACCTCATGACAAACGTAACAGTAACAAATCTTGGACAATACAAACGAAAGGTGTTATGAGTGTATTTGCTAGAGAAGCGGGGGCTATTTTGTATTTCAAATTATAATGCTTCAGTAAATAAGTGAAAACTTTGTTTTTATTGTTTATAAATTAGTTTAATTTTAGTTACTCAATAAGCACAATAGAAGCCATACTATCGAGTTTCAAGCAGTGTGTTATAGGCATGCATACAACTCATTATTATAAATTTAGATCGTATTGAAGGAAAATACAGAATTATATGAAAATGAAATGAACTTCTATAGTGCTAGATTCATGGCACCGTCATCAACCTTGATCTGTAGTAATGCTTTTACCTGTTATGAAATGCTTTCTGCAAACTCTGATTTTTGAGCAAGGTGTTTGTGAGATCCTCTCTATTTAGATCCCTAGAGGGATTTGCTTTCTGGATAATTCATTCAGGCGTGTTAAAAACTTATAGTTTAAGGTGGTAAATACACGATAAACTTATGTTGGAACGACTTTTCGAGCCGACAACTAGACCAGTCATATATGCATATTATTTCAGTATTAAACACTTAGACTAATCAGTAAAAAACCAATAATTTCCAATACTTTCCAGTAATAGTATATTATTAACCAAGGTTTAGACAGCCAACATTATTGCCCGAGCGGCAAATTTAAATCACGAGGAGCGGAGCGACGAGGGATTTAAGAGGCGAGGGCTATAAGCTGTCTAAACTGTGGTTAATATAATATTTTTTCCACTACTACAAACTTTTATAAGACATTTATCTTTATAGTATTAATAATTATAAAAAATTATAGGTAGGTATAAGTATATTTTTTAATCAAGTTGCCTGCCCTTTGGAATTGGCAAAATATTTTGTTGTTTTGTCAGGTGGCTTTGTTAATGTCAATTTTTGTTCATTTATGTCATCAGATTTCACGAGTTTTCCGTTTTTTTAAAAAATGAGCGAAGAAAATGTTAGTGATATTATTATGTGTACACCTCCAGAATTAAGGATAGAAGCAGAAGAAATGTTGATTGTATCGATATTTTCCAATATCAAGCATCTCTAATAATCTAATATGTATTGATAATTGTCTGGTTGCCTAACGACAAGAAATCACCTTTCAGGTTATTCATGTTGTAGAATCAAAAAATCAAGTTACCTGCGTTCAAATAGATTCTTGAAGATCGGTCAATAATGGATTTCAATGCCTTTTTATTGACCATGGTCAATAATAACTTATAAGGTAGAGAAAAACGATATCTAACGTTAATAATCGGTCAATAATGGCGATGTTCTAGGTTAGTAGTAGAAAAACAGTTCTAAACACAAAAACCAACAATTTGATCAATTTGGTGGCTAATTGATTTTTAGAATTTTGAAGCGCACAGAACTCGACTGTAAACTAAGCATTAAATCCGTGTATATTTGCCACATATTTGCCTTCCATGGCCATATTGATTTGTTCGTTGGATGCTTTTGAGTTCTGTGGAACGGATTCAATATGGGCGTGGGGGGCAAATAGCGAATTTGACACATCGTTGGATTGCCTATTACTGCTTAAGGTTAACAAATATTTCAAGGAAGTAATTGTGTCATTTTTCATCACATTCCAAATGGAGATAAAAGATAAACGGTATAAAGTGAACTTTACTCTTTTAATAGTGAAATGTATCTTGCTAAATTCGTCAAAAAAAAGTTGAAGAAATAGTCCATGCTTTCAGTGGAGTTAATGTAAAGTAAATAAAACCATGCAGTCTTTGTCCACAGTTTAATAATGATGATGATAAATAAAGAGGTTCCCTACATGTTTCGAGCGCTTAAGCACTCATCATCAGGGGATACAAACATCGAGTTTAGTAGAAAAAACGTTATCTCAAATTAATGAGTACAACTCATAGTAACTTTAAAGGTTGAAGACTTGGTATGTAAATATGCCACGTTGCGACAGTTTCGCGGTAGTGGCTGAGAACAAGTTACTCTTTCAATTTCAAAAATTTTTTAATAACATAATTTTTGAACACTGTTAAATAATGATTACCCTCTATAGATTTTCAAAAGTATGGGGCATGGTCCCATATTACCACATCAGCTAACTGGGCATGGTTCGGTTGAAATAAAACAATGATTTTATTTAATTTTTTACATCAAATTTAATTTATAACTAACAATTATTAAAAAAAATTTTAAAAATTTTTCTCTTTCATATGGTTTAAACTATTTCATTTTCTTACTTAAAATGTTTCTTCTTTGATCAGAAAATCCGAATTTAACCAGAACTTCATTCATATCTAAAGATAATTAAACATCTCACATACCAAGTCTTCAACCTTTAAAGTTACTATATGAGTTGTAGTCATTAATTTGAGACAACGTCTTTTCTACTAAACTCGATGTTAGTATCCCCTGATGATGAGTGCTTAAGCGCTCGAAACATGTAGGGAACCTTTTTATTTACCATCATCATTATTAAGCTGTGGAGAAAGACCGCATTGTTTTATTTAATTTATTTTATTATTATTTTTACGATAATATTTATTATACATGGTGTTTTAAAAACATGTGTCATTGCTCGTGTGGCGATTCCTTCCGAAAAATATGACAAATAATTCCTATAAATAGAGGTCCGTAGATCCTTTAATTTTGGGATACATTTTAACGAACTGTTTACCTTAATACCTAACTAGGCATAAAAACACATTTCTTTCTTAAAAGAATATTATTTGCTCTATTTCTACCAGTGGCTACATGTGTTTTGATATTTTTAACGAAAAAAATGATATGACTGTTTTCCTTCAATATAAATATTGTTCATAGAATGGCGTTTTATCGCTTAATAAAATCGGTTCCTAGACTTTTCTTCGTATGACGAACGGATTTCGATTAAAAAAGTAAATGACATTTATTTGCATAAGGCTGTGGCAATATCAGAGTTTGATTAAATTGTATTTATCTTCTAAACGAAGCCGAAATCAAAAAATTATGGCAAGGCAATTTGTATTAGATATTGAACTGCCTAAATAATTATGCTACCAAAAATCAAAAAAACAATGGCGTACATATTTTTGTTGTCCTCAAAAATTGTACCATCCTGTATCTCAAAAATAAAGCATCTGCGATGGCACATATCTTTTAACACCCTCTATTTCTTACTAGTGGAGGCATATTTAAACTTACTACAACGGTACACGTCGTCGCCTATTATTAAATAAACAAAACTTTTTAATGAAATACTAAATAAATTATTGCACCATTATTGCTTGCAAAAAAAATGCCTCCGTTATAATATAAATGTACACACATTAAACAAATTAAACGCAGATGATTGCTTTTAAATTACCCAAACCATTTCTGCCGAATAAATTATTACGGTAATCAAGTGACTTCATAATAACTGGAATAAAAGTACTATACTCACAAAAAAAACCTCTATCAAAAAAACTGAATTAGCGGAACCTGTATGAAGCACTACAAATAAATCAGTATTTTTGCTGTCCTTATTAATAAATTTTTCATATCTTGTGTAGGCTAAAATTCCTTTTTTTTAAATTGTATTATGTAAAGTAAATCTCAAAATATATCGTCTTGACTTTTGGCTACCTCCAATATTTTTTACTGAAGACTCATTGTTGTATATCTGAAAGGTGTTTTGAAAGTAGTGATATGCCTTGTTCCAAACTCTTTTACTTGCGCCCACACCAGTTCTATGGGGTTGAATTCACAGTGATATGGCGGAAAGCGAAGTACCCTTATATTTCGTTTTGAAGCGATTTCGTCGGCAAAAGATTTCGTACAAAGAGATTTATTCAACTTCTCCAGTAACTCCTTTTTGTTGGAAGTATTCTTCAAAGACATCAGCGTTTATGTGTTCATGGCAGTCTCCAGTCCGTTTTGATTGAAATGCTAGTAAGCCACCATCGACAAATCAATTTTTACTACCAATGTGAGTAATTATTAATCTTTTATCTTTTCCCGAAGGGCTTTCATACCAGTGGACCATCCTTCCATGAAAGCTTGCTCTCGCTTTTTATATGTTTATCCTGCCGTATTTTACCAACGATATAATCTTCATTTAACCAAGTTTTGTTCATATAATAAACATTCCTGTTTTCCCTTCGAAACTGTCTAGCTGCCCTCAAATATCGTCGTCGCCAGCAGATGATTTCGTCTTTCTCTATTAAAGTGATTTTCTGTTTTGAATTTTTTCATACCAAAAATTTATTTCCTTCAAAGTTTTCCATAGTTTCTTCTTACCCATGGGTGGAATAAAATCATCCTTTTTCAGTTCAGACATTATTTTGTCCAAGGTAGGTATTTTTTTAAGTAAAACGAGTGTACGATTCTCCTGATGGTAGTCTTTTCAACAGTAATATTCCTATAGAGGAGGCGTCTTATCGGTAATACCGATGTTTTTAACAAGAAATCGATTTTCTGACAAATTTTTACGAAATGTAATTTTTACTTATAATCTGATATGATCCCGAGAGCTTTAGCTCGAGGGTCTTATCTTTGATTATAACTAAAAATTACATTGAGTGAAAATTTTCTTGGAAAATCGAGTTTCGAGTGAAAAACGAAGGTATGAAGATAAGAAACCGCCTCTAGAGGTGTATTTTATTGGATAATTTACTGAACATAAAAATGAAGGCCGTCTGATAAAGGTAAATATACAAGTTAGAGGTGTTACTATTTTTTATTTAAGTAAAAAAGCTACAAGCGTCTTTTCGAAAGCGTCTTTTCGAGCTAGCGGTAGTCTTATCGGGTAAGACGACCGTTACCAAGGTGGTTGCTATGAAAATGAGCGTTTTGATTGGTTCAATAAAAGTGAGGTGAATTATCATCCTCATTTATTACAGTTTCTTTTCTTCCTGTACTTCTCTTTGGTGACCTGATGGGGCCGCGTTTATCTTCGTGCACAAGTCGGTATATTGTTGTTTATTTTTTATTTAAGTTTTCTTAGCAGCGGTAAAAAATCTCATATAAATTGACTGGATCTTTGACAACTACAATCAATATTATGATTACTCAAAATGAAAAACTAATAGGCAAAATGGGCTTTATTGTTACTGTCAAATTGAATATCGCATTAAAATATCTGCAAAGCTGCAAAGTATCCGTTTAAACGGCCAGTACTTGTCTATAATTTAATTTGGACAATAAAATTTAAACGAGGATTCTTCGTTTATGGTTACGCGTAGTGGCAGTTTAAATGCCGTAAATGCTTTAATGTTACTTAGCGTTACTTTGTTTAAAGCAATCGGAAAGGTCGTAAATTCTTACACCTGTAATCTTGACTGCGATAAGCAAATAAGACGGCGTGGCGTGGTATCAACTTCATTAGAATATTAAAATCGCCTTTTTTAATTAATTTATGATGATGTTATGCCAAATTACGTGCTAAGTACTAGTCAGTTTATTCGCGGTAAATTTCAATAATCAAATAATTACATATTATTTAAAGTACACTAAAGATAACGTGAGTAAAGTACAAATATAGTTGCTGTAACCAGTGGCGGCACGTGAAGTTAGAAGCAGGCAGTGCTGCATACAAAGCCAGTCGGAAGTAATCGACATGTGACTCTGATTGGAAAGCTCAAGGCCAAATTTGCTGCATCTCAGGAGTGATAACGGGGTATGCGAATTTACATAGCCGACGAGTTCGTATGTAAAGAAGCATTGAAAATTGTAGAATGTTAATTTAAAATAAAAAAAAAAATAGAATGATAATTATTTAAGACGGTGCTGTAGCTATGCAGCTCTTATTAAAAAACCCCCACTGGCTGTATTCATTCACATTCAGTTTGTGTTGTTTAGGAGAGAAGTGGGAGTGAGTTAGTAGCGATGCAAAATAGATTTCTTTTTGATCAACGTTTCGACTTTTCATTAAGCAATCCTTGGGGCTCAGAAAACAACATGTATTCCTTTTATAATAAACGATACGCAAGAGGCAGTAGCGGCTCGTAATATTAGAACCAAGCAGTACTGCATACAAATCCAGTCAGAAGTGAGGGACATGTTTATTTTAAGATATTATAAGAAGCAACATTTTTTATGTTTTGCAAATAGCAACTCTGAAACTAGATACAATATAATATAATTAAGGACCATTTTTAATTTTTTTACAAGGTAAATTGAAAATTACTATCATTCTGCACTTTAATTCGCGTCTTATGCACAAGTCAAAATATATTTTTTGAGGTGTGTTCTTAAATTGACAAAACTGTTCCTGGATTAACTATTCGGATATGAAAAATAAGAGATCTTTAATTATCTCGACGTAGAAGTCCTATAACCTTGTACATTTTAAAAAATGTCTACGCGTTTCGATCAAAAGATCTTCCTCAGGTCGAGTGGCCTCTAAGTACATATATACAGGGTTCCCCATAATAGACTACCCATTTTAATATTTGAATTAAAATTTTTTTAGTTAACAAAACAAACTTTTTATTTTACTAAATTACAGCTAACTCTTTGGGATTTATAATAACTTATAAATATTTGGCTAATTTAATTCTAACTTTTAAAAATCACGTCTTCTAAATGACCTCTACCAACTTCAACACATTTTTCAATATATTAGATAAAAAGTGGTTCATTACACGGCGTAGCAAACCTTCGTCTATTCCTTCAACTTCTTCACGAATTTTGACTTTCAGCCCCTCGATTGTACCTGGACGACTCGCAAACGCTTCGGCTTTTAAATATCCCCACAGGAAAAAATCGGGTGCCGTTAAGTCGGGGGACCTCAAAGGCCAAGGCAAATCTCCGAGTCAAGAAATGAGTCGGCCATTAAACATTTCTCGCAGGACCCTCATTGAGTTTCTGACGGTATGAGCTGTTGCCCCATCTTGTTGGAATAGTAAGGCATTGTTTAGTAATCCTCGTCTATTTAATTCTGGAATGAGAAATGTCTCTAGCATATTAACGTAGCGCTCGGATGTTACTGTTACAGCGCGGTTATTTTCATCCTCAAAAAAATAAGGGCCAATAATACCAAAAGATCCTACTCCACACCACACAACAACTTTTGGATTATGGAGGTTCTGTGTAAAGATTTCACGAGGATTTTCATTTGACCAGTATCTAAAATTCTGTTTATTGACCATGCCGTTCAAATAAAAATTTGCTTCGTCGGTCATTAGGAGACTGTGAATTGCTCCTTTATGTAAATCCAAAAATTCTTGACAAAATGCTAACCTTGCTTCTTTATCTTGATTGCTAAGGTGCTGTGCCATTTGGTATTTATAGGGATAAAATTTTAAATCCCTTTGAAGAATTCGATCTAAGCTTCCCTTCGATATTCCTAGGATAAGGGTTTGTCGATTAGCAGACCTTTTAGGACTTGTGGTAAACGCAATTCTAACTCGTTCAATATTTTCTGGTGTACGAACTGTTTTTCGACGTCCAGGCTTCTTCAAATTTTGTACAGAACCATTTTCACGCCAATGACAAACCCATAACTCAACAGTTTTACGATTTGGCGCTTGACCCCCATTGTTGTTATTAAACTGACGCTGGAATGCACGCCTAACTTCTTCTATCGAATTACTTCTTATGTAAGTTTCTGCACAAAACACACGTTGTTGGACTGAGTAATCCATGAAAGTTCAAACGGATGTTGAAATAATGTCTCAAAGCAAAAAAATTAACCCGATGATGCTAGGATGTTTTGTGACCTATTTAACTAAAGCGTACGCTTGACTGCATAAATTAAACAATATTTAATATTCTAAGATCAAAAGTGAGTCTTTTAATTAGTACACTAATTTGCTGAAAAACGGTACAATCGATAGTAGTAGAAACGAGATTGTTTACGCTTAGTAAACATTGTTCCAAACTGTTGGTTTCTTACTGTTTCGAGTAATTTTTAGTACCTAAATTACAAAATAAATAAATCATTTTAGAAGACAAACAAATCATAAAAGTACCATGGTCACTAATTTTGGTGTTTTTGTAACGAACGTGCTGCCTCGGCAATAAAATATGCTACCCCAATAAAAATGGCGTACGGCTTATAAAATTATGACCTAATATTAAAAAGACAAGTATCAAGTTTTGCTCTCCTTGTGTTCCTGAGTTATCCAGGTTATCAGACAGAGCCAACATTAAGAATTTTAATTTCGCCTATTTTAATCAGCAAAAGTTATTAAAAAGTTACTGTTATTAAACTTTCAGTTTTTATATTTTTCAACAACATATTATTACAGTTTTTTTGCTGTTTCTTTCTCTTGATCTCTCAATTAATGATGGGGTAGGTCTTATTTTAAATGGATAATACTCCTCCTTTTTTAGGGTCCTCTCGTTTTTGGAATCGAATGCCAGACGACGATTATTATATTCAAGCAGAAGGTAAACACAATGTCTCATCTCAATCAAAAAGACCAATTAATAAAATCAATAAATACTAAGTGAGACAGCGCCGTTTATTTACGTACCCCTTACTTCAACGTCATCTCTAATAAAACTCCGCGGCGGTGTCGAAATTTAGCTTTGACCTGGCCAATCAGAGTGCCATAATTTCTTGAGATTCGTCCTGCACTTGTTGGCGCCGAGTGAAGGTATTCTTGAACCGAGATTACTATTTTTAATGGTTTACCATATACAAATAATAAAGTCGTAACTGCGCTCCAGAAGGGGCATGTTAAATAAGAGATAAATAAGAACCGTAGAAGTCCTATCACCTTCTTTGTTTTAGGAAATTCCCACGCGTTTCAATCAAAAGATCATACTCAAGGCGATATACCAGATATAAAGGTAAATAATACAATTTTGCTTAAAAATATTCTTGAATCTTGCCATTTATTGTAATTTGTTTACATTCTGAAAACTTTCTGGAGATGGTCAAAAAACCAAGATCTATTTCCCTTCCTAATTATTTTATACTTGTTTCGTTCGATGTGACCAATATTTTCCCAGTGCTCATAAACTGGAGGGGCTCGACATTGTAGAACAACGACTGCAAAACTGTAAAAAACTTAGTGCCCCCCCAGACAAAATGCATGAATGCAAATTTGACAAGAAAATCTACAAATAATCTGATGGCCAACCAATGGGGTCCACCCTTTCATCCCTAAAAGGCGAAACTTTTATGAACTCCATTGAAACCAAGATATCTAACCTCTCCCACCACCTTGTCAAGAAAGTAACCCTTTGGTACCTATACGTCGACGACACATTGATAGGATGAACCATCACTACAGATTAGTTAGGTAGGACCAGTTTGTATTTACATTGCAACAGTGTTCCCTTTATCTTTTAAATTACTTTGATATAAGCTTATAATATAAATGCATTCCTTTTTTATATAAATACTTAGGTACCTACCTACATATTTTACTTCATAGATCTCTAAATAAATATACGATTAATATAATACTCGTCATTTTCATTCTTTTATATTGTTCGAAAGCATAATTTTATTTAGTTGTTTAGTGTTCTCAGTATACATATATTTATTATGTTATTTGTTTTATTAATCTTAACAATGAGGTAAATTAAACGTAGATATATATATGTTTAATTTACTAAATTGTATACTATATAATAGGTGTGTCATTTAATTCAACTAGTTATAATAATAAGTGTAAAAAAAATCACAGGGTTTTCCAGTTCTGTTGTAACCATCATTTTGTTAATAAATAAACGATAAATAATACTCAATATTTTCATTCATTTAACAAGCCTTTTCCAAGCGATCTAAAGATTTATATATAAGGGGCTACATTTTAATTATAAACGCCCGTTTAGTTTGATACGGGATTAAATGACTTAAACAAAGTGGAAATTATTCTAGCCCTGGGTAGATTATTTTATTACACTCACTATAGTAAAGTCACACTCAAATAAAACAAAATTTACACTACAATAATATGATTATTACACTAATTAATCACAAATTACCATTAAAAAATGGTTTACTTACACCTCTTATTATTTCTTTTACACCCTAGAAGGATGGGTTTACAATCTGTGAGTTTAATTTACACTCGAGAGTGCAAATGTACCTACCCATAAATAAGAAGAATTAACACTCATCAAAAAGTAAAAATCCATTCAAAAATATCTTTTTTACCAGATATACTGATTGGTTAATATACCCTATTGAGTGTGATCCTATATGTACCACCATTGAGTGTTAAATTTAACACTCAATTTTTTACTGTGTAGTGCGTAATTTTTTTATAAGGAATCAGTCGCAGTGGACGCAAGATAACCACAAAATTACTAAAAACAAGTCAACTGGCTAAATAGTCGCATCTCCCACTCTCCCCCTAAGATACACACATTTTTACGACTAAGTATAATAGGTTATCCCATTTTAATCTTCACAAGGGCGCCAAGATTTCTCTGAGCATCGGCTGTACCAGACAAGCATATTTCTCTTTAAGGTTTAACGAGTTTTTCTATGGTTTGCTTACAATGTAATAACTTATCAGTTTAACCAGTTGTTATATCCGACTTAAATGCAAAAACTTGCCCATTAACAATATTAATTCTGTCTTTGATCGTATCGGGTAGAGAAAATGAGCCGCGAATGAGTTTGTTATTTAAATTTTAGTTATGCCGACGCACTAGCTAGTAATGTAAAATTTGTTACATGTCGGGGATTTCATATAAAGTATTCAACAAACCTACAGGAATATTTTTAGTATTAATTTGTTTAGAACATGTTATTGCTTTGGTTTACTGGGAAATCATAATAAGTTATTAGTGTAATGTTATTTTCATTGGTTTCTTTTGCTGACGTGATTAGAAATAGACGAAAAAACATGCTTTAATATAAATTAAATCCTATTTTTCAACGATGTAAAATATGATGCTAATTTGAATAAAAGTCAGTTAGTATTCCATACGTAAAACCGCTAAAACTAATAAAGAAAATTACCCTTTATAATTTCTAGTTTAAAAATACTCTTCTCCAAAAAGGCCGCAAAATCAGTCTAAAACATTGAACAACATGCCTATTTTTTTTTTATGATAAGGCACAGCACTGCAGGATAAATCCTTTATGGCGCTCTGGGAGCGGTGCGTGTGCGCAAGAAACGATTCACGTTGGTCTTGAATTTTTGGAGATTATACTCGTCGGGGAACCCGATCTCAGGGAGGTCGTTCCAGAGTGATAGCGTTCTCCAGATGAAAGAATTTTGAAACAATGTCGTTCGAAGGACACTAAGCTAATCCAAAAGATCATTAATGTATAGTAAGAAGAGGGTCGGCGACATTATAAAACCTTGAGGGACTCCGGCGTTGATGTTAAATGTGTCTGAAAGAAATTCGTCCATCGCCAATCGCAGAGAACGGTCTTTAAGAAAGCTCCACAGCCATGAACAAAATTGAACCGGCATTCCGTATGCTCTAGCTTTAGTTAGAAGCCCCTATTTATAGATTAACAGCCTTTACTGTGAGCCGAAAGATACGTTTCGAAAGTGACGATATTAGGTTCCTTAGAACAGATCCAAGTGGCGACAACAAAACTGTAGTGTATCTAATATTTCTAATAATGTATGATTGGTAAGTAAAAATAATGGCCGCTATTCGCATGACAACGGATTCCCACTGGAAGCTGAAAAGGTAATTCGACTTATCAACCAAATGATTCTCTCATTACTTCTTAAAGAAGAAGGATGATAATGGGATTTAGGGGCAATCTGTATTGCAGAACTCAATCGTATTTATCAAATAGTAAACAGTATGTAAAGCTAGGCTCTAATATTAGTCCAACTGAAATAAGTTAGTGTGGGGGGGTGGGGGGGGGGGGGGTTTTGTTCTTCGCCCCCTGTTCTATTCCCTTTATGTACTGAGTTTAAATAAATTGGTAGCAAATTATTATACGTTTGCAGATGACACAGTGTTGGTGTAGAGCTTTGAAAATGCAAACGAAATGGACAAGATTGTAAATTCAGATTTAAGGAGTTACACAGATTGGCTTTTGAAAAATTAATTAAAAATTAACATGGGTAGAACTGAACTGTAGAAATTCCAGAATTAAAAATAAATAACAAACAAATGGAAAAAGTCTCAACATAAAATATTTACGATTAATTATTGACAACTTACAATAGTGTTCACGTTGTATGTGGTAGTGGTTAGCACTAAACTTAATTCTCTCAATTTTTTCAAAGATCTTTACTTTCAAAATGCTTCTCTATTGAAGCAAAAATAGGGGCTGAGCCCCCATCCAACTAAAATTAAGTTTGATAATTTCCTAAACATGAAATTTTAAGGGTTTTAACTAAATAAAATAATAAAAAAAAAAAATCTTTTTTGATTTCTCCACATCAACCATATCATATTTAAAAACTTTTAATATGGTAAGCATCAGGTTTTGATTAATATCATGCTTAATACATTTAACTAAATTTGCTTGCTTTAACTAATAAATATAAAATATAAAATAATTTAAAAATGTGCTTATCTATAAATCCACAACGTTGAGTAAACTCAAGTCAGTCTTCAACCAAAAAATTTCACTTTATATTATAATCTTAAAAGTTTTATTTAATAATTTGAGGCAACTACTATAACTTAAACTACACTCTATTTAGTTCCCCTGAGGATGACTATGATCGAAACTTGTAGGGACAATGACTGAAATATATAATTTAAAAAATGTAATATTTGTGGAGGAAGACAGAAGTGTTGTTTTAAATTACATTGACAATATGTTGGACAGAACCTGTAAATTATATAAGCAGTAAAATATTGCCAATAATTTTTTTTTAAATATGTGACGCTACAAACTCTAATAAAATGCAGGTATTATAGAACAAAATACTTAGGTCTCCAGTAATTAAATTTTACAAATAAAATTTCAACATTATAATTTCTCATAAAACGCTAACAAATATTTTTCTCTTTTCTTCTACAAAATAAAATAAAAAACTTTTACATGACCTAGAATGTCCAAAAGATTCTTTTTATATATCCTAACTTATGACTTTCAAATGACGAATATCTTCCCTTTTTAAATTCGACCACAAATTGACAGAGTCTTCACATAAATTTTGAATTAAATATATTATTATTTCATTTACAATTTCAGTATGCTGATTGCATTCAATTTTTTAATATCTTGTCAAATTGTTTTTTAAAAAAGCTCCATCAGCGTCACTTTCCACCAACAGTTTTCTCTCTACTGCTAATAATAACTGCAGCACTATTTTGTCTCCTGAAGATGAAGGTTACTACCTTCGAAACATGTAGAGACGTTTTAATTTTAAAATTGAGCCTTTGATAGCTCACTATTAAATTAGTGGAGAAAGACTTTTTGACTTTCTTTCCCCTTTCCCCTATATTTCAACTCCACTTCGAGAATGGACTATTTCTTTAAATTAAAATACTAGAAGTTATATTTGATTATAACCAATTAACGGGCTTTTGGGTTTTGAATAAATAAGTTATTGGAGGACTATATAATCCTATTTATCAGACATCAAGGGAGTTTGATGGGCTACCAGAAAATATTAAAAGTATTAGAAAATATACTAATACACTCTCTAGAGGAATAGTATTGTATTTTTCTTTATTAAATAAATTACTTTCTAAAAAAAAAATTGCTACTACTTTCTATTACAAGCGGCAACATCGCCCTGTAATAAGCCTATTTAAAAGCTTTTATATTCTACTGGCGTAAAACTGATTAAATATGTATTTAGGACCACCCATTAAATACAAAAAAATGAAACAACTGAATAGCTTTTCTAAAGTAGGTATATTTTATGTTAAAAAGTAATTAGTGTACCGTAGAAGTATTGATCAGTGTAAATGCAACAAAGTAGAAAACATGATTTATTAATCTACTCTTTATAAGATAAATTCTTCTTTTTTTGATTAGTGATGTATAGAAAGAGCATTACCTATAAATAGAGAACTACGGACACGAACATAAATGTATTATATTGATGGTCGTATTTTTATTTTTTTAATTATTAAAATATAAAATTAATAGAACATTAAATAGGTACTCTCATCAATTCGGCAACCTCATGTCATATGTCACATGTCAACTGTCTACTGTAGCTCATTCGGCTTCCGAGATATTCATATTGACAGTTACAAACGAAGTTTAAAGTGTGTCCTTCTACATAACGATGTATTCCAATTGGGCATTCTACAAGATTAAAAAAAAGATAATACAATAATATCGCTAGCGCTTAAAAAAATTAAATATGAAGAACATCAGTGGGTAATCTGTGTTGACTTACAAATGGTGAACTTTCTTCTGGGCCAGCAAGGTGGTTATACAAAATATCCTTATTTCCTGTGTCTTTGGGACAGCAGGGCTCAGGGTCAACACTGGATTAGAAGAGAGTGGCCTTGAAGAGATACTTTAGTATAAGGAGAAGCTAACTAAATTACCTAAAAATAGTAAAAAAATTGCAGGCACCAAATTATATGTTGACCAGTGTAATTACCTAATTCTTGCTTAGAGAGTGGCTATTTTCCCCCTGCCTGGAAAGTGGAAATCGTCTGTCCTGTTCCCAATGTGAGTAATTCATCCATAGTGGACGACTTGCCGCCAATCATCCTTTTATCACGTTTAAGTAAGTTACTGGAAAGGGTGATCTATCAGGGCTTACTTTCATATGTAAAAAATTGCGGTTTGCCTCCAAACCAATCTGGATTTCTACCAGGATATAGCACAACCAGCTCATATAGTTGCATATTATCAATCTCGCCATTGGGGGTTTGGATATAGGGCTAACTATGGTTCTGATATTGTTGGACTTTTTGAAGGCATTCGACAGTGTAGGTCACATGTTATCACTAGCAAAACTACATTATTTTGATCTTGAAGAACACGCGGCGGTGTCTGTATGGTAGACGACAGTTCGTTAGAGCATCATAGGGAACATCGGATGTCGCGAAAGTGACCTCTGGGGTGCCCTAGGGCTTCATTTTCTTACTTTTATGATATACATTTGATATAGGTCAGGTGACTGAATTCTCCCTGGTTTATTTCTATGCTGACGATAGACAGCTCCTTCACTCCTTTGATCCGTTCTTTCATTTTGAGGTTGAGGCAGATACCAATTCTGATTTACAGAGAATTCATGATTACAGTAGGGAACATACTCTAAAACTAAATGCTAAAAACCGCAAGTCTTGCTTTTCTCTCCCGCGGGATTTTTTTGGAAAATTATCTTTGCCTTCAAGTCTGTTGATAGGGCCAGAAAGTATTGTTGATACGCTTGGGTATAGTGATCATTTATCTAATTTAAGCAAAAGGTCGTATATATATATATCTTTAAAAGTTTTTTATGCAAACAAACATATTCTTAATTTTAAAGTACGTAAAAAGTCATGCGAACTTTATATAATATCAGCACTGTCATATTGCGTCAACTTCCATTATCAATGCTTAACATAGAATGATAAGCAAGGCCTGCAGAAATTGTTGTAGATTCATTTACGGCCTAAAAAAATATGATCACATATCCGAACAAGTAAATCAATTAAATTAGTTAAATGTATTCCACGTGTACCGATACCTCTTAGTGGTATTTGTCTACAAGCTGCTAAGAACCTCTACTATATTGTATTTAAGCTTGGTTTTTAGAAATAAACTCCATAATGTTCCCATTAGGTTGAATATACTTACCATGTCCCAGCATACTACACGTTTTTTTAAACTATGCTTAACCTAGTCGCATTTTAATAATTTCTTTGAACTCCTTGCCTGTCCCTAAGCTTCTTTCGTAAGAGTGTTCAGGCTCTTTTAGTGAATGAACAGATAAATGCTGGATAACGGTACCATAATCATGTTATAGCCTCTGTATCTTAAGGTTAGTTAATAAGGCTACAGTTACTCATTATCATTGTCTGAGTGTCTATAATAATGAGTTCCTCTTTACCATTCGGTTGGTGGTGTTAATGATTAATGATTAACGATCTATGCAACCAAGGGTGGTTGGTGTAGCCAGCGCAGACTGTAGCTGTAGCTGAGATTGCTCGGCTACCCTTTAAGGATTTTCAATTGATTTACTTATCACTTTATTTGACCATGAACTGACAAACAACCTGGAAAGCCTTGAACATCGACGACAAGTTGACGACTTCAGTCCATTTACAAGTATTTTCATGGCAAGTGCTCTACTGAGGTTGCCAGCTTGAGTCCACCCACTCTTTCATCTGGATAACGTCATTATCCTGGAACGACCTCCCTGAGACCGTGTTCCTCAAAGACTATAATCTACGAAGATTCAAAACCAACGTGAACCGTTTCCTGCGCACACGCACCGCTCGCGGAGCTCCATAAGGAATTAATCCTGCAGCCTTATAATAAAAAAGAAAAAAAGTTTTCAATTTTTGCATTATCTCTATCTATTCTCCTAAATCCTTAATTAAGTATTTTATTATTAGTATTATTATATTCCCATTAACTTGCCCCATAAATCCAAAATGGCATAAACGCCTCTATAAGCCGCAAATTTACGACACTTTACGTAACACATGCCGAAAACTTAGCAGTGCTTCTCTAATTAACGCGTAAACTTATAAATTATTCCCCAGTTAATCTAATTAGTTAATAAGGTAAATTCAATTAAAGTTAAAATACCGATTTTATTAAAATCACACGCTTTTTATAATATTTAAACGCCGCTCGGCATAACTTGTAATTACTCGGTGCAAGGCTGTCTTCGTATTTGTTTGGATGTAAAGAAGTGCAATTAACATTGGTTTTGATATTACTACCTACCTAATTAGTAATTTTGTCAGACATATGAACATTCTACAGGGTGTAGCAGGTTTCAAGGAACTTTTAAGTATCATGTTAAACATGAATAAGACAGGCCCGCGTTTACACCTTATGTGAATTGTTTTTAACTGAATTTGGGTAACTTGGACTTAGACTTTCATAAGGCGTTCGATTCCATAGAAACACGGTCCTTTTTAAACGGTTTAAATAACGCCAGAATGGACTTAAGGTACAGCGCACTCATAAAGAATATCTACCAAAAAGCAACAATGCATGTGAGAATCAATGATAATACTACAACGGGAAAAATAAAGTTAAACCGAGGAGTCCGCCAGGGTGACACCATATCACCAAAACTGTTTACATTGGCTCTGAAAGAAGTCTTTAAAACACTACAATGGCAGGGAAAAGGTCTGAAAATCGATGGATCGTATCTTAGTAATTTAGGATTTGCGGATGACATAGTCCTCATCTCAGAAGACCCATACGAGTTGGGAGCAATGCTGGAGCAGCTAAACGAAGCATCTAAAGCTATAAGTTTAAAAATGAACACTGCAAAAACCAAAATCATGAGTCCAAAACAACTACATGTATCCCTAGATAATAGCATAATCGAAAATGTCACCGAATATGTATACCTCGGTCACACCTTTAGATTGGGGAAAGAAAACCAAAGAGCAGAAATATCAAGAAGAATCGGACTTACTTGGGTCGCCTTCGGCAAACTCCAACATATTCTTAAAAATCAGGAAATCCCTATAAACCTAAAACGTAAGGTATATGACACATGTACTCTGCCCGTGGCTACTTAAGGCTTCGAAACAATGGCCATCACAAAACAAAGTGCAAACAGATTAAGACGAACACAGAGAACGATGGAGCGCGCTATGCTGGGGGTGTCCTTGCGAGATAGAATAAGAAGCGAAACAATCAGAAGGAGAACGCGAATGGCTGACGTCATATCACGTGTGGCAGAGCTAAAGTGGCGTTGGGTAGATCATAGATCATATCGCGAGACAGCAAGACGAGAAATGGACAATCAAGGTAACACACTGGAGACCCAGGGAGACCAAGCGAAGCAGAGGTAGACCACAGAGACCCTGGATAGACGACATTGTGGAAGTGGTGGGAAGAAACTGGTCCCGAACTGCTAGAGATCGACAGATTTGGAAAAGATACGAAGAGGCCTATGTCCTGAAGTGGATGGAAAAAGGCCGATGAAGAAGAAGAGAAGAAGGACTTGGACCTACAGCGACAAAGAAAATCTGAGCAGCAAGAACATGGAGCAAGTTCAGAACTACACATACCTTAGAAGATTGATAAACTTAACAAATGACTACAGCAAAGATATTGAGAGACGCATAGAAATAGCCCGATCAAATTTCATCAGGATGAGAAAGGTGCTTAGCGCCAGAGACCTAACATTTAATTTGAGGTTCAGATTGGTGAGATGTTACATCTTCTCTGCACTCCTTTATGGCGTGGAAGCTTGGATGTTGAACGCAAAGACTACCAAAAAAATTGAATCATTCGAACTATGGGTCTACCGAAGGATTCTGAAAACTTCATGGGCTGATTACGTAACAAACAGTGACGTCATGAAGAGAATGAACAAGGAGAGGGAGATAATAGAGACCATAGAGGTCCGAAAGTTACAATACCTTGGACATATCACACTAGGAAAGAAATATGCAATGCTGCAAGTAATTGTGAAGGGAAAGATATGTGGCAAGAGAAACGTAGGAAGAAGGAGAATATCCTGGCTGTGAAACTTGAGAAAATAGTTTGAATGCACCTCGGGTGAACTCCTCAGAGCAGCAACCTCTAAAGTCAGGATAGCAATGATCATTGTCAACCTCCGTCGCAGAAGAAGAAGAAGTATGTACCTGATGTTTAGGAACACCCCGTTTATACTTTTCTTAGTTTAGTATGAAAACTTAAGGTTCTATAGTCATACGTATGGGAAACCAAAAGTGACGCTTATTAGGATTTTAGATAAAACTTAAGATTCCAGCGAAACATAGCAGCAACCCAAATTTGATAATAATATCTTTTAACACAACCCTGTGATAGTGCCTCTGCATAATGATTTTGCTTACAGTGGGTATACGTAGAACTCTCTAAAAGTCCAAATTTACTTTTCTTTATCTACAGAGTGTCCGGGAAAATGTGGGAAATCTCTCGGATTCACATAGAACGTGAAAAAATACGGTTACAAGTTCCTATAGAATTTTGCGCAGTGATGTAATAGGAGGCACCTTAACAAAGTTCATAAGAGGGTTCAACATGTCAGTCCATTCATGTGTGCTGTGTTATTTGCTGATACCATTTTTGGTAAACCTTGAAAAGAATAATGCTAATGAAGTTTACATTATTTCGTTGCTGATTCAATAGCCAGTGTGCAAACGAGAAAAATCTTCGAGAATCAGTTCATGTACTTTTTGCAAATGATATGGATATAACAGCTATTCTTGAAAAACTTCATGCACTATTCTTTTCGATGCATTAAACTGTGCTGATAATTTTCGAGTGCTTGTTGATAGAGTGTCGTCTACAGCATTTAAAATAATTTTCTCTAATTGCAGCGTACGTACGGTTCTTGTCAGACCAGCATCAGTATTCTTTTTTCTAAACTTTCCTAAAATTATGAAGGAAGTATATTTATACTTGTAATATGTATTACCTTCCATGGATTTCACCATTCTCCCTTAGACGTTGGTCAACTCATTGAAATGTCTTCTGGTTTGGCATAGTATGATTAGGAAATCTTTTGTAATATAACCTTCTGGTTTCTAAAGCATTGCAGGACCATACATTAGATACATATCTGCATACTTAATAAACGTGCATTCCATAGTTCGAATTAATTCACAATTAAATTGTCTTCTTCACTTTCAATAGGAGTAGTATAAACGAGTTGTTTAAGGTGACCCCAAAAATAAAAATCCAATGGATTCAGATCCAGCGAACGGGATAGCCATGGGTGAGGTCCTCCTCTACCTATCCAACGAGCAGGATATTGTTGATCTAAATAGTTTCTAACACGTACTGCAAAGTGAGGGGGAGCGCCGTCATGCATGAACCACATTAAAGTTCTCGTTCTTAATGGCACTGCTCAATTCTGGCAATTAATCTCTAAGAAAATTGTAATAGAGATCACCAGTAAGTCGATTTGGAAAAAAATACGGTCCAACTAAGCTATCTCCAATAATTCCTGCCCAAATATTAAAAGAAAATGTATACTGGTGATGTCCTTCGATGATAGCATGAGGATTATCTTCCGCCCAAATATGGTTGTTGTGAAAATTTATGATGCCTTGTCTGGAAAAATTCGCTTGATCTGTAAATAGTATTTTTGCCGAAAAATGTGGGACCCTTAAAGAATTTTTTTGAACTCGCGCTGGAAAGTCTTTGTACGTGATAAGGATAAAGTAAATAGTCCTTTAAGATACTCCATACTGTTTTGTAACTCACATTCAACTCGTTTCCGATTTTCCTCGTACTAGTACCTGGAGATTCTTCTACTATGTTTAAGACCTCTTCCTCAAATTGTACGGTTCTAACTGTAAGTGGTCGGCCGCCTATTTTGCCTTTTTCAAAGCTACCTGTTTCCTCTAACCTGAGGTGCAATCTTGTACATGTTTCCGAATACGGTACTCGTATATTAGGAAAACGTTCTGCATATAAACGTCTCGCCTCTAAGCGCATTTCCATTTGCCAAACCGTGCATAAAATGAATTTGAGCCATTTCTTGATTGGTAAACTCAGCCATTATGAAAAGTATATAATGTAGTACAAAAAAATTCGAAAACAATTCAAAAGGATATTATTTGATAGATGTTAAACAGGAGACAAATGTTACGGAGAAAACAAATATGGTTGCCATGTAACGAAGCAAAGCCTACTCGTATCATTTGACGCAACATAATGATAAAAACACGAAAAAAAAATAAAAAATTAAGGTGCTCTTTTACCCAAATCCCCGCCAATGAACTAATTGTAAAATTTAAAATTGACCCAAAGTAAAGTGCTTTAATCCCTTATATTTAACAAATATCATTAGAATATCGTTTGGCATTAATTAATAAAATGAAAATAAAAAAACAAAATTTTTTTTTAACACCCTGTATTTCGAAAACGAAGCGACATGCGAAAAACTTGTATACTACATTTTCGTCTTAAAATAAGGTGGGGATTCACCTCCTTTATTTTTTTAAAGAGGTTAGGAGCCTGAATATTTGTAATAATGAAATTTAAAAAACACTTTATTAATTAATTTTAATAAAAATTTACAATTAGATATCAATAATAACTGTAGTTGCGCTAGTGTAATAACAAATACCTAATATAAAAAGTTATTATATTATGTATTTATTAATAAAAATCTACTCAAAACATCGCCTTTGTCGTAAAGCCAATCATTACACGACCCAAGTTCACCAACAATGTTCCTAGCAGTGTGGGTGCCTTTAACCAAAATGACAAGTAAATTTATGCATAAACATACAACATCATTTATCATCTTTCTTTGAATGAGAATTAATTTGGCAAAAAATTTCAGAAGGCATGTTATACGAATTTACAATTACATCCTAAAACAATAAATAAAAGAGAAGCTGTGACACTTAACGAAAGATTGCCCAGCGAAACCGTTGTATCACGAATCGTGGTCACGATCTTCCAAAACAGCTTGTATTTTTTTTATTTTATATGAATAGATGCCGCGCATCTAACAAAACACATTTAACATAAACCTACATGTATTACAATATTTATAAATATTTGATTTCACTTGTGAACATTTTTAAAATAACTATTCGGGTTTACTGTTATGTTAATTAAATATTTTCTTCATTTTTTTTTTTAATAAGATTAGATGACACACATGCTAGTATACTTTTTCCAAAGTCAGTTTGATGAATAAGAAACTCGAAAAAAAAGTTTCGACCGGGCTTCAAAGGGTTCGACATCATAAGTCCGGAATTAAGAAACGAATATTTACATGCTCAATGTCAACGCATTATTTTAAATATGTACGCGTGTTTAAAAAAAGAAAATCCGGGAAAACCTAAAAATGCGCTTTGTACAAGAATGTACTTGCAATGAATTATCACAACTTGGGTTTTATAAGAATTTATAACGTAATTAATTTGGGGACGGTAACCGGTCATTCCATAAAGCGTAAACCAATAAATCAAAAACTAAATCAAAAATTCAAAACGGCTGACAATACTACAAGGGATTTTATGTTGTGAACTATTTACAACTTTTACAAGGATAATATAGTGACACCTTTAGAACTGGTTCGTGATAAATTGCGAGGTTACCCTGATTATAAGTATCAATCTTTAGAAACATTGCGTGGTGTTTTATTGAAATGTGGCTCTAAACATAAAAAATTAGATAATCTAATGGTTGTAATGGAATCCCCGCGTCTCATTGAACTACGGCAGGACTATACTAGGGTGATGACGTTCTCCAAATGAAAGAATTTTTAAATTACAGCATTTTTGGTGTCAAGGCTCCTCGAGATTCGTTTAGCATGGCGGTGACGGAAAATAATCTCCGATTCTACAGGGGGAATGTTCGATGGAGTTCTTCCCTGAAAATTAACCGTTGAATGTGACGAGAATAGTTCCGCCAGTAAGTTTGCTTTTCCTGTGTTTTGGTCGCAATGGTGCCATCAGAACGTGTTAGAGGTGGAATGGCTGACTTTTTAAAGTTCTGACTGACGGCCATAGCTACCAACCAATATGATCTTGAACCGTTAGGACATTCAAGGAGTTTGTCTTTGATCCTCTGGTTGTGTGCTTCTTTGCTTTGGTTTATCGTTTGCTGGCATTGGTTTCGAGCGTTAACAAAAAAGGTACGATTTTCGGCGGTAGAGTTTTGACGCCATTTTGGGTAGAAATACTTTTTTGACGTAACAGCTCGTTCGCAATTTTTGGTAAACCGAGGCCTGCCGTTAAAAGGGCACTATTTTGAAAAAGGGAAGAGGGCTGCCATGTCAGTAAGGATAACCTCCGATACCTCTCTAGCACAGATGAATGGATCATCAGAGGTAAAACAAAAGTTCCACCAAGAAAATGTTCGATAATGGTCCTTTAAGTCATCCCACTGAAATGATGTATAATGCCAGATCTTGCGTGGTTTAGGTGGCTGTTCGGTACAGATTGGTAGTTTGTTTAGTGCCGAAATAAGGCTGTGGTCAGACGTTCCTAATGGAGGCTTCACGGTGACAGTGTACAAGTCGGAGTTTGAAGTTGAAAAGATCCAACAAACTAGCATAATCAGTTTGGTGAGGGGGTGAGGCCGGAGCTAATGACAATTGGCTATGTTACTTCTCACACCTCGTTGTCGTTGCAACGTCGTGTTATTCGCGTCATACCATCGTTAGCAGCCGAAACGTCAACATTTGAGCCACTGCGTTATAAATTGGAATTTCAAAGTCTAATGCTATTTTTTTTTTTGGCTAAATTGATCTCGTTACATAATTCTAATATTTTAGATAAGCATAACCTATAAGTTTCTTGACGTTTATCTTTTTATTAACAGAAAACTAAAAGAATATAACATTGTCCGTTAAAAAATCCGTGTATGCTGAAGAACTGTTTGAAAAATCTTGTAAAGTAAGAAAATTTCCATCCATGTAAAGAATTCTTGTCTTGCACAAATAATAATATAAGTTAGAATTGCACGGAAATATCACTAACTGGATCGTTTGATCGTTAATTAATAAAATGTATTCATCTTTATTTGCGTTTGGATACATTACATCCAGAGCTGTATGTATCTTCCTTAATTGAAGTTGAAAAAATAGTCCATACTTTCAGTGGAGTCAATTTAATATGAATAAAACAATGCAGTCTTCCTCCACAGTTTAATATTTGTAATAAAAATTCTAAGTTCCCGACATGTTTCACTTCCATTTTCACATTTGCGGAGAGTACCGCGGTTGTGTCTGCACAAAGGTTATATTGAATTTCCTTCTATAACCAATTTAAATAATTTTCTCAAATAATATTTCTTTAATTTTTTATTTTCCTCGCATAATAAAATAATTTATAAAAAATGATTTATTTCTACAATTTTTCTAAAATATGGGGCATAGGTAGCTTCATATCATCATATAAGCTAACCATATAGCTTATTGATAATTTCTTCTTATTTCTTTTAATCCCCTCTTTTAATAAATAAGAATTAATTAAAATAAAAGAAAACTTTTCTCCTCCAGATGTTATAATAAACTTATAATCTCCTCTAAAATGTCTTCTACTTTTCTAAATTTCAAAACTTAATCTAAACTTCACCTCTACCTAAATACATACAACCATTTTATACACCAAGTCTTCAGCCTTTGAGTTGTACTCATTAATTTGAGACAATTCACTTTTATGTTAAACTCGATGTTGGTATCCCCTGAAGATGAGTTCTTAAGTACTCGAAACATGTCGGCAACTTAGAATTTGTACTACTGAACTGTGGAGAAAGACTGCATTGTTATATTCATATTCCTTAATTGAGTTTGATACTACTGGTAGAGTTTTCCTCCAAAAATAGTAAATATTTTTTCTCACATGGCCAAAGTCTCTTACAGTGAATTTATTCGTGTGGTTTTCTTCCGTCAATGCATCTCTCATTATTTTTGCTGGTTTTTCTGTTAGGTCGCTCTTTTCGCTATTGTAGTCAAGAGACGACATAACAATCACCCTGTATAATGTAAAGTAATTTTAAGACATTCATCTGGACCACCCTATACAATACATATGAGTACGATATTTTTAAATCCAACAATAATAAAATAGTTATAAGAAAAGTACAGTATTAAAAAATATTTCAACAAATATGTTGGCATCCTGACAATACCCAAGTCAATCTTTAAATTTCTGCAGAGCCAAAACTAGGTAGGCACTTGAGAATTCAATTAAAGCTAAAAGAGGTAGAAATGTTGAATATTGTTAAGCATTTTTAAGTTGACAAGTTAAGAAAGCAAACTACCATCTAACAAACTTAGCACTTACGCCATTTGGCGTCTGAAATAACCCATAACAAAATTAAAAGCAATTACCGTTAAACTAAATACGGCATAATGGGTATAAATAGCCATTGTATTACTAATTTCTCCATCAACCATATGGAATAACTTTGCTATTGTAATTCTTCCAAACAGTACTGCTTTTAAAAAACCTTTGCAATACTATACTTTCCAGACACCTTTACGGGCAAAAAAGTTGTTTTAATCAAACTGACATATTTTTTCTTATAGTTGACCCAACAGTTACGGCTTTAGCTTAGGACACCAAGTTTGCTTAAAATATCTAAATGGTCGTGGTATTTACAGAGGGGGCCCCTTTATTAATTGGCTATAGTAATGATACTAGATATCAGAATTGATTTCTTACTTAAAATCTGAGGAATGCAATTTTTTTCATTCTATTGCAGCAAATTTCGTAAAATCAAAAAAAGATTAAATAAAATAAAAATATTTTTGAAATGTTTTATTATTTGTGCGTTACTTACTGAGAGCACATTTTAGAAACAAAATAAAATAGTATATTACATACCAAGAGTGGTAAGAAGCCTATTACACACGTTTTCGAAATTTACGGTACACTGATAAAAGGCAATAATCTCATTTGGAATTAATGCGTTCTTAATACAAGATATTTTATGTCTTTGGTAATTTCTGTTTATGTTCTTGGCAGCAAAATTCCTTTTATAGAAGCTGGCGTCTTCGGAACTGTAATATTTTAAAATAGTATTTCTAACGAAAGTAATGTTCTTTGTTCCAAAGTAATTATGTCCTTGTTCCAAGGTTATGGTATGAACTTTATTCTTTTAGTTAAGATAATTGTAGGTTTTCGGCAAAGAAATATATCCTTGCAACAAGCCATTTGATCTTAAATCAAATTTATGAAAACTTTCATTAAAAGGAATTAAAAATTTATTTGTCTTGATTTAAGGATGTCGCCTTTAAGTCCAAGTAATAGCAAGGAAATATGTTCTTGAGCAAAAGTCACATGTACCTGACTTAAGTACATAAATGATTGATTAAGATTAAAGCTTTCAATTGAAGAATGATGTCACCGAGACCAGTATAATGATAATCTTGCGTCAAAGATAGGTATTTTAAGGTAAGTACTGAAATCCTTGAATCAAAATAAGAAAAATAATTAGCCTTACTTTAAGATAATGAATAACCTCGCCTCAAGGCGGTGCCTGGTATTTTTACAACCTGTTATCTTAGCTTAAGAGATATTTTCTTCCCGCTAAGATATTTACAGAACTTGCTGCCAAGTACATGACTGACTTTTACCAAGATAATATTCATTTGGACACATCGAAAGACATGGCGGCCTTGATTTAAATTCGTTTTGCTTTACATTAAGATATCCTTTTTATCAGTGTACGAGCGTTAGCGAGAATTACCCTTTTAATGCAGACATTATAATATATTATTATTATTAAACAATGTTATATTTAGGTCTATTGGTCCTTAAATTTACGTAGCAAATAAGGGTCATAATTTAAAAGGTTTATTGTGATATTTTTAATAAAATTATAAATTTCTGGATTACTATTAGTAAATGCTTGGCAAATTTTGAGTTTTGGTTATATTAGACATGATATATAACAAAGTGCTATTTTAATTTGCCTTTTAAGTTATTTTTTAGCATTCTGATCTATTATGCGGCTTTAATTTGATATGTATGAAGGTAGAAATTGTTTCTTAGCCCACTCCCATAATGCTACAAACCATTTTCTTTTTGTAAAGAGTATGTTGGATATTATTTACAGGTAAATCTGCTATTTTTCAATTTTTCGATAGGTACATGGACAATAATTATAGGTACTTAGAATTTAAACGGTAGGTAGATAATATGATATTTTATTTTGTTTAAACAAAATAAGTTGTAAATTTCGGAAAACCCTATGATTTTTTTATAATGTAGCTATTACTACTCTAAACGACGGTACCTTTACTTATTTTACCTGTTCTACGCGTAGAAATATGATATTATTCGATAAAAACTACAAAATGAAAATAAGTACTTGTGCTATCAGGACTATTTTTCAAAAAAACACAAGATCTGTTAGAAAAATAAAAACTGTTCTTTTAGATTAGTTTGATATTTTTTCCTTCTCATCGCCTTTCCTTAAAAAGGTACTCGTTTTTATACATTTAATATCAACTTCACTTGAATAACATAATAAATAATGGTAGGTCTTTTCCATATACCTTTCACGTAATAAAATACAGCAGATAAATACAACAAAACAAATATAAACAAATGTATCATAGCGGTGCAAATGTACTTACTGTTCAGGATCCTTTGGAAATGAAAACATGCTTATTCCTTGACCTTCTTTTGAGTGACACCCTCGAAACGCACAGGTATTACCAGTGATAGTTTTATAATAGCACAGCACTCACAAAAATAAACAGTTAAACAATACACTTCTTTCAACAAAAAAGACAACTAAAGTCCATAACGATAACTCATCTACTACCGGACTAACGGGGCCGGCTTAAACTTATGACAGTTGTCCAGGTTACCTCCCACTACATTGATTTCGCCAAATGTCATAGTGTCGCTTCCCGTTTGTTGGCTCTTCTCTATTAGAGTACTTACCTCATAGAAAACAAGGGTATAGTAACAGTTATTCAAGTAGAGTACTAATGCAAAATTAAAGCTTTGGAGGACCTATTTGATCTTAATTTCAAAGTGAGGTGCATACATCCAATGGGGGGGGGGGGGGGGGTAGGGTAATGATTTGTGTTCCAGTTTGCGCATAGAAAACTGTGAATTTAACAAGGTTAAAAACTGAAATATAAGTTTTAATACACTACATTAAATAGTATGTTACATACCCAGGTGGAAAATGTTTCATTTATGTGAAAAGAAAATTATGGTTCTATACGTTTTTATCTTTTATTCGTATTAGGTTACAGCCTAAAAGCATATTGACTTTATTTGAAGAATTAAAACATAATGAAAAATATTAATAATAAGATAAGCATCGTAAATTAGTTATAAAACTAAGTTTTATTGAAACAATTATAAACTAAATCGTAAAGCAGATTCAATATTATAGCAAAATATTTAAAATTATTGAGATCCTTTAACGTAAGAATCTAAATAAAAAAATAAATATTTTTTGGAAATGAGTATATTCGAAAAACACTTAAGTACCAGACATACACAAGACAATTATCTGCGATAATTGTTTTGTATGTGTATAGATTGGAATTACTTTGAAATGTTGACAGGTCCATTTAATACATCTGCGAATAAATCTTATAAGAAATTGTGACTGTGCGTATTTTTAAAGTTATCTAAGTGTTTTAACGAAATTGGTTAATTTAAAAGTTTGTTATAGTGTTCCATTGTACAGTAGAGAAAACTAATTTACTGTTACCTACTTTAAGGTTGTAAGAAACATAATTTATTGTTCATATTCTTTATGTTTTAGGGCTCAGGGAAGATGTGGAGACCAATTTGCCTACTTAGACATTTTTCACTGTCTACGTTTATTTCTGGTACAATATTATTGGTGAGTAGAAACATTTTTAATTAGTTATTAGCAATTGTTTCGTTGGTATTTTAATGATATATTATACCCAGGTACCGTCGTTTAGAGTAAATCACTTCGTCTTAGCTTTTATGTACTCATTACAAATGAAGAGGCGGAAGAGTGTGAGGGGGAGGGGGGATCAGATTCAGGAGAAAGCACTAGTAAGTGTCTATATTGCTTTATTTATAAAACTGTTGTTAATGTGATATATTATTATGGAAGAGATTTAAGAATAAAGTTCTAACAATCCAGTAGATCAGTATGGTATTGTCACAAAAATGCAATCTATGTCAGGAATTTTAATAAAATATGCTAAAAAACTGGTTAAATAAATCCCAATGGGAGAGATTCTTCAAAATCGTGCCGACGATTACATTATTTTCATAAGCACGTCTCTCATTGTTGAACAAAAGTGTTATACTTGTAGAAAAGTAGCCGTACAACATGCCAGACATGCAGTCTAGTGAGAAGCGTGTGTGAGAAAAATATGCTGACCCAGAATACAAAGGTTCCTATTAAAATATTAATGAGCGAGCCAGATTTATCGACTGTAAAAAATAATACGTTATGAAAGACGAAAAAATGTGGTAAAGTATTAAGAATTTCACATTTAATCGGAAAACTTCAATAAGTGAATTTTTTTAAATGACAATATCTTGAAAACAATTCTGGTAGTGAAAACGGGTTTCTGATTGTGGAAGAAGGAGTTTACAGTTTTACAGAATAATAATTATATAAACAATTATTCAGAATAACTTATACATTCGAAAATTTATAAATAAAATATGAATTAAAATATTTAAAGGTAATACATCTCCCGCTAATAAGCTCTAAACGGCTTTTTTATATTTTTTGTCAAATAACTGTACTTTTATCCATGTACAATAATTATTATTATAATTTTGTCTGTTCTTTTTATATCCTATTGTTAAGGCATTTTAAGTTTTGTCTTAATTCGTCATTTTATAGTGTAATAAGAAAAAACTTAATTTAGTCTCATTTGAAGAGATATTTAGTAGAGGTTTAGAAATAAGAAGTGTACCTATACCATTAAAGGCTTTGTTCAAGTTCCTTAGAAATTTATCAAAAATAAAAACAATATTTTGTGTCAGTCAAACAGTGAAATTTTTAATATTTCAACCAATATTGAAAGACTACATAAACAGGGACACATACTTCACGTCACTGGGGTCTGTCACGACGACTTTTTTTTTAAAGGCAAACCAGAACACCCCTAAAAAGGGGAGAAACGCATAAGAAAAAAATATGGATAGTAATTCTTTTTTTAATCGCTTTAATCACATGTTAGTAACTTTTTTGTAAATACTCAACAAGGACCTTATCTACTTTTCTATGTTGTGAGAACAAAAGTTGAACGATATTGAACGGATATTTAATTTTACATACCTGTATTAGGTAAAAATCTATGGGGTTGGTAGACACAAAGTCTCGGTCTCAGTACTGAGACCGAGACTTTACCTTTACCTTACCCATAGATTCGTAAAATCAGGTCTCTTTGAGAATATGGACGACTTCTTTTAATTCCTGTATTAGGTAGTTCTTAAGTATGCTGCTATAAGCAGAATATTTTCTACATTCGAAAAAGATATCGACGCTTAAAAGGAAAAATTTATACCATTAGATTCGTGGCATTTTTGTTCGTCCATATAGCGCTCCTAATTTCCTTGTCTATGGTTGTACCTAAAATGTAACTGGTACTTTCGATCAATTCATTTTGAACAGATGTTGACACCCCGGGAAATACTCCACCGAACATTTCCCCTATAGAATGAGATTCGCTAATGCGAGCACACTTGTTTCATTTTTTACTTTGGATGCTAGGGCATCGGCTGCCAGTGCACATCTCTATAGGCAGCAAGAGGTCCAACATTTTAACAAAGACCTGGAAAAAACCCTTTCTTGGGGTGACAATAACCAAGTAGACTTTAATGCTAAAAATACTCTGGCGGCAGTTTTTTCTAAAAAAGTTAATGCTGAAGGACCGGATATAGTCATAGCGGGACATTCGATTTCCTTGGCTTCATCAATTTAGATAGTTATATGTCTTGGCATAGTCACGTTGCGGCCATTGCTAAGGCAGCCTCGCAGAAGTTTGGAATACTTTTCTGAACTAAGAACCTCTATATACCCCAACAACTTTTGATGCTCTATAAATCCCAAATTCCACCATCGCTGGAGAACTGTTGGCATATTTGGGGCTCTGTTCCTAAACATACCCTGAGATTGCTAGATTCCATTCAAAGAAGATCCATTAGCTTGATCGGTGACCATGAACTGACAAACAACCTGGAAAGCGTTGAATATCGAAGGCAGGTTGGCAATTTGAAATTATTTTTCAAATATTTTCATGGCAAGTGCTCAACTGAGGTTGCCTGCTTGATTTCACCCAGAGCGGTGCATGGTAGAAATACACGACGAGCCACTGCAGCCCACCCGTACATGGTTCAGCATAGTGTCCCTCGAACGACACTCAAAAAATTTAGGACCAACGAATCGTTTCCTGGGCACACATTAAGGATTAATCCTGTATTGTTGTGCCCGTTGGAGGGACCCTAAGCTGAACCACGTCTGGTGGGCTGTGTAATTGCCATTATTCTTTATGTACGAAATTAAAATAATGTGTTTTTCTCTTTCCCAACATGACATTTTAACTAAAGGAAGTGAATTATTGTTATTTAAGATCAAACGTAACCTAAACCACCTAAAGTCGGTAAAGCGCAGGTAAATTTTACCGGGTGCATATCGAATTAATTAAAATATTTTCTGTTTTAATTGTGAATATTTTGAAAACTTTACGTTAAGCTATAACGTATGGTACATGAACTGCGTTAAGAATTTTAGGTAGACTCCAAAAATTGAGTTGCCCCATGCCAGAAAATATCACTTTATGTGATTTCCTCTAATGTGAATGTATTAAAGCGTTATTTGCTGCTTATATAACACTTGGCGGTGTTAAACTTGTTTAACTGTCACTGCTTCCATGATAATCAAACTTGGAAACACTTTTAAAATAGCGTTCTTTCAACTTTCACTTTAGGTTTTTAGTAAGTAACATTTGTTGGGATCTTATAACAAATAATAGTATAACCAGAAGAAGATAAGTTCAAAATATTTCGATCATTTTTAAAGAATTGTGCTGACTTGGCATTTTCAGAAAAAAATGTATACATCAAAAAGACAAACCCATAGAATTAGCAGGTGCACATCACTTAAAATACATCAAATCATTGCTGAAAAAAGTACACAAATCACTATCGCTCAGAGTTCAGAAGAGCAAAAAAACAAGCGAATGAGAACTACCTATTTGAAGGATCACAATTACAGTACTCAGGCTCTCTGGGACATAGTAAAAACTTGTACACTACTTGGTAATAAGTCAGTAACAAATCCCAACTTGGAACATAATTGGTAAATAAATTTTTTGTAGACATCCTATGTAGACCAGAAGAAAACCTACCTGATACATCATCGGAAGAGTACACGGAGATTTACATTAGATCAAATTTAGCCAAATTTAACAATTTAAACGTTTCAACATTAGATGTGACATTTATCGAGGTTAGAGATTTAATGAAATACCTTGAAAACAACAGAAGTGTTTACTTGGGTCCAATAGTAAAATTATCAAAAGTATTTTAAATGAAATAGCTTGTTCCTTTACTAAACTTATTAGCTTATGTATCATATACCGGGTGTTGCATCGTCGAGCGGGACATAGGAAATCCCATGTAATTTTAAATGGGGTCAATTATTGGCTTCCCTAATTATTTTAGAGAAAAATTCTATTTAGGTTTATTAAAGAGCACTAAAACCCACATTCAAAAGAATAACTTTAGATATTTTTGATGAGCCCGTTTACGGGTTATCGCCGATTCCTTTTTAACTATTTCTCCTTTTTATGGCCCCGTATTTGCGGGCACCAGTCAAGGTAAAAGATGACTGTCAAATAAAGTTGTCATTTTGAAATGTGTGCTTTATTGTTATAAAAACTCGTACATCGAAAATATTAAAGGTGTATTTATGAGTACAAATTAATCTGAATAAAACTAAAATAAAGTATCCAATTACAAGGTTAATTATGACATTTTACATGTTTCAATATTTTACTAATTAATAGGTAGGTACTATTAAATTGTTAGAATTTTAGGATTTAAGAAGATGTTCAAATATTCCTCCATTGACTGCTAGACAATAACCGAGGCGATCATAAAATTCTCTTCTTACATTCGCTAGTTGGTAAACTGAAATTCTATTGCATTCGGCAGAAATAGCATTTTTTAACTCGTCTAGATTTGGGTATTTTTTATCTTTGTATATCCTGTTTTTTAAATGGCCCCAGAGAAAGAAATCATTTGGCGATAAATCAGGAGACCTGGCTGGCCAATTTACTGTATGATTTAAGCCAATAACATTTCCAGTAAAAGCACGGTTTAAATATTCCCGGACAGCCAGGGTACTATGTGCCGGGCAGCCATCCATTTGGTACCAAACTTCCTGATTTTCCCTGGCGGCATCATGTAAAGTAGGTAAAATAGAATCTTCAAGTAGTTCCAAAAAATATTCTGCATTTAAATTTCGTGTAAGAAATAATGGCCCGATAATATTTTCTCCGAAAATCCCAGCCCATACATTAACTTTTTGTGGATATTGCGTCCTTGTTTCCACAAACCTGTGATGGTTTTCTTTGCTCCAATATCGATAATTTTGAACATTGGGTTCATTGTTTAAGGTAAATGTACATTCGTCAGTGAAACAAATGTTTTTTAAAAATTCCCTATCCATGTTTGCTCTTTCCATCATACCAAAACAAAACTCCTGTCGTCGTATTTCGTCCCTATCTCTTAGCTCTTGGTGCTTTTCATATTTGTATGAATAATATTTATGTCGTTTTAAAGCTCGTAACGCTGTGGTGTGATCTAATCCTATGTCATCCTCAAGTTTTCTTGTGCCGATCTTCCCATCATTTTCTTCCACGCACAATAAAACTTGCAAGTCCCTATCATTTCTTGCATCTCTTCTTTGTTCCTGGCTTTCTTCACATCCGCAGTTATTTATTACAGTGCCTTTTGTCTCAAATTTCTTGATAGTCCTTTCGACTGTACATTTTGCAGGTATCGGTCTATTCGGATACAGAGCAGCAAACATGTCTGACACATTTTGATAACTATTTCCTTGATAATACCATTTAATCATCAATATTTTTTCTTCAGAAGTGTAATTCATGGCTAATATTTTCGATGTACGAGTTTTTATAACAATAAAGCACACATTTCAAAATGACAACTTTATTTGACAGTCATCTTTTACCTTGACTGGTGCCCGCAAATACGGGGCCATAAAAAGGAGAAATAGTTAAAAAGAAATCGGCGATAACCCGTAAACGGGCTCATCAAAAATATCTAAAGTTATTCTTTTGAATGTGGGTCTTAGTGCTCTTTAATAAACCTAAAAAGAATTTTTCTCTAAAATAATTAGGGAAGCCAATAATTGACCCCATTTAAAATTACATGGGATTTCCTATGTCCCGCTCGACGATGCAACACCCGGTATATGAAAGATAGCCAGGGTCAAGTCACCAAGTAGATAACTTTAGGCCAATCTCATAAGTGCCAATATTTTCAAAGGTGTTTGAAAAAGCTTTAAAGAACAGAATAACATCGTATTTTGAAACCAACAAGTTATTTAATTGTAATTAATTTGGATTTAGAAGTTCACATTTAACAATGGCTATAAATAAATTGGTGGAACCAGTCAATGCAGGATATGATCATGAGAAGTACGTTAAGGCATTGTTTTGCGACCTTAGTGAGGCCTTGGATTATGTGTCTTTCTGGCTGCCTGTAAGTAAACGGTAATATTTCAAATTTAACAGACCTCTTCGGCGTATCCAGGGTTCAGTCCTGGGGCCGCTGTTCTAAACAAAGGTAAAGATCTAAATGAAATCAAAGCAGTTGTGAGGGAAGCACAGTCAAGGGTTTCTAAATGGTATAAAAGTAATAAACTAAATTTAAATCAATCAGAGACAAATATACCTTTGCATACGACCTCTCCAGGACTTGGAATCTTCAGAATCACTTCGTTTCTTGAGGGTACAGGTTAACCCAAAACTGACCTGGAACAGCGTATGTAACAAAGTGGCTTCTAGTATTTTTGCACAGAGGAATTTGGTGACGGTGGTATCTGGAAGGGTTGTACGATGCATTCATTGAATCCAGGATAACTCACGTCATACTTGCATGGAGTCATGCCTCACACACAAAGAAAATATTTGGACTAGGGTACGATTTTCAAACCGATCGAAAAATCCGTTTACATTAAATATTACCAATGATTTAAAGAAACTACCTCGATTATCTTGGTTATTTAATTGTGCCAGAGCGCTACTTTTTAAATTGTTATACATAAATAAATGTAATAATGGCAAGGTGTAGACCTTAATTATAATACAAAAGAATCATTTCCACGGTGCAATCATACTATAAGTAGACGGAACTGAACGCGGCATCAAATGAAAATAAGTGTGTGATGTATTCCCATTGAGTAAAAAGAAAACGGAACACGCACATAATATTGTTCAATTTCGCATGGTGTTCCAATTACTGATCTACATGCAATTAAATGCATTGGTGTCGGGAAAAAGAGGGACAAGAATACCAGCCTCGCCTTATTATCAACTTTTCTGTTAACCATAAAGTTAAAACTTAAATATGACATATAAATATGTATACATGTGAGAACTTTGTTCTCAAGCCACTTGCTGAGACCTTATACAATAAGGATTAACCAAATTATGCTAAAACAGCTATTCTCTGGGCTACGTGCCCCAACGAGCGCTGAATTAAATAGCACAATTTGGCGTATTTTGACTAACACTGTTAGTACTAAAATACAGACTCAGATTGCAGAAACTACCGGGAAAGAAAAGAATGAATCTTTATTTCCAATGATAGGTTGCTACGCTGCTGCTACCTGTAGCCCGGTTTCGAACTCTTTGGTTCGCGTCAGTACAGGGCAAGCATGACAAGCGAGCACACCTACCATTGGAAAATTGAAACACCCTATAGCCACAATATTGTTCTGCCTAGGCAGTACAATACAGGTGGCGCCATCCTCCAGCAGTTTCTAGCAATCTGATGTGAAAGATACCGTATGGTACTATAACACAATAAATAGTAAGAGAATACTACTTGGCAAGTGGTAATCATAATATGACATATAAATATGTATACATGTGAGAACTGTGCTATTTAATTCAGCGCTCGTTGGGGCATGTAGCCCAGAGAATAGCTGTTTTAGCATAATTTGGTTAATCCTTATTTTATAAGGTCTCAGCAAGTGGCTTGAGAACAAAGTTCTCACATGTATACATATTTATATGTCATATTATGATTACCACTTGCCAAGTAGTATTCTCTTACTATTTATTGTGTTAAAACTTAAATGTCATAAAATTAAGTGTCTTAAGAATACAGTAGAAGAGCATAATATGTGAAAACAACTATAAATTGCAACATTTTTATTCCCCTATAATTATTAAGCTGTTAACCGTTTCCATAATGACACTATATAGGATGTCCTTAACGGAGATACAGAGGCCCAAAGGGGTACCCAGCGATTTACTTTTTGGCTCTAACTTTTGAACCAACTTGTATAATTTAATGAAATTTTAAAATTTTATGGATACCATAAAGAGTCATTAAACCTTACTACGGTAGATGTTTAACATCGTTAGGGAAGTGAGGAACAGACTTGCCACGACCCTCATTGGTCCAAAATTTTGACTGGTGTATTTGACAGAGCTGAAAACTGATTTTTAAAACACTCCGGTCATTGGCCTCTTCAAAAAAGGTACTTCTAATTTATTTCGATAAAACTGGCGGTTTTCGAGATAAACCGGTTTTCTTGCAAGACACTCAAAAGTTACTAATGCTACACCCTGTATATATGTACAGGAGGTTTCCTAAGTAATCACTAAAATTTCAAGTAGCTATGTCTAAGAGTTTCCTATAAAAAAAAACTTCATATTAACATAGGTCCAAAAACGTCTAGTTCCTGAAATACAGGCTGTTGAAATTTAGTTTTAACTTGGTTTGGGTTACTTATCTTTTAAGAGGAATGTTTTCTTTTTATCAGACTTTCAACGATTACACTGATTATCAGAGGGAACATGTAAGTGTAAACAAAAATTGTATCTCCTCATCTCTCCTCGCCACTGATATTACCTAACCTGGAAGAAGGGGGATTCATAGTCATCACACCAGGTATAAGGTCAAGCTTCTTTTACCTTCAGAGTACACCACGATTTCGCAGATATGAATTTCAAACCAAAGTTAAGAAAAAACTAAAAACGTTCTTCACAAACAAATATTCCTGTTAAATATAATAATTAATAATAAATTAACAATCAAAGGTATTTATCGCTTCTCGCTTATGTTACTCATGTCTGAAACAACGCAATGGAACATCATGGGAAGCCCGGGCGGTAGCACTGGACATTTCCAAGGCCTTTGACCGAGTAAGGCATGAGGGGTTTCTAACTAAAGTGGGAGCATACGGAATGCCGGTTCAATTCTGTTTATGGCTGTCAAGCTTTCTTAAAGACTGTTCCCTACGAGTGGCGATGGACGGATTTCTTTCAGACGCATTAAACATCAACGCCGGCGTCCCTCAAGGTTCTATATTGTCGCCTACCCTCAAAGAAAAGCTATTCGCTTGATCGGCGACCATGATCTTTTTCCTTTTTCATTCGTTACTTTCCCTTGTAAATACATTCAAATATCAAACCTCACACTTACCTTTAAATTCTTTTTATAAAGACTTTTTAACTTTCGTTATTTATGAAATCCTCGTTCGATTCTACTCAACTTATTAAATAATTTCGATTTTAAAATAGTTTTGGAACGGGTTACAGTTTTTACTGACTATTGAGCTCTTGGAGTTTTTATTTTAAACCAGAACTAAATTAATTCAAAGGTTCAGTTTAAATTGGTTGGAAACAATTCTTAACGAAAATAATTTACCATTATTTTGAAACATTTAAGGATTTTGAGATAAGCATGAAAAGCGCATGTCCAGAAATTTCTTCAGTCGAATACATTACAAAGGAAATTCATATTTAACATTTGGTAAGTGCTATATAATATACCAGCCACAATGTTTGAATCATCGAAAACATTTAATATTGCTTTAAGGAAATTACAATTTATTTCTTATCGCACTGCTTTTGCAATAGTGTCATAACCATGAAATTTGCAACCAATAATGGACTTAATGTAAGCGAGAGTTTGTTATCTTTGTGTTTAGTTAGTAGTAGAATCCAAGAAAGCCCTTAAAACCACCCTTAGCCACGTGATATGGTACTACTGACTAGTACCTATACAAACTTTTTATAGGTTGATGTTTTGATTTATATTATAAAAATACAACTATTTTAATTGTTTTATTCCAAACCTAACAAAACTATATAACTGTAGTACAGTTTTCTTCCAAAATTGCACGGAACATTGGGCCATATGACTGTGGAATGGCGGGTTAGCTACTCTACTTGAAACTCGTAAACGTTTTTTTGTCTACTGAAATCAACAACTTCGGATTTTTGGTTTTGTTTTGTCGCTTAATAAAACAGACTTTTTCTAGTTCTAGTGATTTTGATATCATCCACACTGTGGCTCAAATTAAATGAGTATACTTTTTAATTACGAATATTTTTATTTAATTTCGCACTGATTTAATTTGTTTCTGGAGTGATGATGAACTGAAATCATTTCAGTAAAATATGTAATTTTTATCAAAATATTTTGAGTATAGGTCTCATTGTGAAAGATTTTAAAAATTCAAGAAATATATTTTACTGTGTTGAATCTTAACTAACAAATTTAATAATATTAACAATTAATGATATCAAGACTAACTATCACTTAAAATCGAAAGTAGTCTAAATATTTACAGGATAACATTATGAATATGACCACCATGATTTTTTGTCACCGATTGTAGTCGCCCTCGCCATAGGTCAATAGCTGCATTGTCCTGGTTAACATTATTCCAACAGAACTGTAACCTTTCCTTATGCTTTTTGATGGTGTTAAACCTTTGACCGTTGTGAACATTTGCCTTTAAAATTCCCTATATGGAATAGTCAACAGGGTTTAAGTCTGAACTATTGGGGGTTCGATGTAATCGGGGCATTGCTCAAACAAAAACATTCTTTTACTCCGAGAAGTACGGGAAGGAGCACCGTCTTGTTGGAAAACGTAATCGTCGCAGATTGCTTCAATTTCACGAAGCAGGTGATGTAAATTTGTTGTTAATACGCGTCCGAGTTGAGTTTTACTCCGGCATCTACAACAATGAGACTTGACGTCTCCAATTTGGAAACTGCCACAGAGACCATTACGCCAGGTGAAAGTGACTTCTCTCGATTAAAAGATTTTTCAAAGGGATTTCCCTCTTTACTCGCACATTTGCGTATACCCGATTATTTTGTGTATTTTTTGGCGGCTTCAAGTAAAACATCTTCTCATCTGAAAACCATATCTTTGCGATATTTTTCTGAGAGCGGAATCTTTGTAAAAATAGATTACATCTTTCTAATCGTTTCTCCTTTATATTGGCATTAAGTTTTTGACAGTCAACTTTTTTAAAGACTTTAAGTTGTCAATAATCATTTTTTATAATTCTTTAAACTGTAGAACAGTGAATTCTTGTTCTTTTCGCTATTTTTCTGGTACCTACAGTTTCTTCAGGTCGTACATTTTCTATAATATGTCCTACCATGGTAATATTTCCTTAAGTTCTTGAAGTTTTCTTCCTTCCCCTTCCAACTTTTATTTTTATGGATTCATTATTTTCTCTAAGATGTCTTAAAAACTTTCCAACTGTTCCAATAAACCAATTTTCTTCAGGAAATTCCTTTACAATTTTTCTTGCACCGTAATTATGTTTTTGTTGAAAATATTTGATAAGAATTCGATATTCTTCACTTAAGACTGCCATTGTGTACGGATTAGCTGTTACAAAGCGTACAAAACATCAAAAATAACATTGTTTATTATTTTAGTAGCAGTCATGGATACTCTGATTTTTAATAACGGTCATGGATGCTGCGATCATGGTTCAAACGACTTCAAATTTCCAAAATCAAAATTGAATTTTAAAATCTTTCACACTGGAAAATTTTCGATAGTTAAGCTACCAAAAAAACGTATCATCTGAAATTTAAATAAATCAGTTTCCGTTTGCAACGAACATAAGCGCACGTTTGTTGAAAAAAACCCTGTCAATCCGACCCTGTGCAAAATATTTTGATAAAAATTACACATTTTACTGACACGATTTCAGTTCATCGTCACTTCAAAAATAAATTAAATCAGTGCAAAATATAAAAAAATATTCACAATAAGAAAGTGCACTCCTTTAATTTGAGCCACAGTGTATATTGTTTTTCTCTCCTGTTTCATTAACTTCGAAATTTGGCCCGATTTCTTTTTGTAACGTTTTGATATCATAGAAATCAGAGTGTTACATTTCTTTGGCATCAAATAGTTGTCCGTTATTTTGCATTCCTCATTATCATTATGTGTTAAATAGATTGGTCCGCTCTTAAGGGTTTTCTTTGCTTGCTTTTTCTAACAGCGAATGTGCGCCATCACCGTCGTCCTAAGTAGGTCCGCAGATTAAAAATATGTGGTTTATTGCTTTTATTTTCAATGTTATAGCTAATACAAACATGGCCACTATAAATCGGTTTTTTGGTCGCAGCAGTAAAAAGTTAGCTCAAGATCATCGTCATTAAAACTAGAACTCAACTGGATTAAGTAATTATAGACGAATAAGGCGATGCAATGATACCATAATCAACATTAACGAAACAGTAAAAACTTCCCTGCATTACTGCCATATCACACAATATAACTGACTTCCTAATAGATAGGGGCTTTGACTGACGATGTCAAGCAACGCATCAGACCTACAAACCGATTCAAAAACAGGGCGTATCGAACTGGAGATTCTCGCATCGAAGCCGAGGCAAATCATGCAGACGAGACTATTAGGCTTTTACTAATTGATTGATAATCGGAAGTGAAGTACCTGGGACTTATCTTCGACCAAGGACTAAACTGGAGGTTAAGGCCAGGTTGTACAATCCAAGTTCAGACTCGGTTCAAGGCTGAACTCTACTCAGGATACGAAGTCCAGTTGTACAAAATACATTGAAGCATACGCTTGGTTCTAAAGCCGTCATTTCCAGCGGTTCTGTTGATCCATAAAATTTATGGGATTAAGCCAAGGTTATCTATTTTTTAGATAACATAACCTAAAAAGTATTGTTCACGTTTCTGTGCATTTGTACAGTCCGTATTTTTCGTTCTTTGAAAAAAAAATATAATAATATGGATCGAAGCGTTCTCGAAAATTTCCTTCAATTAACAGAAGATGAAGATTTTGTTGAAGCAATTAAAGCTCTAAGGCATGCTTAAAGGCGACTCCAGAAATATAGAGATAGGCTAGATCACTTCCAATATTGGAACGACGTAGAATTTATTCAGCGATATTGTTTAACAAAACACGGAGTACGCTTTGTTGTTGACCAAATTCAGCCAGAAATTAGGTCTTTAACAGAACAGCAAGTAGAGATTTTTCTCATGATAACTCGAGTGATAACTACACCTATATAATAACGATTTATTACTCCACACTATTCGAATTGACTTTTCTTCTTCAGGAATCATGTTGTAATACCACAACAAATGGTTTTAGTAATTTTATTCCACAGGAAATTTTCTTCAAATGGTTGGAGATTAACAAAGGTACAGCAAGCCGAATAATTTGAAGAGTAACCAGAGCTATTGCATGACTTTGTAATGCCCACAATACAAGCTGATATTCAAAGTGCGACACAAAAATTTTACAATATAGCAATATTTCCCAAGTATTCAGAAATCGTAAAGGCTTTTTCTCCTTTAATGTGCAAGCCATATGCAACTATTCTTGTATGTTTCAAGGTGTTGTATGTCGCTGGCCAGGCTATACACACGACTCCCAAATATTTGCAAACTTAAATATTAGAGAGAGATTTGAAAGGTGTGAATTTCAAGATTATGTTTTAGTTGGCGATAGTGATTATCCTATTAAAAATTATTTAATGACACCTGTTCTTAATCCAGGAGTAAGGACAGAGATGTTTTTTAATGAATCGCAAATCAGGACAAGAAACTGCATCGAAAAAAATTTGGGGAGTGGAAACGAGGATTTCCAATTCTGGCTTTTGGCATTCGACTAAAGGAGGAAAAAGTTGAGGCTGTCGTAATTGCTGCAGCAGTATTAGAGAATATAGGAAAACTTTTAAATGAACCAGACCCTCCAAATAATGAAGCAGAGGCGGCAATAGACTTTATTAATAATGTCAATGTTAAACCTTACATGAATGTACGTAATATTCATATTATTAATAACGTTGTAAGGTACCAATTAGTTAACTATTATTATAATCAGGTATGAGGTATATTACAATTTTCTCATTCGTTAATATAAACATAGCTGTTGCTAAATAACTGTATCATGTAAACATGTTTTAGAACCCTACTATAGCAATATCTATTCTTACCGTTATTCACATTTATTCATATATTTTAGTTATTACAAAAGGTATATGGTTTTGCAACAAATTCTTTTGAAAAATCTCATGTTTTTAAACACTGCAGATATACTGTGGAACGTAATAATGTATTTCAAATATTTCTATTATATAGTTATAAATAAAACACTTGTTCAGAGAAAAATATTTTATTTCTAAAATCTACTTCAGAACTCATTGAATGCACAAGTAGATAACATAACATATTATATTGGTCAATTTTTAAACTCATAATAAACCGCAATATACAAAAAAATAGAAATAGAGCAGAAACATCTTATTTTAATATCAAAGGGAACTATACTCTGACAACAGAGTAACTACAACATTATGACATAACTAAACTAACTAAATAACTGGACTGACATAAAATGTTGACTTCTTAAAAATGAATAATCATAAATTATTTTTATTAAACTAAAACAAAAATAAACAGCTTTTCTAGCTGCTAAACATAATTAAACTTTCAAACCATCCAAACATATGATTTTTGACAGAACAAGTATCTTTATATGCAGGCGCGACCTGTTACCAACATTACGATTATTTGCGTGAACGACGATCAGTAGAGCTGGGTTTAAAATTGGCATGTACATTGTACAACGCTATCCCTGTTTTCGACAGGTTCATCGTTGAACGTGGTTCTCTAGAACTCGGGCTTGAACTCGACTTGTACAACCGGGCACTACTGAGAATTTTTCTTCAACATTTTAGAACTTGAGAACGTTTGCAAGCTCTTATTTATAAAGAAACATTACACACATCACTATTATTTCACTTACTATTATACCAACATTAGATTATATAATTTTACACTTATTAGCGGCCTTCCTATAAACTTATGTGTCAACCAAAAAAAAATGGCAAGCGATTTCTTATGACCAGATATTTTATAATTATTTTTTTCCAAACGTTGTATACTATAATCGGTTCGCAAAATACAGCTGGCGCAGCACCTAGAAGTATAATATATTGTTTACTATTCTACTGTATTAATTAACTTCTACTCATATATTAACATATTTTAGGTACAAATAAAAAACTACAAATTTTAAAAATTTCATATTTTCGAATGCACGAGACCCAGGAGTATTCGGGAGTTACTCAGTACTGACTATCTTTGTCACACATATTACCATAAGCTTATTAAGAATGTCATCTCTTAAAGAACAGTCATATTTTACCAATATTCCTTTTAAAACCTCTTCAAATAAACCTAGATAAGAATAGGTGTTTCTAGAAAGCATTTGTAGTCGGCCACGGTCCGTACAATATCACATTTACAAATACTAATTGGAAAACCAAAGTGTATAATAAGTATATAATAGCTATACGCTTCAAATTATATTTATTACATTATACATTACATTTATTGCTTGTGGATCTACGCTACTGGGCGGCAAGTGCTGGAATAATCACTACAATAGGTCCGTAAACATAATTATATCGTGCTCGATTTATGATTATACTCTCTGGTCGATAAAATAAGTTTGGGCTTAAAAGTAGTAATTCTGGCATATAATTCGGTTAAAAGTTTTAATTTCTAATGAATCTTATTCATACAGGGCTTTCATTTTAAAACTAAATATCTCTTGATTTAGAGGGACAGACGATTTGACAAAATAACACGTGAATTTTAATACCGAGGGGGAAATTTAATAACACCTAACAGAATTTTACTATCGACCTCCACACCTCCAGCCTTTAAAATGTCAAATGGCACCATGTACCGAATGATACATCGTTGTAAAGGGCATTAAATTGCCCATTCAACCGTGCCAAGAAAAGTCAAATAGAGTTCTCAGTTTGCGAGTTAGGTGGTGTAGTGGTAGTAGGTGGAACAGATATGTGCTAGACAATAAAAATAAAACTGTCGGTCCATTTTGTAAGAATTAGATTCTCCAAAGATTAGCAATATCCTTATAAGCCACAAAAATAAGACAAATTTGTAGTATAGAAGTAAACTTGGTTACTGTCACCCCAGAACAGAATTTTTTTCAGGTTTTTGTTGAGATATTCGAGCATCCAAAGTAAAGAATGAAACAAGTGCGCTATCATCAGCGAAGCTATATATAGGATTTTTAGTTTTTTCCAAAAGATCGTTAATGTATAATTGATATGTGATTTAATTCAGTTTCCTGACACGTGTTTCAACCCTTGAGGATCATTATCAAAGGCATAAGACAATAATAAATTTTACATGTCATTAAAATAAAAATGTCAGATTACAGAGCCAAGAAAGAAAGAAGAAAGAAGATTACAGAATGACAGATGTCAATTTTGTAAAATGTGTTTGAAAGAATTCCGTCCATCACCACTCGCAGAGAACGGTATTAAGAAAGCTTGACAGTCATGAACACAACTGAACCGGCATCTCGTATGCTCTTATTTTAGTTAGGAGCCTCTCATGCCATACTTAGTCAAGGGCCTTGAAAATGTCCAGTGCCATAGCCCGGGACTCCCCATGATGTTCTATTGCGTTGTCCCAAACATGAGTAACATAAGCGAGAAGGTCTCCTGTTGATCTATACTTACGGAATCCATTCTGGCGGTCGTTAATAATGTTGAAGGCTTTCAGGTACTTTAATAATTTTTGGTTGATAGCCTTCTCCCCAACTTTTGATATAACTGAAATGCGACTGGACGATAGTTTTGTGGCAAGGCCTTCTTGCCTTTTTTGGGTATGAGCTGGACTCGCGCAGTTTTCCAGCAAGAAGGAATGTACATGAATATTACATTGTTTCGGGAACTCAAAAGTATCGCAATTGCAATGTATTAAAATCTAAAATCAATTTATTTTGATAACTGGTAACAGTTTGCCGATTCTCTTTTAATTTAAGAGATTTATGACTAATATTGTGATGTTTTTTCGTTTCAAATAAGACGTGCATCCAATGCTTAATGGCTTTTGACCTTACGAAGATGCCGCCCCCCCCCTTTCCAAGTAGTGTTAAAGTGTTTTAATGGCTTACATTTAAAGTTCATTATAATAAATTAATTGATTCAGCCGACACTAGGTGAAAATCCATAACTAATCTTATGGGATGAAGTAAAACAAAGTTGAACTTTAAAATTCCACTATAATAAAAACAAAAATGACATGTTTCGCTAACACTGTAGCTTCATCAGATTACAATAAAACAATAGTTATTCAAATAGAAAGAAATATGCAATAAAATTCACATTATTGATAGTATAAATTTATAGCTACAGTGTTAGCGAAACATGTCATTTTTGTGTTTAATATAGTGGAATTTTAAAGTTCAACTTTGTTTTACTTCATCCCATAAGATTCATTATAATATCCTTTTGCTTTACAAACACATAACAAACAAGAATGCACGAAAAATCAAAATATTGCCAATCACTTCCACAAAAACAAATCATCTTATTAACGCATATCATTATTAAACCACAATATTGAGATATTTATGCCAAACAGACACATCCACAGAATGAATTTATAAAATTATGATATTATGGGAAATTAGTTTCGCGCACAAGAAAGTTAATAGCCTTTTATAGGATGCTATTTTCGTTTTTGTTTTGCCACAGCTAATGGAAATGGGCGTACGGCTTCGCTTTGCTACATCTTATGGTTTCTGCCCATTTATTTTAACTGTATACCTTCGCCATTTTTGTTCTGTGCTGTATACTGCATAAACATATAATATAGTATCTCCTCTTTCTGCATAAACATGTTCTGTCTTTAACAAGTGCACACACATAGTGTGCAATGGACATACAATATCAGTGCTGATTAGATTAACCTAATATTATACCCTATTTCAAAAAGGTGTAGAGTAATAAAATGGGAAATTCCGTCCAGTTCGGCTCAATTTTGGTGTCGACCATAGGCGCAGGTAAACTTTGTGCATTAAATTATTTATGATAAGTAACCAAAAATTCTAGAGAATTGAGAAGGTTTGCTAACCTTTTAGTCGTTCAATACGGGAGATTATCACGAGAACATGAATTCGAATGTTTTTGAGGACGATTTTGATGAAATAATAAAATATCTCCCAGCTGATTCAGTAGTAGTAGTTATGTATAACGCAAGCTATCATTCACTACGCACAGAGAAGACTCCAACTTCATCTTGGACAAAACAAGAAATTATCGACTGATTAACCACCAAAAGTATTAAATTTGAAGATAATTTGATAAAGAAGGAACTATTAGCTATAGCAAATTAACACAAACATCGTTTTATGCAATATGCCGTGGAAGATATAGCAGAAAAACATAGTGTAACTGTGCTGCGCACACCTCCATATCATTGCGAACTGAATCCTATAGAACTTATATGGGAGCAAGTGAAAGGATTTGTAGCAAAGTAGCAAGACACAACACGACATTCAAAATGAAAGACGTTAAGCTACTGTTTGATCAAGCCATTAAGGAAGTGACACCAGAGAACTGACGAAAAGCAGTCCATCATGTCATTAAAGAAGAGGAGAAAATGTGGTATCTTGACCACCTGATCGATCGGACCGTCGACCCCTTAATTATAACGTCAAGAGGAGATGACAGTTCCTCAGATGATGAAGAATATTATGATTTTTTATTATTTAATTCCTGTATAATGTATTTTTTTTTAAATGTTTAATAAGAAATAAGTGTAGCTAATACTATGTACATAATGCCTAATTTTTATTCTGTTAAAATAAAATTCTGTTCTTTTTAGAAATATCCTACCGGTACGCCTTTGTCACATCATTTTCAGTGTTTGTGAATGGATGACAATAGGCAACCCCCATAAAATGACCCAAACCCGGGTGGTACTACCTGCACTTGATGAAAAAAAAAGAATTTTGCAATGAAATCAATGCAAAATTATGAAAGTGGCTTAAATATTCGTTGGGTCACTCTGTAGTCCCTTTGCATACCTAATGAGCTTTTATTACTCTACACCATTTTGAAATAGGGTTATAGATGTAAATATTCTATATCCGGACATGCAATAAGTGTGCTATTCAGTCACAATTACAAATAATTTATAACATTGCATATCCGGGCATAATATCTGATAGCTTTGGGAAAACACAGAGAGTTTACCTAAAAACTTTTTTGTGCAACTTTTACGATTTTCTTTCAAATAGTTGATCTAGCGCTAAAAAAAGCTAGTCCTGGGGGAGCTTATATAGGATGCGATGGACGAAATTATTATATATTACTGAAGGTGAGTTTTCCAAGAGTGGAGTCGCATTATAGTTGTTCAGATACAAAGAAGCTTTATCTGGCTTCCGACTTAAGCATTTCTATTATCTTCACATTGTACAGAGATGCATATTGCGTTGAAGACAAAATTAAGCCAGTATCCATAAACATCTATAAGGCAATATTTAGGAGCTACGATCCTCAACCATCCTTTCATATTCCTAAAAAGAATCAATGCTCTATTTGCAATAATTATTATAATGTGTATGTACAGATATACTACCTGCTACTAACTAACTACTAATTAACCTGAGCAACCACAGAAATATTCCAAAATCGAACGAATATTCTTTTATAATAATAATTAAGGTTTAATACCGAATATAGTTTTAGATTTTTAGAACATGAAGAGGGATAGTCCCAAAGAGGCTGGAGGCCGAATCCGCAGCTTCGTATTTTTTCATTCACTGTCTAATATTTTTGTGTTTAATAATATCAGGTAGTTCATAAAAATCTGGGTTATATGGCTAAAAATATTTTAAAATCCCATACCCACAAGCACAAATGTGTTAGATTAAACACGTTCCATTAGTGTTTGTGAACTACATCACGCTTTTGCTTGCTGCTTATACTCTTCAACACGCAATGCTATTCATTTTGACATAGGCTTGTAATAAAGGATCTATTTGTAAAAAATTAAGTCACGACACGTGTACTTCGCAGAGAAGGTCAAATTATATTAGCCATGGGCCACGCTTATGTAGAGCATGCTTAATTTGGTTTTATTAGATTATGATGTCAATTTGAAACCGCTGCTTGTTTAATGCAGTGGTCTGACGTTAATAAAAATTGTAAAAGATTAGACTACACTTCAATACACTAACTGAACATGATTCAAGCTGATGCCGCTAAATACAAAGTGAAAGCATCCTTTTGAATGATATATATGGTTCTTGTGTGTGGTTTTAAGTTGGACATTTTTCCAATAATCGTTTACTTTTCATCATCTTCGTATACGTTTTTGTTTATTCAGCAGAAGCTTGGAATGTTCATGGGCCGTAAGTGCGTGTTTCTTCTAAATTTTTGTACTGCTTTCTTGGTGCTATTTTCCTCGTCACTTGGACAGTGTCAGCAAGTGATTCTCCACTATTTCCAGTGCTTCTCTACCGTTGATTGGGCTCGCGCATAGAAAGCCAGTCTTTAGGAAATCGAAGTCGAGTCAGGTCAAGCTCTTGTATGTGAGTTTGTTATTAGTCCGCTTGTCGATACGTCTGTAACAGTCCGTTATGATTTTCAAAAAGAACTCATTTATCGTTGGTATCTTAAAGTCATTGTGCAATATCCTATTTATGGTATACCTTGGGACACTTGCGATGATTTTAAATGGCATATGTTGAATAACCTGAAATTCATTCAGCTCCGCTCTGTTTATGTTGCCCATGATGGGGCACCATGAGTAAGAACTGGCCTCACTAAGACCTTGTAAAGGTTAACTTTAGTTCTGTTGCTAAGTCTACTCCGCCTGTGAAGCAGGGGGTAGATGGAGCTTATTTGACGCAGAGCGAGCTTAACTCTGGTAATTGAATTCAGCCTCCAGTTCAGTCTTTGATCAAAAGTATTTCACTTCCTGGCACAAATTTACCTAAACCCCGTTGACTTTGAGTCTAGTCTCAGATCGTTTAACGTTACTTTTCGAAAAAAATATAACTTTTGTCTTTGAGGAATTCAAACGAATCTTCCAAGCTGAAAGCCACTTGTCAAGCTGATTTATGTAGACGAGTGACGACTAGTCACGGCTGTTTAGAACAAGCAGTTATAGCAGTATCATCAGCAAACAGACAAATCTGCGTCTGTCTATCTCACGGTATATCGTGCGTGTAAATCATAAATAAAGGTTTATATGGTGTAAATGTTGTATAACATCGGACATAGAGGCACTCCGGCCCCGATGCGTTTTGTCGCGGAAAGCGCGTTCTCTTATTATACTGTGAAACTTCTATTTTCTAGGAATGAGCCCACTACCTTGACATGGTAATTTGGATCACCGAGCCTCAACTTTACTTTAATAGTAGACCGTTGTGCCAGACCTTATCCAAAGCTTTACTAACGTCAAAGAAAACCGCCCCCGTGTATGGTATGCCGTTCTAATAAATCCCATTACTATGTTTGGCGTTAGTCTCGTTGTTAGCCTAACTGTGCAATGTTCGGCTCAAAAGGCAAACTGGTCGTTGGGCAAAACATTATTATTAATAACAAAATCATTAATTATTGCAGTAAAGCATATAGGTACGTTGGTCCTATTTTACGAACGTAGGTATCTTTGGGCTCATGTATAGCATGTTTAATTTGATTTTATTAGATTATATGGTTTAACTAAAACTCTGTCAAAACCACAAATAAATTTAATAGTAACAATTTTGTGACGGGGGGGGGGGGGGGGGGGGTATGTCTTTACACATCGATATTGCACTATCCCCGGACCGGAGTACAACTAAAGCTTGTGTCTTATAAACTTTTTTTTCTGTGCTGACATCGACCACATTATTATTATAATAATAGTTTCCACTTTTTGCAGATATTTTATACAAAATATAAAAACAAAAGTGCCTTTCTAAAGATAGTGACTATAATATACCTTAGTTACACATGTGTTTTTCTATAAAGTAATCGTATTCATTAGTAAACCAGATTAGACAGAAAGTTCTAAAAATTTTTGACTTTTGGGACTAGTACAGACTCCTATACAAAGTTGAGTGAGTGACTGTTACTTGTTATCTTCCATTGGAAATGGATGACATTATACAATGTTGCTAAACTTGTCACTACCGACAGTCGAGATACGTGAAACGTACCAGGTCCCATGTGGCATTATCGAAACCTTTCACACGTCAATAGTACGAATGCTTGTAATCTTGTAAATCCTCTCTGTGCACTAGCTACAGGGAAAATGGCTCTGTTTCAAATAATAATAACTTGTAATGCAAGCCTTTTTAGTTATAAAATAAAATGCATTTGTGGAAAAAAGCCTATGACAGTGTACCCCAAGACTAGTTATGGAAGGCCCTTGAACAAACAAATATTAGCGCAACCCTTATTAAAGCCGTAAAAAACCTCTACGAGGAAAACAAGGTACAGGTTAAAATCGGAATACAAACTTCGCAAGGTTTTAAATCAGATAAAGAACTTAAACAAGGGTATTGCATTTCACCCACCCTATTTAAAATATACCTGGAACAAGCACCTAAACCCTGGAAAAGTAAATGTAGTTCAATGGACATTCCACTAAGCGAGACCACACCTACGCTTCGCACACGATCAGATAATGGTGACTCAAGAGTACGACGATCTAGAGTATATGACAAGAAAGCTAATAGAAAAATATGAAAAGTGGGGCTTGTAAGTAAATATAAATAAAACTAAGTAAATGTGTATTGGGGGCTTGGAGAACAAGACCTTATGCTAGAAGATGGACAATGTATAAGAAGATGCCAAAACTATTCGTACTTAGGAACAAAAATCGCAAACGATGGTACATTGGACAGAGCATTCAAGGAAAGGAACATGCAGGGAAATAGAGCTACAGCAATGATGAATGGAATACTGTGAGACTAGCGGGTATCAAAACGAAACAAACAAAGAATATTTGATACAATGATAAAGAGTATTGTCACGTAAAGTAGTGAAGTATGGCACATCAAAGAAAGAGCCGAAGGACAACGGAGATGGGCTACTGGAGACGAACAGCGGGCAGATCAAGGATGTATAGAATTACTAACGAGAGGATCAGAGAGATTATGGGAGTCATACCCGACATAACTGATGCTATTAGGGTCAAACAACTGGAACGAGGAACGACTCCCAAAACAAATACTGAAATTGATCCCATAAGGAAGACGAAACTTGTGTTTACTTACGTGTGATTTCAATGCTGCAATAATGGCTTCAGATACTTCAGGGACTGTACTTGAAACCGATTGCTTTAAAATTCGAAAGGTACACATTAGACTTGTAAATGATTCTCCACTAGCAAGAAAACGTAGCGTAACAGCTAATTTGATTAGGATAGGAATGGTTTCTCTAAATCAGTCGGTGTCATGCGGAATCATCTTCAATTCGTAACGCATTCAAAAGGTTAAGTCCAACACTGATATCTTCTGAAAATAATTCTCGTCGCCACCAACCTCTTGGCTCCTTGTTTTTACGACCTAGTATACGATACACTTTGTGCAAGCTTAAAGCAAGAACAGCAATTTCAGTACCCATCGCACTACAGTGTACTGTAAGGAGTTTGCATTTTCTTCCAAACATATGCTTTCTGTTTCGTTAATAATAAGTCTTAAAATTGATCGAAGAAGACACTAAGGCTTGGTTTTTTTAATCTGCTTCTTTAAATTCATTATAATAATAATATTATTATTAAACACACAATTTTTTAAATTTTCAACAAAATCACTACTGGACTTGGTGCTAAACAACTGGACTAAAAACTGGCTACATGTGAACGGTTGTTTTCACTCTACTAAAATAAATAAACTCTACTTATTTACTTGACTTGACTAAATTACTTTACTCTACTAAACTACTGGTCACGTGTGAACCTTGCTTAACCTCTTTTATTACAATGTTAACGTTGTTTTGCCCAACTAAATAATTTACAAAGTGACTTGCTGACCAAGTGTCGCTGCAGGTTACCTATACAACTAAAAGAACAATTTATAACGGAATATTGTTTGTGCATGTTGAAAACAAAACATTATGTTATTATTATTCGCGCAGAAGGTTGACTAAAGGCGTGATTTTACATAATAGATGTTTGACTTTTAAAATCAAATTTGTTGTTTGTTAAAGATACCATTGCAAAAACGGTTAGCTACATTTCCACGGTTTTTATTTCTGTGGGGTCATAGGTGTTAACCTACAAAAAAATGAACGCTCAATCGATTAAAGTAAAAATATATTACGCCTGTCGATTTGGTCAGACAAAAAATCGCTAGCACAGAAAATGTTTGTCAAATTCAAGATTCAATAACTTTCTTATTTTTGTACCGATTCCAACAGAATTCACTGCAAACGATAGACTAGAAGTATGTTTTTAAAGAAAAAAAATTGAAAGCATCATTCGAAGCATCACACCAGTTTATTATCTTGCGCATACGAAATATACTTGTGCGATGCTTTAAATGAACATCACGTTTGGTTGCTATTTACAAAGTTTATTATTAAGAAATTTACTTATTATACTTTAGACTATTTGCAAAGATACCTAAAGGGTAGAGTTTGACTGTTTGATTATTAATTAGTTGTGAGCTTTGTGAGCAGAAAGATGGAGAGACGACCATGCTCCAACCTATTTTCACTTTCTACTGTTTCAAGTTGGGCGATGCCAAGCTTATTCCTATCTTTACATAGTTCCCATAGTTTCTTGTTATTTCTTGTTGAATATTGAGAGGGAGACTGCATAACGCAAATATTAACTTTAATCAGAAACATCCCATAATTTTGCCAAAGAATAATTACATAACTGATTTAATAATTCGTAAAGAACATTTCAATTTATTACATGCAGGTCAAAAACAAGTTTTAAGTTCTCTTAGTCTGAACTATTGGATCATAAATGGTAACAGAGAAGTAACAAAACACGGTCTAGGTTAAGAAGAGTCAAAGGCAATTCATATTCAACTTTTATCAGACCTTACTACGGAAAGTTTTTTAGCTGCATTTAAAAGATTTATCTCTAGAAGGAGCAACCCTTCTCAGATATTTTGTGATAATGGGGCTTTTCAGAGAAGCTAAAAACAAATTAGATGAATATAATGTGTTTCAATCCAAAGAAAGTTTTAACAAGATATACAATTTTTATCTTGAAAATATAATTAAATTTAGATTCATTCTAAGTTATTCCCCAGTTTGCGGTGGACTGTGGGCAGCAGGTGTAAAAAGTGCGAAGTATCATATAAAAAGAGTATCTGGAAATACTCAGATGATGTCATACGAAGAGTTTAATACCCTTGTCATGTCAAGTGATCCTTTAGATCATCTTATTCACTGCCTCTGACAATTTAGACATTTTATTATAAAGATAATACGCGTAGAAAAAAACTCCGTATATTCAACAATGGATAGATAAAAACAATATAGGGATTTTAGAAAAACGTAAAGAAAAATAATTGAATTGACTTGCATTACCCATAGACGCGTACTCAGTTTAAATTTCAATTTACCATAAATAAGTCCTGGATTCTGGAACGGAATTATATGGGTAGTAAACGCGGTAACTGAAGCACATTTAAATAGCGCAGCATGGTGTCTAGGTCGTATAAAATGAGTTTTTCCTTAGAACAACGCAAGATTATCACTAATTTTAAATTATTGATACAAATAGTTAGGTTTTTACGAGTATAAGGCCAAACTTTCTTATCCCAAATATATATCTTAAATCGCGTTTTGAAGTTTTCAAATTTTCATCATAAAAGCAGGGACAAAATACTGGAAAACAATAACTATAATAAGAGATTACAAGAGAGTCACAGACCATGGTTTGAGCCTATTGTGATTACACTGATCCACGGAGATATATATAATAATATATATTTATCACTGATGTATAATATGGTAAAAAGCAAAAGCCCCCCAGTATAGAGCCTTGGGGCACGCCCTTAGTAATTGCCGCCGCGTTGGTCCGAAAATATTGTCACTCAATCTGACAAACTGAACCTTATTACTCAAAAATGTTTTAAGCAATTTTCGAGCTTTCAAGACAAACCCTGCATAGCGCAAGATATCATCGAGGACAGAACGATCTAAGGTATCAAATGCCTTAGAGTAGTCCAAAAGTAATGAGATTGTAGATGAGTCTGTGTTTCTTAGAAACCTATACAAGATTTTTAAAGGCTCTGTCAATGATGCTTTGGTTAGTTCATATAGGGATAAACTAAAAAGGCGTAGAAAGGCTTTGATGAAAGTAAACGTAACTGTTACGACACCATATTCGATAATTATCAAAATAAATCTAATATATAGAAAGTCATGAAGAGCCTCTGTATTTAACTTATATTTTGTTGAATCTGTAGAAAATTTGATGAATGGCCTTGGATGTGACCTCAAGCATTCTGGTACTTCCAATAGCAGCTCTATGCTCTTAAGCCCCGCCCCATATTGCCATCTAAAGTTAAAACAATTATCCATGCTGTTTCAAAAAAGAACGCTGCTGGGGATGGTGGAATTCCTTGCACCCTTTTGAGTTCTGTAGCCGATATCATTGCTCCTATATAACCTGAACTAACCTAACATTCAGTCTGGTTTTCGCAGGAAACGATCTACTACAGATGCCATATTGACAAATATCAAGTATATTATCGACATAGACCGGAGAAAGCAAGCGGCTGGTTTGTTCTTTGACTACAGCCGCGCGTTTAATTTGGTCAACCATAACTTGCTTAATAAATTGTATGACTTAAAACATATACACTTGCGGGTCACTTAAGTTTAAATATTTATTTAGGTTGTTAAAGGTAATGCAAAAAGACCCAAGAGCAATCAAAACGACTCACGACATACATCTAAAAGGCAGACTATTATTAAATTGAGTTTTTGGCTCACGAAAATCGGTCATGGTTTATTAGGCATCCGATCGAGCAAAACTAATGGATGCTCGAACCAAATTGGTACACGGAATATCGCTGCAATGTTTGTGTATTTAAGCGGATGTCCCACGGTGCTTTCATGGACTTTACAGGTACCGTTTTGGACCAATTAGTATTTTTACGTTTTATCATTACCGCGCTTCATATTTCTTTTCCTGCACTCGAGAATCGCCGCTCTTAACTGTCCTTGTGAAAAAGACACTAGTAGGATTTCTCTCCTTAAGGAAATAATAAGCTAACCTAAATTAACCCCCTCAAAATGACCTTCATCGTTACGATGAAGTAAATAAGTATTTTATAAAATTTTGATATAAATTGGTATAACGTATCTAATTTAACAGACATGTCGTCGCTTGTTTATGTCATTAAAACCGATAGCCTTTGTTATATTTGTGGCAAGGTTACTGTTAAAAGGCTTATCAACCAAACTTTGCCAGTAGCGATCAAGCTAAGTCATAGGCTTCAAAATTTTGTTGCAGTTCAGTCCGTGTTCGAGAACATTAATAGGTATTCATAAATCTATGCCTTTCGCAGTTCTAATGGTACGGAGGGAACCTTATAACCGAGTGGATGACTGCTATTTTTGCATGACGAATGTCAAAGGAATTACTAGCAAAATGAAGCACAGCATTTAGTACCCCAATATTCCCTGTGCATTCAGACCAATACCCAATGGAATCTCATTATCCATTCCCTGGCATCCTAAAAGTTACATTCTTGATTTGGAATCGGAATCTGAGGAATCTTTACCAGAAGCTACATCTCTAGTTCTGAAGATTTTCTTCTAAACCTCACTTAATCACTCAAGCTTAATTAAGTGATCTTGGTCGTGACTTAGACCCCCGAAGACAAAAGCAGAGCTTCTTTGATGCTGTCTGCAGCAATGGAACATTTTAGAAAAATGAGTTAAGGTATCCTTATACAGGAGAAGACAAGCAATATTATTGTTATTTTTTGCAATTACAGATTAATTGGTGTATTGTCGCGATATACGCGGTTTAATGACTGAACCTAGCTAGTCATATACATCAGTTCATCAATGGCAATTTGTTTTAGTTTTTAATGGCAACGAGTATCCATCAGTTTCTATAGATCATTCAGCAAATAAGAAAGAGATATATGACAATCTTAAGACATTACTGAGGTGTATATAGTACGAAGACCACAAATTGACCTCTACGCAAAACCAGCGAAAAATATTCCAGGGAGGAAAAAACAGTTGGACAGTGTTATTATAGTTTTAAATTTTCACCCCAAGGTTAAAAGCGACTTTTTACCGTTTCCTGCATATCACATTGATGATCCACTGTTCCACTTTAAAACGCACCGACCAAAATTTCCGTGGTATTTTATAAAACTGGTTATAAATCGTCGGAATTTTAAAATGTGTAATTAAATGCACTTAAAGAAAGTTTGCGGCCGTTATGCTGAGACAGATGACAGACAAATATTTTAAATATGTATGGCTAATCGGCTTCATATGTTGCTTTACCGAGTCGACATATATACATTTTTAATATACCGGGTGGGAAGAAAGTACCGGAACGATCAATTTGGTTCAAAGCCGGTAAAGGGATTTTAATGTAATTTGATACAGAGAAATATACAACAATTAAAAATAATATTGGCGGCTGATGAAATGAAATTTCTACACTAGGTATCTCGAATTATTAGTTTTCAGTCCATTTGGCGTTGTGGTATTGCCAATTCGAAGTAAAATATTAGAAAAGTGGTACACATGCAGCTTACTGAATATATCAAGCCCCATAACTTAAGGCCTAATCAAAGAGTAACATAACCAATAAGAGGCGAAAGAAAGCCAGTCCGGCGAAACCAAATTTGTATGCGCATGCGCGAAGTTAGTAGAATATCAGTCAAATTTGATGTGTCATATTTTGTTGTCAATCGTGTTTTGATGTAAACAAAGTGATAATTTTTGTGGTTTTCTTGTTTTATTTCTTTCAATCGGTGTTTTTAGTGTGTTGAAATAAGGCTACACAAACCAGGCCTAAGTTTGAATACTATTTACATTAAAAGATATTGAATATTCAATTAATTTAATCATATTTTTAGATGTAAAGCCTGGCTTGTTGCCTGTAACAGGACCGATTTCTTTCCGTGTAGACCGTATTCGGATATAAATTTTTATCTAATAAATGTATCCATTTTTTACTGTGTAGCTGGTGGTATCAAGATCACAGAATTTGGGTACGTCAACATCAAGGAAGCCGACAAGGCTTTCGCCTCTTATTAGTTGGGTTACTCTTTGGCCTAATAACAAACCCGGTTTTCAAAAGGAACATAGTACCACTACTGCTTTATTAAAAACAACAGATGATGTTATAGAGGCGACGAATGACAAAAAGGCGAGCGTGCTTGTCTTATTGGATCTGTCGAAAGCGTTCGATTCTCTGAATCATGAATTGTTGATCGCAAAGTTGAAATATTTTAGTCTGAATGATATTCCGCTTCGATTTTTTTACACAAACTTAAACATAAAGTGTTAGAGTTGGTATTGGTATGTAGGAATTTCAGTTGCTCAGCTCCGGAGCTTAGTCGTAGGCCCACTTTTGTTCCTAATCTATACCATTAACTTGTATAGCCAGGTAAACTAATCTGCCGACGATACTCAGGTTTACTCTTGTTTTAAGCCTGATGATACCGATATTGCAATCATTAACCTAATTCTAAATTTTGTCAGTGTCACAATATCAGGATTAATTGACAGAAGACTGAACTAATGTTGTTTGATAATCAAAAATTAGTTTTTGTTAGCAAGGGGAGGTTTTGTTTGATAGCGAATTAAGGTTCAATAAGCTTGTGTAGAAGGGCATATTTTATTTAGTATTTAAAAATATCTAAGATTTATTGGATTGTACTTCCGAAATTTAAAATGGAATACATTAATAGGACAAACCGGCAAAGAACAGTTTGTAATACTCAGTTAACCCTAACTTTACCCCGTCATAAAACTGCATTTTTTCAAAAGAGATTTTCTTACAATGTGTTCTGAAACGGTGTATATTAATTAAAAGAAAAGTTTATCTGGCAACCTTGCCTTCATACGGCACCGGTACCCTTCGAAAAAGATGCTTCGTACGGGTCGTGCGGCGAGGGGTGCAGAAGCCAAGGGTTTGTTTTTCAGTATAGTCACGTCGCTCTCTCGCCCAATTTTCACTAAAACGCAATATTGAAATAGTTAAGTGCAAATATTTGTTCTCCGCTCATCGCAAGTCTATAATAATTTACACAGTATTTAGAAATAATAACAGTGAAGTGCAAGTTAAAAGTGCCTGAGGTGTATAGATGCATCAAGTGAAATAGACAGGTATAATTGTAAAAATATTAGGCATATAAGATCCAATATTTTCCCCGTTCATTTGCAACTGAATAAAGCGTTGTTCTTTTGTTGTTGTTAAACTGTAGAAATTATTTCTCTTTTGAACCTTACCTATGGAGTTTTGGAATCTGCACAAAGACAGCAGTGCCCAACTATGTACTCAGAATTGCTAACGTCAATTCCGCGACATTGTTTGGTCCTTCGAGCCGGATATGTAAAAATATGAGCTCAGAAAATAAAAACTATACAAAACATTACGTAATTGTGGTATAAAAAACAATTTAGTGAACTTTTCTTCCGACGGTGAAAAGTCGGTGGTCCTTCCTGAAATAGACTATAACAAACATTTACCAAAACAATCAGTGCTTTATTTAGTTTAAGATATTTTGCCAGTATATTCTTTGTATATTTTTCTGTATTTTTTATAGTTTATAGCGATTTATTTTAGAATAGGTACCTACTATGTACCTATATGTGATGGTAATTAATGGATATTATCCTCAGATTATAATGTTTATTTTATAAATAGTTCTCCAAGCGCTTACACACGTATTTCTCTAGTACCTGGTTATTTAATATTCAGAAAACATTACCCTCAGGTAGTTAATATTATGCAAATATAGTTTTTGGTCATTTCTCTTGCTACCTGCACACTAATCCTTTTATGTTTTAAATGAATTTGTTTGTGTTTACTTGTTATTTTGGGATATTGTACAGTTCTTGACATACTATATATAACAGTAAGGTTTGCATGGCATTTTTAAAAAGAGATAGGTATTTTTTGTGCTGCTATAAGTTTTCGCATTGTTACTTTTATTTTTTTTTCAAGATTTTTCGCACGCTCGCACATAATACTATTTCACACTTGTTGACCCTTATTGAACTGTTCAAATTTTATTTTTAGTTTCTATCTAGTTTACTGTTAATTAGACATATAGAAAAAATGACGGATTTAGAAGCTTTGGTTAAGCAGCGCGGTTGCTTTAAGGGTAAAATTTCTAGAATTATTACATGGTACAATAAAAATGCAGATAGCGAAAAGGATTATATGGAGTACCGAGTAAGAATTGATAGTTTAACCCAAGCTTTTGACTGTTTTAAAAACACGCAGATGCAAATTGATGTTATAGATCCCTCTAAAAAAGACGGCGATGAAGTTGAGGACAAATATTTTTCGTGTCTAGCTAGATTAAAACGTAAAGTTCTTGCATTATCTCCTAGCCAGAATGTACAGAGTCAAGTAACCCCCGTAGTAATAAGTTCTGGTGCGCCCAATGTAAATTTGCCTCAATTAAATATTCCCCAATTTAATGGTGACATCACAAAATGGAATGCTTTCTATCAACTTTTCGAGACGCTCATTGTGGACAATCAGTCACTAACAGCTATTCAGAAATTAATATATTTAAAATCATATTTAAAAGATGAACCTTTACATTTAATTGAAACATTGCAATTGACAACTGACAATTTCCAGATTGCGGTTGATACCCTGAAACAAAGGTATAATAATCAACTTTCGATTATTTTTGCTCATATAAAAAATCTAGTGGAAATCCCCGCTTTAGCCAAGGTCACTGCTCATACTCTTCGAGAATTCATCGTATGTATAAAACAAAACGTGGACTCTTTAAAAAATCAACAAATTCCTGTTGGTCAATGGGATTTAATGTTAATATATCTATTCTCACAAAAGTTAGATTTCGGAACTAAAAAGGCATACATTGCGGAAAGAGGTTCCCAAATGTTATCCACATCTCAGGCAGCGTTGCCAAAATTGGAAGATTTTTTAAGTTTTCTAGAAAAACGATGCTCAGTTTTAGAAGACCTCACAGAAAGTCCCTCAAATAAAAATTTTTCGCAAGGTCATTCCTCTGTAACACAAAGAGGTGCTTCAAGCAGTAGATTTCAAAAGTTTTCCCATTATGCACATGGTAATCAGCAGCAAGAGAGATCTAACCTTCAGCGTAGTAACATGGAATATCACTCATCTTCCCCAACTTTCAATTTTCTAAGGTGTCATTGCTGTAAGGTCCCTGATCATAAAATATATACGTGTCCAAAGTTTAAGAATTTATCCTTGAAACTAAAAACAGAAGTCGTCACACAAAATGGCCTTTGTTTTAACTGCTTAGGCTCAAAACATCAAGTAAAAAATTGCACTTCTCAGTTATGTTCAATATGTGGTAAAAAGCATCACTCACTTTTGCATCCAAGTTCTAATGAATTACCTCCAGATAGAAGGAATCAGAATGTATACAACAGAAATTCCAATCAAGATCAAAGTAATTTCCATAATTATCATAATAAGGGAAATGCAAGTACATCTGATTCGCATTCTCCTGATGGTAGTTGTCTGCCAACTAATCGCTCGCAAACGAATAACTCAGATAGACCGCCCATCAATCAGAATTCCCAAGTAGGTTCCTCAAATGGCAATAGCCATAGAACACTCTCAGTTTTTGCTTCTGATGACAACGAAGTTTTGTTAAGTACGTCCTTAGTAAACATACCCGATCTTCATGGAAATATTGTGACTGCACGGGCTATGATCGATCCTGGCAGTACAATTTCAATAATAACTGAAGATCTCTTAAGAAAATTAAAATACACCCCTGAAAGACAGCAAGTTAGAATCTCAGGCATTGGAGGCAATGTTGAACACTCCAATAAAGCGATATGTCTTCAAGTCATGTCTATCCTAGAACCAAATTTCTCTCTCAAAGCAAACTGTTGTGTGTTGAATAAAATCACTGAAAAAGCCCCACATTTCCGTATTAACAAAAGCAATTTAAACCTTCCTCAAAACGTGAGTCTTGCTGATCCGCAATTTGATAAACCTGCAGTCATAGATGTTTTGCTCGGTGCTGATGTTTATTATAAAATTCTCTCGGGAGATATGGTGAAAATTGATAAGAACAACGCTCTCACATTGGTTGGTACCCATCTTGGGTACATTATCTCTGGGTTAATTCCCACTCATGCTCTCGTTAAAGGTGATCTTCACTCCGTCAAATCTAACAGCTGTTTTTTCGTGCAAAGTGATAAAACAGATTTACCACTAGACTCTCTATTAGAAAAGTTTTGGTCCTTGGAAGACATTCCCCACTCTAAAGAAAGAATTTTGTCTGCTGAAGATGAACTAGTCGAAAAGAATTTTTGTGACACCACTCTTTTATTAGCGAATGGGTCTTTTCAAGTAGATCTACCCCTCAAATCACCAAAAGAAAATTATTTGTTAGGAGAGTCATTTTTTCTTGCAAAAAAAAGATTCTATCACTTAGAAAAGCGTTTCGAAAGAAACCCTGACCTTTTTAGGGAGTATAAGAAATTTATTGATGAATATATATCTCTTAATCACGCACAATTCGTGCCCTTATCTCTAAAAACTAAAAGTAATGTATATAAGTATTTTTTACCCCACCACTGTGTCGTTCGCGAAGAAAATAAATCCACCAAGTTGCGTGTAGTATTTGATGGTTCGATGAAAACTTCTTCAGGACTCTCTCTCAACGATATAATGCACAAAGGTTTCATCGTACAGCCCGAGCTTTTTGATATCCTGATAAGATTTAGAAGTTTTAAATTTGTTATCACTTCTGATATAGAAAAGATGTACCGACAGATACTAATAAATCCCCAGCACACTCACCTCCAAAACATTATTTGGCGTGAAAACCCATCTGAAGCACTCCAGTGCATCGAATTATTGACAGTCACCTATGGTACCAATTGCGCTCCATATTTAGCCACTCGCACTTTGACGGAACTAGCCCTAAAGTATAAAAATGAATATCCGCTAGCGGCAGAAGTAATCACCTCCCAATGTTATGTCGATGATATATTATGTGGTACAGATTCTTACAAGGAGTTGTTTGAACTATTTCATCAGTTAGTCAAACTATGCAGTTTAGGAAATTTTAGGCTACATAAATGGTCTTCTAACTCCAACTTATTTCTAAGACAAATAGATAACATTGACACTTCTCGTAACTGCCAGGAAAGTTACAATATTAAAATGGATGGAGTATCCAATAAAGTCCTTGGTATATTCTGGAACCCAGACTCAGACATTTTCTCAATATCGCTACCTGAAGTTCCGATACAAGAGTCAGTCACCAAACGTGAAGTTTTGTCCAAAGTTGCTCAAATGTATGACCCTCTAGGCTTAATTGGACCAATTATTGTAGTCGCAAAACTAATAATGCAGGAAATTTGGAAAGAAAAAATGGATTGGGATGATCCTCTAGAACATCCTATTCTAACAACATGGACAGATTACGCAAAAAAAATTCCCCAACTAAAGTCGTTACAAGTACCTCGTTTTTTCTTATCTGATAGTAATAGTAGCTCTCTAGAAATTCATGGCTTTTCCGATGCTAGTCGCAAAGCTTACGGTGCTTGTGTATATATCAGAGCATTGTATCCCAACGGTACAGTATCTTGCCAACTTATTACATCAAAAAGCAGGGTTGCACCGATTAAAGAAATAACTATTCCCCGCTTGGAGCTCTGTGGGGCACTGTTGCTCTCTAATTTGGTCACTCGAGTTTGTTCCATATTGAAAGAAAGGTTCTCTTTTCAATCCGTTAATCTCTGGACTGATTCTGAGATTGTATTAGCATGGTTAAATGCTCATCCCTCTCGTTTTAATATTTTTGTCGCCAATCGTATATCAGAGATTAACACTCTCACCCAAAATTTTAAATGGCGTCACATTCCAACCAAGGAAAATCCAGCTGACCACCTTTCTCGTGGATTAACACCGGATCAGCTAATAAATTTAAATCTTTGGTGGAATGGGCCAGCACTCCTACAGGACTTTTACACAAATTTAGACTCCTCAAATCGAGATCTTGGTTCCACTAACGAAGAAACGAGGAAGACTAGAACAGTTTTAATCGCTATTTCTGATAATTTCTGGAAAACGTTTTTTGAGAAATTCTCAAATTATTCTCGGCTGCAACGGACAGTAGCTTTTATTTTTCGATTTGTGAACAACTGTAAACCCCACTGTAAAAGCTTAATTGGTCCCATCTCTGTAGATGAACTAAAAGGTTCTGAACTGTTCATTTTAAAACATCTTCAAATGCAATACTTCTCCAAGGAATTCAAGAAATTAAATTCAGATGCTGGAAAAATATCCAATAAGCAAATTTTAAAGTTAAACCCATTCATTGATGCAGACAATATCATCAGAGTGGGAGGAAGACTATCGCAAGCTCTAATACCCTTTGAACAAAAATATCCTCTCTTATTGCCATCTAAAAATCATGTAGTTAAACTTTTATTAAAAAAGGAACATTGCAGGTTAGGACATGCAGGTCCACAAACGATTTTATCCAATGTTCGTCTAAGATATTGGCCCCTAAATGGGCTAAAAGAAATTAAAAAGATCTCTATAAATTGCCCTAACTGTTATAAATTTAAAGTAAAAACGTTTCATCAAATTATGGCTGATCTCCCCAAAGCCAGAGTAGTCCCTTCTCGGCCTTTTTCAAAAACAGGAATTGATTTCGGTGGCCCTTTCTTTGTAAAGTCATCAACTTTGAGGAGTCCTAAAGTTGAAAAGGCATATATAGCTGTGTTTGTGTGTATGGCCACTAAGGCTGTACACATAGAGCTAGTTTCAAGCCTTTCTTCACAAGCTTTTCTCGCCAGCTTGAAGCGTTTTATCTCCAGAAGAGGTAGCCCTTCAATAATATATAGTGATAATGGGACAAATTTCCTGGGTGCTAGTAATCAAATTAAAGATATTTATGATATGGTAAAATCTGAAGGAACACAGGAAGAATTAAATAATTTTCTTTCTGGAAATGAAATACAGTGGCAGTTCATTCCTCCTTACTCTCCACATTGGGGTGGATTATGGGAAGCTGCAATCAAAAGCACAAAATACCATTTAAAGCGTTTAGTTGGAGATCAAAGATTCACCTTTGAGGAGTTCACAACAATTCTTACACAGATTGAGGCAATTTTAAATTCGAGACCCCTACAACCATTGTCATCTGACCCCCTTGACCTAGAGTGTTTGACCCCAGGACATTTCCTAGTAGGAACCTCATTAACCTCGTTTCCTGAGAAAGATATCTCTCATGTTAGCAATAATAGATTAGATCGTTGGCATAGAGTAACTCAGGTTCAACAACAGTTTTGGTCCAGATGGACAAAAGAATATCTTAATCAATTGCAAAATAGACCCAAGTGGATGTCTCCGGTTCAAAATCTAACTGTTAACGATGTCGTCCTCTTAAAGGAAGACGATACAAAACCTTTTAGTTGGCCTTTGGCTAGAGTGTTGGAAGTCATTCCAAGCAAAGACGGAAAGGTCAGACTTGTAAAGGTAAAAACCAAACATGGAACCTTTAACAGAAACATAACCAAACTATGTCCATTACCAAAATATGACGATTAGTTTTTAAGTAGTGTAGGAATTTCCTTTTATGATTAGTTAGTTGTAAGTTAATTTAAGTTTTTCATTTTGAAGGTAGAACCTTCAACCGGGGGGAGTATGTTCTGAAACGGTGTATATTAATTAAAAGAAAAGTTTATCTGGCAACCTTGCCTTCATACGGCACCGGTACCCTTCGAAAAAGATGCTTCGTACTGGTCGTGCGGCGAGGGGTGCAGAAGCCAAGGGTTTGTTTTTCAGTATAGTCACGTCGCTCTCTCGCCCAATTTTCACTAAAACGCAATATTGAAATAGTTAAGTGCAAATATTTGTTCTCCGCTCATCGCAAGTCTATAATAATTTACACAGTATTTAGAAATAATAACAGTGAAGTGCAAGTTAAAAGTGCCTGAGGTGTATAGATGCATCAAGTGAAATAGACAGGTATAATTGTAAAAATATTAGGCATATAAGATCCAATATTTTCCCCGTTCATTTGCAACTGAATAAAGCGTTGTTCTTTTGTTGTTGTTAAACTGTAGAAATTATTTCTCTTTTGAACCTTACCTATGGAGTTTTGGAATCTGCACAAAGACAGCAGTGCCCAACTATGTACTCAGAATTGCTAACGTCAATTCCGCGACACAATGCTTTCCACAATTATAATTATTTGGGTACTAATTTTAGGGAGTAGTATTAAAGCTTATAAAAAGGGAGTTAAACAGTATTTCTTGAATCCGCAGATTGTTTTTGATTTGAGCGAACTGCCGAAGAAATTTGACAGTTTGTTGTCTCTCCCCACTTTACCCAAGAAACACTGACACGGTTCTAGAAATAGTCATTTTGCTGGGACCGTGTTCCAGCAAATTATTTAATTATAAACAATATTTTTTGATGACTATGTTAAGCTTAGATTAAATTATCTACTTCTCATATCCTATTTTCTCATCTTATGCATATTTCAAACAACATTTTACAATTACTTTTACTTTCAGTAGCTCAGACGAATACCTACAATTAAATTAAAATATAAAAAATAGCCTTTTAACCTTAAAAAAAAACACAAATGTCATCTAAACCCTTTTCAACGAAAGTCAGCAAATGCTCTTCCAGGTAATTATAAATCTATAGAAAGCGTTCCGTTCTCCAAGTAGGAATAAAATAGAAATAAAGTACCTTTACGAGGTAATTAGGCATACCTAACCTTATTAACTTTAACATCAGTCCGTCGTGCCCGACCCTGTCGAATGCTTTACTAACATCAAAAAGATCAGCTCTCATGTGAAAGCAGTCGTTAAAACCCTTAAGGGTATTGTACGCAAGTCTAGTTATTTGGCGTATCGTGTGATGAGCAACTCTGAAACCGAACCGTTCTGTTGGTAAAATGTTGTTGTCGTATACAAAATGGTTTACGCGATTTAGAATAAGTTTCTCAACAACCTCGTCAAGACAAGACAGCAGGCTAATAGGTCTGTAGCTAACGACCCATATGTGATCCTATCCAGGCTTAGGTATTATAACAACCTTAGCTACACATATGTTTTCTACCACCCCTCGTCATAGTTTGCGTCTATTTGAAGATACTATTATTTTCGACTCTTAAGTATTTGATTACATTTCCCATAGAGAGGATTTTTGTTCTTTTAGTAGCCTCCCAATCTGCAGAAAGGTCCTGTTGGCTTCTATCTTGATGCAGGGGCCTCCAGCCTCATTCAACAGCCTGTTTTTCTGTCGAATTTTTAATTTCGTCACTTAAAGTACCGTGCGTCGAAAGCCTAGATAAGTAGTAGAAGCACCGGACATGGCTGAGTTGACGGTTTCGGTTATTCTGTATCGATTTTGTATTCGGTTTGGATGGGCGACAGAGGTTCATTGGTTTCCAACATTGTTCTAAATAAAAGCTAGTTAACTTTAGTTGTAGAAGTGGACCTCTGTCCCTTCTCCTCTGGATTACCATATTCCACCGGTAGGTGATTAGAAGTCTGAACGAAAATTACTTAATTACTTAAATTATAATCAACATAGTAATTACTACAACCGCAAATCCGATGCTTCGCAGTCAGGTCTCGTCCAATTACAATATTCTAATAACTATTAAAAACCTTAAGCAAGTAAACAGAACCCACATAAACCTTTTAAATCATACAAATCATGAAGCTTAACCTGAACTAACAAGATTCATTTTATTGAATAACTTTGGTACAGAAGATTTTCTTATTTTTGAGGAGCATATAAATGTAATTTAAGTTTTTCTTAACACTATTACCCTTAAAAAATCCCTAAAGTTATCAATATTATCTGCAACTGCCTTAAAACCAACATTTTTTTTTATGGACCACCTGGTATAATTCGATTCACTTGTTAATAAATAAATTATGTCGTAAAATCACTCAATCGTCTCTAACTGTACAATGATTTATTGTATTTGTTCGATAGCCTATCGACGATATGTGTAATCCAGACATAAAAGAATGTAAAAGAATTTCCGGTCAATCTGAATCATAGCAAGCTCGCATTCTTGTTATAACGCTCAACTTGCGAAACGGGACACGGACCCTCTGGCGATCGGCGCGCCCTGCAATTGCCGATGTCGGAGAAAGAATTTCTTTTTGGCTTTTAAAATTTCCCCTACTTGTTTTTTAGTGGTGCGGGGGGGGGGGGGGGGTAAATTTAAGAGTTTGAAATAAATAATGTCAAACGTGCAAGGTAATTAACATTTAGCCTGCACGATTCCCTAGCCTAAACACCCTGGATTTTTTTATATATATTTCGACACATCGAAAACATACATATATATGTATCGATATAAAGCTTACGCGAAGTTTTGAAAAGTAGGACAGTGATTAGTTTTTTGGAAATTCATTTTATATTTCATGAGATGCTATAAAGAATCCTAATTGAAAAAATCTTCCAAAATCATACAATCGTCCAGGCGGGGGTCAAACTAGGTCAGTGCCTTATGTATAAAAGCAAGACGGATTTCTTGTATAAAAACTTCTGCGTCTATTTTTCCGTATTTAAATTAATTTACTTTGCGCAAAATCCATGAAAATTGGTTTTGTAAATGACTATCATTCGCACTTTCACGCGGGAGATGTAAAATCAAGTAAAGTGTTTATTTCCGAGATCGTTAAAATATTCACATATTCATTTTCATATTAAGTACCTCGGATAAACTCAATACATTTATAGATTTATTATATTTGTTTGGTATAAACAGTCTTGGCGATGGCGGGACTCTAGATTCTCTCTAATTTATTTATGGGTGTGAATTTGTATGCTATGTCTATTCATAGTTAAGGCAGCCTGATTTTGTGTTCGCATATGCCTAAACACACCTTATAACTTTCCCGAAAGCTGGGTAACCGATTTAAATATCTTCAGGTTCCTCATTGGGTTCCAATTTTCTAAGTTTAAGATTCTCGCCTGAAAACTTTCGACAATAACAACATTTTATTACCAAAAATTGCATGTAAAGTTTCTTAATCTACAAGAACTATTAAAAATGACTACCTCTAGCTAGGATGCAAGGATCCAATATTCTACTAATTTACTACCGAACTCTTTCAAAAACACAAGGGTCGTTTCTTATTGAGTTACACCCATTAATTATCGGATCTCTTAAATCTTCCACATTCTTCACTAGAGTATAAACTAATGACTTTAGATGGCTCGATAGGAAATAATCCAAGGGGTTTAAGTACGGAGATCGGGCGGGCCATAAGAGAGGTTCACCTCGAACAATCCATGTGGTATGGGTACAACAAATAGTCACTAGGGATTTTCCAAACAGTCCCAATACTTACATTGAAAGTATTTGCAATTTTTCGAGTAGAAGTACCTGGATCTTCCTGTATCATATCTAGCACATTCTCTTCCACTTTTACCGTCATTGGGGTTCCTGGTCACCCACTTCCTTTCAACGTGCCTGTTTCATGAGGACGTTGGTGAATACTTTGGAAGGTTTTTCTATCAGGAATATTACGGAGAGGAAATCGTTGAATGTACAACCGCCTAGCTTGTAGTGAATTGCCATCAGCAAGTTCGTAAATGTTATGTAAGTATACTAATTGCTTACTAAGGACCTCTTAAGGGGTAGTTCTAGCAAGCTTCTACATTCACACCTTCATTTATGCTGCCGTTTACTAGTATGAGCACCACACTAGTACTTTCGTTTCATGCATCTGCCGTTATGCTTTGCAGATTTACTTAGAATGTGCAACATCTGGTACTTACAGAAATTCGTCTGCCAACTGCGTGCAATGATAATTTTATGTAATTGGTATTAAGCTGATTGATATAATAAAGTTGCGTTGCGATGTGTGAAGGTGCCAGGATTATACTAAGACTTAGTGTAGATTAGAGCATAGATTAATTTATATTTATTAATAAATTGGCATTATTACTCTTCACCTAATAGTTTTACTTGGTAATAAGGTTGAGATATTTTAATTTTTATTTAGCTTTCAAAGTTTGTATTTAATTTCAGAATACATACAGGGTGCCCAAGATAAGGAGGGCCTCTATGGGGATCTCGGTTATGGTAAGAGCTACAACTTTGATTAAATGGGGAAAAAGTTGCGCAATCAGAGGACCAATAATATGGCATAAAAAAAGTTTTAGTAATATTTGTAAGTTTTGAGATATTAAATAAAAACTGATATTTTGGATTTTTGATTTTATTTTTCTTTGGCGTTATTATTAAAGTTAGAGCAAAACTGACAAAACTCTCTCACAGCAACTTGTTATGAACTTAAAGATTACATCGCAATTTTTTTTATACGACGTTTCGTTTCCAAGCAAACACCATCAACTTCATTTTTTCTAATACGGCCCTGATTTCTTATTGTCAAATTTTGAGAGCATTTTTTATTCTTAATTCAATGATGTACCAGACAATGTTGTTTAATTACGTTTCGAGCCTTTTTAACCATCTTTATGAAATTTTCAGGGTCCGGACCTGGATCCTAGAGTGTTGCATATGCTTTTTCAGCTTTTTTAATTAAAAAAATGAAAATGATGGATGTAGAAGGTAACAACGTAATCTTTTTAGTTTCATTATGAATTTAAAAAAAAATAATAAAATTACATAATAGATTTTTAATTATTTATTTAACATTGTAAAATACTGATTCCGAACCCATAATAGTTAAACTTTAATTAATTGAAATAAAACTAACATTAACTCATTAAAAATTAATTTTCCAAAAGGTGTTCAAAGTGATTTCCGTCGTTCTCCAAACATAAATAGGATCTTAAAACTGTATTATTTAGGACATTAGTTAACATTTGTGGCGTTACGCTGTGAAAGGCTGCAAGCACTAGTTGTCTAAGCTCTTCTTCTGTTTCAAAATTCTGCTTATAAACACAATTCTCGATATATCCCCAAAGGAAAAAATCAAGCGGGGTTAAATCTGGGGAACGCGCCGGCCAGGGTGTTACAGAATAAGTGCTGATACTTTTTTCTGGAAATCTTGCTGAAATGTACTCTCTAACTACCCTTGAATTATGTGCAGGTGCACCATCCTGCTGGAACCAAGTGTCGCGTTGTTCTGCCAGAGGTAAATTATCCAGAGCCTCCTCTAAGTCATTTTGGAGTAAATTCAGGTAATGCTCACATGTTAAATTATGTTGATAGAAAAAAGGTCCTATTATTCTTGTTCCCAAAATTCCAGCCCACATATTAAATCCGAAACGGTATTGGTGTCTTGATTCTTTGAATACACGTGGATTTTCCTTAGACCAGTAATGTACATTTTTTCTGTTAAAGATCCCGTTTTGATTTACCATGCTTTCATCAGACCAAATTATCTGGTAAGGAAAATTTATGTTTTCGTGGCATTTTCTGGTGTACCATTCGCAGAATGATCGACGTCTTTCTGCATCACCTGGCCTCAGTCCTTGACAAATTCTGTATTTATATGGGTGAAATTTTTGTTTGTTTAAAATAAATTGAGCAGTTGATTTCGCTACGCCTACATTTTCATCAATTTCTCTAGTTGATACTCCAGGGTTTTCAGTAACAGCTAATAATACGCTGAAAACCTTTTCCTGGTTACTATTTTTTTTTCGGGAGAGCATGGGTTTTTTAAATGCACCGTGTTCTTTAAGGTTAGTTACTAACTTACTGTAAGTCCGTTTAGCTGGTTGTCTCCTTTCCGGATATTTGTTCAAATACATCCGCTCCGCTACATTACAATTTTCTCCGCTTAAAATAAAACATGATAACATATCAAATTTTTCTTCATTTGAATAATAACCTGCCATATTTAGTTCAACTGAAGTAATGCCAAATTGTCTGACACCATACCTACTCATTTTTTTTTCCAATGCCTACTTCGCTAATTTGGGAAAAGAACAATACTTAGTTTGCAACAGCGTAGATTTGTGTTGTTTCAAAAAGAAAATAAACTCAGGAAGTTTTTATTTTTTTTTAAACAGTATCGTAAGGTTTAATTAAAAAAGCTGAAAAAGCATATGCAACACTCTAGGATCCAGGTCCGGACCCTGAAAATTTCATAAAGATGGTTAAAAAGGCTCGAAACGTAATTAAACAACATTGTCTGGTACATCATTGAATTAAGAATAAAAAATGCTCTCAAAATTTGACAATAAGAAATCAGGGCCGTATTAGAAAAAATGAAGTTGATGGTGTTTGCTTGGAAACGAAACGTCGTATAAAAAAAATTGCGATGTAATCTTTAAGTTCATAACAAGTTGCTGTGAGAGAGTTTTGTCAGTTTTGCTCTAACTTTAATAATAACGCCAAAGAAAAATAAAATCAAAAATCCAAAATATCAGTTTTTATTTAATATCTCAAAACTTACAAATATTACTAAAACTTTTTTATGCCATATTATTAGTCCTCTGATTGCGCAACTTTTTCCCCATTTAATCAAAGTTGTAGCTCTAACCATAACCGAGATCCCCATAGAGGCCCTCCTTATCTTGGGCACCCTGTATATACAGGGTGTAACATAAAGGTTGGGAATAAATTAAACGGTGGATTCCTTACTCAAAAATAATAGAAATTTTTCATATAAGGATATGCTCTACGGGATTTCGTTTCCAAGTTACAGGGTGTTGAATTTTTCTTAAAAATTTAGTTTTTGTTTAATATCTTTTGAACGCTGGCAGATAACAAAACGAAATTTTAGCAGTAACTTCACTTGAGAATGCCCTAGGAGAAGTAAAAAAATTGTCTTCCTGAGATACTCAGTGGCGTGCATACGGATATCGCCGTAGGGTTTTTTAATGAAAAATGTGGTACGCCACTGGTAGAATTATTTTTTTCTTAAAATTTGTGAATTTTTCTTTTATTTTAAACAAAATTCCCCTCTTGCGTTTTCTTTGTATCTCTTGCCATTTTCCCGTAATTAAACATTCTGCAAATATCAGTTTTTCCACAGGTTACATAGGAAATTGAGGGTTGAAAAGGGGAACTTATTATTCTCTACCTAAAAAATGAGATCCTATGGACTATAGCCATCTTAGATCCATAAGTATATTACCAACGATGTCCAAATTGTTGGAAAGAGTATAAAAGTGTCAACTATAACACTTTATTTTAAGTAATAATATTTCGTCAATAATACAATCTGGTTTTCGACCTGGCCATAGCTGTAACATAGGAGTTCTTCAGGTTTCTGATGATATAATATCGACAAGGGATGGTTAAAGTTTTATTTACTTAAACATTTATTTACAGATCATATTTTGTGACATACATTTCGTCAGGTAAAAAGTTTACAACCAATAAACTTATGCTAAAATAATACTGTAAACATAACCCACCACATATTCTTCAGACCAAAATTAGCCGATTTAAGTAAACTTACCTTGGTACAAAGTTGCTTAGTTTGGGCGCTAGACGGCGCTGAAGTGACAATTTTTAAATAGTTTTTTCTTGGATTAATTCAAAAACTGCTCATACTATTTTGCCGAAATGTGTTACGTTGGCATAGCTTTATGGGCCAAAAAAGCCCATGTCAAAATTCTGATAAATATCAGTCCATGGGCGTAGAACCTGGGTGTTTTACTAATTGCTTGTTTCAGGTTTCTATGCCAATGGAACAAGAGGGGTTCGGGCACAAAATTCAGATGAACCAACTCATTTACTACAAAAAAGGTACTCTTGATGAGACTCGATTCCTCTGTCGGTTTTCGAGAAATTTGCATTTTATTACTTAATACGTAGTAGTTTTTACCACGTAGTGCTTGGGTTTTATAGAATTTTTCTGTTTTTGATTTCTACGCCAATGAAAGATAAGAGGTTTAACTTTAAAATTTAGATTAAACCAACCTATGTACTACAAAAATCCTCTTGAACAGTTTTCTTATCATCTGCTTTTTGTTCGCACGGTATTTTTCAGGTATGTAAAACACGACCTTATGCCTCACAGACGATTGTTATTGCTGGTTATTATTAGTTTCATCTGACAACATAAGATTATTGTCAAATTTGTAACATTTAATATTGTTGCTAACGTTCAATCATTTTATCTGCTTGCATTAATTATTAGAAAACTTTAATTGTCGTAAATTATCATGACGGTGCAATACACTAATGCAGAATATACCGATATGATATTGGCATTTGGGTATTGCCAAGGAAATGGTCGAGAATGCGTCAGAGTCTACTCCGAAAGGTTTCCAAATCGTCGTAGACCAAGCCACCCGACGTTTGCTGCTGTTGAAAGACGCCTGCGGGAAAACGGCCAATTTACTCCTAAAGCCATAGAAAATGGAAGACAGCGTTTTGTAAGGGTTCCTGAAGTCGAGAAAGACATTTTAGAACGTGTTGCAGAAGATCCAGAAATAAGCACCAGGAGGCTAGGGAGGGAAATAGTATAAAGTGTCCAAAAATATTGTTTATGAAGTACTTAAAGAACAGTTGCTATATTCATACCATAAGATGCCAGTTCAAGATCTTTTACCTAATGATCCTGAAATACGCCTGGTTTTTAGTTGGCTTGTTCATAGGCAGAGAGAAGAGAATCCCAACTTTACCAGCAATATCTTGTTTACCGATGAAGCATGTTTCACAAGGAAAGGGATTACAAATTTTCATAATGAACATGTTTATGCGGATGAAAATCCACATGCTATCAAGGTAAAACATTTTCAAAATGACATCGCATTGTTGGTCCTGTCATTACTCCACAAAGATTAACCGGGGAAATTTATTTGCAACATCTACAAAATATGCTAACAGATTTGCTAGAAGATTTACCTTTACAAATTCGGAGAGATATGTGGTTTATGCACGATGGAGCTCTACCATATTTTGCATTAAATGTTAGAAACTTTTTGAATCAGCTGTACCCAAATAAATGGATTGGTAGAGGTAATGCCCCTGTAAATTGGCCACCACGATCTCCGGACTTATATCTATTGGATTATTTCTTATGGGGGCATCTTAAGACAGTGGTTTACAGGACAACTTCAGATAACGCAGAACAACTATGGCAACATATTCAAGATGCAATAAATATTCGTAAGGGCGATGAACAAGTTCTGCAAAGAGTGTGTTTTAATTTTCTTCGACGTATAAATCTTTGTAGTCATGAAAATGGTGGACATTTTGAGCAATTTTTATGATATTTCTGTTTATTTCTATTTATGATTTAGTTATTTTTTTCTTTTTTTGTAAAAACTAATACGTATTAAGTAATAAAAAGCAAATTTCTCGAAAGCCGTCAGAGGAATCGAGTCTTATCAAGAGTACCTATTTTTGTAGCAAATGTTCATCTGAATTTTGTGCCCAAACCCCTCTTGTTTCATTGGCATAGAAATCTGAAACAAGCAATTAGTAAAAAACCCAGGTTCCACGCCCATGGACTGATATTTATTAGAATTGTGACATTGGTTTTTTTGCCCTATAAAGCTATGACAACGTACCAAATTTCGGCAAAATAGTATGAGCAGTTTTTGAATTAATCCAGAAAAACGATTTAAAATTTGTCACTTCTGCGCCGTCTAGCGCCCAAACTAAGCAACTTTGTACTAAGGTAACTTTACTTAAATCGGCTAATTTTGGTCTGAAGAATATGTGGTAGGTTCTTGTAAAGACCTTTTACAGACACCCTGTATATAGAGCATTTACTGTCAGTATGTCCAATTCTTTAAACAGGTCACGGCATGAATGTCTTCTGCCCCTGAAACAGATCGTTTTAATGATCTTCTTTTGTGCGGTTCGAACTTCGCCAGTTCGCTTAGCGTTGCCCAGAGCTCACAATGCCATAGCTTAAGCATAATTCAGCGTAGGTATAATAGTAAGAAAGTAGCATAGGTCTATTTCTAAAATTTCCACACAAGAAAAGAGTGTTTAGACTGCCTTCCCAGGATCGGGTATATCTAAAAATTCCAAGACAACTGAGAATCCA